>OZ014474.1:522200-1122200 GCA_963965965.1 Trididemnum nubilum | reverse complement strand
TCTTAAAACTTTTGTCAGCAAAACATTTGTATTTGCAGTATTAAAGTCATTATATTGTATAATATTGTGTCAATGTCATCATTATATCCACTTCACATACTTTATTTCATGTATATCACGTTTTCTGCTTGTCAATTTAAGCAAGTTTGGTGCTGGGATGTTGATCAAATGCTGTATTTTATCCTCGAGAAACAGAAAAAGTGCTAAAAGCTTCCGGGGCTCCGCCCCGGACCCCGCTGGGGGAGCTCACAGCGCTCCCCCAAACCCCCTGGCTGGATTTACACCAATTTTATGTCTAGTTGTGTTTTTCATAGATCCTAACTGTATGCGAATATCGTCATCCCCTCACTTTTAAATGAATATCTACACCCGTCCGACAAAAATGATTTGACAGCATGGGCCCCGATAAGGCTTGTGGGGCTCATAAGATTTGGGGGCCCGGTATCGACCTTCATAAACCCTGGAAAATTTTCTCTCTGAGGCCCTGCATACAGGGTGACACCACGCACTCTCCGCCCCGGGTGTCACCATCCTTAGCAACGCCTCTGGTGCTTCGTGCGATATTTGAGAACTAAACCAAGAAGGGAATTCAAAAAACTACTTTCAAAATTTAACTTTCAAAAAATTAAATAAAGTTCTCATCAATCAAGTTCGTTTTTTTACTTAATTATTTTCGAAGCACGATAATGTTAGCGCAGACTGCAGATTTACGTTCCTGTGCCCTTATGTCGTAGATCGATATGCCAACAAGCTCGCGCGCTTGTCAATCGCAGCGAGCATCGAAGCTTGAGTATGTCCGTTTCATTCTTAATCAAGCCAACAGCCTTTCCACAGGTCCAGACATCTGGTTGTTGAGTAACGAGTTTAATTCCCATCCATAGCAACTTCTCTGACGTCCTGAATCAGCTTGCAAATGATCTATTTTCTTAAATTTTCAAGCAACGGGGAAACCCTTCAACTGTGGCAGATTTGAGCCACTCAAAGCTGTGAAAATTTTGCTACTTACTTCAGTGAGGTCTTCTTTCTCTTTTTCCATCGCCAGCTCATCCAGCAAAACTTTGTTGTAGCGCTTCCAAAAATTCTCCAGCGCTGTGTAATCATGCATGACCGAAGCAAGAGGCTCGCTGGGGGTTTCCATCACTGCCGCCTGAATGTAGGGTTCACTGAAAGCCTAGGTTAGAATTTTGTTAAATCTAGTTCCAACATCACATACAGCAAAAGGCCCAGTACAAAGTTAATTTTTGCTTCAGAAAATGCATTGAAATTCTCCAAATCCGCAGGTGAACGTAGATTTGAATCAAAATCTTTAAAAAACCTCATCATATTACTTTGTTTTCCTCCTCCGCTGAACCAAATTACACTAAAATACGATTTAGGTTGCTTAATAAATCAAATTATGCATCACAACGTTTGGTAAAAATTATAACTGGTTAAGGCTAAAACAGCCTCAAACTTTTCGAATCTCGCACTTCGACGTCCTCCTGCTGCTCATCAGTGAGCGAGCTCGCGTAGAAGGGGAGGATCTTCTCTTGCTCCGTCTCCAGTTTCCGGCACATTTCAGCAAGCCTCAAGATCCTGTCGCCGCGATTCAAAATCCTGAAAAGAATTGTGGTGAACAGTTTGTTTAATTTTACATTTCGTTTCCCCAATCCATGCAGCAAGTTTTAACAAAGGCAAAATTTTCTTGAGAAAACTCCTGCTGTTTTGAAAGCCGAAACATCTCATACCTAAATTAAAGCATGAAAATACTCAGTGCCCGGAAGGCTATTTAACGTCGTGATTTAGGGACTAACAATACGTGAAGACCAAACAAAGCTTCACATTTTTTTGAATAAAATTTTGGCCCCAAGAAACAAGCACAGCCCGCCTGACCTAACCTGCATTACGTGGGAAGTTTCGTGACTAAAGTCCCGATCCGCCTTTTAAATGCAACCCTAATCATCACAATAAAAGTATTTCCATCAACGCTAGCCAAGAGAAAAGTCGAGACAAATTGAAATTACCATAGGTGGGCAAGTTAATGCAAAACGTTAGCTTCGTTAACCACTAGTCCGTTAACAAACTTCACACCTCCGTTAACGTTAATCCGTTATTTTCAGCTTAAATTAACGGAAGTTAATAAAGTCCGTTAATTCGTTAACATTTTGCGTGTAGTTTACATTTCGTTTTATTCACTCGCTTCTGGAACACGTATTGACGCTGTTGAGCTGATTGTAAGGAAATATTTATTGCTATGGTTGGCTTTTTGTGTTTTGAAAGATACATTTTACAGTCTAATCTAATTTCAAGATAAAAATAAGTTCAAATGCACAACGAAGCTGCAAGATATTAACGATAAAAACTTAACAAGATATTAACGGAAGTTAACAGAACTTAACGGAAGTTACTTTAGTCCGTTAACAGCACTTAACGGAAGTTAATTGTTAATATGGAAAAAGTTTTTAACGGATTAACGAGTTAATGAAAAAGTTAGCTTCGTTATTAACGGATTAACGATTAACGGACTTGTGCCCACCTATGGAAATTACCAATTTGTAATGAATCAAGTCAAACAATAGCCAAAGTGCAATGCATGAGGGTCATTAAATCTCAGCAAATCTCTGTTCAAATCTCTAAGCATTTTTAGTTTTTCCATCTGGCATAACTGGCTGTAAAGACGGTTCGTAATTTACCCCTTCAATATCTTGATGGCATCGGTGCTTTGTTGCGTCATAACGGTTAGTCGCTGCCTCTCTTCCCCCCTCATCCGGTTCATATCTGCCTTCAGGTCTTGGAAGTGAATCTGGACGAGTTCCCTCTGATCCCGTAGCGCGCGGTTCCGTCCTTCGTTATCGCGGTTGTTCTGGTGGATTTTCGTGCGCAGTCCACCAATTCGTTCCTGCAATGACGTCACACGTGCTAAGGTTTTTGAACAAACCCATGCGAAGCGCGTTTCGTGCGATGGGTGACCGAAATGGTCGTTTGAATCGTTCGACTCTATGATCAATTCAACTTGTGACGTAGTTGTGACGTGTGGCGTTGACTTTAGTCAGAGTTTTTGGTTTAGCACAAGAAGGTAAAAACTTAAGCTCCCTGTCCAAGAAAAGAGGGTATGGAGCAACAAGACGTAGTGCTATATAACCCAGCGATGTACTGAAGAAAAGCGGCCGTTTCCCCGCCGCTCCTACCATCTAAGTGAACACCTACTATCACACAGGCGAAAGGACACATCGACCATTCTTACGGTTGTGCTTGGGTAGACTATTCAATATTTCAGTCCAGCAAAAGCATTTGAAAAAAGGCCTCCAACCATTGCTCGGCGATTGGCATGCTGTAGATCATCTTCTGGCTTCGAAAACAGGTGATTTTGGGAGTTAAAACAAACTTAAAGGCTGCGTTGGAACGGTGGTCCGCTGTGATTAGCTTCCTACAGCATGCTGATCACAAGATTTGTGGAATTTCAAGAGTATTTCTGGAGCAAATCAGTTTCCTCACGTTAATTTTGTGCAGCTTCCTCATCTGCGTCTCGATTTCTCTAGAGCTCTTCTCATCTTTTGCTTTCAGTATCTCGAAAGCCACTTTGCGATCCTCAGTCGAGTCGTTGTAGTCCTTCAACGCATCTTGAAATTGCTTCCACAACGACTCAACAGTGCCCTCTAGTTGAATCCGCAAAGCATGTTTTTCTTCAAGATTCTAAAATAACAACAAAATTTGTTTGTTGCTTTGGATTTTTTTTAACGTTAATTGGTGCTGGAGATCTGTTATTTAAAAAGTCTTTTAGCTCGTGCGCCCGAATCGAACTTACGTTTTTATTGAGTTGTTCGCGATAGATTTGAAACTCTTTGTGACGCAATGTCGAATGGTTAATAAACAATGTGATTCGCGTTATAACCGGTTAATAAACTCACCAGCAGCGCACTAAAAGTCACAACAGCAGCCTATTTGCATGAGGAACATATGATTATGAAATGCCGTGAACTGTGATGATAAAAGAGAAAAATACTGAAATGAGAAAGGCTCAGTCGCGTAGTTTGTCTACGTTTTTAGGGTTAAAGTTTGGCGGTGGGGTTTGAGTTAAACTATGAAACTTACGTTGCCGCTGAAAGAGGGCTCGTTTTAAACAGGGTGAATCAGCGCACAAGATACTGGAACTATCAACATTAAAGCAGGGAAATAGTTGCAGCCGGGAAACTTTTCTTAGTATTAAGGCCCGGTTGACCTGGAGGTTATTTTAACCAAGTACAGTTTGAATACTGGTGGCGGCACTGAGGGCGCATTGTTGTTTTCTTTAAAATGAATTAAGGATACGCTCACGATTTTACGCACAGTGTGAACCAGGTCCTAGAGTTGAATCCTTTGAAACTACAGGCCTAAACCTAAACCGGCATCGCGTTGGCGTTGCCAAAAACCTAAACCGGCATTGCGTTGGTCGATTGGTTCAAAGTTAATCCTCAGATAATACGTCAATCAGCTATAAAATAAATTTTAGACTTATAATAAAAGTTGAGGTTCGGAGTTAAAGTAACGACTGGCCAAATTTTCGAGAATTTTGTGAAGTTCTTTTTGAATAATAAGGAAAAAAATTGAATTGCACAATAATTGTATGTCACTTTGTTTTTGGCTTCGTCCCGCATGCTTTGAAAGTCCTGCTTTGATTCGTTGTCATTTTCCTGGAAGTTTTGGTTCATTGCGAAGATAATGTCGCGGACTCGCTCAATCTCTCGTTTGTGACACTCGCTCATTAGCTCCCTCTCGTGTTCGAACTCCAATCGAATCAACGACAATGCTTGCATGTACTGCTCTTCTATTGCTGCCACCCTGCGGCGGTGGTGGTCTTAAAAACAATCTGAGTTTTGAGCAAAAATTCAAGAGTATTGTTTTAATGGGAAGAAGACAGAAATGCAACTAGCTGGGCCGAATAAGAATAAGTTTTGCTCAATTTCAGGCCGTCGTGGCAAATTCAAGTTTTAGTCAGTTGAAGTTTACGTTTTCGAGTTCAAATTTAGCAAAATGTCGAATTTTCGGATTATTTCAAGATGTTTTTTTTTGGTGAAGATTTCAACGGTTTTTCAAGAAATTTATTTTGTGACAAAACTAAAAGGTATTTAAAAGCTTTTTGAAGCTATTTTAAGTTTTTTGAACCTACTTATTGCTCTTACGGAATTTCTGTCAAGTGCTCTCAATATCAATAATATTTTCTGCAAATCAAACTGAACTATGCGATTTATCCAACCAAAATTTCAAACGTTAGTTTTTAGAGTTCACTTTTTACCACCGCTTTTCTATATTTTTGTTTGCTCGAAAAGCGAAGGCGATGTCCATACCTCACTATGCGATTGCAGTTGAATACGAACTTGCATTCGCAGTCTGGGGTTCAATTCCAGGACCAGGCAAATCCTCCATTGCATGGTTGACCTTTCTGTGTTGCTGAATTAAATGTAGAAAGATGTGCACCCCGCGTGCAATAATACGGATACAAGCTTCACCAATTCATTACTCGTCCTGAAAGAATCGTGCAAGTATAACAAAGTTTAAACCCACCAACTAACTGGTCGACATTGAACAAATGGCTCCTCAGCGCTTTGTTGTATTGCTCATCGGCCTCGTCAGCTTCGCATGAGAGCGCTTTGATGATGCTGTTCTTGCGGTCGACGACCCGCTCGAACGTTTGAACCATCACTTCGATGTCCTTGAAGTAAACAACAAATGCTCAACGCTAAGACCTTGTATCCATCAGGAATTTCCGCGAGAAATTCCGATAATTTTTCCATAATTTTCTCGGTGGAAACACAAATTTTTATCGACACATTTTGTGCATAATTACGCACTCGGTATAGACTTTCATAATTTACGCATTTTCTTCTATTCCGGCAGAAAATGCATAAAATTGGCGCCAAAAATATGCAACAAAATTTCCGGGATATTTCTGAAATGCGTTTTGGAAAATTTTGGAATTTCCTCGACATTTTTATGTCTCCACTGAGAATTTTCCGCATCGCGACGATTTTCGCGAGAATTATGCTGGAAGAATTTATCAAAACTTTTTAAAATTTATAATAAGCTAGAAGACAGTATACAGAGTCTTACAGGCACAATCAAACCTCTGATTAACAGCCTAAGACATACTGTTTCGGAATCGACTTTCGTCTTTTATTCCTCGTCAGTATATCTAGGACTACAGGTATGAACATGAGCGGAGAAGGGCAAAGAATCGCAAATTAACCAGATCAAAACACAGTTTTTTTTTCCAAAAAAAAATTATGTAATCACAATATTACAAGAGATAATTCTAATAGTTCAATTCAAAAAAATTTCCAATAGCATGCCTTAGACAGCTGTTTCGCCCAATCTCATGGCTCATCAATAAGGTCAGCAAGGCCAAATATCACCAGTGAAAAAATCTTCAAAACAAGCATCTCTACCAATTTATCAATCAATGAATAAATCTTTACCGATTACGTTTATAATACATAAATCCTTACTAATCGTTCAGTCAATTTTACCCAAAATAGTTAAATTTTAACTGAAAAATCCTTACCCAATAAAACTAGAGTTATAAATTAACTCGTTACCGAATGAAACTATTGCTATAAACCGACGAAAGTACAAATCTTACCGTATATATCACAGAAGAACGATAGCCTAGCTAACAAAATAAGTAAACCTTAACTGAAAATTCTTTACCCAATGAAACTAAAGCTATTAATTAAATTTTTACCGAATCAAACTACTGCTATAAATCAAATCTTTACCGACTAAAGTACAAATCTTACCTTACATCTCTCAGAAGAACGATAGGCTAGCTATCTCTATTCTCCTCATAGCTCGCCTTAAATGGCTACGTCTCCAGTAGGCTGAAGGGCTCAAAACTAGTGCCAAAATTCAGACTAGAGCTAAACTAGGCTAACAATCTTAGGAATGAAACGTTATCAATTCTTCTGCGATATATAAGGTAAGATTTGTACTTTCGTCGGTTTATAGCAATAGTTTCATTCGGTAACGAGTTAATTTATAACTCTAGTTTTATTGGGTAAGGATTTTTCAGCTAAAATTTACCTATTTTGGCTAAAATTGACTGAACGATGAGTAAAGATTTATGTATTATAAACGTAATCGGTAAAGATTTATTCATTGATTGATAAATTGGTAGAGATGCTTGTTTTGAAGATTTTTTCACTGGTGATATTTGGCCTTGCTGACCTTACTGATGAGCCATGAGATTGGGCGAAACAGCTGTCTAAGGCATGCTATTGGAAATTTTTTTTGAATTGAACTATTAGAATTATCTCTTGTAATATTGTGATTACATAATTTTTTTTGGAAAAAAAACTGTGTCATGATCTGGTTAATTTGCGATTTTTTGCCCTTCTCCGCTCATGTTTGTACCTGTAGTCCTAGTTATACTGACGAGGAATAAAAGACGAAAGTCGATTCCGAAACAGTATGTCTTAGGCCGTTAATCAAAGGTTTGATTGTGCCTGTAAGACTCTGTATACTGTCTATAGCATATTATTAATTTTCTCAGTACATTGTTCTTAATAAATTTTTAAAATTTCTTCCACTAAATTGTAAAGGAATATTTCTTTTGCATGTTACTCTAGGTCAAATTTGCGGAAAGAAATGGGAGTTTATGATGACGTAACAATTGCTTGATCACACCATAAAGAAGCGTAACTTAATGAAATCTTTCGCTGGGACTGTTTTTTGGTGCTAGATTTGAGATTTGAGAAACCTTTGCTGCATAAGAAACCAATTTTCTTCAGCTATACTTCTTATTTGTTTAAATAATTTAATCAATTTATTAAGAACAATGTACTAAGAAAATTACTTAAGCAATTTAGGTAGGCTAGCAACTTTTGTGTGCAAAATCTTTTGAAATAGTTTTTACCATCTCTGTCAGGCCATACATAGCTCGTAACCAGTGCACTTCAGCCGGTTCGCACCGATAACGCAAACCGGTAACTAAATTTAGAGAACCGGTTGCTAATGATTACTTGTCTAGATATTCTGCACTTTTGCCAGCATTGGGCAAGCCTTTATTAGGCCTATTTACGAAATAGTTTTCAATAGCTTTTCACCAAGTTAGCTAAACTATAGTCTTTATTTTGCTGGTCTTCAGTCTGCATTGCTGCAGTTGTTTTTGAAACTTTAGTCAAGAAAACTAGTATTTGTTTGACCTTGCAAGTCAGCACATTTTGCTAAATAATGTATGCTCCACCGAACATTTCTTGTATTTTCTGCTTTGCAGAGATTTCGCAGCAAAAATTATGGAAATTTCTGCTCGAGTATTTTGGTGGAGCGTACGTGATCCACCCAGAAATTCTTTGAGAATTTCCGATAATTTTCGCTGCGGGATTTCCGCAGATTGGAAGATTTGAAAAATTCTCGGTGGAGACAAGGCTTAAACATGATCGAACCCACAACCGTTCACTGACGCATGCTTTTGTAGTATTGATCAATGATCACCAAGATCATGGCCATAGCTAGAAGGGAGCAAGCTATAGTAGTAATAGGCGGGCTCGGGTCAAGTTCCACATAGAAAATACGCATTTAAAATCGTTCATGAACAGTTCCGGTTGCACCCAGGCTGTTTGCAGCACATTTGGGCTGTGGTATTTTTCAAATTGAGTGCGGTGCGGTAGCGCAGTAAAATTACTAAATTAGGTTGTGTAATGTTATGTTTTATGATAAGCACACGCTCGAAGGATCTTCTGGTCTTTAGTCCTCACCTATCTTCGGCTTGAAATTTTGACGTAAAATAGGTGAGATGATGTTTCGCCTCAATAGTCTACACATCTTTTCACAGCATGAATTTATAGGCATTTTTAGTATTCGCCAAAAAAAGAATAAAAAACGCTTCACAAAAATGATTCGAAAAAGCACCAAAAATGTTGGTACGTCAATATGACGAGCTACATTTCCTGATTCCCTTTGGAAATTAGCTGCTATGTGGGATACAGAGCTGGGCACCCACTACTTGAAAAGTAGCGGCGCTGCCGCTATTTGGCAAAAACAGCAGCGGCGCTGCCGCTTATCGCTACTCAAATGAAAAAGTAGCGCCGCTGCCGCTACTTGCAAGCAAAACAGCGGCCGCTGCCGCTACTTTAAAAAAATAAAGAGAACAAAAACGATGGCAATTAAATACAGTACCTAATGGTGAAATTTTAACTTTATTTACGAAAGTAAATTATTCAAGCTTTTAAAATACTGGTACAGATTAAAATCGGCATTAACAGGCTTAAATGGTAGACAAGTAACTAAAAGTTTGACGCAAAAGTAGATCGAGCGTTTAAGATCTTGGTGTTTACGAAGTCGAAGGAGATACTCAGTAGTGACGCACATGTTAAGCAAATAATGCTCAAAGCGATGAATGTTACACTAAGTATTTTTTCTACGAGTATAACTCCATAACTAAGTTGTCTTTAAAGCTTATTTATTACCTGGTTCTATTTGTTTGTTCTATTCTCAGCGCACTATAAATTCAATTCTTAGTTTTACTGTTAACTGTTGTAGCAAAATTTATTTTACTACGCATTGACGTAACCACTCAGGCCCGGCGCCACGGGGCATAGGCGCAGCCAGAGAGGGGGTATGGAGCCCGGGCCCCCTCCAATTGAAATGCGACCAATGATAAAAATGTGACAAAAAAGCCTATTGTTTCGTCAGTTTTAATGTTTTTCAGCATTTTTCGCGTACAACAGTACTCGCGTGCAGCGGTAATTAACAATAGTATTGACGACCAGGTGGCCGGGCCCCCTCAATTTAATTTTTGCCAATCAATTAAAATGAATAAGCTGGCTGAAATTAAGGGTTTTTATCTTAAAGTTGCTACCTCGGGCTCCCATCTAACCTTTTTAAAAACGTAATGCAATAACCAGGGCGTGATTTACCATATGGTACAAGTATCAAAGGCCCTGCGCTCAGATGGTAAGACTTTATTTTTGGTCTACACTTATTCTGCGAAAATCTCCAACGTGCCAGGGGCCCCGCGCAATGTAAATCCGGCCCGGGCAATAACATGGCAATTAGGCGTAACCATCTCTTGTACATACAGGAAAGGCGGCTGGACCAAGCGGTGTAACAGTGGAGTTGTTAAATGTTTGCAAAAAAGAGTCCGTGAGAAGATTGGCCGAAGTTGCAAACAACATGCTGGGGGGAAATAAAATGCCAGAAAGTTGGAGAAAGAGTGATCTGATTCCAATTTTTAAAGGAAAAGGAGATGTAAGATCGTGTGAAAATTACAGAAGCATTAAACTGTTAGAACATGGTATGAAAGTGATTGAAAGAATTTTTGAAAGAAGGCTACGGAAAGTTGTGAAACTGGATGAAATGCAGATGGGTTTCATGCCAGGTAGAGGTACGACAGACGCTATCTTCATTATGAGACAGTTGTTGGAAAAATATGAGATGGCCGGAAGAGATCTACAATATATGTGGTATTTGTGGATCTTGAGAAAGCCTTTTGATCGTGTTCCAAGAGAGGTGATTTGGTGGTCGCTGAGGAGAAAAGGAGTACTAGAAAGAGAAATAAAAGCGATAATGAAAATGTATACAAATATTGAAACATCCGTCAAGGTGGAATACACGAGATCGGAGTCATTTGATGTAAAAGTTGGAGTCCATCAAGGATCGATACTAAGTCCTCTTCTGTTTGCGTTGGTGATGGATGAAGTGACTAAAGACATCAGAGAAGGAGTTGTAAAGGAAATGCTGTATGCGGATGATATTGTGTTAGTCGGTGATAACTGGGAAGAGGTAGAATCTCGATACACTCGATGGAAGAAAGCATTACAAGAAAAAGGAATAAAAATAAATGTAAACGAGACAAAGGCTTTCTATAGAAGAAGAAATTTTGTGCGAATGCAAATGCGAAAGTATCCGTGCTCTGTATGTGGCAAAGGAGTGGGAAGAAACTCCGTGCAGTGTACAAAATGTCAACACTGGGTACACAAGAGGTGTTCTGGAGTTCATGGAAGTTTAACCAAAGAGAAAGATTTTACTTGCAAAAAATGCATCCCTGGTGTGGTATTTGAAGATGAAGATAAAATGGTAAGTTTGGATGGCGAAAACATAGAAGTGGTGGACAGGTTTTCTTACCTTGGTGATGTAATCAGTACGGAAGGAGGTGCTCAGGAGGCTGTAACATCAAGAATTAGATCGGCATGGAAAAAATTTAAAGAGGTTTCGAATGTTATATGTGGAAGAAGCATATCATTGAAGGTTAGAGGCACCTTATACAAAAGCTATGTGAGAAATGCTCTAACTTATGGTGCTGAATGTTGCGCATTGAAAATGGAAGATGAAAGGAGGCTGAAGACCACAGAAATGAGAATGTTGCGAATGATATGTGGGAAAACCTTGAAAGATAAAAAGAACAATGAGAAGATTCGTGAAATGACGGGTGTAGTGATATTGGAAGAGTTTCTGAGAGAGAAAAGGTTTCGATGGTTGGGACATGTGGAGAGAATGGATGAAGAAAGGGGTCCAGAAAAGGCACTACTCTTAGAAGTTGATGGGACAAAAAAAGGAAGACCGAAAAAGAGATGGAAAGAAGTATTAGAATGTGACATGACTGCCAGAGGTTTGCAAAGGTTGGATGCTCAAGATCGTGAAAGATGGCGACTAGGCTGCAAAAACCAGCTGACCCCTGCATGCGGGGAACCTCTGCTGGGCTCCAGAAATAGAAGGAATAACATTCCTGGAGCAAAATGATGATGATGATGATGTACAGTTTTTAATAACAATTCACCTCCACCTCGCTAGTTTTTACGCGAAAAAATACTTTTGAAAAAATAATAGCTAGGAGAAATGCTCATTGAACAAATTATTGAATTTGAATGGAGGGGCCTGGGGTCTCTTGACCGTACATGTACTCTTACAACTGGTTATTTTCACGTCAAAACAAAAATCTTTAAGGAAAATCTTCGAGTGGATTATTATTTACTACTAAAATACTTGCAAAATTTAACCCAAAATGCAAAATTATAAACGTATTTTCGACCAAATTATAAGTAAAAGGAGGATTGAAACAATTTAATTTTTTTCAATTGGCTTTCAAATGTTAAAAATCTAGTTCTTTCAAATGGTTCTGAACACATGCGAAATGTGATCCAACGGCATTTAAATAGCTTTTTTTTCCAAAAAAAAGCCAAAAAATTGCCAAGCAGCTGGGATTTCGGCCCCAAACCTCCATCTGTGATACGTTTAAGTAAACTAGTTTGCTTACACACGTCTCCCAATTTACATATTTTCATTTTTAACTTTTGGTTTAAGCGCTCTCCCTTTTGATAACTCTTCGTTAAATGCCAAACCAGGCACGGCTTCTGATCATACACTCTACGATATCTTTGTCCCACACAAACTTCCTCTTTCGAAAATTTCTGATGACGTCATTGCATGTCATTTTTGGTTTGGCTCTTACCCCAATCAAAAATCCTGGCTACGCCTATGCACGGGGGGGGGGGGGGGGGGGGGGCTTTTTCGGCCGTGCCCCCCAAATCACTGCTTGTGCCTCCCAAGCGAGAGTAAACTTTTGTACTAGTACAAGAAGGCCAGCAAACTTTTGATCAAAAACAGGTCACCACAAACGCTTTTTTGTATGAAACAGCAAGACAGATCGAGTGAACGTGATCAAGTAGCCTAAGATTTTGCAATGAAGACCTTTTTTTTACTTTGTTGGTCTTCACCTGCAAATTTGAGGGCAAAATCCATACCAAAGGAGGATAACATAGGGTTTGGAGCAAAATATTCACCAGATTGCTGAGGCATTCCAAAGGCGTCTGGTCTCGGCTGCGTAAGCGTCCCCCCAAAAGTTTTTTTGCCCCACCCTCCCCGAAACCCATTACTCTGGCTCCGGGCCTGTTACTGTACTGCTCTACTTGCAGTGCACGAACTGTACTGTGGTCTGCGACCAGATAGCCAACAAATCATCTTCATTTGTTTTGCTAAATGCTAGCATTTTGAGGAAATATCGCGGAAAACCGTCTTTGCGATTTGCAAGTTTTTAGCAATTTATCAAACTGTAATTATCGCATTTTCGTTAAAGAGATGCTGCTTGAAATCGGCTTTATTGAAATCAGTTTTATCAGTTCAAATTGACCCGCTACCAGCCACATTATTCGTTTAATTTTGGTTCTGAAAAAAAAGGACCACGTACGACAAAACTCTCCTGCACATATGCGAGCAACGACAAAACGTCACAAAGGTAACCTTGTATGTTCTACTAAACTAAAATAACGTGGTAACAAGAGCAGAGTGAAAACAAACGGAGAGTAAAGACTCCAAGCGGTAACGTGTGAAAATGTGAATCAAAAAAGTCTTGGAAGGAGTTTATTAGCAGTAGCGGCAGCGGCAGAATATTTGCTTAAAAAACAGCGCTGAAGCGCTGCCGCTTTTTCGGTTAAAAAAACAGCGGCGCTGCCGCTTGTCGCTGGTGACGAAAAAAAGCATCGGCGCTACCGCTACCGAAAATGTAGTGGTGAACAGCGCCGTTGTGCCCATCACTGGTGGGATATACCTACATTTGTTGTTTCGCCTTTTCGCACAAATGTGCAAAATAATGCTGTATAAAAATGAAATCTAACACTTAGAGATACTGCTCGAAGTTGGTGCTATTGAAGAAACGAGAAGTACTTAAGAAAATACAGAGGTGCCCCAAACCTTTTTCCACAATTCCCCCTATTCGCCAAAATACGATTTAATCCGTTTAACACCGTACTATTGGAAACATAGACGTAGCCAGCGGGCCCGCCTCCACCCCAATTGAAATGCCACCAATGATAAAACTGTGACAAAAAAGCCTTATTTCTTCAGTTTCAGTTTCTTTTAGCATTTTTCGCGTGCAACATATTGTAGCGATAGCACGTTTTGCCGCTTCCATAAATTGCACCATTGTTTCTCAATTACAGCGCACCAATCAAATTTGCCCATTCTTTTTATCACTGTGACGCTCTTGTCAACTTGACGTAACAATGATATACAATGGCGGTTGGTATATAACGCTGGAGCGAGCCATCAGTTACTCCTCATTATTCAGACAGTTAGAGAAACAATTTCGTACGTTGTGATTACTACGAATACATTAGCGGGTAAAACTATCGATCTGCTTTACCTCTCGATAGACTACAGCAGGACCGCTAAAATATTATACGCGTACGACAGTAATTAACAGTAATATTGACAACCAGGGGGCCCGGGCCCCTCAATTCAATTTTTGCCAACTAATTTACATGTGTAAACCAGGTGAAATTAAGTGTTTTTGTCCTAAAACTTGCTATCTCAGGCCCTCATCAAACATTTTTATCAACGTACTGCAATAACCAGGGGCGGGTTTTCCATATGGCACAATGCCAGGGACCCCGCTCTCAGATGGTAAGACTCTTTTTCTGGTCTTCACCTATATTTGGCAAGAAGATTTTGCGAAAATCTCGAAAGTGCCGGGGGCCCAACGCAATGCAAATCTGGCCCAGTCAATGACATGGTTATTTATTTATTTATTTATTTATTATTTACTGGCAATTCAGTAGTCCGACATGGTCGGGATGCATACGCAACAACGTTTGGAAAAAAAAATACACAACGATTACCGGTACACACACAAACGTGTTCAATAGCACATAAAATAGACAGCATCAAATAGCATTCAGCTAGGTTGAATAGCGCTTGAGCATTAACATGGGTAGTTTCAGTAATCAATTTGAGAAACTACAAGCACCAAATCGTTGACTGCCTTTCAGTACCCAGATAGAGAATCAAAACAAATGTCGGATAGGGCTTGTTTAAACTTTTTGAGATTAACTGCACCATCAAAAATGCTTTGGGGAAGATTATTCCAGATCCTATGAGTGCGATAGAAATAGTTGAACCTACCAAAATTATTAGCAGGATAGTTCACACTCTTCAGTTGCAAGCAGTGACGATTGCGTTTGTGTTTACCATCAAATTGTAAAAATTCATCAAAGTCTAAATCAACATTACCACACAACATTTTAAACAAAAACACTAGGTCAAATTTAATCCTTCTGGTTTCCAAACAATCCAGCCTTGCGATGGTGAGCCTTTTTTCATATGGTGTGGTGCAGTCATGAAAACAACGGTAAAAAGCACGCTTTGTAAACTTTCTTTGGACTAGTTCCACTAATTTTTTGGACTTAATTAAGCGTAACCATCTATTGTACCACTTTTCAATAAAATTCACCTCCACCATTAGGCCTGGCCATGGGGGTCCAGAGGGCCCGCCCCACCCCCAATTGAAATACTTCCACCAATGATAAAAATGTGACAAAAAAGCCAATTGTTTCTTCAGTTTCAGTTTCTCTTAGCATTTTCGCGTACAACATTACACGCGTAAAACAGTGATTAACAACCTGACAATAGTTTGACGATCAGGGGGCCCGGGCCCCTCAATTCAATTTTTGCAAACTAATTTAAATGTATAAACAGGGTGAAGTTAGGGTTTTTGTTCTAAACGTTGAGACCTCAGGCCCTCATCTAACCTTTTTATGAACGTCATGTAATAACCATAGGGGTGGATTTACCATATGGCACAATGTTAGGGGCCGCGGAATCTGATGTTAATACTTTTTTTTGGTCTTCGCCTCTATTTAGCAGGAAGATGTTGCAAAATTCCCGAAATTGCCAGGGCCCCCGCGCAATGTAAATCCGGCCCAGGTTAGTAGGTTGGGAGGCGTAACCACCTATTATACCATTTTTCAATCACAATTCCCCCCACGCCTTGCCAGTTTTTACACGAAAAAAATACTTTCGAAAAAAAAGTTAGCTAAAGAAATGGTCATTGATTAAATTGTTGAGTTTAAATTAATGGAAGCCTTGGTCCCCGGGTCGCACTTGTACTCCTAAACTGGTTATTTTCATGATAAATCAAAAATTTCTTAAGGAAAATCTTTGAGCGAATAATTATTTACTGCTACAATATTGCAGGAGGCAATGTATCTTACTTCCCCCGACCTGGGGCAAATCACTTCCAAAATTTAACAACAAAATGCAAGATTTTAAACGTGCTTTGGACTGAAATTGGAAGTGAAAGGAGGATTTAACAATTTAATTTTTTCAATTGGCTTTCGATTGTTAAAAATTTAGTTCTTTCCAATGGCTCCAAACACGTGCGAAATTTGATCCAGATTTTTTCCAAAAAATTGCAAAAACTTGCCCAGGGGCTGGGGGCTTCGCTCCCAGACCCCCCTCTGTTAGACGTTTGGGTGACGCTAGTTTACTCAACACGTCTCCCACTTTAGATATTTTCGCTTTTTAACTTTTCGTTTAAGCCCTCTCCCTTTAGCAAAATCATGGTTAAATGCATAACCTTGTTAAGTGCCAAACCAGGCTTCTGATCTTCCATTCTGCGATATCTTTGCCCCATAAAAAGTTCCTCTTTTCAAAATTTCTGGTGACGTCATTACATGTGATTTGCCCCCTCCCCCAATCAAAAATCCTGCCTATAATTGGAAACCCTGCATTTCGCAATGTTGTGATATCACAAAGGGTCTACTGTAGATCAATACTGGTGGCCTAGGTCTACAAGTACCTGTATCAGTAGTGAAGTTTTCAGATTTGGTTAGGCTACTCACTGCTATACCAGTTGGTAAGCTATGGGTATTAGGTTAGGCCTACAGTGCTGTATTATTGCGCTAGTTTTTGATTACAGATCTGAGATTAGCCTACAGTATACAGTGTATTATTCTGTTATATAATTGCTAGTTGTACAATAACTTAGGTGAGTGAAAAAGAGTTGGTAAGAATAGGACAGGTGGACCAGGCCGATGATGTTTTAGGGATGCTATGGTAGGCAATAGCCTAAAGTCTGCGAAAAATTTAGCAAAATCAGCCGTTTGTGATGACATAAAATTTCAAATTGCAGGGTTGCCAATGGTACGGAGTCAAACGGTTGGAAAAAGGGAATCATGGATTGTCAAAAAAGATTTGGGGGCACATCTTTATTATTTCAAGTAGTTATCATTTCTTAATAAAACCGTTTTCTAGCAGAATCTTTTTAAATTGGTGAGTTCGAGTCAGACACTACACCTTTCTTAATTCTTGTGACTTGGCTTCTCTCATAATTTGCCGCCATTGTGCATTGAGCTTGAGCATATTCCTTTTCGAGTTTTTCTCCTCATCTGCGAGTTTTTCCTAAAAGATATGAGTTGAATTTACACAGTATCCGTTTTTTTAAGTTTTTGCTTCTTCTTGAAAAAGTTACGCTTTTTCATCCGCATTTTTATAAATCCATAACCGCACAAGTAGACTGTTGTATGTAGGTAAAAATTTTGTGTATAAACGATAAGAGGATGTTTCAAAATAGAGCTGTACCCCTTTACAAAAAAATTTTTTGTTCGGAAAACTTTTGTCGAGTATGTGACTGTCTGGTTAGTGCGGTTACGGAGTTATAAAAATGCGGATGAAAAAGAGCATACTTTTTCAAGAAGCAAAAACGGACGAAAAACGGATACTGTGTAAATTCACCTTAAGAGATTATTAAAAACTTCGGACATTATGGTTCCACTTGCTGGGCAAATAATTGCAAAAATTTTCCGTTCCTCCAGCAATTCTTTTAAAAATATTACAGTTGTTATAAGATGTTTATTTGATGTGTCGCTCTCCAAAACCGGAGAGCATTATCAAAAATAAAACTTTGCAGCCAACAATGCCACGTTTGAATGCAAAATGAGCCAAATTATTAACAAGGAAAAAAATATTAGCAACTGTCATAAACCCGAGATTATTAGTAAAAACGCGGTTGCTAATATTTTTTTTGTGGTTATTGATAATTTGACTCATTTTGCATTTAAACGTCGCATTGTTGACAGCAAAATTATATGTTTGATGATGCTCTCCGATTTTGGAAAAGCGAACCGTCATATGAACATCCTGTAACAACTGTTGTGTTTTTAAAAGAATTGCTGAGAGCGAAAAAACTTTTTACAAGGGATTGACACGCAATTAACAACTTCTTTTTTTTTACATTTACCCGAAAATGATAGCTCACTTTAAGAAACAGCATAAGCATTTCTTCCTTTTTCTTTCTCATTTCAGCTTCAGCAAGAGCTTTTTGCTCCAAGTATAAAATGCGTTCTTCCTCTGTCATGGAGGCTAACAACTTCGCCTCACTCTTCCCCTTCTTCTTTCCTTTCTTTTTCGCCATATTTATTTTTCGTCTCAAGCCCTACGGGGACTTAGCTGAAACAGAAAACAAATTTGGTTTTATAAATTTTTGGCAGTTTGGGAGATGCGTAACCATTCAAGAGACTGAAGCCTATTTATTTGTTGAGAGCATGCTGTTCTGCGATTATTTTTTGTTTTTTTTATTTTCCCAGCTTGAGGTCGTGTCCTATTTGCGATAATTTAACCTGCGGAAAGATAATTTAACCTTGCTTTGACAGTACCGCTATCCAGATTTTTAGATTATCATTAATTCCTCTGTACCCAGTACCAGGGGCGTCTTCAGGGGGGGAGGCCATGGCCCCCCTTTGGGTCGCCAGGATAGTATAATTAGCACAGAAAGGTACGCAAAGTGCCGCATGCCCCACCTTAGTAAGTTTGGCACAAAGTTTGAGCACACAAACAGACAAAATCTAACTGAAGACTGTTTTTTTTTTGGTCTTCACCTAACTTTGGGCTAAAAACCGGATTAAATCTGAGTGAAGACTTTTTTCTTTGGTCTTCATCTACTTTTGGGCCTAAAACCGAACTAAATCTGAGTAGAGAAACTTTTCTTTTGGTCTTCAATATTCTCAAATTTCGTGCCACCCTCCTTTCGACAATCCTGCGTACCCTAGTGACCAGTACATTGTTCTTAAAACCAATCAGCAAATAACATAAGACCTTCTGTAAACAACTTATCCCAGAGTATTTTAGATGATGAGCGTTGGTGGCATTTTATATTGATAAGGTGTAGCTTACAGCCATAGGCGTAGCCAGGATTTTTGATTGGGGGGGGCCCAAACCACGAATCATATGCAATGACGTCATGATAAATTTTCAAAAAAGGAACTTTTTGTGGGGCAAAGATATCGTGGAAAAGTAAGCTAGTTGGGCAAAGCCCCCAGCCGCTGGGTGATTTTTGTAAGTTTTTGGAAAAAAAAGCTATTTAAATCCCATTGGATCACATTTCGCACGAGTTCACAGCCACTTCAAAGAACTAGATTTTTAACATTTCAAAGCCAATCGAAAAAATTCAATTGTTCAATCCTCCTTTGGCAATTAAATCCCAAAGCACGTTTAAAATCTTGCATTATGGAGTAAAATTTGAATTGTAAGTGATTTGGTCCATCGGGGGAAGTAAGGAACATTGCCTCCAGCAATACTTTAGCAGTAAATGATAATCCACTAGAAGACTTTTCTTAGAGATTTTTGTTTCGTCGTGAAGTTTACCAGTTATAGGAGTACAAGTACGGTCAGGGGGCCCAAGCCCCTTCAATTGAAATTCAGTAATTTTTTCAATGAGCATTTTCCCTACCTAATTTTTTACAAGTATTTTGTGCGTAAAAACTGGCCAGGTGGAGGTGAATTGTTATTTAAAAATGGTACAATAGAAGGTTACGCTAACTAAACATGTTATTCCCGGGACAGATTTACATTGCGTGGGGCCTCTGGCACTTTGGGGATTTTTGCAACATCTTCCGGCCAAATACAAATGAAGACCAAAAAAAGTCCTACCATCTGAGGGCAGGGCCCTGTTACTGAGCCATATGGTAAATACGGCACTGGTTATTGCATTACGCTCATACAAAGTTTAGATGAGGGCCTGAGGTAGCAACTTTTAGAACAAAAACCTTTGATTTCACTCTGGTTATAGGTTTAAATTGGTAGAAAAAAATTGAATTTAGGGGGTGCGCCGGGCCCCCTGGTCGACAATATTGTTTATTGCTAATTACTGTTGTACGCGTGTACTGTTGTACGCAAAGATGCTAAAAAAAACTGAAAATGAAGAAACAAGGCTTTTTTGACAAATTTTTGTCATAGGTGGCATTTTGATTGAGGGGGCCCGGGTCCCTTCGACCAGCCCCTGGCTACGCCAATGATTTTGAGATAAGATCGCTCCCCCAAGTTCTTTCATAAAAAAAACATTTAAACCAAAATTAAAATAACTTTTTTTCCAAAACGTAGAGGACTCTAGTCAAGTTACTTGACAGTTTTCTAAAACGTCCAAAAATTGCATGGCATTATTATGACGTGGACAGGTGGTCGCCATTGTTATTGCTTACTTTTGTACGCGTAAATCCTAAATTAAAGAAACTGCAATTCCGGACGAGGACAACATACTGGCTATGCTCTCATATTTATCATTGGTAGTATTTCAATTGGGGGGTTTGCATTACCGCCTGTGTTATAGCATTAACTTCATAACAACGTTAAACGAGGGCCTGGAGTTGCAACTTTTAGGACAAAACTCTTAGATTTCTCACAGGTTTTGCATTAAATTCTTAAAAATTTGAATTAAGAGGCCCCAGGCCCGGAAACCTTGATCGTCAGTCCGGGGTCCTGTGGCACCCTGGTTGCCAGTTAGAGGCCCCGGGCCTCCTGGTTGTCGCTTTGGAGCCCCGGGCTCCCTGGTTGTTAATTAGGGGCCCTGGTCGTGAGTTAGGGGCCCCGGGGTCCCCTGGTCATCAGTTAGGGGCTCCGGGCCTCCATGGTTGTGAGTTAGGGGCCCCTGGTCATCAGCTTTGGGCCCCCTGGTTTTCAGTTAGGGGTTCCGGGCCCCTCTGGTCATCGTTTAGGGGCCCCAGGGCCCTCAGTTGTTAGTAGGAGCCCTCTGGTTGTTAGTTAGGGGCCCCGGGACTCCCTTGTCGTCATTAATGTTACTATTAATTATTGTTATGTGCGTAATTACCAGAGGTGGAGTCCTCGAGGACGTCCTTGGCCTCGAGGACACATTTTGAAGTCCTTGGCCTTGGCCTCGAAGGTCAAGTCCTTGGCCTTGGCCTCGAGGCCTCAAGTCCTCGAAAATTGGCCTGTCCTCGGCTCGAGAACAGCACTATTTTTTGAATTGTTAAAATTTTGTGGAGCGCTTGAAGAAATTTTTGGAAAACGTTTTTTTGTGGAGATCGCTTGAAAACTTTTTGTGAAGACCTTTTTTTTGTTTGGAGAGCGCTTGCGCTTGTGTCCTTGGCCTCGAGCATTCCTGTCCTTGGTCTGGAGAGTGTCTGTCCTCGGAAAGGCTGTCCTTGGCCTCGGATTTTTTTTGTGTCCTTGGCCTTGAGCCTTGTGTCCTCGATTTCTCCTCTGGTAATTACTGAAAAAAAAAATCTGCAACTAAACATCGCTAGGCTATGTTGTCATAGTCTTTTATCGTTAGTGGTATTTTGATTGGGGGGACCGGGCCCCCTGCCCCCCCCCCTGGATACGCCTATGCTTACAGCAAAGGTTTTTATTTGGCCGAAGCTTGAGGCAGGTTGTCGGAAGGTAAGACAATTAAATCAATAAAGAGTCTATGATTAAATTGTTAGATTTTATTTCACATTATTTTGGTCAAGTTTGATAACCCAGCAGCCGCTTAACTAATGAATAGTCTTTAGCATAGGTGGGCAAGTTAATGCAAAACGTTAGCTTCGTTAACCACTAGTCCGTTAACGAACTTCACACCTCCGTTAACGTTAATCCGTTATTTTCAGCTTTAATTAACGGAAATTAATAAAGTCCGTTAAATCATTAACATTTTGTGTGTAATTTACATTTCTTTTTATTCCCTTGCTTCCAGAGCATGTATTGACGCTGTTGAGTTGATTGTAAGGAACTATTGCTGTGGTGGTCTTTTTGTGTTTTGGAAGTTACATTTTACAGTCCAATCTAATTTCAAGATAAAAACAATTTCAAATGCACAACGAAGCTGCGATCGAAAAATCTCTGGAAATTGTGAACAGCGATAATTAATAGACCTATGAGGCTGCAAGTTATTTTTTGCCTCAAAAAAGACCTCCTTTCTTTGCTTTCTTCTATAAAACTCGTGCTAGTACGCAATAAAGTGTTACCAGTGCAAACTGATTTGTACCGGTCCGATGAATGAATGGTGCAAGATATTAACGATAAAAACTTTAACGGAAGTTACCAAAACTTAACGGAAGTTACTTTAGTCCGTTAACAGAACTTAACGGAAGTTAATTTAGTCCGTTGACATGAAAAAACTTTTTAACGGATTAACGAGTTAATGAAAAAGTTAGCTTCGTTATTAACGGATTAACGATTAACGGATTTGTGCCCACCAATGGCCTTTAGCCTATGACTCCGGTGTCGTGTATATTAGGGTATCCAGTAGTTTTGTAATAGGCAAAAGTATAGGCCTAATCTTGGACAAAATGAACATGATAACAACCCAAGTTGAGGAGCAATAAAAGATGTAGTCACTATGCTACAAGCCTATACAACTGTTATCAACCAATCGGTTACTGAAAATTATTTTGAGTCCAATCTAACCAACAACGCACTTCTAATAGACTACCGGTACCACGCCTAGATGAGTTCAATTGAGCTAAGGTTTTAGGAACAAGAAACTATTACCGGTACCTTGTGGCTAAGAGATAAAATGTTTCGCACGCTGATCGTCGACAATAACACTATAATTGTATTTTGTTCGGTTATGCGTAGACCTAGGCTGGCCTAGGCCATACGAATTTACTTTTCTATTCGTGGTGGGCTTCCCTGAAACTTTCAATTTTGCTGCTTTCAAAGGCTTAAAAAGATTGAGTATTTGACAGGCCTTTGTTGATGTGCTGCAAAGTAAAAACCTAAACCAAACATTGTTACTTTAACTTGTTTACCTGTTTTGCTTTTTCTCCGTAAACTCTGAGCTAATTTCAAGGAAGCTGATACAGGTAGGTTGTTATCACTGCAGCTAACAGTAACCTACACTAAATAGCTTATTGGATACTAAAAAATTAGATGGGCTAGCAATGCAATTATTTCAAATTAGGTAGCTGCTCACAAAGTTTTACTACCCATCAGCACACAAAATATTGGTTATTTCCAATGTAGTATTTCGAAATCTCAAATTGCTAAAAATAAGTCAAATTTTAAACAAAAAAAGTTTTCTCGTTGCCATAGCAACTAATTATTTTCTTCTATGAAAGGGTTATGGAAAAATGCTGGTGCTAGAAATCATGGTACTGGAAAATGACGCTATTCAGTCTTCGAACTCGAAAATAAATTTATTTTTTCTTGCCTACTCTTTTTAATTTCTTGGGTCTTGTCACCTCTATATGATAGACTAAAATAAACTTGAACTTGAGTCCATACAAAATCTAAAAAAAGTTGGTCACTTATAAAAAAAATACAGTCTCTATATTGCATTTGTAATTCTTCGAATGGCTAAGCTGAGTATCATTGCAGCAGTTTTTTAGTACCATTACTACCTTTTTTTAGACCAATAAGCTTATTTGACAATAGAGAAACTTTTCAGTTCCGGCTTTTTTACTGCTGTCATCAGAGGTGGAGTCCTCGAGGACACAATTGTTATCGTACCGAGCTATTTTATTTTTATTATCTGTTTCAGCTGGGCCTGGAACGCACATTGATAGTTCGTAGTTTTGCTGCGACCAAAAAAAAGCGTTTGCATGCAGCTCGTGTATGCTTTACTATGCGTCGTTTTTGCACAGCTTTAATAATTATTTTTTCACGCTTTTGCGCGGTTGCTAATTAGTTCAGCACTGTATCACCTGTTTTGCTCATTTGAAGTTTAGTTGTCTAGCGGTTGGACGTATTTTTTGCAAGAAAAGACTTCGCGGTTTTTCAGTTATATTTTTATTTTTCCGGGAAACTTTTGGTTAATTTTTGCAGCGTCGGTTTTATTTTAACTTACCTCAGTACATTTTGATTGAGTTCTTTTTGTAAAGAAATTGTTCAGTAGAGCGGAGCGGTGAAGGCCTGGACGTTCCGTCCAGGACATATTCAACATCAAGTTACGGGTCATTCTGTAACAACAATTTGAAGACTTTGGCCTTGCCATCGAAGATCAAGTCCTTGGCCTTGAAGCCTGCAATCAAGGCATGGTATGGTGTCACTACTAGCAACCGGTGTCACCATACAAAACTACATGAATAATTTGTATAATTTATGTATAATCAATAAATCATCAAACTTTAAAAAAAAACTAATGTTCGAATCCCTAAGCCCCAATGTTCAACTCCAAACCCCAAAAACTTTTTGGAGTATCTTTTAAAATACAATAATTAAAGCTTAGATGACTGACTACATAACTCTTAGGAATTTGAAAAGTGCTATCAGTCATTTAAACAATTCAAAACATTTCCATCTTTAAGTGTTGCTTAATTAAAGTCATTAATATAAAGAGTTATTTCTTTTATTTCACTTGATCAAAAGTTTTATTGACGGCTGAAAGCATTTATTATCTTTGTTTTATTGGCAATCAATTTTTGCATCGAAATTGTATTATTTTGGTACGGTAAACAAATCCTGAAAAAAAATAATTTTTTTTGTTTTGTTTTGTTAGTTTTAAGTGTGTACAGAATATTCGTTTTTGTTTGTTTGTTGTTTTGCCTGTGTTGATAGCCGGGTGGCGTGAGCATGGCAGTTTCTATCTCTATAGTAACTATATCATATTTTGCTGCTGTGATTTGGTTTTTGGTTTTTGCCATGTTATAACGTAAGTTTGCGTTTTTCTTGCGTCTCCTTTTTTGATGTCAACGTTGTGACTTGGCATTCAAAATAAAACTCAGAAAGAAAGAAGTATGGAATGGAATGAAAGACAATTTTTTCATATTCCATGCAGTCAATTTTCTTCCATCCATTCTAAAAATCTTCCATTGCATACCAAAATTTTCTTCCATATTCCATTCCATACTTTTAATAAAGCTTAGACTGTACTTTTGCAACAAGTCTACCTGGAAGTTTAGACAGGAAGCAGCGCGTAGTTTGTATTGTACTTCTGCAACAAGCGTACCTTTGAAAGGAGTCGCTCGCGAAGGTAAGCAGAATGGTACGATGCATCTCATCCCATCCCATATTTGAAGCACTATCGCGATAAGCTACCATAAAAATTCACTCTGCATGAAAATATCAAACACTTAATCAACAAACAATAGGTTTACCGGTATGCACTGGGTTTAATGATTGCAAGTTTGTAATCACACCAACTATCAAATTTGGCGTAACCAAACTGCCAAAAACATTTTACAAAAAATATCGAAAAAAAAGTTTTAACGCAAAAAAAACAACAACAAAGAATTAAGTTCAATCGAGGATCGAAAAGTAAATACAAATCTTTGCTACGATGGCCATTTTGGTTTACTAAAAAAACTTTTTTGGAACATCATGTAACAACAAGAAAACCGACAATGATGCAAATAGTAATAATAACGTTCAATCCTTGACTAAAGTTACGGAGTTTTTAAATACCAACGTTTAGAGGTTCAAGTTTCAAACACCACATTCAACGTCCAAATTTACACCTCTGAACCTAAATAGATCACTAAGTAATGAGACTAGTCAAATAAATTTCAAAACCATAAAAGTTTGCATTGTATTCAATTCAAAAAGTTCTAAGCCATGCCGCTAAGCGTTTAGAATATAGCGGCGCAACTACGAGGGCAAAGCGGGCTTCAGTCCCCCCTCCCTTGCCAAGTTATTTAAAAAATTTAACCCTAAAATACAAGCGTTTAAACGTGTTTTCGGATTGACCTGAAAGTAAAGTAGGAGCTGAATGGACTGGGCAATTTAAGTTTTGAACTGGCTTCTAAGTCTTAGCAATTTAATTCTTTCAAATAGCTTTAAAAACGTGCGAAATATGATCCAAAAAGCGTTGAAATACTGTAGTTATTTTTTTGTTGAAAAATGAAAAAATCGCTTAGCGACAGGGGCTTCGCCCCTACACCCCCATCTATATGAGATGATTGAGTTGCACCACTTTGCCCAGCTCG
The DNA here is from genome assembly GCA_963965965.1 of Trididemnum nubilum. NCBI lineage: Eukaryota > Metazoa > Chordata > Ascidiacea > Aplousobranchia > Didemnidae > Trididemnum > Trididemnum nubilum. The sequence continues at coordinate 1,096,338 of OZ014474.1, read as the reverse complement.
CCACCCAATCGAGGCACTCTTCAAACAAAACCCCTTCCTTTAGCAAAATCTTGATTGCAAGTCTGTTCGTGGGTGTGTTAAAGAGTATAGAAATGTTGACCAACAAATCGTTTAATTCATTTTTTAATGGACCAGCTGTTTTTGTTTTTTTAGAGCTCACTTAAGGTTGCTTAGGTCACAGCCACTGCTGCAAATAGACTTTTTAAGTGATTATGAGCCGGAAACGAAAAGAGCTAAGAAATGCTACTGGGCTTACCTTACATGACTCTTTTCTAGGCACGATTTCAGAATTTAGAAATTGTGCATACGAGATTTTTGCAGCCGTACAAGAACAGTTTTAATGTGCAAAATTCAGTCTATTTTACTGCCCCCACATTCAGCCTATTTTACTGCCCCCTCATTCAGTCTATTTTAGTGTCCCCTCATTTTGTTTGCTCTGGCGACGGCACTAGACAAATTGTCATCCTCAAAACAAAAATTAAGCCAGTCAGCATCAATGCAGCTGCAAATTGCAATGAACATATTCTATGATCTGATGATGCAGTATCTACACTGTTTGCTCAATGTTCATGACCGAACTACCCTATTAATTTGTCGACAGATGATTAGCTGCTAAACGCTTCCACATATTTTTAGTTATCACTACCTATACGCACTAATTAAATTTTTCTGTAAATGCCATGAAAGAAATCTAGTGTGGAATTGATATGGAAGTATGGAAGATTGTCTTCCATTCCAGTTTTGAAATCTTCCATTCCATTCCATCTTTCATCTTATACCATGCCCTGCATACAAGTCCTCGAAAATACCCTGTCCTCGGCTCGACAACGGCACTGTTTTTTGATTTGTTGAAAATGAGCCAAGGTCATGACCATTTTGGTTTTCGTCTTGAGTACGCCAGAGACCTCGCAGAAAATTATTAGGACATTTTTTTGGAGAGCACCTGAATTTTCGCGGAAAATTCGCGATTTTTTTGCTCAAAAACTTTTCTTTTGGAGAACACTTGCGCGTTGTGTCCTTAATCCTTCGCCTTGGCCTGGAGCATTCCTGTCCTTGGCCTCCAGAGGGTTTGTCCTCGGAAAGTCGGTTCTTGGCCTGGGATTTTTTTGTGTCCTTAGCCTTGGCCTCGACTCCACCTCTGACCGGTATTATCCAGAACACCGCATTGAAACGGTTTTAATTAATTCTTCGCTACCAATATTTTATTTACAGTACCGGTAATTGTTATACAATTTATTTTTGTGAAGATTATCAAATAGCAATAGCACACGTTCAAGTTTAACATTTTTCAGTTTATTTTAATTTAAAAAACATAGGGTTGCCATACGTCCCGTTTTCGCCGGAACAGTCCCATTTTTAAGGCCTTGTCCCGGTGTCAGCAATTTTGTCCCGGAATTTTTGATTTATCGTAATTTCACCTTTGGCTTCCCTGAGGTAAAGACTTTTTTTTGGTCTTCGTCTCAAATCCATGGAAATCACTTTTGTTAAGGTGAAAGCGACTTTTTTTTTTCAACTCAATTCGGAAAGAAATGCGATTTTTAATTCTATCTCGGCTTTTTAATAAAAAAAATATGACAAGTCTAATACAACAAATTGTACGTACAACAATAAAATGTTGAGCGTAACTTTAAAATTTATTCGCGAAATAACCTTGGCATTACTTTGATGTTAATCCGAGTTCACCGCAAAAGCGATTATGCTGAAATACATGAAAAGCAAATCAATATTTTAATCGGCAAAAAATTCTTTTTGAGCAACGCATTGAAAGTGGAATGTGGTTGTAGTAAACGCAACGCACTGTAATTGTAACCTCGTAGAGCTTTCGAACGGAGAAAAATCTATGTTGTAGTTACTAAAAAGCAAAACAAGGTCAGAGGTACAGCAAATAATCTATTCAAATTAACGAAAAAGAATTATCTGAATAGAAGATTTTATTTGCATTAGGCATCTCTGTTCAATAATCATGACCCAGACAAACCAACTGTCAGACCGACAGATACAATCAGTGGAGTTCAGAAAACCGAAATTACATACATAAGTAGTTTAAACAAACAAACAAAAAACAAGCCAAAATAACTAAAAGTTTATAAATTATAATTTAATTTGAACAATTCGAAACCGGAAGATTTATTTTAATTAGATGTTGACTTTTTACTGCTTCAATTCGGTGATTTTTTTAAAAGCTATGGGCATAGGTGGGCAGTTAATGTAAAACATTAGCTTCGTTAACCACTAGTCCGTTAACGAAATTCACACCTCCGTTAACTTTAATCCGTTATTTTCAGCTTTAATTAACGGAAGTTAATAAATTCCGTTAATTCGTTAATATTTTCAGTGTAATTTACATTTGTTTGTATTCACTCGCTTCTAGAACTCGTATTGACGTTGCTGAGCTGATTGTAAGAAAATATCTATAGCTACGGTGGCCTTTTTGTGTTTTGGAAGTTACATTTTACGGTCTAATCTAATTTCAAGATAAAAATAAGTTCAAATGCACTAACGAAGCTGCGATCAGAAAACCTTTGGAAATTGCGAACAGCGATAATTAATAGACCTTTGAGGCTGCAGGTTATTATTTGCCGCAAAAAAGAGCTCCTTTCTTCGCTTTCTTCTATAAAACTCGTGCTAATACGCAACAAGTGTTACCAGTGCAAACACGTTTGTACCGGTACGATGAATGAATGGTGCAAGATATTAACGATAAAAACCTTAACGGAAGCTAACAGAACTTAACGGAAGTTCATTTAGTCCGTTTACATGTAAAAACTTTTTAACGGATTAACGAGTTACTGAAAAAGTTAGCTTCGTTATTAACGATTAACGGACTTGTGCCCACCTATGGTTATGGGCATGGTGATGTTTGGGCTGATTCAAACATAAATCGTTGGCCCACACAATAATTACATTTTGAATTCAGAATGAGCACAATATTGGTGCACAGCTCGAAACAAGCAAGCCTGCTGTGATGCTGAGGGTTTTCACTATATTGCTTGTCTCCCTTAGGGTAGGCTCGACGTTTGGTGGCAACCAGGATAGTCACGAAACAGGTGAGAAATTGGCTGTGGATTTTTTATTTTTTGTCATGATCCTCGATTAATTTTTGATGACTCAGCACAGACGTTTCAAGCTATTCATCTTAAGCGCTCTGTACGTAATCGCTAAATCTTTCCGGTCTACAGTACACTTGCCGAAGAATCGTGAGCGTATGAGAGCGTCCTTTGTTCATTATAACCAACTACGGTTTGTAAGCTGGGAAGTTGCCGCGCTGGGCCTACTGAACTTGTTTAAATGAACTCGCTCAAGGATACGCCAGTTCATTCATTTACGGTTTTATGCCAAGTTAATTAAGAGCTGATCTGCACTGTGGTACGTTAAATCGTGAGCGTATCCCTTGTTTATTTTAATCAATTGGTAGCTTGCACTCTATTAACGCCGGGAGCCGGACTTACCGAATTTCTGCTTGAAATAATTCAACTAAAACTACGCTCGTGCGCTGACGTATTTACTTTCTGCATTACCAGATCTTGCTTATTCTTTGCAAGGTTCATCCCTGTGTCACGTTGAAAGATCGAACTGCAGTAATTCTGCTGTTCCGGTTTACGAGTACGAAAAACGAATTTTGCAGAAAGTTTTTGGAAACACGAATTTTAGGTGAGAGTTTTTTTGAAAATTTTTTATAATTTGTAACGCTTGTAAGATTGTAACACTTGTAAGAGTAGCACCTACACGTGGCGTTAAATCACTAAGTAACGAAGTTGTACTATACGTGATCAATCAAATCTTTTATTACTCTCGCTATATTACGCCAAAGCGTGTAACGAGTTGGCTGGGCCAATATCCACGTCATTGCGCTTGCGAGCAACGCAGCTTTTTTCCTCGAAATGTCGCAGCAGTCGCTAGCCGTTGGCAACACAGTGTCCGATTTGACCGGCCCGGGATCTGAGCATCTGACCTCCCACCCCAGACAAACGCGTTATCGCTCGTTTTTGATTATGCTTATGAACCAGGATCTGTATTGCAGTGTAACCTAAACGCAGAACATCTTTTTTGCGGGTTCTGTTTGCAAATCTTTTGTTGTTGTGGGCCATCGCGACGGATGGACTGCTTTGAAACCACGGAAAATAAGCATAAGGGTCTAAGCTTAAATAGATACTGCTCCAAATCGGTTTTATTGAAGAAATGAGAATTACTTGAGGTAATAAAGAGGTGCCCCAAAACTTTTCCACAATTACCCTTATTCGCGAAAATACGATTTAATTCGTTTGACTCCGTACCATTGGCAACCATCATTTTGCAATTTTGCTTTATCACAAAAGGCTTCCTGTAGATCAATACTGGTAGCCTAGGTCTACAAGTACCTGTTGCAGTAGCCAAGTTTTTAGATTTGGTTTGGCTACTCACTACTGCTGAAGCAGTTGGAAAGTTATGGGTATCAGATTAGGCCTACAGTGCTGTATTATTGCACGAGTTTTTGATTACAGATCAGAGATTTTTCTACAATATACAGTATATTCTGTTATTTAATTGTTTGTTGTACCGGTACAATAACTTAAATTAGTGAAAAAGAGTTGGCAAGAGTAGGACTAGCAGGCCAGGCTGGAGTTGTTTTAGGGCTGCTATGTTAGGCAAAATCTACGAGAAATTTTGCAAAATCAGCCGTTTGTGACATCATAAAACTGCAAAATGCAGGGTTGTCAATGGTACGGAGTCAAACGCATTAAATCGCATTTTCGCGAATGAGGGAAATTGTGGAAAAAGGTTTGGGGCACCTCTTTGTTATCTCAAGTAATTTAGTTCTCAATTCTTCAATAAAACCAGTTTGGGGCAGTATTTCGTTAAATAAGCTTGTCGGCCGAGTGGCCGAAAAGGTATATGAGGCGTTGTTTTTACGATGATCCTAATCGAATAATCTCGGTTTGACCCTCACCCTGGTCACGTTGTTGCGTCTTCGGATAAGACGCTTTACGATGCTTGGTAGTTTCGAACAAGCAGCAAATTTACGTGGGAAGAAGTCAAACGTCAACCGAAAAACTTGGAATTTAGTCAACGCCTAAGCGGGTGAGGATTCGTCCAAAATAAAAGCCCACCATCGCTTCTCTGTGGGTGGAGAAGAAATATGCAGGGTTGCCACATCCTGGAAAAGTCCTCGATTTTTTTTGCTGTTCTGAAAAGTCCTTGAATTTTGCTTATAAGTCCTGGAAAATATTTGGAAAGTTTTCCCGTGATTTACAGGAAGGAAATAGGAATTTTTTTTTTTTTGTAATAACTGGTACATTGTAATTGTACCAAAGGCAGTACTGAAATAATTTGTATTGTGAAGGTCCTTTGAAAAGCTTCATTGTTATAATGCCAATAATTGGCTTTTTCAGTACTGTTAATTATTGAATATAATTAGGAAAAGTGGATTCAAGAGCAGTAATTTATTGCCGGGCAATTCTCTTTTCATGCTGGTAGCAATAGCGCAGTGGGCAATAGGCCTCCCCCAATGGCCTGTTGACCAAAATGCACAATAACAAAAATATGACATTTTTTGCACTGCTTCTGAGGCAGTCCTTGGCAGTAATATGAACCCTAAAGTAATTTAAAGCCACTTTTGAAACATTTGTTTAGGGGAGGGCCGGAGGGGCTGATATGTGTTCGAAATAAAATCAGTAACAACTGACTAAAAATGGCTAAAAACATACAATCAATTCAATCGCTTGATGCCAAATGCTTAAACGGGCATCCAAGTCAAGTTTTTTACTTTTTCTAAAAGGCGAAAAGGTTTTCTAAGAGGAAAGCTGAACCTGGAAACGGAAGATCGTAGAAAGCCCAAATTTGGTGAAGTTAGTTTTCAAATCTGCCAAAATGTTTTGAGAAAATACCGAGCAAATTTTTTTTCGATTTGAATGCCCTTTTAACGTAGACGTTATACTGTAAATAAAACATTGTGGGAGCGGGCTATTCAGTACTTAATTCAGTTATTACCAATAAAATAACCTTACAAAAATCTCGTTTCGTTAGCCGCTACTGCTCCCAAATTGTGTTTACGTATAAAATACGGACAAATTAGATTAATACTTGCGAGTTTTTCCAAATGATAGGATTTTATGATTTACTGACCGGAAAGAAAGTTAAAACTGAAGTTTTACCACTAGCCATTGCCTCCATAGCCGATTTATCCAACCAGTTTAATCATGTTTTTTTGCGGTGCTAATTTCTATGCCACATTTAAAAGCATTAAGTTTTTATCAAAATAGGCCGGCCTTAAATTAAATTATTAATAAACAATTGCAAAATTTTTGAGCTCTAGAGGCTTTCCACCCAGTCCCACAATTGTCTCCGGATGCTCTTTTGGCCTCGCCCCCATACCGCCAAGCACAACCCTCTCATAGTAGATTTCTGGCTATGTATCTGGCTAGTAGTCGGTACTGGTAATTCAAATGCTTTGCATTAAAATTTTCTTCAACAACAAGTGCAAAAAAGTAGGTGCAAAAAAGAGCAATAACTAAATTTTAAGTCCTGTGAAAAAGCCTTATACAGTCCTTGAAAAGTCTTGGAAAATGACCTAAAAATTCCTGGAAAGTCCTGAAATTTAATTTGACCTTTTCTCTGCCAATCCTGAATGTGGATTTATCAATGAATCAAATCTTACGCAAGACTGGAAAGTTGTGTGCCCAGGTCTGTAATCGGGCCGGGATCCATCTTTTGATGACAAACGCTATCCGCTTACCAGCTGAGTTATACGTGACGCTGAACCCTCACCTTGAACGAGCTGAAAATGATCAGTGAGACAAATAGAAAATAGATTTGCTTTCCATCAGCTTAATGTTGGACAACTTTTTATGGTTTTGCAGAAAATATTCGCGCCCAGTAAAGCATAGCAAGAAAGTGGTCATGATAACGTTCGATGCGGAGCTAATCCAAATCGTGGGTTTAAACGAAAAAAGCGTAAGTACTGGAATCGACAGGTTGATTTAGACGCAAATAATGATGCTGGGCAATGGATAGTATTTAAATTTATAATCATCACTATTAATTCTTACTATTTTTTAAGGATTGTTAATGCACTTTGCAATAACATAAAGCGATAGGCAGTGAGCATCCAGTATTTGTTTATTTAGGTAGTCGAAAAATAATAATATTTGATCAAAAGTTCAATCATTCCGCCAGTCGAGCGCTGAAAGTTCTCCCTCTCAGGAAATTAATTATTGGATTGAACGCATACGGTTCAATTCTGTGTCCGATCTATTCGAACACAAAGTTGTCGATGAGCAGAGATGGGCATGATCTTGATCTTCAAAATCAGATCGTGATCTTGAAGATCAGATCGTGATCTTGAAGATCAAGATGGTGATCTGATCTTGATCTTCAGATCACATTTTTTGAGTGATCTTGATCTTGAAGATCAAGATCACTTTCATTTTTATATGTCGCTTACGGTAAGCATTGCCGAGACCAGGTTGTGTGATATTCAGAAAGTATTTCATGGCTTCGACAAGGAATGGAGTCTAAACTAGAGAAAGCAATCCGCATTTGCCGCGGTATAGACAGGACAGGTACGAACCAGTAAGGCAGTACCAATACCTAACCTGCTAACTTGAGAAAAAAATTAGTCAGAGCCGCAGAGAGAGGGGACAATGACCCTGGGGCTCATGGGCTTCAGGGGGGGCCATCATGGGGCCGTTGGCTTCAGGGGACCCAGCAGAGGGCCCATGGTTTCAATAAGGGCCCATGGACCAGCAGAGGCCCCCTCTATTTCAATAATATAACTCACACTCTTTCTCATGTATTTCTTATTACCTCTATTTATTATCAAAAATTGTAATATGTTGGCATCTGGGTGGCTGCTTGACTCGATGACCGATAAGGTCTTTTCGCAGCTTCCTTGTCGTGACAACTGACTCTAAGAGGTATATGAGCCTGTTTATTATTATCGTTTATCGTTAATTATGTGAATTCTGTTACCGTATTATTTTGGATACAGACAAAAATAAAAAATGACTTGACTTGACTTGACATGGGCTTGGGAGGGGCTCATCAAAATGACACTGAGAAATCAGCATGTGAAGCCCGAAGACTTTTTTTTTTTTTTTTTTTTTTGGAGATCACCTAAATTCGACCGGAAAAACCGTTAGAATTTCGGTGAAGACCTTTTTTTTTTGTTTTGAGATCACATCATATTTCGGACCAAACTGTGGCATTTTCTCCGTCTGTTTTGGACTTCACAGAACCGGAAATCCGTCATATTTGAGCTGGCCCCGGGACCACGTTCGGCCCTTGGCACCCCTGAAATTAGTTAAAAATCAGCTTCGTTAAAAAAATTAATTAAATCTAATAAATTAAATTAGACCTAACACAAGTTGCCAATGGCCCGCCACAGTTGCGACGTTAAAATGTGCCCGTGGCGCTTTGAAGCGGAGATGTACCCTGCAAGACCACAAACTCGCAACACCCATAAAAGGTACCGTATTAACTGAGTATAATGAAGATTTGAAATGTTTAATTTGGTTTTGTTCTTGAATTTCGTTATTATTTTAAAAAACTAGCTAAAGTAAACTAAAAGAGTTTTTGTGATTAATTAAACTAGTAAACTACAAAAAGTTTGTGAGTGTCAAATGCCTTACGTTATAAGCGAAATCAGCACTGTCATTGCACATTGATAGTCAATACTGATACAGCGTTTAACATTTATAGCTTACCCTCCCTCCAAGAATCACGACTATCTCTAAGTACTAAAAGTAAAGTGATCTTAATCTTCAAGATCACGATCTTGATCTTGATCTTCAAGATTACTGTGTTTGGGTGATCTGATCTTGATTTTCAAGATCACATTTTTTGGATGATCTGATCTTGATCTTCAAGATCACCAAAAGGTGGTGATCTTGCCCATCTCTGTCGATGAGTAGCCCGTAGCCGCCGTCACAACGTTTAATTGTAATCGCTATTGTGGTAAGCTATATGACTCAAAGAAGGATCCGTGCTACGTAAATTTTGCTTAAAAAAGAGACTGAATCTAAGGCATGGGAAAATGTTTCAAATTTATGTACAGTATATCAGTGTGTACATTAATTTGATGCATCTCGAGTAGACCGCAGGAAGCGGGGTCTGGAGGCAGCCGCTGTAGTTCATAAAAATCTTACAGGGTAAAGCCCAGTGAATGGAAATTTTTAATAATTTCTTAGAAAAAACTTCGATTTGTAAGTTTTTTTAAGAACGTTCACGCTTGTTCAGGCCATGCTGATACAGGATCACTTCATCCATTTTATTTCCCGATTGCCGGTTAAGTTCAAAGCCTGTTCAAATCCCGCAAATATGTGATATTTCCAAGAGAATATTTTTTAAGTGGTTTGACTAAGAGGTCTCACTCTCTCCCCCTGCTTGTGCTGACTACCGGCAAGCCAAAATGCATTCTCTTTTTCTGTTTCATATGGAGCGCCGTTTGTGTACCCTAATTTGTGCAATGTCTTTTTGTATATTTAATTAAATAGTCATACGCTAAATAATTTTGTGCGGACTTTTTTGACTATTTATTTTTGCGATAAGAAAAAACTACCGCAGATAAATAGTCAAAATACTGTTGCAAAAATAAATAGTCAAAATACCTGCACGCAAATTAAACCGTAGCAAAAATAAATCGTCAAAAAAACTGCGCTCAAAATAAAGCGTTGCAAAAATGCGCTGCAGACATTTTTGTTTATTTGTTAGTGGAGCGTGGCAAAGCGCTATCGGCTGCTCTTAAATGCGCTCCATATTGAGCAGCTGAGAGCGCTTTGTCACGCTCCACTAACAAATATACAAAAATGTCTGCAGCGCATTTTTGCAACGCTTTATTTTGTGCGCAGTTTTTTTAACGATTTATTTTTGCAACGGTTTAATTTGCGTGCATGTATTTTGACTTTATTTTTGCAGCAGTATATTCTGCGGTAGTTTTTTCTTATTGCAAAAATAAATGGTCAAAAAAAAGTCTGCACAAAAATTTTTGACATATTTATTTTTGCACTAGTTTTTTTTGTATATTTATTTTTGTTTAAAATGACTATTTAAATAAATATGCAAAAAAACATTGCACAAATTAGGGGACACAAACGGCGCCCCATAGTTTCATTTGACTTTTGTCAATGAAGGCGATGCTGAACTCGATCGATAAAATTAACTCAGCGCAATCGAATTTGTGACGTTGCTTGTACAAGTTGTTTGTTGATTCGACATATTAGTCATGGATAGGGGCTTACTACGTCATCTGGATTGGTTGAAAAGAAAAAGCTCTCTAATCTATTCACTGCTCATTCTTTGCTTCGTAATTTTGTTTTTCGAACTAGGAGGTTCTAGTTACCCGCTTCTGGTTGTCGATGGAATGGAAGGATCATGATTTGTTGTGGAATCCTGAAGATTGCGGAAACCTCACAAGAATTCGTGTCAACACCAAACTAATCTGGACTCCGGACATCTGCCTGTACAACAAGTGAGAAAGTTGTATTTTTTGCTCTGTTTAATGTCTTAGTAATCTGTTATTTTCGTTTTGATCGCAGTAAAGCTGAAATTGATGCCACATCTTTTCACTTTCAACAATTCTTCATCACATAGTACAATACTCGTTGCATATCGTTGAAGCGTGTAACGAGTTCGCGGCAGCGTTGAGTAAATCGTGTGCAATTTTGACTGCCCTGTCAATTCAACTCCAAAATCTCCACTTCAAAACCAAGCTGATAAATTGTGGTTCAACTTTCGGGAACGGATGAAGATTGGATTGGGAAGTCGTCCGGTGGTCGGGACAGAGCTGTAAACGGGCCGACTAGTTCAGGCCCGAACCCGGCCCGAACCCGAAAATATAAGCCCGAACCCGAATACTAATTTGAAGCTCAAATCATGCCTGAAAAAAAAACGAAAGTTAAGTTAGGTCTGAAAGATTAAGCAATGTTGCCAAGTTATTTTGATGATATTTTTTTGCGCCTAAGACAAAAAGCACGTCTCAGGCCCGAATTAAGCCCGAAATTATTGTCAACTTTAGGCCCCAACCCAAACTCGACCTGAAAAGCCCGGCCCAACTTACAACTCTGGGTCAGGATTACGAAGTCGTCCCGTCCCCAGTCGTCGGATTGAGCCAAACAATTTCCATGAATTATGTTGCACCACCTGCAGCCTTTCAGGCTTGCCCTTTCGAGCTTTTTCGAAAAAATTTGTGCTTATTTTCAAGAGCACTCTCTTACAAAATATAAATGAGCATATAGCTAAGAAACGAGCTTATTGTGCTCATTATATCTTGCAATAGTTAGATTTTTTTTGGTCTTCACCTAAATTCAGGTTGAAAATTGCAAAAATCTTGGTGACGAGTGGAGTGGCGCAACTTGCTACGTCATCGCTCAACAGCGTGCTTATTTTTTGGCGTAGTCAAATGGTATCCCTAGTTACCTGACATGTTGTAATTGCTCAGTATGCATACTGTAAAACGATGGACTTTTCTAGTGCAGAGAGCAAGTTCAACATTCCCCTCATAAATCCGGTCACTCTGAGCTCGAACGGAGTGATCACGTGGCAAGGACCCGTCATCTTCCACAGCTCCTGCCACATCAATGTCGGGGATTTCCCTTTTGACGTTCAGAATTGCTCACTCAAGCTGGGTTCGTGGACTTACACCACCAACCAAGTCGACCTGGTAATAAGTTGATTTAGCGGGCTGCTATAAACATTGTCTCTTTTCTGCATATAATTTCTACTATAACTTTATTTTGTGAAATTGTTGATTGAAAGAACAAAAATCTCATTTAGCCACATTAACTTTGTGCACCCTAAGTTTTTCGTTTTTCTTTGTACGAGCGTAAAATTTAAAGTGCATTGTTTTAGCGCCAAACAGCTGCTGCTCCCACTCAGATAACTCAATACTTTGTAAGTGTGTAACAGCAATCGGCCGTTGTGCGACAACTCCAGTGCTGGTGGTATGATGAGCTCTATGATTGATGGGGGAATAATTGGCTCTAAAGTTGCTCTAAAGAAGCAACTTTAGAGGCAATGATTGCTCTGCTCTAAAGTTCTAAAGATGCATCAAATTGCCGAAATTTTTTTTCCAGCGAATGAAAAGACGCTGCAAAAAAAACGACAACTGTGGAAAAGTAGGAATGGACAAATATTACGACAGCGCGGAATGGGATGTGAAGGATGCTTACGGTGAGGTGACTGGCAAGTTTAAACAAGTAGGCTACTTGCAAAAAAAAGTTTTGAAACCCCTGTCAATGAAAAATGCAGGTGCCCCTATTCTATTTGCAGGAGTTGAACAATGGACAAATTGGACATGTTTCTGTCTTTGTTTTTGTTTTTTGATGATCTGGAAAAGTGTGTTTTTCAAGACCTTGCTTAGTTGAAATTATCCGGTACTTTTCTGTGGTTTTACAATGAAGTGCCACGTTCTATGGAACACCCAGCGATGCATTGGAGAAGTAACCATGCCCACCAGCGGCTATTCATATTTGGCGCTCCATCGCCACACACGAGACCTCTTTTAAGCATATCTCTGTGGCGTTGTCTATTGCGCGATTCAGTCCTCTAGGTTAGCGACTTCCTTATTTTGACCCTGAAAGAAGCGCAAAAATGCGGGCAGGGTTGCCATAAAATCGCCAATTTTTGATGCCACTCTTGCAAACAAATTCACACAAAGCCCCAACAATTTTGATGCTTATCGCATTGTTTTGCGTTTTCAGGCGTCAAGCACGTTCGTGCGTATCGCAGCACCGCAGATGAGTTCTACTCTGACATCACTTATTACCTCATAATACGTCGCCTTCCATTGTATTACATCGTCAACATGATCATTCCTTGCTTCGAGATTGCACTTATCACTACTCTTGTAAGAGATGACGTCATTATCGTCCAGGTTGTCTTTCGCAAAAGCAAATTTTGCCTGAGTTTGCCATACGTGTTTTTGGTTTTTGAAAAAAAAAATGTCTGAAGTGCGGGAAAGTGGATTGAGTGCTAGTCAAAGCTCGAGGTAGATTAGCTGATGTTAAATTTCAATTTTCCATTTAAATTGTGTTGACATAATTATGTATCCAATTACGTCGACAAAGGTGATTAACTTTCGGCTATGCACAGATTACGTTGACTTTAATTCCCCTACATCATGCAGATCTTTTTCCTACCAGCCGGCAGTCAGGAGAAAATCACCCTGTGCATATCAATCCTGGTCCTCCTCATTCTGTTTCTCCTTCTCATCATCGACTTTGTTCCTCCTAATGATGAGGTCCTCCCGTTTCTTGGTGAGTCAGTTTTCTTACTAAGTGCAAAAAGGCTATATCTACAAAGCTGAGATAGCTGACTAGAAAAAGGCCGATTTTGAAGCGACCAGCCATTGTATCCCGATTCCTCTGGGCTCATAGATTAATTGAAGATGAGATTCTGGGTTCTTACAATTGTCCTGCCAGGATCTCTTTAATACCAGTTCATTCATGAAGGTTGTACAATAATAAAGAACAACTACTCTATAATTTCTTGAGCTTCATTTGCAGAACCTTGTAAAACGAGAAACTTGTTTAGGAACCACTTTAAACTAGCATCTAAATTATAGCACCTAACAAGTTGGACATTTCCCCCTAACCTAGCCAATGTGAGGCTCCCACATGCTGTAGTGGTTTCAATAAAATATTAATGCAAAGTTAAATTCAAATCAATCAAATCTTTCATTAAACTCGTTGTATTACGCCGAAGCGTGTAACGAATTGACGGGGCCCATCTCCGCGTCATTGCACCCGAAAAAATCTCTCGAAAAAATGTCACAGCGGTGGCGAGCCGTTGGCAACACTGTGTCCGATTTGACCAGCCCGAGATTTGAACCTTACACCTTCCGCTCCACAGATTGGAAACACCACAAAAACTTTGTAACGCTTTACAGGGGTCGAAATTAAGTTTATTTGACGACTTGCCCATCGGGCAAGTGATATCAAATGTTTATTTGCCCTAGGAAGTTTCAACTTGCCCGAAAAAAAGGAACAATAAGTTTTAAGCTGTTTACCTTTGCAAAACTCTGTATTTAAATAATACGTGTATCTTATTTTGAGAATCAATTTTTTGTGCGCCATTGTTATGGTAATTAAGGTGATGTAATAATAAATAACTTTTTCCAAATGCATTACGCAAAAATTGATTTTTTTATTGTAAAGCAGTTTTAATCGCGAATATTTTAAAAACTACCTCAGCAAGAAAGTAAAATTTTTTTGCGAAAATTGTAGGAGCTAAAAGATCTCCAAACTAACCATGACAAAACGTTGCAAAATTCTAGACGTTGTTTTCATTCAGCGCTCGGTATAGTTGTACTTGTGATATTTGAAACAGCAGTTAACGCGGCAAGCGTGGAAATAAATCTTAGTACGTGTTTCAAAAAGTCGCAAAGCGCATCTGAGTATCCAAAAATTTTGTGCGCGATTAGAACGTGTTAATTCCGATTAATGATTTGCTTACGATTAAACAAAGTGTTCATTGTAATGATCGCAAAGTGCTTAAATAAACCAAGCAACAGCTTTCTCTACTTACTATGGGGCGCCGTTTGTGTACCCTAATTTGTGCAGTGTTTTTTTGCATATTTAATTAAATAGTCATTTTTATTAAATATGCAAAAATAAATATACAAAAAAACTAGTGCAAAAATAAATATGTCAAAAATTATTTGAGAGGACATTTTTTGACTATTTATTTTTGCGATAAGAAAAAACTGCCGCAGAATAAACTGCTGCAAAAATGGATAGTCAAAAAAACTGCGCACAAAATAAACGGTTGCAAAAATAGATCGTCAAAAAAACTGCGCACAGAATAAAGCGTTGCAAAAATGCGCTGCAGACATTTTTGTATATTTGTTAGTGGAGCGTGGCAAAGCACTCTCGGCTGCTCATAGAGCGCACTAAAGAACAGCCGATAGCCCATCAAAGAGCAGCCGAGAGCGCTTTGCCACGCTCCACTAACAAATATACAAAAATGTCTGCACCGCATTTTTGTAACGCTTTATTCTGTGCGCAGTTTTTTTGACGATTTATTTTTGCAACGCTTTATTTTGCGCGCAGTTTTTTTGACTATTTACTCTGGCAACGGTATATTCTGCGCAGTTTTTTCTTATCGCAAAAATAAATAGTCAAAAAAGTCCGCACAAAAAATTTTTGCTTATTTATTTTTGCACTAGTTTTTTCTGTATATTTATTTTTGTATATTTAATTAAAATGACTATTTAATTAAATATGCAAAAAAACATTGAACAAATTTGGGTATACAAACGGCGCTCCATAACTTACATTTTATTTTATTGCAAAAAAAAGCGGTGCTGAATTGCATCGCTTAAAAATCTAGTTTGCGTTGTTCAATACGCTGTATTTTGTTAGCTTGCCCGTCGGACAAGTTCAGTCAAAAAAGAACTTGCCCGAGGCGATTTCAGCTTGCTTCTGGCAAGCGGGCAAGCTTTAAATTTTGTACCCTGCTTTACTTTTTGCAATCGAAGCATAAGTACGGTACAAATAATGCATTCAGTAATAAAAACTTTAGTAGGTGCAACAACGTTATCACGATGTTCAAAGTGCTTTTAGTAGTTTGTGACAAATTATTGTAAACTGGTATATTTTACCCATAACAACCTGTATTTAACTGGTAACAAATCGTAACTCAAGTCGAGCAAGTTTAAAGCAGTTTCAGTTTTTCCGTTGATACTTTTTATCACGGATGGCAGTAACATCGAATCCAAAATCGCATTGCACTTTTTTTTTCAACAAAACCGCATCAAATTAGCGCATCAAAACACGCAAAAAAATTTACATTTATTATCGCATCACAAAAGTTGAAAAAATATCTGCAATTTTTTGATTATTTTAGTTTTTTGTTATTATTTCTGTTGTTTTTTCGCTTTCGCCACAAGTTACATTTTACATAAAACCACCAAGGGAACCACAAGGGTATCAAAGATATAACACCTCCTGGAGGGGAACTACAACGATTCAAATGAAAAAGAGAAAACAACGTCGGTTAACAAAAAACGATCACAACATTACAGGAATTACACAGGTGAGCACCCGCGACCGGTTTCGTCCTTGCTGAAGGGACTCATCAGGCAGAAGAATGTCGATTTGCAAGCTCTGTTCTCCGTCGCTGCATTGCTTAATTTGGTTTTCTCGTTGATGCCCCAGATTGTTTTCCGCCTGATGAGTTCCTTGAGCAAGGACAAAACGGTTTGCAGATGCTCACCTGTGCAATTCCTGTGATGTTGTGATCGTTAATATACTTGTTAACCGACGTTGTTTTCTCTTTTTCAGTTATATTTTGGGAAATATGAGAATGTTTTGACATTTGTTGCATCACAATCACAATGTATATAACTAAAATAAATTGCGCTGGCTGAGCTTCAGCTTACTGCCCATTATTTGGGGCAACAAACTTGAATTACAAGATTAAGCAAAATTTTCGATAATCGCAAAAATAATCGCAAACTAGCTGCGATTTTATCGCATCGAAAAATTTTTAAATTATCGTAAAAAAGTGCATCCATTGCTCTGACCTGCATCGCATCGTAAAATCGCACCGCAGTTTTTTTTTTCTTGCGTTACAAAAATGCGTAACAAAAAAATCTTCGATGCGATGCAATAGCCATTCTTGCTTTTAATGGCGAAATGAAAAAGGTTCTCTAACAATTTGAATTTGAGCTAAAATATGAACGGACGAATAACCTCCTAACTAACTTGAACGTGCGCCTCGATTGAATAAATGCTTTTGTAATTGAGTTGCTAATTTAAGCAACTAACTTTGTTTGCATCTGATCCAGGGATCGAACCCGTGTTTTATGTTTTCAGGTCATTTTATTCTTTTAACGCTGATCCTGGTTGTTGCGTCAATCGTCGTCACAGTGTTTAGCGTCACAATCGCCACACGTCAACCGAGAATGAAGAAAATGCCGCCCACTGTCAAATCGATTTTTCTGATTCGCTTATCAGGGTAAGTAAATGATAGAAATGCTATACAACGAGTGGGCCACTTCTTGAAGTCTAAAGTCGCGTATTTTTTGCACTCGCGGTATTTATTCCGCTTAATTATTTCATATACGCGTCAGACGAAGAGATGCCAAAGCAATGAGCAGCCACAGGGAACTCGGTTATAAGCCCATTAGTACCCATTAAGTGAAATGGTGGGGCAAGAATCTGCAGGAGTCTTTTTGCCATCGGAGTAGAGTTGGAACCTGACGCCGCCGCATCATCTACTACTTTGATTAACTTGAGGGAGACGATATAGAACACGCTTGAACGCAGAGTCAAAATTTTTGGTGGCCGTTAATTTTTTCATATACTAATTAATAATTATACTCATTTATTTTAGTTTAAATTATTTGAAGGCACGTGCTAGTTTCATATTGCTGGTCTAATTTTGCAATAGTCGTTCTAGCTTATTCTACCCTCATATTAATACCTAGAAGTCCTCCTAGCCATACTGATGAGCGACGAGGGATAGAATATGATAGCTGATTCTAAAACTGATTATGTTGATCATAGTCTGATTGATTGAACTCCTATTAAGACTGGATGGGCCAGATTCTTTTTTTTTTCAGGGGTGGGCACAAATAAACGTTTTTGAATTGTCACCATAGTTCTGCAAAGCACCTGTTAATGACGCGAATTTGCAGGTTATTAAGAATTCAGCTTCCACCGCATTCGTTCACTCCTTTGAATTATGACGTCACTGATTTGGTGCATTCCAATTCTCAAAGGTGAGTACGCGCGGCCAAGGATGGCAGTACGGTACAGTACGTAGGTACGGTACGGTACGTCTCATTTTTTGCTAAGAAGTACGGTACGCTGGTACGGTACGCTTTTTTTGCAATGGTACGGGTATGGTATTTTGGTACGGTACGCCTTTGTAGTAATGGTACGGTACGGTACGTTGGTACGCTGTTTGAATTTAAAATCCCAGACTTTTTGCACATTGCGCCGGCTTTTAATATGCGCAGGCAAAAGCCAGCTGAAGCCGACGCTAAATGTATGAATTGAGATCGCTGATTTACAGGCTAGTGATTTCAAAGTCAGTTAAACTTGTGAGTAGTTAAAATCAAGAATGCCGGCACCATACGATACGTCTCAATTTTTGCTAAGAGGTACGGTACGCTGGTACGATACGTTTTTTTTTTGGTTATGGTACGGGTACGGTACGTTGGTACGGTACGCTTCAAAATTGAACTGAAGTACGGTACGCTGGTACGGTACGGTTCAAGGTGCGAGGTACGTAGTACAAAAATTCTGAACGTATACCGTACCGTACTGCCATCCTTGCGTGCGGCATCGACTTATGCTCATATTATCGTTCATATACTCCGCTGGTATTGCAATTCGTTTGAACTAAAAAAAAATATGGATGGCATTTCGGTTGATGTGTTGCTGACGGGTTGGTGATCGAAAGGTTGCTGACTCCTGGTTCGATTCCCGGATTGGATATGCGTCGTTGTGTCTTTAGAAAGGACACTTCACAATTATTTTCAACGTGGCCAAAAAATCTACCTGTTATGGTGGCCCAGGCAATCGAAAGGCCTGCAAACAGAACCTACAAAGGGAGGTGTGCGTTGGTGAAACAGGCGCGACTTGTTTCATGCGCATGAAGGATTCGAGAAACCGCGTTAGCGACCGCGTTTGAGTTGAGATCAAGAAAAAAGGATAACAATCTAAAAAAATCTTATTGTTGATTGCGACGTGGGTTTTTCTCTTCTTTCTTCAAATTATCTCGCTTGGCTGAAATCGGGTGTTTGGTTGTTAATTTGGTTTTGTGTTTTACTTTACTGGAAAATGAAAAGACAAATCAATCCTTTCTTGGTTAAAAGTTGTCTTTTATTATGGATCATGATTCCTGTTGGACAAATCATCAATGTCAATATAGAAAAGGGCAAGAAAATTCTGCTTATTACTTACAAATGCGTTGCTCTAGCCGTGTTCGTAGTTATTTTTTGGTGTTGATACTGACCTTGTTCTTAATTTTAAACAAAAATTAGCTTCGTGTTCTTACAAAATTGTCTTGTGCAAAAAAGTGTTTCTCAAGCCCTTTAAAGTTAGTGGGAGAATATTTCCGCATCAGCCGGAAACTGTTAGTAATGCATTTTCGAATTTATTTAGTTCGCCTAGGCATTTTGAAAGCGACCGACGATTTGATGAAATCTTGAAATGGCAAGCCTGCTTCTCACGTCGGTCCAACAAACAAAACTGCTTCAAAAATGTGGTCACAAATATGAACAAGAAGTTAAAATCTGAATTGAACCACGTGAGTTTGAAATAGAAGCTGTTTACTTTGAACTGCAAAGTTTGCACCGTGTTTCTACTGCAGTTGTATCGCGCTGCTTCCTTAAAAATCTGATTCAATCATCGTACGATTTTTTACTTTCTGAGTTTGAAATAGGGTGGGCACGGGACTTTGAGTGGGGAATTGGCTATTAAGTATTTTTAGACGTTTTTGTCAAATTCCGAAATAAGTTACGGCTATAAATATTTTAAACTCATGTTATAAAATTCAAGCTTAAAACAAGTGATTGCCATAATTTGCTGCTAAAAACACTTGTGGTTGATAAAATTTTAGCCAAAGAATGATATTTAAAGGTACAATATTTTTGTCACGTCTTGCAAGAAAATTTGTGCTGATCAATGAAAAAATAATAATGAACTAAGCATTATAAAAACAAGTACAAGCAACACAACACATACAGCTCTGCGTTTTATTAACGTTTGCATTCTGGCTAATAGACCTTGAAAAAATATAGTTGTTTTCTCTTATATCAAAAACTTAATAGGTTTGTTGGATTTTATTAAAATTGAGTTCTAAAAATCTCTCCTTTGAAGAACCAATTGCCGTACTTTGAATATCAGTTATTACCTGCCGGCAGCTGGTTGAGTAGTTTGAGATCACAGCGCATGACTATCGGGATTATATTCTTAAATGTGGTGTGAAATTGAAAAAAAATCGTTTTGCAGGGAGAACTTTCAGACACTATGGTGTCGCATTGCCGCGGTGTTCAATCGCTATTGTGAGTACATAAATATTTGTCAATAAATAGTCTAGTCTTGTAAACAGTCGAGCGCAGTGTTCGTTCGTGCAGCGTTGGTTTGGGGTAGTGACTAAATCACAATTTCCTCTTCCTACCCGAATTCCCAAAAGTTGTTAAATTTTCTTTCCTTTTTTGATTTATCAGGGAAAAAAATCACGATATAGCATAGACATTACGCTCAGTGCCGTCGCTACGTGGGGGCCAGGGGGGCCTAACGTCTGCTTGTGTCCCCCATTTCGGTTTAGTCAGAACACGTTTTTGGAACATCACGTAACGACAAGACAACAGACAATCATGAAAAAAAGAATAATAACATTCAAACTTAATTCTCGTTTGAAGTTTTCTCAATTCTTTGCGAAGTTGCTAGCCATCAACTGCTGTACAAGAATGTGACGCAATAATCTGTGTTATTAACACGCCTTTACGGATGTGTCGCGGAATAGGGATGCAAGCCTATAAAATCGTAATCGGTACTTTGGATTACGACGTGAAGCAATTAATGCGTGAACATTAAAACAAAAAACAGCTTTTTTGTTTTTTGTAGAGCAAATTCAAGATTTTTTAGGTCGTAGTCAGTTGCGCAACCAGAGGGAAGGAGCTAAGGGGGCTTCAGCCCCCTTTAGCCAAGTTATTTAAAAGATTTAACCTAAAATACAATCATTTAAACTCGTTTTGGACTTGACTTGAAGTCCTAGGAGGGCAGAAGAGGCTAGGCAATTTAATTCTTTCAGTAAATTCTGAATTTTAGCAATTTACTGTAGTTATTAATGTGGCTTCAAAAACGTGCGAAATGTGATTGAAGTGGCGTTAAAACTGCTATTTTTGCCACGAAATCACAAAAATCACCCAGCGGCTGGAGTCTCTGCCTCCCTCTGTGTTACGTTTGAGTTGTATCAGTTTGTTCTGTACGGGGCCTAAATTAGACAATTTTTGTGTAAAAAAAATTTAGTTTTGGTTCAAGTCTCTCCCCTTTAACAAAATCCTGGTAGCGCTTTTGGTCGCATTCACTGCTGCTGACAGGTTTTTCAAGCGATTATATGGGCCGGATACGAAACGAGCTAAGAAACGCTGCCGGCCTTAAACGCAGTATCTAAACTGTAAAATTTTGCATGATTGGACGCTTTCGCAGCCTTGACCTAACATATTGGGAATACGAAAGAAATTTAGTACAAATTATGCTTCAACTTCAGATGCTGTCCCCAAATTCGATTGAAGACCAAAAACAAAGATCTTCACCGCAATTTGGTGCTACATTTGACCGGAATTTGGGATTTATTCGTGCTGACAGCCACTTTTTCGTCTAATCGTCCAGAAGCTTACTCTCAGTGAAGAGAGCACTGAAATCTTGTTAGGGGAGACGCTGAAATCTTGATGGGGGAACGCTAACTCTCGATGGGAGGACGCGTCCCCCTACAATTTTAAGTACTGCTAATACGCCCCTTTTTTTAGACATGGATACAAAATTGTTACAATAGTGCATAAATTGTATCCGTAAAATATCAGTTTTTTGTGCAAACGTTCAGTTTATTTTAGTGCCCCCCCCCCCCACTTTCAGCAAGTGCCCCCTCACTTCGGTTGCTCTGGCGACGGCACTGATTACGCCACGCAATTCGCTTAAACAAAGTCTCAAAATACCAAGTTCGAAATCAATCCTAAAAGTTTTTCCGATCAGTTCAGCCATCAGGCTCAATATTTGCATATAATTTGTGTAGTTCTACGGTACGTTGACGATGGCACCAGCAGAGCGCCGAAACGTTCGATATACCCTAATCTCAATCGCAACCGGATTTAACTTTTTATAATTAAAATATCAGCCTCTTCCCAACTTGCGAAGAAAATAGAATTGTTTTGGGAGTTACGGAATCAGTAGCGGAAGAGGGGATCGAACCCGCACCATTTTGAAACGTGGTGCAATTCCATTTTTTGCGCACCGTTATTTACATTTTATTACACCGTTATTTAACATTTAGAGACATCTGTTACGTCATACAACATCATCAAGTGAGAGAAACAATAAATGACGAGTGGCGATCGCTCAGTTACGTCATAGACAGAATCTTCTTGATTATTTACTTTCTCCTCAATACAGGAATCGTGGGGATGGTTCTAGCGTCCCGCTACAAAAATGACGTTTAATTGTATGAAATAATTTTGCAACCTGGTCTCCCGTGGTGACGCATTTGAATAAATTTTGAAAGTTTCAGAATAAACTGTTGAGAGGATTTCGGTGTATAGTCGGGTTTAAGTCTAGCTTGAGAGGCTCCGAAAAATGTTAGGACAACTCGTTTGAAGTTTTGCCAGATAGGTCTGCAGTTCTAAAAGAGAACTTTACTTGGTATGAATAGAAATTAGGTTAATTTTTGTTGAACGTTAAAATTTTGATATATTATTGAAATTTAACCTTGGGTACAGTTGCGTCGATAAGGGGATTTTAGGGTGACACCATTTTATGATACCAATCGCACAAAAAAGAAAGCAACAATATGTTTAGCATCATTGGAAATGTTTAGCACACTGAAATAGACTAAAAAATGATTTAAAGTATCCTTTGAATCGTTTATTCAGAAGGAGAGCGCTAATTTGCTAAAAATATAAATCACAAATCAGTAAAAACTTTGAAAAAATGCCATACTAAGCAATCACACTTGATCGCGTGCTAAAACATGCTGAACGTAGGTTTCATAAAAAAATACAAGTTCATACAAAAGTTTCATAAAAAAACACAAGTAAGTTTCATTGAACTATAAGATTTTATGATTTACGGTATCAGTTTTGTCAATAAGAGAACTGAAAATTTACCATTAGCCACCTCCCACATACCATTGCTAATTTATGCAACCAGTTTAATCATGTTTTTGCACTGTTAATGTCTATGCCACATTTCAAGAGCGTTAATTTTTATTAAAATAGGCCTAAATTTAAGTTCTTTTGCAAAAAAATAGAAAATTTTCGAGAGCTTGGGGATCCGCCTCCAGACCCCCGAAACAACCCCGCCCCCTCCCCCCAATTCAGATTTCTGGCTGCGTGCCTGAGTCGAGTCATGTTTTGCCACTGCAAATTTCTATGCAACCAGAGCTCTCCCTGATGCCATGCTGGAAAAGCATTAACTTTTATCAAAATAAGCCTAAAATTAAAATTTTTGCAAATAAAAAACAAAATTTTTCGAGTGCTGGGGCTCTGCCAACCAGACCCCCAATGGTTTCCGGCGGAGCTCCCAGACCCTCAAACACAGTCCCTCTCTCTCTACTGCAGATTTCTGGTTACGCACCTGATACTAGACGTGTGCTGTTCATACTTCCAAGTTTTAGAATCTTACAATGAGAAGTTATTGAGCTTGCCAAATAACAACCGCTATCTCCAGTCAGGGGTACCGAAACCCGGGCGGGATGGGCGGATATATCCCTCCAATAATTTGACTGTACCCCCCCAATAATTTGGGTATGGTCTACATCTGCATCCCACCCAATACTTTGACTCTGGTGTGCATGTAGCGTAGCCAGTTTTAGTCAATTCCAGCGCAAAAAACAGTCTCAAAAGAGCTAAAAACGTGGTATTTTTCTTATTCAGCATTTTGGTTGACAGGCCAATAGGGAGTGCTCTCCTGGAATTGACTTAAAAGTGATTTAAAGCATCTTTTGAAACATATATTCAGGGGGAGGCTAATTGTCAAAAATTAAAGTCACAAATCAATAAAAGCGTTAAAAAATGCCCAAAAACAGACAATCAAATTTGATCGCTAGTGTAAAAATGCCAAAGATAGGTTTTATCTACAAATATATTATAAACTTAGGAATAAGGAGAGGGGGGCTATATAGTGTTAGTTAATTACTAATTACTTCTCTCAAATATCTTTCCATTAGCCCCCCAACTATTTTTCTTTATAAAATATAGACGAATTAGATTACTCCGCGTGAGTTTTATTAAATAATAGGATTTTATGGTTTACCAGCATGTAAACAAGAGAACTGCAATGTTATCATTAGCCACTTCCCATGTAGTCCGTTAATGCAACCAGCCGTTAAAGCCGTTAAATCCGTTAAAGCATGTTGCGCTGCCAATTTCTATGCCACGTTTTAATAGCATTATTTTTTATTAAAATAGCTCTAAAATTAAGTTATTTTTGCAAAAAAATGCAAACTCTTCGAGCGCTGGGGGATCCGCCCCCAAACCCCCGTTGGCCTCCGGCGGCTGGGGGCTCCGCCCCCAGACCCTCAAGACAGCTCCCCATCGTGAAGTTCTGGCTACGCGCCTGGGTGTGCATTTGAGCGCAGGTCTCCACTAGAATTCGGGGAAAAAAGAGCTCCAGTTTTGGTAAAGACTTTTTTCTTTGGTCTTTACCTGAACTCGGGCAAAAAAAGTGTTCCATTCTTGGCGAAGACCTTTTTTTTGGTCTTCACTTAATTTGCTCAACTGAAAAAAGTCGTGGTCGAGGCTCATCCCCCCAATGTTGAAAATAGGGCAAAATTTGGGTAAAATTGCAAATTATCCCCCCCAATGCTCAACAAAGATCGGCACCTTGTCTACAGTAATTAAGTAGTACCGCTATCTTTCAAATATAAGCTTTTGCAGCATACTCTACATTATGAAGAGTGACACCACGAAATTCCGCCCTGGGTGTCACCATTCTTAGCGACGCCACTGCTTGGGCAAACCAGGGGGCAAACTTGAATTTTACTAAAAGTTCCAAAATCGATTTAAGTCGATTTTTTGTCAATTTTGAAATTTTAGCAAGTTTAGCCAATAACCATAGGCAAACTTTCAAAGTTAAAAAAATAAAAAATTGTTTTTTTGTCAATTTTTGAAACTTTGGCAAGATTAACCATGGACAAATTTTGGCAAAAGATTGATAATTGTTTTTTTTTCAAATTTTGACATTTTGGCAAGAAAACCATTGGAAAATTTTCAAATTTTAGCGAAAATTTCGATATTGATTCATTCGGGTCCGTTTTAAATCGGTCAAATAAACTTGCGTTTTATTGGGGATTTGTATCAATTGAATTTCGGTCAAAGTTGAATGAAAGCGAAAAATTCAGATTGTTGCTTCATCAATTAATTGGAAAAAATTGTATTGAAGGGGGTTAAGCATTCAGCCAATTTTGGTCGTCTACATAAGCCAAAATGAAAAAATAATTTTGAAAATTTTTTGATCTCATTTTGGGGCTGCAGTTTCAAAGACATTGAACAAATACAAAGAGACATACCCCCTAACAAAAGTTTTGTTAACCCTTACTTTGTTTTCGCAGCCTGAATTTCCAAAGAAAAGACTGAATAGTAATATTTAGTATTAACCTTTCCAGTAACTCCTTGTAAACAATCCAATTTTGGTAAACCTCTCCCTTTTTCCGGAAATTCAGGCTGGGAGAACCAACTCAGGCTTTAGGGGCGATATCTCTTTGTATTTGTTGAACATCTTTGCAACCGCAGCCCCAAAATGAGAACAAAGCATTTCAAAACTTAAATTTTCACTTTAGTTATTGTAAACTACCGAAATTGGCTGGATGCTTTACCCCCATTAAAGACTACAACAGTGATTCCGTACTCACTACCGTACAAGCGGCTACTAACGTTGCGTTACCAAATAAGTGTCTTGCCATTCAGTTGCGAAACACGGTTTCGATTACGAGTGAAGTCAAGGCTGCACAATCGGCAAATGGGACAGACCCAAACCGTTCGGCGAAAAGTTTCCACCGCGTGTGGTGTAGATGGACGCCCAAGTGGAACAAGTAGGCTTACTATTATTTCCATAGGTGGGCACAAGTCCGTTAATCGTTAACAACGAAGCTAACTTTTTCATTAACTCGTTAATCCGTAAAAAGTTTTTTCATGTTAACGGACTAAATTAACTTCCGTTAAGTTCTGTTAACTTCCGTTGAAGTTTTTATCGTTAATATCTTGCACCATTCATTCATCGTACCGGTATAAACCAGTTTGCACTAGTAACACTTGTTGCGTATTTGCACGAGTTTTCTAGAAAGCGAAGAAAGGAGCTCTTTTTTTGCTGCAAATAATACGCTGCAGCCTCATAGGTCTATTAATTATCGCTGTTCGCAATTTCCATAGATTTTCCGATCGCAGCTTTGTTATTTTTATCTTGAATCTTTATCTTGAGATTAGACCTTATTTTTAGCTTGAGATTAGATTAGACTGTAAAATGTAATTTCCAAAACACAAAAAAGACCAAAAAGACCATCATAGCTATAGATATTTTTTTACGATCAGCTCAACAGCGTCAATACGTGTTCTAAAAGCGAGTGATAACAAACAAATGTAACTTACACTGAAAATATTAAAGAATTAACGGACTTTATTAACTTCCGTTAGTTAAAGCTGAAAATAATGGATTAACGTTAACTGAGGAGTGAAGTTTAACGGACCAGTGGTTAACGAAGCTAACGTTTTGCATTAACTTGCCCACCTACGATTATTTCCATTCTACAGTAACAAGCCAAGCATAAAGATCAGCGCAGCAATTCATCTTTGGGATTTCTTTTAACCTGGATCCCAAACGTTTCGCCGATCGCGAAAAAAAATTTTCCAAAATTTTGAGTTGGGAAATGTTGCTGTATTCTTTTTCGTATTCTACTACTGAGTGGTATTAGTGTTATATGCGGGGAAAACATTGAAATAAATATTTTTACCATTTTTCATTGAAAACAAACCCGTTTGGGCATGAACTTGAGCTACTGTCATTTTACAACAAAGAAGCTTGATAGTGTTCAGGTTTATCAAAAAAACGTGTCGTTAGTTTAGTTTAAGGTCATCAAAATTATGAATAATGAGTGACCGTTTTTTTGAGTTGCATTTTCTAAATTGGTCTCCAATACATTGATTTCTTAGAAATTTAAATTACTGAACTGTCAATGAGCCGACTTAAAAACCAGCAACTTCAATCCGACAAGTTATTGCTCGATTGGTTTATTACATCATACTACGGCACAGTCGTCAAGAAACACGTGATAAAAACGACATATTTCATTAGTTGATTTCATTTGCCACTGCAATTTACGTAGCATATGGAAAGTTACAAGTTTGAAACCGTAACCAGACTAGTCTAATCCGCGTTTCCCAGCCGATTACGAACAAAATTGCTGCGGAGGTGCAAACATTTTTCTATTTTTCCCAATCAATAGTCTTCGATCATTTCGGGCTTTGTAATTAACGGGTAAGAGGCGGTCTCCGAATACCCCAAACTTCGACCAATCCGAACGAAACACGCAGGTCGAACCCGAACTCCACCGCGTACCTTTGAAATAGTCCACATGACCCATGAAGCGATATATTTCTAACGGTTAAGCATTTTGGACAAACTACCAACTAATTTGCAAGATAGATTGGAGAAGACAACCCAAAGTTGGGCGGAAGTTTTCCAGTTACAAATTCCAATTGCAAGAATGAATTATGCATGTGCAAAAAGTCCTGATAGCGTATGTTTGTGCGATTGGCTGGAGGGCCACAAGCGTTAAGCCGAAAACATTGCCACGCGACATAAAATTTAAGTTAAAACTTGAATGAGCAATAATTTTATAAAATGCAATATTTTCTAGGCAATAAATTATTCTTCAATTCCCAATCTGCTAAAAACTGTGCACCAGCGTTATTATGACGTAAAATTCTCAACTCACAGTATAAATTCAATGCAAATAAACTATGATGAGTACAACAATAAAACTCGGCCAAGTTTTCGACAATGGAAAAAGGATAACAAAACTTACCTATTTCTAAATTATCCTGTTACCCACCCAAAAGAATTAACTGCATTGATTCATAAAAAAAACAAATTGCCCTTAATACGCTTTATGATCGAGATCCTTGGACCAAACTTTACAATATACGGTACAAATAATTGTAGAAGTATTGTTCAAAAGATTATATTAACAACGGCGAAAAAATTAAACGAACAAAACTCATTTTGGTTGGGAACCGGTTTATTAAAAACTCAGACCGATAAACGTGTAGAATAGCGTTACCGAGCGCTATGACATCATTGCTGCGCCAAAGTGGCCGACAATCGAATGTATTATTGCACATTAAAAAGGGCATTCCACTTGCTTGAACGGGTACACCGCTGGTTTGTTTTCCCTAGTGGCGCACTTGCGGGACACCAAAGGTCGATACAACGAAGATAGGGACCCACTTTGTTGAGCCTCACCCAAATGAGAATAGACGAGCGAAGTGGGGCGCGTGGAAGGGAAGACGGGACTTTCCGCTTCCCCGGGAACCCCCAGCTGCTCCAGTAGATTTTGATTAAATGGAACAAGGCCGGGCCGCCTGCATTGGCTGCCGTCAGAGCGCGTGCGAGAGCGCCAGACTCCCGAGCCGGCATTTAGTTGGATGTGCGCGCCGTCGGGAGGCCGCGGAAAGAGCTTGAGCTGCGCTGGCTGAGACTCGGCGAAACGTTCTGATGGCGCTTTCTCTTTTATCGAATCGAACTGATTGATTAGCGCGGGGGATTCCTGAGCGTCCGATGCCACTTCTTCTTTGCTTTCACCTCCGTTGCTCTCTTCCTCAAGCACTACATCCGTCACAACGCAGTGACGTCTTCCGTTAGTTGGCGCAGAAACGTCCGGTTCGTTGCTTGCTGGTTGCGGAGTTGAGTTGCTATGACGACCACCGTGTCTGAAACAATGATCACATCGCATCACAAATCGGAAAACTTTACTAAGATCTCAACAGACATGTAGGCTGCAAGCAACGCAAGACCAAGTGGTCAACAGAAAAAATAACAACCTTGTCGATTTGAGTGGTTTACTCGTTAGGCTTTATCATAACAAAGTTTTACGACAGAAGATTACGCATGCTACTAAGTGGTGGATACCGACGAGTGAAGAGAGTTAGAGTTTTCACCAGCGTCAAAAAAGCGGGGGAAACGGGAGTATACGTAGAACTTTTCGTAACTTAATGCTATAAAACCGCTCAGAGGTCACCTTCGAGCAAATTAAAATCTATATTTTATTCTAGAAATTTTCGCAACAGACAAGTAAGTGCAGCAGCCCACCTGTGGTGTTTGTGATGGTGATGATGGTGGTGGTGGTGGTGATGGTAGGAATGGTGGTAGTGCCGGGGAGCCTCGTCTTTATGACGTCGTCTCGCATCCTTATCTTCCAGGGTAGGAGACGGCCGGGTGTCGGAAAGGTGACCTGTAAGATCAGAGAGAAGCGTTAACACGCCGACTACATAACGACAAGACCAGTGAACAATGGGCAGAGACACCGCGACTTCCAAAACTGGTGGACCAGACCAGAATACGTCCTTTATCAAATGCGAAAATTTTACACGTACAACCCGCAGTAGTTTGTGTTCATTTCACTGTCCACATACCTTTCGCCTCTACGCATTGGAAAATATGTGCTAAGTCACATTTACACGGGCGACTTTTTTGCGTGCGATTTTTTGATAAAAATGAATGTAACAAAGTTGCATCTGTTCAATAATGGTTCTCATTGTGATGAAAGTTATCTTACTGCTGAAAATGACTGTCTCAAGTTGTTTCCATTCCGATAGTGATATTCTAAACCTTTTTAAAACAATGTCGGAACTGACCTCACTGCGATTTTTTATCGCAGCACCGATTCTATTCTAAAGTTTTCAATTATAACAATATTGGTATGAAACCAACTTAAGACAATTACTTCCATCAGTAAGGTCCTAATTATCATGATCAAAACCGCCGTTGAGTAAATGCAACTTTGCCAGACCCATTTTTATCAAAAAATCGCACGCAAAAAAGTCGCCCGTGTAAATGCGGCTTAATGTTCATTTACCTGATACACGATCTCTAAAACATTTATGGAATCAAGCTTTCTTTGAAAACAGTCTACCTACCATCTCCTTCCATGTTTGCAAGGGCGGTTAGCTCCCCCATTTCTGGAGCGCTAGCGCGGTGGCTTCCACCCATATCGACGGAGACGTCGGGGGAGCTGAGACTCCACATGGAGTGCGGGTGGTTGCGGCTGACGTTGGAGGAGCAGTAGCTGGAGTGGTAGCCGTGGTCTGAGTGCGAGTCGGGTCTGTGGAAGAAAGTTTCATCACAAAACTGACGTCGCATAATGCGGCGGACGTGAATGGATTGTGGAGTAAGTTTTTTTTCGATCTTTAACGTAAATTTTTAGAGCATGACACTAAAAACTTCTTCAAATTTTGCCTATAAACACAAAATTGTGCTTGCAACCGCGCAAATGGCTTTATGTTCTTTAAAAAGACCGAAAAAAACATATAAGTTTGGACATTTGACCGAGTCCGAGTTGTGAACACTTCACAATACGTTTGGCTTAACACTGGCTTTTCTTAATACAGACATTTTGAAACATTACTTAATACTGCTAAAACAATGGCGAAATGCTGCAGGCAATGGAAAGCAAGTTCCGTAACAAATTAATAACCCCAACCCGAACTCTGTCGCAGAAATTACCTTCACGTCTATATCGCATGGAAAACAGCCTTCTACTTGCAACCCAAATCAACTGGTCAAGGCTACCTCACATAAATTCAAGGTAATGAGCCTCATCTAGGGGTCGAGTTCTAAGCTACTTCTGAAGGTGAACAACTGAAAGAAAAGGGTAGCAGAATTCTAGGCTCTCGCAATACTCTACGGCCCAGCACGTAACTTAAGAATTCAGTCAGCCTAGCCAAGAGTGTCGGCAGAAAATTTTTCAGGGGGGGGGGGGAGCAATAAGAATAGATCCAGAATTAACTATTAAAAATGGAAGAATTTTTGAATTTGGAAAGTTTAAGAGAGAGTGTGTGAAAATCCAGGGGGGTACAAGGTACATACCCCCCTGCCTCACCTTGCCGACGCCCATGAGCCTAGCCCCTGGTCTACTTTGCAGTTCGTAGATTTCGGCATTGAGGGGACTTACAAGCGGTGTTGGGCCGCATGGTATTGGTAGAAGAACTACATTCCTGCCATTTATTCCCTTTCACTTGTTTAACTTGGTAAAAGTTATTATTGCATCAACAACCGACTTACCGCCCGTCTTCCATGATGCCGGATTCCGGTTTAACATCCGAAACTTTTTCCTCGTCGTCATGGTGATCCCACTTGTACGGATCGAAGCAGTCAGTTGACGATTGGATCGGTTGGAAGTCGAGGACTCGTTCCCGTTTTACCGAACCGTCGGTAATCTGTAACCGAATTAAAACGATATTTAAACATCAATTCAAGTGACCGATGTCGGCCGCTAAAGAACTACATCACTGAGCTCTTATTGACGCTACGTGTAAGAACAAGCTAAGCACGCATTTTGCAAAAAATTCCAGAACGAACTTCAACGAGTCCACCAAACAACAAAGTGGAGCCAGATGCTGTCTTTGATCACAAGTGAAAAAGCAGTTCGCTCAAACCAACTCAAGTTACATCAGTTGGGCTAAAATTATCGGTTACGTATTATTATTTTCAATTTGATTTCATTTAAAATGGATCCGTCAAAATTGCACAGTGATTAAAATTTGTTTTGGTGGATTTGGAACTCTTTCCTCTTGAATCCCGGCCACCAAGCCACACGTGAGGGTTAGCCGGTTTGTGCTGTCAATTACAGCTCTCTCACTTGACGTGCTTCAACGTGGAGCTCTCTATCCCGCGTCGAACGAAATATCAGGCGACAGCACTAGCAAATTCTGATTGAGAATGAGAAAGCTAGTCCTCAAACGACCAGTTAAGAACAGCTGTTCTTAGGAGACGTGATGTAGCCTGACCAACAAGATAAGCACCTGTACGCCGTAGTCGAAGTCGCACGCGATGGTGCGCGCCTCGGACTCGCTGATGATCGTGCTCTGCGTGCTGCTGTGGCTTACTGTGGTGGCCAATGACGTCAGGTTCTTCGAGCTGTCGTTGAATTGGCTCAGCGAAGCCTTCGAGCTTCGACGCTAAAACAAATTGCAGCCATTAAGTCAGCAACCTGCGTATAATTATCCGCAGAATCGATCAAAGTGTCATGAGTCTAATTGCGTAAAACGATAAAATTCCGTTCAGATACATAACGATTACTCAATTATTTGCATACATAAAAGGAAACTACTAGGAAAAATTCAGGTCGATCAATTAAGAAATTTAAATCGCACAATAAGTTCCTTCTGCATGTCTAAGACAGCAATTTCGCGTAATTTCAAGTCTCGTCAGTTAGGCTAGTAGGGCCGAAATCCGCCAAAATAGTGAGTTTAGTTAGTTGTTAAACGAGGACTAAAGGCAAAATCAATGTGGTATTTCAAAAGGCATTCAACTCGAATTTTGAAAAATTGCAAAAAAATCTTTAAAAATATGTTTACCAGCATGACCCCAATGCGATTCTTGCAAATCATCCCGTTAAGAAAGTCTAAGAGAAAAAAATTTATGTTTTCCCCTTAGAATCCAAATTTCGGCCATCTTGTTTTAAGTAGATTGCGCAATAAATCAGTTTGTAACTTCAATTTCCGAGTCTTGCTACGTACCGGGCTTTTTGGAACTACGTGAGTGCGGAAGGTATAGGTAAATCAATTAGTGGAACAGCTACTGTTTGAATTCAGAGAGGTTAGATACTTTCCTAGTATGCTTTGTATGCTAAGTGTCAGCTAATTAGTCGAAATAAGATAAAGCTTTGATGCTTTAGGCGTAGTAGGCTATAGCCAATTGCAGATTGTGACTATTGCTTCGTATAGACACTAGACAGCCTATCCGAAAAATTTATTGCCTGTTGAAGGCTAAGGCATCGTAGCTGACAAGATATTATACTAAGATTCTAGTTTTTAGTAAGCCAGTAAGTTTTATGCGATTATTGCGCAATTGGTTTAGGCCTAAAGATCAGAAAAGACCAGTTAGTTTTTCACGTAAATATGAAATTGCAAGCTTCAGTGCTAAGCATTTTAGTTTGCATTTTTCGTTTAGGTCTGTTACGGTTACCAGCAGGTACCTACGAAGCCACTTTCTTCACAGCTGCTAATGTTGTCAGTCATTTGGAACGATTTTGACCAACGTCTTTTCAGTTTGGTAATGTTCAGAAAGCGTTTCTCCTTAGTCTAAGGCGAAAAAGATTTGCGATTATCTTACGATTTCTTGGCCGAAGAGAATCAAAATTAGAGCGAAAAAATTCTATAAAATTGCAAAAGTTGTTTCACTATGGTTTCGCAGAAAAAAATTTTAAACAAAAACGTCCTGAATGCCCTTTTAAAGTTAGACGAATCGTATAAGACTACATTGGCGTTGATCCATCTTTTTTGATGCAGCCATACGGTAATACTCTACGTCAAGACACGACGCAGGGGCCTGCAATGTTATAAATTTTAACAATTTTTGTTGGCACTTCTGACGTTGATAGCCTTATCGTCGTTATCAACACCTTCCCAGTTCTAACTTAAAGCAACGCCTCTATTAGGCTACTGCATTGGGTCGTTACGCTGCGCACTTATCAGTTTCATCTTGTCAGCACAATACATCTAAACTGGTAAAGAGTAGACTATTTGGTAGCCTAGCGATCTGAGTAAAAATCAAGCTGTCAGTCTAATTACAGTTTAAATCATAGATAGCCTGGCAATAAGGTTTATAGTACTAGGCTACAAAGTACAAACTCGTGCCTGATGATAAGACTGCTAGTACTTGAGTAGGCCTATTGTGTTTGCTAGCAGTATTTTTTGTGATCCTAGAATAAACTTTTCCAAGTTGCAAACAAAGGCCAGCTACGCTAATAACTCTACTTGCCTTTCTTTTGCTTGTTTAGAGGTTTGTTACCAAGGCTGCCGAACTGTCTACTCTTTTTTCCAGCTCGGATCTATTCTGCTGACAAGATCAAACTGATTGGTGCGCAGCGAAACGACTCAATACATTAGCCAAATAGCCGCGTTGCTTTAGGTTAGAACAGGGAAGGCGTCGTTAACGACGCCAAGCCTGTCAGCGTTAAGGTTGCCAATACAAATTATTAAAATTTATAACATTAGAGGCTCCTACGTCGTGTTTAAAGTAGAATATCTCTAGAATGGCTTGGTAAAGAAGGATGGAGTCAACGCCAATCTAGTCTTATGCGATTAGCCTATCCTTAGATACCCACACTGATTTTGCCTTTAGTCCTCGTTTAAGCTTTATTTATATTTCAAGTTGATCCAACCGGGAATCGAACCCCTGCTTCAAAATTCAAAAAGGATTCAAAAACGATAAGTGCTGTACTTGATGATTAACATTCATTATGCAATGTCTGTACGATTCCCGGTTTAAATCCATTAAAACTTAAACTTCGCTACATGCTCGACCCTCACCGACGAAAGCCCATCCTCGGTACTGTTCTCAACGAAGTTGTAGTCGAAACTTGCGAATTTCCCCACTTCGCTATGCAGATATTGCTGAAAAAATCAAGGGTAGTTGTAATGAGGATGAATCTCTCGCTACATTTACTGTCCAGCGGTTGAAGTGTTCATTAAGCCGATCACTGACGCCGACTCAAGTCTTTTAAACGTCTTTTAAATTTGAATTCGAAAAACTTGAACTTGAAAAATTTGACGTCTTTCAAACGTCTTATTTTCACATCATATTATCGGCAAAAAATCTGATTTTTGCGTAAAAGTTCAAAGATGAAATAATTGCAGAATTTCGATCATTTTCATACACACGTCAATCCCTTGCTCGCATTGGCATCCCATCATTAGCCGCCACATATCATATAATTTAAGCAGCACCGGTAATTTAATCGCGACCCCTCAAATCGCCAACAGCCAGTTCCCACTCCGTCGTCGCGATATAAACATTTCGTTCTATATCGAGCATCCCTGGTGACCTCATAAAGGTCGCGCGTGACGTCAATGGCCTGGCGTGACACCACGTTCATCTTGAACTCGAAAGTTGGGTTAAAGGTATAAATACTTATGAGCTGAAATCGGCATCTCGGTACTACCAAGCTTTGCTAAGTTTATTTTTCGACCATGACCTAACTGACTACCCACAACCAAACAAGTTCAGTTCTTTCGGTCGAAACAATCAAAAATATAAAGACATTTCGCGAACAAGCCCTAAAAAACATGGTTGCAATCGCGAAAATGGCAATTTTGAAATAACCCAAAATATCAACATTTCTTTTATTCAACATTTTCAAAATAGACGTTACAATATATCTGAATATAACCATTACCGCGTAGGCTCACCTGACAATTAGCCAATGTGACATCACTTTCAAGTTCATCCTCCACGTGGAACGGCTGGTAGCAGGTCGGCTCGTCGCTCGACTGGGGATAGGGGGACAAATATCGATGCATGAGTGCATCTGACGCCGTGACCCGGTCGCACGGGTCAAAGGTGAGAAGCTGCTGCAGTAGGTTGATTGCTGCAACAAATCAACAGGATCAACTTGGGAAGTTTGTTTAGTGGCTGGTATAAGATTATCGTTGACTCGAAAAGCCTTTGTCTTGAAATATGCTTTTAGTGACGGCTTGAAACGATCTTAACACCCTCCTGGGTAAAACTAACACGTGGAATTACAAGTGCATCGCTCAGTAATGATAGCACCTAACCAGGACTACTTGCAAAATGAACGCATGCCGACCCAGAATAACTACCAGGCCTCGAGACGCAGGAAATACCACGGACAACATCGGAAATCCACTCCGAAAGACAAAGTACGTCATGCTTCACAGAGAATTACTGTGTAATTATTTGCGTGCTTTCTGGCCTATAGACAACCAACGCGGAAGCCTAGGGAAGAGCTACCAGAATGGCGACTACTTAAAAACAAGCAATGCGAAAAAGTTACCCTACCACAATTAAACAATGCGAAAAATTTGTTAAGCAATCACCGTTTCGATGGCTCTTCCTAAGCTTCCGCGCTGGTAGCCTATAACCCAGAAAGCAAGCAAACTATTCAATATGTTATACTTTGTTTTGGCGGGTCTAAAAAAACATTCACTTGAAGCGTTTGGCTCCCGGAAAGCGAAGAACACCGACTAAACAGTAAATCAGAACTCACCCATTAACGATGCCTTGGACAGCGCATCTCTCAATGGCAGGTCTGGGTGGCCCCCGTTGTCCCTTGTCCCGTAGAGGGAAGCGTGAGGACAACATTTCCGGTCACTACATCCCCCACCAGCCACGCTGGTCCAGCTAAGTGACGTCACAGCGACGGAGCCGAGGATGAGGTTGATCTGGTCGATAGCGGAGTCGCCGTTAAACAATGCCTTACCTGGAAGACACAAATCAATGCTATTGTGACGTCATTCTCAATTCACACAGCCAGCATAGATTTCAGCGAATTATTCGTTACGATCACTGAAATTATTCTTCAATTATTTCTCTTCGACTCTGCTTAGTTCATTACCGCCAAGGCGAAATTAATTTATCTACGCTTTGTACAACATCAACAGAAAAGCTCGTCTTAACAGCGCCTCAACAAAGTTACCATGTATTATGGTATGGAGGGCGCCGATGAAAAAAAGCCCCACCGGTTCTGCTCTATTGGAGATCATTAGGCTAAATTGAGACCCCGCAATGCAAATCCCTCCGCCAGCGACGTCCTCCTTTCTATCGTCGTAACGAAATACCGCAAAAAGCCTAACACTGAACGAAACAGGCGGCTTTTTCGCATTCTAGGATTTGCGTTATGCTACCCGATCCAATGCTTTGAATCCCAATATGTTTAGTACTTTTGCAAACAGCGGCAAAATGAACTGATACAGTAAATATTTCACAACAAAAAATCCGTGGTTTGAAGCATACGTGCAGTTGTTGGGCATCGACCAAAGTTAAAATCACCTCAGCGCACCAATTTCTTGAGTTTTATTGGCACGTTGTTACGTCACAAAAACGTTCTGTGCTCACGAAATTAAGTTGTTGCATAACAATCCAATTAAGAACTAATGAAAAGAAAATTAAGTTCCGCGAACCTGGGCTGCATTAAAAGCGGATTTAGTTTGTATCAATATGACGAAGATCGGCCGGTGCGTGGCGATACGACGACGCTTACTGCCTTATGCAACGACAGACTAATGAATTTTAATCCTTAGTTTCAAAACGACTTTTTTTTTGAAGAATTTTCCGGGAGAATAACTGAGGTTTTTATTCATGTGACGAACCAGGCACCCTGCATATGTCTCACCGCATCAAAGCAAAGTGCCCTTGCTATCTTTCATCCCACTGGCCACCGCCGTAGTTAAGATTGAATGCTTGGTAGGATAAACCGTAAGCACCTGGGTATTTTGAACTTTTGAACAGCATTTTTGAACAGCACAATTTTTGAACAGCTTAGTTGTGCTGCAGTTAACTTTAGATCAAGGTTGAATGCAACACTGCAACTCACCTCCGATCATGGCAGCAAACACGCACCCTACCGCCCACACGTCCACCGCTTTCGAGTAGTGTCGCGGGTGGAGGATCAGCTCGGGGGCTTGATAGTGCGTCGATGCGGCAGCCATTGAAAGTTTGCCCTGGAAAGGATTCCAAATGTAAAACGAACTCTCAAACACCGGCAGGTTTGGAAACAAGACAAAGATAAATTTTTAGCTTGGTCTTGATTGGCGTTTAAGATCCACAGTTGGAATGCGCAAAGAAGTTTTCCATGGATAGCGAACCAATTTTCAGTTTGCTCAAAGCGCGCCTACGTTAATGTTTTTAACTACAACAAAAGACTGATATAGTCAAAGCTTCAGGGTATTTCAAGATCAGAAAAAAAGACAGTTGTACAATACATCACACTAACTTGAGCGATCGCGGACCGTGACTTTTAGGCGCCAGAGGTAATTTTTTCCATAATTTTTTTCAAAAAAAAAATTTTTTTTGTTTTTTTCATAACCGTATTTTTCTTTCAAATAAAAGCTTTTTTCCGAAAAAAAAACAAAAAAAAACGTTTTTTAAACAAAAAATTTTACTTCGATTAAAAAGTTAATATTTTCGAAACTTTTTATCTGAAACTAGTCAAAAACAATCGTCAGAATAGAGAGCGAAGGAAAAGACGCGGGTATAGGAAAAAACCGAGCAGTGATTGGATGGAAAAGAATTGATGAGGGAGCGTCTTTCGTGTACAACCTTTAAGTTGAGAACGAATTTTTTTTCTCGGTAGAGGGCGGGGTTAGAAGTTTTGATAAAAGTGACTTCCAAAGCAGATAGATGGAAGGAGAGGGAAAAAAGTTTTACAAAAAATTGATTTTTTATTGTATTTTTTTCAATAATGTCACTTTTATTGAAACTTCTAACCCCGCCCTCGGTCGACAAAAAGAATTCGTTCTCAACGTAAAGGTTGTACACAAATGACGCTCTCTCATCAATCCTTTTCCAGCCAATCACTGCTCGGTTTTTCCTATTGCCGCTCCTTTTCCTGCGCTCTCTATTCTGACGATTCCTCTTACAAGTCTCGAATTGAAAGCTTCGAAAATATTAACATTTCAATCAAAGTAAAAGTTTTTTGTTTGAAAATTTTTTTTCTTCAAAAATTTGAAAAAAAATTTTTTTACCTCTGACGCCAAAAAGTCCAGGCGCTTAAAAGTCCCGGAGCCTGGTCAGCGGTGCGTAAACGTTTCGCGCATAAAAGTCGTAGACCGGTGCGATCAGCAACGAAAGAAAAGGGCCGGACCCTCACTGAACCGCGAGGACCGGAGCCCGGCCACTTCCGGCAGCAACCCTACACCTGCTGCAACTCACAAAACGGTGAAAACTTTGGCGGCTAATAAGTGCAGTCGCAGGCCTGAAACATATTTTTGCACCGCTAAATGTAACCCTTATCATTTTCAGCAACGTTTCCAATGCAATCTTCCACCATTAAGCTGGTTACGTACCGGGTAAAAATAAAAGTCGCAAGTCACTAAAAGGGTGCAAACGTGCATGAGATGAAGTCAGGCAAACTGAGCTTAGAAAATGATTCACAATTCTGCACCTAGTGAAAGTTCAACCGTGGGACAGCTGCTGGCGTGAAATTTCAGAGCATGTCAAACATTTCCTTGCCGTGAAAAACAAAAACAATTGTGAAGCGGAAGAGATGAACCTCATTCCTAACCCAGGCAAATTAAGCACAGTGTTGCTGAAGCTGGCCACCGTTGCAAAATTTCTTCTCAATACGCTGTGTTGCCCAAACGCAATGGCGGGGAGATGCCCCGCAAACTCGTAACACTTTTCGCCGTACACAAATTATGCAGCAGCGAATAAACAAAACTTAATTTTTTCTCTTAAAAATGAAAACTGTCATTTACCTGGTGGTCATAGTCGTCGTCAAATATGCGGCAGACACCGAAATCGCCTATTTTCAGCATCAGCGTGTCGACGTTGATGAGAATGTTTGTCGGGTTGATGTCGCGATGGATCACGTTTGCACTGTGTATGTACTGAAAATAACGCCAACATTATTATCCGGCAATAAAGCTAATTATCACGCAACAAAATAAGCCCATTAATAATTGAACTATTGAAACATCAGCCTTTGTTAAGCACTGCACCCGCCACTGGAAGAGCATAAGGTCACCGGCAGTGAGGACGGCAGCAACCAGGCCATCACTTCACGTTACTACGTCCCTGGGGACAAAGCTGATCGGAGTAAAAACATTTGGTCAAAACAAAGCGTCTCGAATCCACCAAGTAACGAAAATCGCTCTTCTTGGTGGCAACAAGTAGTTGGCTGTCTTCGAGACTCAAACCAACCTCTAGACGAACCAGCTGTGGTTTGGAGAGCAAATTAAAATAATTGTTGATTTGACAAATAAAAAAGACACCGCATGGCAATGCATCATCAATAAAAACAAAAATAATGATATGCAGAGCTGAAGTAATGGACCAACTGTGGATCAGATAACTGGTGTGCTCCAACGAACTTCCTGTAAGTGTCACTCGCAGCTCCTGCCCTAGTCTTAACAAAAATGGTGGGGATATTTTTGTCATTTCACAGTAGCACAACCACATACCGACCAATTCTCTCCTTTGCTTATCGACTAGGGGTGTTGTTTAGTCGGCGAGTAACCAACCGTCGCATTCAAACGAATGTTTTCAATTTTCACACAAAGAACTATTTAAATGCACCACTGACAGCTACAACACGTTGATGCGGGAAACAAGCTCTGGCTTTGTTATACAAGTTGAAAAACATTAAAAGCGCAAAACTATGCATAACATTAAACTTGCGTTGAATTGGCGTGAATCAACTGTGATGTATGAATAACAGCTGTGTTTTGCAACAAACAATATCGTCACCATACAAGGTAAACAAAAATGTTTTTAGGCCAAAATTTAAAATCGGATTACGTTCGCTGGCAAACCACGGAATGTTAAATCATAATTATCCAGCGTTAGCTCATCAATTGTTTCCAAGAATTATCACCTATGAGCAGCAATCTAATCAAAATATTAAAGGACACACACAACTGATAACCAAAATGCAGATGCATAATTTTAAGGATCTGCAAAAACTCGTTGTTTTTGCTTGTTCCTGTTTGGGCATTGTTATGAACTGCGCGCAGATGTGGCGAGTATATTTGGATGTGCTCGGCAGAGGTCATCCCCTTACCACGCGGTATGGTGGCCAGAACGGAATCATATTTCAATTGTTTCAAAACAATAAATCGAACGCTAGATGAGTTGAAACGGGTTCATTCGCTCAACGAGTGGCAGAAGAAGTTGAGACCACCTTTTAGAAATCTGTATTTCAGCAACCTTTCCCGAAATTTGGTCTCTTACTGGTATGGCATCGAAACTCGGTGGCCAAAAATCGACTTTCTAGGCCGGTTGCGCTTGGCGTACCAGCGGAATCACTCCTGCAACCAACTGCTAGCAGCTTGTACACAGGTGAAGCTGTACCCCTG
This sequence comes from Trididemnum nubilum, assembly GCA_963965965.1. NCBI lineage: Eukaryota > Metazoa > Chordata > Ascidiacea > Aplousobranchia > Didemnidae > Trididemnum > Trididemnum nubilum. The sequence continues at coordinate 1,055,606 of OZ014474.1, read as the reverse complement.
GCGTGAGCTGCGATTAGTTGAAGCAAAGGATTCTCATGCGATTTTGGGCCAAGTGTAGACCTGGTCTAGAAACAAAATTTGAACATTGAGCACCAAGATTTAAACGCAAACCAAAATTTGATTCATGAATCATATCCTATCTCAGCGACGTGTCTCTGTTAGTGTACAGTAACATGTTTAGTGGACAATATACTTTAAGCTAAACATTTTGCAGAATCATTGAAAAACCAGGATTACGTGACAGGCATCAGAGAAACAGGAGACGCTTTGATTCTATATACAGGGACGCTATAAATAGCCCACTTTTCTTACATCAAACATAACACAATTAAAGGGCACACAACACAGCAGGTAATTTGATCCAACCATCACCAACTACACGCGAATGGCGCGGCAGTTGAAGACATCGTGGCCAAACAATTCCTAACGTTCAACAAATTCTTCCGGCGCGCCAGCACAAACAACACCATATCCAGGAGTCAGACAACAAACCGCAAACCTCAAAAAAGTGTACGATCCCTATCGGTCTTTAACTTTAACTGCCACTACGCAAAGGCATTTCGCAAAAAACAACATGGAGGCTTTGAACCGATGGCCCTTTTTTCGTCATCTTACGAAGTTGCTCGAAAAATTGCCCAAAATTGAGCTAGATGGCAACTAATAACAGCAAGCAAATCACTCACCGCATGAATTTTGAAACATTTAATAATGTAATTTCGTTCCACCGTTAAAAAAGGCGAAATGCATTAAATTACATTTAATCAAAAAACCGCCACAAAACGACACATATTTAGGAAATTAAAAACCTACAAAGTGATCGATTCGCAAAACTCGTACCAGTGTGGCTCATCGTCGAGTGTGACGTCACAAAAGCAGGTCGTCATTAAATTGCAATTGAAGTAATAACATGAGGCTGTTACTAAGTGGAATTGGATTGCTCGACGTTCGTTATGGGTTTTTCGTCATAATGCCAAAAAGCCTGTTCAGGGAAGCATTCAAGTGTTACGATGTTAAAGTCGATGAAACAAATAAAACTCTGTAACATCATAATCTTTTACAATGGCCGCACTAGCACACTCCCTTTGTTTCTGATATTACGTATCTATGCACAATGAAAAAGATAACTACGCCTCGGGCTGAATCTACCTCAAGTGCTCAAAAAATCGACTCATGTAGGAACCGAATTCATAAACTACATTTTTCAAACAAAATTTTAAAAATAGCAAAATGAAGGGCTTTGAAATAATTTATGCGTTTTGTGGACGACTCTGTGGAGAGTGAAGCTCAAGAGACTGTGACGTAGCTTGCATAACCAATTCGTTACACTTGAGTACACGGCCAGTATGAAGTGACAATGCAGCGAAATTATTTTTCCATTTACTGACCCTACCTCACGATGACGAAGAAACGAACCACGCTGATCCAACCAACCAACTTGCAAAAGTGGTATTTAATCAGAATGGAAGCTAGGCAGCTTAGTTTATATAATGGCAGAGTAAAATTCAAACAGTCGTTTCTTAAGGTCAGCATCATAAAACGACGACAAAATCATCATTATATTAGTGATTGATTTCTGTGTAGCAAGTATTGTTGACTCAGAGTCGAAAACCAGCACATCGGGGCAGTGACTTGCAGAATTTAATGTATTTGCTACGTAGAATAAAACGTCATTGACGCTATTCTATGATGCAAGGATTGATCATTGTAATGCTGCAATCAACAGTATTGAATTATGAATGTAATAATGCAAACCAGATCGCCAACAGAAATTCATTGATTCGTATGAACCACTCCGCGCCTATATAACCACTCCAACGTAGAGCACTCCTTTTCAGTTCTGTTTTCGAGTGTTCGCCTGCTGAACCACCACATGAGTAGGTTGCTCGGCCCCAATGGAAAATAAGCGTAAAGTGTCTTTCTCAACGGCAAAGCGACGCATTGCCAGTTCGGGAATCGAACCAGGAGTCAGCAATTTTTTGATTACCAACCCGGCGCTCTACCACTGATCTATCACCAGGAATAAGCTTATCTATGAGCACAAGCAACCACAACCACTGCACAACACCCAATGAACGAGCCAGGTTTTAATCAATATTTTGCCAAAATTGGGCATTACGAGAAAAAGATTTGCTGCTTGTGGTTATGTAACACGATTTAACCTATAACTAAAGAGGTAGTAGCCTTATGGTATGGTGTATCCTGTTACAGCAAATGCCACTGATTCTTTTATATTGCTAACACAATATTAATGAAGTGTCTGTGAGTACGTGTGCCAAGACATTTACTTGCAAAACAAAGTGATATTAGACATCATCACGCTATGTGGCATGCCGCGGTAATCAGTACACCACAACGATGACCGATTGCACACTGACTGATAGCCGCAGGGCAATCTAAACAGCTTTGCTGCTAATACTAAAACCACAAAATATTGCACAGCTGATACGTCACCATACAAACTGGAACAAATCCATTGTGAAAGTACAAAATAGATCCTTGAAGTTTGCAACTATAAATAACTGGACTAAAACATTAACATGCATGCATAATCATTCCAACATAATTAAAGCAACTAGGCCAGCAAAAACCTTTCGAAACTCGTAGAGTATTTTAATAGTCGAGCATTGTATTTCGGTGAATCAGCAAGGAATGTTGGTTTCATAACAGTTGACCTTGCTCAGTTCGTAACACACTGTTGCACGGTTGTTCAACTTGCGAGTACCGAGCCAACCAGCGCACGATCAACAAGTCAGTGCGTGTCGAGTGAACTTCGGCAGATTTAACCACAATTCCTTAACATAATTTGAAAATTCTACGACATATTTTACAAACAGCTCGCCACCTCTGCTACGCTTCTTCGCATGGAGCGGCGTAGCCACGAGAATATGAAGATCTAATAATAAAACGAGAATATGAAGATCTGATTAATTTCTGCGATTCAATTGCTTGGTATTTTCGGTCTGGCTAAAGTGCGTTGCAATACAAGAACCATCCAGTTAGCGTCAAACACCAAACGCTGCAAATAGAAACCGCGCAGCACAAAACGGATTACGAGAAAGGCCTAAAGTACCGGAACATCTCAGTGTTCGTACCGCACGGCCAAAACTGCAAGAAGTTACAACGCAGACTTGTTCGTACGTATCGCATTAACACTGCTGCACCGCATAGCAGCAAATTACCTTTGTCCTCTCCGACAGCGAACAAAGAACAGCGACTATGAACAGCCGCTTACCAGTAGCAATGCAATACTAAATGCATAATATTGTATCTCCACTTTGCATTCATTATATAGGCATAGAATATCCAACAATACATTTAAAAAATATCACCTAGTCCAAATTTGTTCTGATTAAAGCTATGGAGCGCCGTTTGTGTACCCTAATTTGTGCAGTGTTTTTTTGCATATTTAATTAAATAGTCATTTTAATTAAATATACAAAAATAAATATACAGAAAAAACTAGTGCAAAAATAAATATGCAACAATTTTTTGTGCGGACTTTTTCTGACTATTTATTTTTGCAAGAAGAAAAAACTGCGCAGAATATACCATTGCAAAAGTAAATAGTCAAAAAAACTGCGCGCAAAATAAACCGTTGCAAAAACAAATCTTCAAAAAAACTGAGCACAAAATAAAGCGTTGCAAAAATGCGCTGCAGACATTTTTGTATATTTGTTAGTGGAGCGTGGCAAAGCGCTCTCGGCTGCTCTTTGATGCGCTATCGGCTGTTCTTTAATGCGCTCTATGAGCAGCCGAGAGCGCTTTGCCACGCTTCACTAACAAATATACAAAAATGTCTGCAGCGCATTTTTGCAACGCTTTATTTTGTGCGCAGTTTTTTTGACGATTTATTTTTGTAACGGTTATTTTGCGCGCAGTTTTTCTGACTATCCATTTTTGCAACAGTTTATTCTGCGGCAGTTTTTTCTTATTGCAAAAATAAATAGTCAGATAAAGTCTGCACAAAAAATTGTTGCATATTTATTTTTGCACTAGTTTTTTCTGTATATTTATTTTTGAATATTTAATTAAAATGACTATTTAATTAAATATACAAAAAAACATTGCACAAATTAGGGTACACAAACGGCGCCCCATATAAAGCCCAATCTTTGAAAACGCGAAAAATTCACGATGGAGTTGCTTTATTATTCCTGTGGCGAGAGTTGAATTCATTCGCACACCGAGTAGCTATTTCGGCGCACCAAAAAGGTTCAGAAGACGAGCGCAAATCGTAACGACCCCTTCAAATATCTAATGAATTTTCAAAAGTAGTGTAGGTGAAATATTTCGTCAGTTAAAAAATCATAGGTTCGAGGTCAACGGCAGTGAGAAAGCGCACAGACCTTTCAGCCTGCTTCATCCGACGAAGGGGATGGAGTGCAGAGGTTTTATTTTCAGACGTATAGGTTTTCTCTCAACTCCACGTGGGTGCCAACCATTTAACTGATGATCAGCGAATCCAGCAATAGTGTTTTGAAACAGAATGAAACGCATGGTTCTGAGAAAGCGGGCACCTGACACTGCGGTGCGTGTGGAACATGCGGTTGGCAGTCGAATGAATAAAGCCGCTGCCCGCAATACCTGCAAAAAAACTGTCAAAATATTTCTTAAAAACGTCAAACACTTTCAAATTGCTTTCAAGTTCGTGCTGAGGTTTATGATTGGCACAGATAAGTAAAAACGTTATAAACGAATAAAAACATACGCCGTAACATCTACATTAAGCAAAGGATTGATTGAGGCGTATGCTGGCTGTAAGCGTAACGAGCCAAGCATTTTCTGTTCAAGAAAAATAAAAACTATCTATACCAGGACAAAAACATCGCCATTAGGCAAAGGAAGGGTCAGGATCTAAACAAGCGTTTCTATTTCCTATAGAGTGAGGTAGACCGCGCATTGCACAAGGTTGTTCACGGATGCATTAAAAGCAAACCAATGTGATTTTGATCAAGAATTCAAAATTCGTTAAACACCAGTTTAAAGAAATTCGTCAAACGTTAAATACTTTATCACCGATTAAAATTTTAAAACAGAAGGACTTGTACGTGTATGAAGCAGCAAAATTAACGCACAAAAATTCACGAAAAAAGCAACCGAATCGCTTTACTCTTGCTAGAGCGATACACACACGAACAACGCGCCTCCTTTAATCCGAACGTATTTACCAAGGTACAGAACAGAAAAATTACAAAAAAGTTTTAAGTATCAAGGAGCCAGATTTTGGAATTCAGTACCATATGAATTACAAAAATTACCATTTGATCAATTTAAATTAAAATACAAAAACATTTATCGTTAAATTACAAAATAATGATTTACAATTCTAAGTTAAGTAAAATTGACAAAAGTTCAATTTTCACCAATACGCAACATATTAAAATCAACACGAAAAACCGACACGACCAGCAGCTTAACATGACTATTTCTGGGTGACTGCTTGACTAGATGACCGAGAGATCCTTCGCATCTTCCTGTTTTATTTCATTGTATACGTGTGTCCATAAGACTTTGTTAATTGATTTTTTTTTTTTTTTTCAATGAAACAAAATAAAACAAACATGACTTCAAGTATGACTTTGGGTCAAAGAAACCGAATGATATCGAAAAGATAGAGCCAAACCAATGTAATTTTATTTCCTAGGTTAATTTGTAAAGACTGTGGCAACATGCTAACTAGTAAAGTCGGAAATACCGTAACAAAGGTAACAGAAACGAGTAACGACGCATTGTGTTGTTAGGGCGCAAGAATTTTAAATGTTTGAACGAGCGCTTTTATTATGTTGGTGACAAGAGATACGGTTTCAATGATCGAGAATAAAAGACATTTTAGCTTCGACAGGAAAGCGACTTCTAAAGATTCTCTCCTACTTTTTGTTAGGATTTGCAGCACTAAATTCAAATTTATGTAAATACAAAGGCTAGATGATATTGGTTGAAAATGAACGAGGTACTTCACCATTCCGGATCTTGTCGGGGACGAGCACTTGAACACGACAAATCGGTAAGAGGCCACTCCATATTAACATGGGCTTTAAATAGAACAACGACACTGCTCAGCAAACACTTGGGAAACATTGCGAAACTTCACCACCTGCTCAGTAACTTGCAGTACTATGTAACGTCACAACTGTTTTTCAGACCAAATAACCTATAATCAGCAAAGGTGTGCACGGAACTGTTGCGTCACAAGCATGCCACTGTCATCAGCTGCTAATTTTGTATTTACAATATGTGCACAATTGAAAAGGTTGACGCAAGCAGGCGAAACAACATATTACCTAAGAAGCTTTTATTTGTTTGCTACGAGATAATACTGCTGTTTGCATTACGGCTTTGTTTGTTCTTTTGCATTCATGTGCCATTCGTAACACGATGTAAACACACTAATAAGGTCGCTACAACTGAAACACAAAAACATCTGGAAGCTCTTAAAAACAAAGGAATTCGACAAAGTGCAAAACTTCGCACTGCACTTTTATTCGCTTTTTGTTCCATTCTCATTCGTGAACTTACTGGTAATTGGAGGGACTCCATAATGGCACAACTCCATATAAAAGAGGTGTCGCAGATAAGAGCTATAAACAAAAGCTCCATATAAAAGAGGTGTCGCAGACAACTACATATAAAAGAGGTGTCGCAGATAAGAGCTACAAATAAAACCTCCATGTAAAAGAGGTGTCGCAGACAACTACATATAAAAGAGGTGTTGCAGATTAGCGTCGCAGATTGACGCTTACTGCTCCCAAAAAAACGAACCGAAGATATCAACAGGCTGTGCCAAAACGTCTCTCGTCAAGTCGGTCAGGCCAAAAATTCGCGAACCGTTAAGCTAGATACTTCTTTAACATCATCACTGAAAAAACTGGAGCTCTGGAAGAACTTAGTCTAGATGCACGGAGTCACAATCATCATCTTTCGTGAAACATCGATCATATTTTGCATCGCATCAAGGTCTGATCAGCAGCAGCATAACCGTTTTTGACATGGCCGCATTGGCGTTTGGATTTTACATCAATACGTTTTAGAGGTTGGAGTTTAAGTTTGAATCAAAACCTCTTTCGCATTGTAGAAGCGCATCAAACCCTCTCGCGTCACGCCGCGGACTCTTTTACGCTACATCGAAACGCAAGTTTCGTTCAAACTACGTTAAGAAACGAAACGAAATAGCATAAGAAATAAGAAACGAATAAGAAATAGCTTAGCATAAGAAACGAAACAGAAAAATAACTTTCGGAAGAGTTTAACGATTCCAGGCATTCCAAAAGCAGCCCATGAATTATGAAAAGCTGAACAGACACGCACGGTTTGGAAATCCCGATGACGTTTGTTACCAAAGTTCGGAGTTCCTCGCTGATTTTCGGTAGTTGAATTTGACTGTTTGGTTTACAGTATGCCCGGTTTTTGGATTTTTAATCCATTCAAAAAACCGCAGGGCTTTTATGCAAACTTAATTAATGATGTTATTATGATCTTATCGTTCTACAAATTTGCAACAGTATTGTCCCTACTTTATACAATATCCAACTAATATCAATGACGTGACAGTAGCATCAGCAATCCGTGTTATGAATAGGTGTTCCATTCAATTAAGTTTCATAACCTAACAATGATGTCAACAGAGAATAAACAACAGCAGCTTCAAGCTGCACGCCGAACATGCTCGAGGCTTCCAAACATTTGTCAGACGATCAACCTGCTTCAGTTCCGCTACACTGCGTCAAATGGAGGAACTTGGATGTAAACAAAGAGATTGACAAAACAAGCCTACAGTGCTGGTCTTTAGATTTATCTTTCAAAGCAACAAAGTTTTAAATTCTGGCCAATTCCCACCCCATTTAGATGCCAAATGATTATCAACTATTCGAGAAATATCTGTTCTCTTAGCTTTTACATTGATCTCAACACGGTCTTCCACCGCAGCAATTTTCAAGATAGATTGAATGTTGCAAGTAGCACAGAATGTCAAACCCCCAAACCTACCAGCCCCTAAATTCTGCTATTTCTTTCAACAACCACTTCTTGTCGAACAAAAAAAGTGCTTAGTAATGCTGGATGCACTTTGAATGAAGCTGTTCGATTCCAATTCTTCATGTGCATAATAGATTTTTTATTCAAGGCAGACGAATGTTTTTGCAAGAGTAATCACAATTGTTGTACAAACGTTTCTCCAAAAATGATGCCTGATTGACGCCAGCATAATCTACAACGCCACAGACGCAGTCGACATTTGAGATTGTTTCGATCTACCCGCAAAATCCAACCTTTGGATTTTCAAATTAAATTTCAAAGCTTTAAATTCGAAACACTACGACATTAGCTCCAAGCACAGCTGCAGATTGCATGAAAAAATGTTAGACCCCGATATCTGAGCAGCTTTTTCCAATATCTTTGGTCTACAGGTTATTGAAACAAAGAATACCCTGATAAGCTTATGAATTTAAGTCTAGTATAGTCCAGGCTAAATGTTCTTGATACCATCAGTTGAGAGTATTGACTAATATTGGTATAATCCATTTAGATTATTTATGCATAACGGAGTAACACAATAAAGGCGTGAACTGAGCAGTGTTACGTCAGGGTGTCAAACAAATGTGTTTACAATGCAAAGGTCTGCACGCAAATGTTACGCTAAAATGACACGGGAAAGGCCAGGAACGCACTATTAATCACAATCATAGAGGAAAAGCAAAAGCAGCAAACAATTTAAATTACCGAACAAATAACTTGTAATTTGTTCATAAATTTATTCAACATAAGGTATGGCGTAATGCTGCTGAGGAAAGAAAGCAAAAATCACCAACTATAATTTTCAAAAATAGTCTGGTGCAATTACTTCTATAGATAGAATAAATAACACCCCGTCTATAGTCACACGAACACAAAATGATATGAACTTGCATAAAATGCTGAATACAAAAAGACAAACAACAGCTCCATCAATTCTAACAAATGCTACTTGTCAGGTGCAGCACTGGCAATTGAAATATTTTTGGTTATTTTTCCCATTCAAGTCGCAAATCACTTTGCGATGTAAAAGAAGATCCCATATCAAGAATAATTTCTACAAACTTTAGTACAAAAACTAAACCAGAATAGGTTTTCTGTCGAACTTGCTGTACTAATTCTTCCAGTGAAGTGCCTGCACATGACGTACATCCGTATCACATTGACATGGAATGAACAGATAACTAGATGCAGGGGCGTAAAGCATCCCCCCCAATAATTTTTGAGGGGGGGATGCATTCCCAATCATCCCCCCCAATAATTTATCGATCATCCCCCCCAATAATTTATCGTACCCTGCAAAATTGTTTTTCGCTTCCTGCAAAAATCGTAAAATTGTCTCAGCGTAAAATTATGACCGAAAAATCAGAAACAATATCGATGAAGACCTTTTTTTTGGAGAACACCTAATTTTTGGCAGAAAGAACGTCAGAATTTCCGATTTTGGCCGAAGAATGTGACTAAATTTCGATGAAGACCTTTTTTTTTTTTTTTTTTTTTGGAGACCATCTGTTTTTGGGCTGAAATTACGAATGTATTTCCGAGGATTCCGAGAAATTCCGTCGCAATATGTGCAACTTTTGATGGCTCTGTTTCATCCCCCCCAATAATTTTTACGGATATACACCACTGACTAGATGGGAGCTTGCTGAGAAGCAATCTCAGTGAACGACCGACGCATGTTGAACGATGAGATTCTCAAAAAAAAAAAACTTTCGCTTTCCAGTTAAAAAACTAATTAGAAACATTTTATGGGAAAAGAGGGTTTGGAATTTAAAACATTGTCGATATATATTTAACTGACAACAAAGTGACCGATTGAATGAAAAAAAACATCCTATTCAAGCCCAAGCCGTTGGAACTAGATCAAAATATTTGTCTCTTAAACAACTGCTGATATTAAAAAACTAACGCCCTAGCTTGAGCCTTTCAAAAAATTGATTTTTGGGGGTATCATTTGGGGTCTCCTGTGGGTGGTACCTACACACTATGTCAAAATATTTGTCTGTTAAATATCTGCTGATATCAAGAGAACTGGCACCCAAGATTAAGCCGATCAAAAAATTCATTTTTGGGGGGTCTATTTGGGGGGGTGGTACCCCCTAAACTGTGTCAAAATATTTGTTTCTTAAATATCTTCGGATATCAAAAAAACTAGCGCTCTAGCTTCAGCAGTTCAAAACATTTATTTTTGGGGCCCCATTTCGGGGGGGTTCCTGGGGAAATAGCCAAAAAATTTTCAGGAGAAAAAATTGCGTTTGCAGCTCTACAACTTTACACAAAAATTAGATGTCGATGTTATGTGGTTTAGGAGAAGAAGAGCGTACAAGATTTAAGAAAAAAAAAAAGGAAAAAAACAAAAAAAACCTCATTGCGGCCAAAAGGGGGTTGGTTGGGATGAAAGGGGATCTTAAGACATATAACCGTGTGAAATAGTTTTTGCCGTACTTAAGCTGTTTTTGAATGAGACCGCTTTTGACGTCAAATTTGCGGGGCAGTTTTCTGGTTCTGAAATCAAAAGTCACGCGACCAATTGCCTCGAAATTTGATACAAGTATGCAACTCCTTAATCTCAAACTGCCGGTTACTTTTTCTACTTACATAGCATCAAAAAGAACATTACAATTCAAAAATATGCATGTATCAATACACTTGTTCTATTCGTCTTACCTTTACTCCGCGAAGAAGTTGGTAAAGGAAGAGCCTTGTATACGCTGGTGTAAGTTTTTGCTGAGCGATTATACTCTGAAGGTCGGTATCCATTAATTCCATCCCGATGTAGACCGCGTCGATCGGGCTGAAGGAAGGGACCGGAAAATGGTTGTTGCGGCCAGCCGATACATTAAGAGGCTAAACAGTACGAGAAGATGGATAGAGTAAAACAGACAAACGCAAGAAAAAAAGTGAACTAGATTTCATTCTAAGCTTAGCACAGCGGTTTTAACTATTAGTATGTGGAGCCGCTGAGCTGTAGCTTGTAAGGTGCAGAGTAGCCAGGGTACAATTTTTGAAGTGACATTTTGGTGCCAGACGATATTTTCCGGTCGGTTTGGCGCACAGTCGTTACGGTTCGTTTTGCCCGAATACGAAGATGAGGCCTGCCTACTTGTTAGTTGTTAAAACATATAAAATTAGAACGCGACATCGCAGCCGATATCTTGGGACTTCGCGGTATTATCTGCCTTTTACTGAACTTTATCAAGCTTTAAAATAGTGATCCGATTGCTTTAAATGAATTTGTAACAAATGTCGTCGGTAATAGTCCGATCAAAAATATAGTCTTGATATATATTATTGGTATATTGTATTACAGTATTGGTATACCGGTTGTTTTGAAATTAAAGCCCCCTCCTCAACAGCACAAACTAAAACAAAAAAGTGCTTAAATTATGCAAATCAAAAACAGGCATTTATTTGTTTTTTTAGTAAATCGTTCGTGCTTTTGCCACATAGCCTTCATTCTCGAATGGTACACTTTGACAAATTGCAAAAAAGGCGGAGAATCAAAATTTATTTTTCCTAGTGCTTCACTCACAAGTCATCACAGGTCGATGAGAATAACTTGGTAAGCCATCGCAGTTTTCTATACGCCCTTTAATTAACGCATGTTTCGAGATGACTACCCAGCATGGTTTTGTGAAGATTTAGCTTAGAAAGTGAGAGGTGCTGAGAATGCACCGGCATATCAGGTTTTTCTTGTTTATCAATCCATCTAATTTTTTCTGAATCATTAGCTTTGTGGGTTTATCTTAACTCAGCTACTCGACATGAAAGTGGAAGAAATTCGAAATCAAAAATAGCTTAGTAGAAACTTACGTAAATGAACATCAAACTAGTCTAATAAAGCTAATAAAGAAAACTTCATAAATTTTCGTGTAAGCGGAAGAGGGAGGGATCTTTATTTCAAAACACGCTGTACAATTATTAAATCCATTATTTAGCACTAAAACTTCCTTACTTAAATTCTTCAAAAACCTTCAGCCACAAGAAAAACTACGCTTTCTCAACGTCACTGGTGACAATTTCGTGACAAAAAACTCAGCCATGTAGCTTAAATTTATCAAAGCCATTAAGCTTAACTAGAGTATGACATCGCAAGCGATATCTAGGGACATCCAATTTGAATGTTTCGATGTTAGATTGTGTTTGAATTTTTTTTCCTGTCTTCGATCACAAATGTTTTGTTTATGATTACGTCTTTGATGGTGTTTTGTGTATTTAGTTTATGATTCTGTTTAGTTGTTAAGTTTACTTTACTTTTTAATATCTACTCATTCCGAAAATTCGATCCATCTAGGTCTAACTGTTCAAAAGTTCATATATTTAGTGCCCCGTTTGAGAGGGCCCCCATTTTGGTACCCCCAAATTTTTTCCAATTTTTTCACTTCTTTATATTGGCCTACACTGAAAATTTCAGGTGTCTAGCATCAGTACAGTTTGAATTTTGGTGGCCCCGTTTCGGGGGAAATCTCCCATTTTGGTACCCCCAAACTTTGGTCAAATTTTATCTCTTCTTTATATTGGCCTACGTTGAAAATTTCACGAGTCTAGCATCAGCAGTTAAAAAGTTTGAGTGTTGATGGTTCCGTTTCATGGAAAAACCCTTCATTTTTGAATTATAAGCGAAATAAGGAGACTTAAAACAGAGGTTTTTGAATTATAAGCGAATTAATAGTTTTTGCCAAAAATCGGGATTTTTAATGTTTTTTTGTGTGTCAATTAACGATTACATGACCAAGAATTCCCAATATTGGCACACATGAAGCTTTCATTAATTCTCATGTTGAGTCAAAATTTCAACTTTCTCGGTTTCAGTATTTGCTCGTTATTAGCAAATCAACCCTCATGTGCCAAAAGTCGTGGACAAAGGCAAAAATACTACGCGCTCTCGCGAAGTCTCAATAAAGGTTTTACTTAATTTTTTTGAATCACTGGATGCACAGAAACATTCGTAGGAAGAGTACAAGTGTGTGACTTACAGAGCCAGATGAATTTTTCCTTTTGGTTGAAATAAGCGTGTGATAAATTTTCACGACATTGTCGTGATCAAGCTGCTTCAAAACTCGAATTTCTCGAAACAGCTGCTTCATGTCTGCTGCAATATTTGATGATTTCAAAGTTACCTGAAAACAACGCAAATTGAATGATCATAGAAATCGGAAAATAACTTTTCTTTGAAGTGTCGTTTACAGTGTTAATCGCATATTCTTTGTTTGTTTGTTTACTGTATTTATCTGTATGCGACGTTACAACTTGTTACTTGCCCTTGCTGGTGCAATTAAACTGAATTGACACAAACAAACTTGCAATCAAATGAACAATTTTTATCACATTTGCTTAGGATGTATATTGCAGAGCTGAAATGATATTTGAACAAGGCAACTGAGCACTGTTTCTGTCAAAATTCAGTCTTAGCAATGCAATTACATTACCTGTAATACCAGATTTTACTCTGCATATGTACAAATTAAAAGGAAAAAATAAAATAGCTTTAAATGAATTGCAAGCTATTTTTAATCATTTAAAATGGTTGGAAAAATGAAAAAAATTTCAACGAAAAACCAAAAAAATATAAAGCAACAAGATGATCCATCTATACTAAGTAAAAGTTTATGGTTGATATCAGGGTTTCAAAAAGAGCTTAATAACGAAGAGTTAGAGCTAATATCGCAGCAGATAATCACAACCTACAAAACTCGAGTACTGGTCTGTTTTACCCGTAAATGATATCATCAGGGGTAACGACACCGTTTATGCGTGAAACAGACTGCTGAGTTTTATAGGTTTTAATTTTTAGTACTGTGGTAATCTACTGTGAAATAATTCTAAGCAAAAAATAACAGTCTACATTAAGAAAAAAAGCATATCATCAAAGGTTTTATGTCAATGATAAAAAACAAATCATCAGTAAATTAATTAACTCAGCGCAACCACGCTGCATTACAGTGTTTTCAAACCTACTTTTTTAACAGCAATTCTTTTTTGGCAGTTTTGGTCAATCGCAGAAAATATAATGGCTTTGGCACCACAACCAAGAGGAGAAATGTCGTGATAACGAGGGAGGATATCGCCACAGTCGATCAACTTTGCTTCTGAAGAGTTAGTTTTGGATGCCTCATCGTCATTATTAGCATCACAACCTTCATCAGTTGTATCACAACCTGCTTGTTGCATATCCCAGATAGGTAACAATTGCATGCAAAACTTATCAATAAATTCTAAACCAAAGTTGCTGTGACAAATTGTGATGTAATAAAAACCTGTATTCAATGCATACAGAACTGAAAGTAACCATTGAGTTCATCTTGACAAAATACTTACAAAACTAGAGGGTGTCAAGACTTAAACTAAGAGTTTCCAATAATATTACCAACTTTTTAAGTTTGATAAAAAATTTTTAGCTTTGACAAAAAATATGATGCATTGAGTACAATGCAGTCAGTTACCAACATATTTTCAATTTTTTTCGATGTATTCTGAAAATCAATGTTGTGTCCTAACTGAAAAATCATCTATTATATACCATCATAATTTTGTATAAATAAATACCAAACATTCAGTGTTCCCTTAAACTTTTTGGCCAATCGATGAGTGCCCTAATTTTCTAAAACAATTATGCCTAAAGCTGCAAAAATATGTTTAAGTACCCTACTTTAGCATTAATCCACTATTAAAGTAAACCAGTACATTTCCACAAATTCGTCAACTTTCTAAAACTATGTTCAAACAAACAACTAATTTGCTGACAAAAATACCGTATATACTCGTGTATAAGTCGAGTTTCTGGGACCCGATTTTAAGGTAAAATTTCTGGGGTCAACTTATACACGAGTAATGTTTTTGGACATGTTGCTGCTGAGTTGAGTTGAATGTGGTATGAAAAGAAAACTCCATTAATACTTTATTATATCATTATTACTGGTATACATGCAATATACAAACATGTTAAAGTTACTTAACAGTATAGTAGTACACAGTATTCGGTAGTACTGCTTATTGCACATGTTTAAATGTTCGATCAGTTACCCGATTTGCGCTTCAAGTTATTATTAATACTAGTAATTATTCCAAAATATTCTCAAATCGCAGAGTTGACTTATACACGGGTAATGTTGTTGTAATTGTAATGGTAATTGTAATTACATTTTATTCACCAAGTTGCCTTGGCCAGGAGACAGCGAAGGGACCTTTCGGTCTTTGAGTCAAGCTGCCACCTGCCCACCTGTCTACCACACACGGTGGAGGCTTCACACTGTCCCTTTTAATGCTGAACGTCAAGCAGGAAAGCTGTGAATACCAATTTTTATAGTCTTTGGTTTGACCCGACCGGGAGTCGAACCCGAGTCTACCGCTTCAGTAGCAGACGCTCTATCCACTCGACCACTGATCGGTTTTACGGTGATGATCGGTAATACCTTTAATGATGCAATTTCTTGTCTTAAAATGCGAATCGACTTATACACGAGTATATACGGTAGGCTTAATGGGAACACTGCACATTGCACACATTTACTATCACGCAGAGCACAAAATTTGCAAAACAGAAAAACAATTAATCAAAGTCTGAAGTAAAAATCATTTATTCATTCTCAAGAAAATGCCACAAAGCAACTCAGACAAGGGCCTGTTTTTATTAAGAGGACAACATGTGAAAAGTTAGCTAACAAAACTGAGTTGCTAACTTATCATAGTTTGACAAATGAGCTATCCTACTTTAATTGTACCACTAACAGTTTAATTACTTTCAAACAATTGAAAATATCAAGCATTCTATCATCATCAGATGTTAGTGAAGTGCAGGACGGGAACAAAAATTGCATACCATGTTTTCACTTGATTCAACACAAAAATAGCTCCGACCTGTGGTATCTTATCTACGCTGCATTATTTAATAGTTTACTTTAGGCCTACAGCATTACTTACAACATTTGCAATACAATCCTCAACGACTAAAATTTGAAATTGAAAAGACTAACATCTGACATACGGTTGCTTCTTAATAGTTAAAGCAAATATAAAAAATTTGATATGCTTGACTGGTGTCGTTAAGTACTGTATGAGCCGTCGCTTTTTTTTTGAAAGCTCTGCAACTCATGCATGAGCCTGCGTGCACTCTCTCCTTCCCTTCGATCTAAACTATTTCCCAAATCTAGCCCTAATCCTCATGAATGCACGCATGAGAGTAGCGAGAGCATGTGCATGCTCATACACAAATCCCAGAGATTGCAACAAAAACCGGACAACTTATACTTAACGACAGGCTGTCAAGTCGTTGAATTAAAAAACATGAAAAAAATGACTGCTAAACACAAAATAATGACAAATAATGACAATTTTCAAGTATAAATAATGACAAATTTCAAGTATAAATTCAAGACTGAACTAAAAACTACGTTCGTGCAGTATTTGCAAGACTTTTTTAGGTGATCTCCAAAAAAAGTCTTCATTTCAATGACTCATGATTTATTGCAATTTATCCAGTGAACACAAAAAATATCAGATTATTTAGAAAAAATTGAAATAATGACAATGGGTACAAAATAATGAAAAATAATGAAATTGA
The DNA here is from genome assembly GCA_963965965.1 of Trididemnum nubilum. Classification (NCBI taxonomy): domain Eukaryota; kingdom Metazoa; phylum Chordata; class Ascidiacea; order Aplousobranchia; family Didemnidae; genus Trididemnum; species Trididemnum nubilum. The sequence goes on along the minus strand of OZ014474.1, from coordinate 1,039,036 downwards.
CAAAAAATAATAAAAAAATGAACTAATGACACACTTGACAGCCTGTTAATGATGTCCAGCCTGCCAATATCATATTCATTGCAGTGTTTACCCTTTAACAAACCAAGTTCTACAGATTTAAGACTTTAAATATAGGCAGAGACCACTGTTAGTGCTACGTTAAGAAAAAAAATCGCTATCCTAGCCCATACCCTAGTACCTTAAACCAATCCAAAACTCTAACCTTACCCTAGCACTAACCCTAATGTTACTTCTAACCCAAACTCAAAATCTAACCCAAACCTGAAACCCCAACACTAATTTTAAAAATAAAAAAGAGTAAATATGCACCCACTCTTTGCTCTCTTATTCTCGTTATGAGGGGTACCGGTAGGTAACGTAACACTACACTAGCCACTTTCTTAAATAGGCCTACTACAGTATTATTACCGATATTTCACTAACCAGTACTGTAACACTGACCAGTGTCATACATACTAGGCTATACATTATTACATAGGTAGGCCTACAGAATCAAGTTATATTTACAAAATGATATCATTATCAAACATCAATCCACATTCCGACGATTCACAATCTGCCTACCCAAGTTCATTCAATTTATGACATTACAGTAAAATTACTGTACACTCATCCGCATCCTACCACAATTACCTCTTACTATCCCTGGCAACACAGGGAAATGATTCGGAAACGCCTGAACAAAATTTTCCACTATGCCATTACAGCTGTTCCCAAGCAACCAATCAGAAAACGTTTCTTATCGCCTTTATGCAACGAAATTACTCAACCATGAAATATTATTTCTGCAAGAATGCATAATAAAAATGTGCTTTCACTTTTCACCATCCAGCATCCCTAACTTTCAACACCTTGGAACAATATTGAACTCGAAATCTTGTTTACAAAATTAAAACAAAGATAAGGTTAAAAACTCAAGGTCAAGAATTTATTTTTTTATAAGCCAACGAAGCTCATTTTTGCAAAATTTAAAAGCAAAGCCAATCTTCGCAAAAAAAAAAACAAAAAAAAAACAATAGAATAAAAAACAAAGCAAAAAATCTAAATTTCAAATTAAAAAAAATTCAAGTTTTGTGCCACAATGATGAAATTTGGATGATTTTTCATAGTTCACTCACAGAACCACAGCAAACAGAAAAACTTACAGCCAGTGGCGCAACCAATGGGGAAGGGGAAGAGCTAATGGGGCTAAAGACCTTCCTTCGTTAAATCACTTAGAAACTTTAACCCAAATACGCAAATTTTAAAATGTGTTTTGAACTTGACCAAACTGAGTAAGGGGGGTTGAGCAACTGAACTTTTTTAAATTGGCTAACAAGTTACAATTTTTCTTCCGTCTCCAATCTTCCAAACTCAGTTTTTTCAAGTAGCTCTGAAACAAGTGAAATGTCAACTAAATGCGGTAAGAATATTTTTTTCGAATCACAAAAATTGCCCAGCTTCCGGGGGTATGGCTCCGGCGGTTTTGCCCCTAGACCCGGACCATCTATGGTGCGACCAAGATGCAATTTGCTCAACATGTCACCACAGGCTACATTTTCCGACACTGGAAAATATTGCACTTTTGGGTTAAGCCTCTCACAGCAAAATCCTGGCTGAACGCATGCCAGCTTAATGCTTATTGCTGCTACGCTAAGTAGTAGTTCATTGGTTATCGCTCAAGTTATAAAAAGCTTTATTTTCATTTTGACTTTTGTAATGCAACAAAAGCAGATCGAGTTTAGGAATTAACTAGATGGGAGCTTGCTGAGGAGCAAGCCGATTGAGCGGCCGGGGCATGATGAATAATGAGATTCTTAAAACACTTTTCGCTTTACTGATAGGAGAGCAATCAACTATTTCATTATACTCGCGGTATTACGCCGAAGCGTGTAACGAGTTTGCGGTACCAATCTCCGCGTTATTGCGCCCAAGTAACACAGCTTCTTTCGAAGAAATGGCGCAGCGGCGAGTCGTTGGCAACACTGCGTCCGATTTGACCAGCTCGAGATTTAAACCTCTCCAGGGGTGACGGAACGTCGGAAGGTCAAGGTAGGGCAACTTTTTCAAAGGGATCTTTCAATACTGTACCGTACAGTCATTACCACCGACATCGCTTTGTAATACTGTCAAACAATTAAACACTTCAACATAGACAGATTATTGAGTCCGTCGCATAAACACTAAAAAATGACAATAAACGAATTATCAATTAAATAAGGGAAGATTCGGCCGCCGGAGGCCTTTGAAGGCAACATCCTAAACAAGGCAAAAGAGTCTTTGGGCAGAACCACCAGCGTTCGAAAATTTTGCAATTTTTTTTGCAAAAATAACTTAATTTTAGGCCAATTTAAGCAACAATTAATGCTTTTAAAGCGTGGCATCAGAATTAGCAGTGGTAAAAACAGAATTTTGATACATTTAGAATTGTAATTACATTTTATTCATCAAGTAGCCTTGACCAGGAGACAGCGAAGGGATCTTGCGGTCTTTGAGTCAAGCTGCCACATGCCCACCAGTCTACCACAAACGGCGGAGACTTCACACTGTCCTTTTAATTGCTGAACGTCAAGCAGGGAAGCTGTGAATGCCAATTTGTATAGTCTTTGGTTTGACCCGACCAGGAATCGAACCCGAGTCTACCGCTTCAGCAGCAGACGCTCTATCCACTCGACCACTGATCGGTTTTAAACTGGCTGTGTAAATACTGGGCTGTGAGAACGATGGTTAATGCTAAATATCAGCGTTTTCATTACAAACTAGCATAACAAAAGATAAAAAAGATCCCAAGTTTTAACCTGATTCGTTTGCATTCACAAAAAAGATAATTTTGGCCACCCCCACCAAGTATTTTACAGTTAAGTTTGGACAAGAAATGGATCTTGCTCCATTTATTGCAATGAATTTTATGTGTTAGAAGTTTTTCTGATAATTGTCCGGTTCCAGTGGGGGAGGGGTTCAGACCCCTTCAATCCGCCACTGGTAACACCAGCGTCGATCGTTCCAACTAGGGCTACAAACAAAGCTAGAAACTTGAATGCCATGAAAGTAATGCTTAGGCTTACACACATAGGATCCTTGAGTTCTAAACTTCAAACTTTGTAGCTCCCTATCTGCCTAGCGTCAGTTTAAACTGACGGAATTACATCGGAAGTCACCGGCTAACCAAATCCATTCCACAAGATTATTCTTTCATTTTACGTTATTTACAAATCATTTAACACAGGCAATTTGTTAGGTAGTGACTACTTCACCGAAAATTTGCAAGTTAAAGAGAATAAAGCGAAAATGAGAAATATTCATCCGCGCTTTTTTATTTGCTTTTTTAGGATTAAGATTAAGGTTTGAGTTAGGGTTTGGATTAGGGTTAGGTTTGGGGTTAGTTTTAAAGTAAGAATTTGAGTTGGGTCAGATTCGGGTTACTAGTAATAAAAAACTAGATAAAAATTTTTGGTAAAATTTTCTCTTCCAATTTGCTATTATTAATTTTAATAAACTTTTTACGGCATTTAGTATAGAGTATTTGCTTATAATAAAAAAATATATCTTTTCATATATTGAAAATTGTAATGTATTGTTGCATCGTCAAAAATTTCTTTTACGTTTTATTTCTAGAAAGGGCTCCTTCGGTTCATAAAACACAAAACTTTAATTACTAGAATGTTTCTTGTAGCACTAGTACTCTTGCGCGTGTCATCAGTTTAGTTGGGCAGAACTGCCCCCCCCACCCCGTTCCCGCACCACTGGACCTATACCGCTCCAGAGACGAGGGCGTTACCGATCGACCAACAGGACGGTGCTAAAACAGCAATTAAAAATATTTTCTTTTGGACCACGCAGGAGGGTTTGGAATTAACAGCGCCAAAATATATATTTTATCGACCACATAGTGACTAACAATAACAAAAAAATTATCCTATCCAGGCTTAAGCCGTTTAATATAATCAATTGCTGGGGTGTACATTTGGGGAGTTTTCAAATTGTGGCCCCCCAAACGCTTATCTCTTAAACATTTATTAACATTAAAAACATTTTGCTCAAACCGCCTAAAAAACATTACTTGGGGATCCACTTGCTCCACGCCGGAAAAAAAAATCAAACAATTTTGGAGAAAATGTCCGAAAAATCCGCTAATCGCAAAAGAATTGCGCAAATTTTGCATACCATTACATAATTCACCTAAATTAGCTATAACCTTGAAAGTGCCTGCGTCAAAACAAATAAAATAGCATTCGCTCTTTGTTTTGTCATGCAGCCAGTGCTATCGCCAGAGCAAGCGAAGAAAGGGGGCACCAGCAGGGGCGCCGAGAGCCGAACGTGGGCCCGGGGCCAGTGGCGCCGGGAACCAAAAGTGGGCCCGGGGCAAGCTCAAATATGACGGAATTCCGGTTTTATGAAGTGCAAAATAGACGGAGAAAATGCTGGAGTTTGGTACGAAAAATGATGTGATCTTAAAAAAAAAAAAGGTCTTCACCGAAATTCTAACGGTTTTTCGGTCGAAATTAGGTGATCTCCAAAAAAAAAAGTCTCTAGGCTTCACATGCCGATTTTTCAGTGTCATTTCGTTGGACCCACTCTCGAGCTCATGGGTCTTCTGAAGCCTATAAGCCCCTAAAGTCCATGGGCCCCGTGGTCATTGTCCCTCCTGCCCCCCCCCTCTCGGCGGCCCTGAGCACCAGCCGAAAGTGAGGGACACTGAAATTTTGCACTTTAAAACTGATGTTTTTACGGCCGCAACACATTATATGCATAATTTTGAAAATTCTGCATTTATGTTTAAAAAAGAGAAATGATATAAGGCCGCATCTTTCTATTTTGGGTGCTCATAATAATTACTAATTTATTCACCAAGTTGCCTCGGCCGGGAGACAGCCAAGGGATTTTTCGATCTTTGAGTCAAGCTGCCACCTGTCTACCACAAAAGATGGAGGCTTCACACTGTCCCTATTGATTGCTGAACGCCAAGCTTGAACTGTTATGAATATCAGCTTTTATAGTCTTGGATAGCTTGCATCTAGTGGAGGTTTCTCTGGATTGAAAGAAATGAAGATCATGACTAGATTGAACTGAAAATGGTTGATAAAAAAAATCATTATCTTTTGTTCGAATTTTCAATTTAAAAAATTTTAAACTTTTTCAACAGCAAATTTATGCTGTTTTCATATTTATTGAATTGCGAACTCAGATTGCTCGCCACATTTTTGTGGTAAATGCATTGCAAGGAAAAAAATGATCTTGAAAACCACAAAATAAAAAAATATACTTGGTATTTTGCAGTTAGGCGTCGCAACACCCTTGCGTATCCAGCTGCTGGTTGCGAAACGGTCGTTAAAAGTCATTACAACTTCATCGATGAACTCCTCAATAGTTGTTGAGATTGGAACATTGAGGCTGGCTGCGAGGCACTGGTTTCTTAGTTTTAACCGATTTTAACTACAGCAGAAATAAAAAGTATCTGGGATTTTGTATTTTTGTTCAATTTTATAAGAACTATAATTCAAGTATACTGCTCAGAAACTTTATGGCTAGATGGCGCAAGCAAGCTGAACCTACTTGCACTTGCAGATGGGCACGCGGTATTGAATCAAAGTCGAGTTTGTAAGGGAGAGGTTTGGTTCCCTACCGCGGCAATTCCGCCAGAGCGTGTATGTGCCTGTGCTGAAAAAATTGTCTGGTGTTGTTTCTAAATTTTTGTTCGTCCTGTTGAAAAAAACAATCGGTCTTACGACTTTGCATCACACCTCCTGTCTACTCTGTCTATTTTCATTCATCGTTTGTGCCTTACTGTAGCAACAGGCAGCGGTGTGTACTAGTCGTGCAGACTTGTAAGGGTTTCTTGCCCACTATTACAGTCTCTCTGCAGATCTGCAAAACAAATACAGGTCTCTTAAGACTACTACATGCAGCAGACGCAGAAATGGACCAAGTTGCTTTAATAGAGCTGTTACATCTTCAAAACAACTACCCAGCAGTCTTGCAGATAAATCAGCTTAAAATGGATCAATTACGTTTTTTTTATAACAACAAACTTACGGAAACGAAACAAAACACAACATGTCACAATTATTATCTAATCAAATTTAATTTTTTTAAAGTGACGGGACGAGGCGTTAAATTTATCGGCCCGCTTTGTTCTTTTTAAATAGAAAAAAAAAAAAAAATTTGCAAACTAACTGAGAAGTGTTTCCAAAGCCCTAAGCAACGAGTCAAACGCAAAATGCAATTTCCTGTTTAGCAGCATGAAACAAAAAAAGACAGCAAAAGAAACCCAAAAAATATATTACTGTTTTCAATAAACCAACAGTACAATAACTTCTAACTCCTGCAATCTGCAACTGCTGGATCCTTGTAGCACGGCATTGCTTGCATGTGGCTTGGAGCAGTAGAGTCAAGCAGCGGTCGCGCTTCTACAATGCGCTTCACTGCGGCTGCTCAAAGTAATGAATGGCCTACGAAATTTACAACTTTCTAGTCAATTTCTATCATTCTTTGAGAAATTCTTAGCACCATTGACATTCCCGAATGGACTGGAGTCAGCGACGTTCGAAGGTTTCATATTTGCTCTCCTTCCTTTTTTAAACCACAACAGCATTTACTCTATCTCAATGCAGAACAACATCACGATCAAATTGACTCACATCGCCCGTTGACTATTTCATCGCAAATCGCAACAACAGCTATCCTATTGACTTACCCCCAGCAGCATGAAAAGCACATTTAAAATAACTTGAATGATGTTTGCCCAATACCTATCAAAGTACAACCTCCACCCCCAAAAACTACTTTTAAACATCAATCAGTGAGCTTAGGGATTGAAATGTTTTTATTTGCAATTTTTGTGTGTGTTTTAAATTTCCAATAAAATAATGTATATAAAAAAAATCAAATTTAATGAACTAAGATGAAGGGTCTCGAAGAAACTTAACTTGCCTGCTTAAAGCGGCAAGATTTTTTGGTTCTAAATCATTTTTTTAACTTGTGGTACTAAAAGCAGTAAAACCAGTCTCAATGGTATTGAGTGCCTCGAGATATAATAGCAAGGAGGGTTGTGAATTCAAAATTCCAGTTCAATACAATCCTAGTAGTGTTTGCTGTACAATGTTGTGCAGTTCAGTTGGTGAAGCGTCGTACTAGCGATTCAAAGTTGTTGGTTCCAGGTTCGATTCTCGAACTGGGGACGCATCGTTGTGTCCTTAACAAAGGCACTTCACGCTTATCTGAGATTGGGAACACACATATTCATCTCCGGAAATGAAGCAGCCTGATGAAATACTTACTAACAGAAGCTGAGTGTTTTGTGATGGATGGTCGCGCTGGCTGGCGGAAGGTGAACCGCACGGCTAAATGAAAAACGCCGTGCAATCGACAAACACAGAATTGCATTTTTATTTACCAAGTTGCCTCGGCCAGGAGACAACGAAGAAAACTCTCTCTCGGTCTTCGAGTCAAGCTGCCAGCTTTTTTCCAAAATTTTCTTGTTGCATCAATATGCAGTTTGCGATAGTTTCAAAAATGTACTGGAAACCCAGTATAAAATTTATGCGTTTATTGTATCAGAAAAGCATTATAACATGGAAATTTTCATATCCATTCGCACTTTCTAAATACCGTCAATGAGCGGCTGTATGAGGTAGTTAGTTTTTCGATTCCCCATCTTCCTTTTTATTGCACACAATTGTCAGTCACAATTGATAGCATGTCCTTCCAAGGTCGTCTGAAGTTTTGTGCCATCATAATTAATATCGTTGTTTTATCATATTATTTTATTATGAACTCGACATCTGGTTTATTGTTCGTATTATCTTTCGTGTTTCGTCTCAGGTTTCGATATCACGCAGGATGGCCCCTTGACCTGAACATGATCTGAAAACCTTAAAGGGAATCGGATAGTGTTTGTCTAGGTAGAAGCTAATATAATCTACTCCGTACTTTTTCATGCTTATAGTTTATAACTTTTTTGAAATTTAGCTACAGAAAGCTGTCAGATAAAACAATTTGACTCTTTCCTAAAATTCCAAAGGTTTAACAGGCGGAAATTCTTGCACTTCGTCTTTATTAGATCAATGAAACGCACAAATTATAGCAATGTTGCTTGCATTCGACGAAAGCAACAACATAACTTTGGCGGGGAATTATACATAAACCATGCGATGGTGATATTCACAAAATGAGGACCGAGCCAACCTCTGCATTACTGTGAATAATGCATAAAAAAGTTCCCAAATCGCAAAGTACAATGTTTATGAAGACCTTTAAAAGCGGAAGTTTAATTGAGATGTAATTTTGATGTAAAACAAAGAATAAATTGTTGCACGTGTATATTCAATTGTTGCAGCATATTGTCTTGCTTGTGGACAATTAAAGCGGTATTCAGCCACTGTAAGATGACACCAGTTAAATTGTAGCTGTGATGTAACAATTATTATGAAGTGAATCAATCAAATTATCGAACAAAAGATCAAGTTTGAAATTAAAAAGGTATAAAGCATTCAAAAGCGACAGCAATCAGCAGCAGATACGAGTCGAAAAAAAATATTTTGAATAAATTCTACTGGAAGAGTGAGACAAACATCAGCATTAGCAACCTCTGTGTGGGAAGGAATCAGAGTTGCAAATGAGCCAAGTAATTTAGGGTCCGGAATCAAAATACAAGATCGAACTTTAAAATTGGGCCCAATGGTAAAATTAAAGTATAAACACGGCGTAAAAAACGAGAGAAATGCATCGCGTGATTAATGAGAATGACACAAATTTAATGTACATACTTTATGGTAACGATGTATTGTAAGCCTATGTATGAATTCTTTTCCTACTTTAAAGCATCGTTGTGTGTTTGCAACCTATATAGAATTGGCCTAAAATTTGCGTGAAGCTTGATACCGAACACAATCCAACCGCAACTCTCAAAGGGAGCAAAAAATACTAAGTTTCACTAGCGTAGGGAGGATTTTGTACATTCGAGAAGGCCTTTTTTTCTAAATTAACGTGAACATCAAATAAACGGTCTTCACCTCGAAGAAGCCGAAATTTCAGCTAAATCGCATACGTATTTTGGGTGAAAATAGAAAAGATCTTCAACCTTCAGCGCTGCAGTTAGCACACGATTTACATACTCATGCGATGCTTGCAGAACTCAGTCCAATAAAGAAGGGGAGATGGGGCATTTCTGATTTTTGGAGTGGCGTGCCCATGTGGAACATGGCACATTGCTCCCTGAATACGCTCCCGCTTAGTTTATAGCGACTTTACTAAAACACAATGACTTATAAACTTATACATTACACCGTCACTATCAAATATGTCAACAGGAATAACATAATTTCTATTAAAACCTACGAGTATCAATCTATCACCGCATCTCAATAAATTATGATATAAAGCGTGTAGCGAAAATGCATTCGCCCTCTCAGGCCGATATGCAATATTATTGAAAGGTTAGTTAAATTGGTCGAGCTATACCGCAATCTCGGATATATATTGCATTTCCCATTCCACTAAGAACAGTTTCAGGTTTTTAGAAGCTTCCTCAAGATGGTAGAAACATTCAAATGTCATGACGGTTCAAGAGAAGACTGTGAAACAATGTAACTACTGTAAGACATCTTGTAGGAAGTGGTGAAAAGTCATAAAACATTTATTACTGCTCAAAAAAATCTTCAAAAAGTTGTTTATTAATTTTGAATATTAAGCCATCTTGGACTCTTCGGAGAAAGGGTTGGTCAATTAAATAAATGGCACTCTGTGTCGGTCAGAGGTGGGCACTTGCGCCGCAATAATTGCGGCGCAAGATTGCTGAGCAACTATTTTACTTGCGATAGCGCTTGAGCCGCAATTATTTTTAAACGGTTGTGCTGACGCTTGCGCCGCAAGTATTTTAACAATTTTAAGCGCAATCGCGCAAGCGCAATTGAAATGCGATTAGGAAGGATTATTTTTCAATCAAATGTGACGTTAAGAAAAATATTGACAAGGTACATAAGCGTAGCGTAGCCAGGATTTGTGATTGGAGGAGAGGGCGAAACCGCAAATCACACGCAATGACGTCATCACAATGTTTCAAAAAGAGGGACTTTTTATGGGGCGAAAATACCGTAGAATGGAGGATCAGAAGCCGGGGCCTAGCTTGGCATGTACTCTGGATTTTGCTAAAGGAAAAGAATTGAACCAAAAGGTAAAAAGGTTTCCAAACGTGTATAACTTGGGAGACGTGATGACTGGTGAGCAAATTAGTTTAACTCAAACGTATTACAAACGGGAATTATTTCGCGCGTTTTTAAAGCCATTTGAATAACTAAATTTTTAAGACTTGAAAGCCAATTGATAAAACCAAATTGGTGAGTCTTCCATTTACTTACGGATCAAGTCCAAAACACGTTTAAATAAGTGACTTGGTCCAAGTGGGAGAAGCAAGGTACACTGCCTCCTCCAATAGGTATATTTTTAACAGTGAATAATCACTCGAGTATTTGCTTTGGAGATTTTTGTTTTGGCATGAAAATAATCAGTTTTAGGAGTGCATCTACGACTATGGGGCCCAGGCCTTCTCGATTCAATAATTTGTTCAATAAGCATTTTCCCTATCTAATTTTTTTTTGTCATAAGTATTTTGTCGCGTAAAACTGGCGAGATGGATTTGAAATTGATGCAATAGAAGGTTACTAAGTAGTTGTGTTTTTGCATTAAGTTCACAAAATGATTAAATGAGTTGCAACTCTTAGGACAAAAACCCTAAATTTCTTTCGGGTTTACATTTACATTGGATGGCAAAATTTTGATTTGAGGATCCCAAGCCACCTTTTCACAATCCCATGCCAATATTAATATTAGTCTGTTGTACATGCACACTGTTGTACGCGAAAATGCTAAAAGAAACTTAGACTGAAAAAACACAAGGCTTTGTTGTTATTATTTTTATCATTGGTGGCATTTCATTGAGGGGGGCGGGCCTCTTGCCCCTTCCTCCTCTCTTGGCTACGCCTGTGACAAGGTAGTTTCATAAAAGCCTCGTCATAAGAAATTCCATTCGTTTACTGCTTGCAAAACTTCCGCTGGATTTACAGTTGGGTTTTCTTCCGCTGAAATGTTTCTCTCTAAAATATTTTTTGCCGATTTCAAAAAAAAAATTCTATTGGGTTATTTAAAAAATGGTTGTAAAATCAAATTTGAAGCAGAAAAATTATTTTTGTAATTGTCTTTCTAGAAATACACCACTCGTTTCTAAAAAATCTTAGGCTTGCTTTGGGCATTAGACGCGTTACTCGCAAAAGTCTGACTTTTTTGCCGTCTGACTTTAAGAACAAGAAACTACAGCAACAATTAATTACAGCTTTTTTGCAAGTCCGGGAAAATTTGAAAGATATTGCAAACAGGAGTGACAGCATTGGTAGCTATTATAATTAATACTTAGATGGTTCAATTTCTTAAAACAAAAAACTTGATGATTTTTTAGCGTGCTCCATTCGTTAGAGAGTGATGCTAATTGCTCCAGAAGCACAAATTATGTATCGAAGCTTGTGAAGAATTTCCTTGACGAGCTATTAGAAAAAGCAGAAACTCCAAAGTCGTTCGCTTATCACCACATGCAGACTTTATTTCTAGAATTTTTTCAACACCCCAGTTCCTTTAAGTGCGGGTGTTGAGAGAATTTTTTCGTTAGGTATAAAGACATTCTTCGTCCAAAGAGGTTAAGCAATGCATATTTTCGAATGCTTGCATTTTTTGAAGGAAATCAATTATCTTTTGTTTACTAATTTGGCAACGTGCGTAATTTGTTTTGAATATAGGTTTCGTACCGTATTGTTGCGCAGTTTGAGAAGTGAGTCAATTAAAATTATACTTTTCACAACGTCACACTTGCGCTTGCAGTTACGCTTGCGGCGCAATTATTTTTTGGGCTTGCGGAAACGCTTGCGGCGCAACTTTTATGACTTGCGCTGCCAACCTCTGGTGTCGGTTATGTCGTATAATGGAAGCAATTCGAATGGTCCACGCAACTGTCACTGATGCTAAAGCGTCAATTTTTTTCGAAAAATAAAGTGAGAAAACAAAAGTTCCCTTGGTAAGGTCGCTAAATGAGAATAACGACTACGGTAAGAATCTAAAGTACTGCAGACGAAAAAATAACTCCTACAATGTAAATTCATCAAAGAAAACCCACGAATCTGACATACAAGAGCGCTGGTGTAATTTTAAAAATTATTGATTAAAATTATTTACTTGAATGTACTACTCTTAATATTGCGCTATTTGTGCATGATAATAATGTGGCTTCCTGTGGGTGTGTTTTCCAATTGGCGATTTTGTTTGTGTATATTTGCATGCTGCGTTAAAATATGGACATAACAAGCAAGGTAAATCTTTATTAAGCTGTTTAATTCGTTGATCAATGCTTTAAACCTTCTATATAAAAAGCATCAGGCAAAGCAAAAAGGATTGAACTCATTGGATCATAGTCGGGTCATAACCCCTGGGATAAATAAACAATGTTAATGCATTTTACTGAGTGAAATATCATGTGAAAATGAAACGGTCTTGCCTTTATAATCTTAATTTAATTTTGTAGCTATGCAAATTCCTAAGCTTGTTTATTTATTAATCAATTATAATATCTCGGCATACAGCCCAATCAGAAAGCTGATAAGCTCTTACATTTACGAGATAATCACACCGATTCAATCCGGGCTGTTATGTAAACACATACACAGAGCATCAATAGGTGTGTTTGTGTTGAATGATCTAAAAAATTGAACTTATTCCGATGCTTTCGCATTTTATGTGTACTTTATATAAATTTTTGTTTATAATTACGATAAGATAATTATCAATTTTCGTTTAATAAAATAACAAAGCACTCAAATTACAAACAAAACTGCAAACTTTTGACCTGGCCAAAGAAAATTCTTTTAATTCACCACAACCCAATAAACTTCTAACCTAAAAATAATACTAATTGCCCCAACGTCGTAAACAAGACCCCACCCAACTTCTTTTGACACAAAATCTTGTACGACGGTTTTAATTCCCTGTTTAGTCAACAGCATTTAATATAGTGAAAATTATAAATCCTAATATCAAAACAACATTATTATTTTGCATGAACTTAATCTTAAAAACAAAACTCGATTTCAACATGCAAAATATTTGTCTCTGTAAATTTAAACTTATTATGAAAGCAGCTCTATTTAACAGCTTTATCACCACTAACCAATTCAAAAAAAAAATTTCGAGACTATTCTTAATTCCCAACGAGAAAGAACTTCACAATAATAGAAAAAGCAGAAGCCAAACAAACAAATGCAATATTTTTTTTATTGCATTTAGAGAAAACTCCGCAAAACAAACGCTATTCGCGCAGGTACAACAGGATTGAGCACAAAAGCAAACCAAGCAGTACAGAAATAAGTGCCGTTGTGTTAATACGAATTGTTAAACGTTTATAGTTACCTTCAGTACAATAGTTACGAAGTTCAGAGTGTGCCAGAAACTACATGACCTCATAGGACTGCTATTATGTACCAGCATTCACGAAGTTTCATAAGTAAAATTGAAAGGCTTAGGTTTTTGTTTTAAATTTAATCGTCGCCTCTTTTATGATGCGGTCATACATACATTTCGTGACGTTTTAAACAGCATTTAGGTTGAAAATGAAACAAACTACTTTTATTACTGAGCTACAAAAAATGCTTACTCTTTCTGACACGCTAAAACCCCAGAGCATTTATGTGTCGTAAATAAAACTTAATCCGTGGGATTCTTGCAATCCCAGACCGGAGTCAATCAATCAAAGTTGTGAATCCGATTTAATTCTGCAAACATTTCCTATCAAATTGATACATAAATGCGACGCTAATGAGAGGTGAGATTTATGACGGGACAATAAGCGATCAATGGCCTTTATCTGATCAAAACCTGATTATGTCAAAACAAATACAACAGAACGATGGTGTAGAGAAAATCTTGCCATGGTGACCCATACAAAAGTTGATAGTTTAAAATCTTAAAGATGCATAGAAACTTTGGCATTCAAGTTATAGAATTAAAATAATGATGGACAAACATTGCCTTTTCTTAATCCACATTAAAGGCGTTTGCAACATCATAAATTTGGTGTTCAATGTACCGCATTCACTTCTCTACAAAATTCCGTCAAATTCATCTTAATGCGTGAAAATGTCGCAACGGTAGAGTTGTTAACGGGCCAACTAGTTCAGGCCCGAACCCGATAATATAAGCCCGAACCCGGACTGACCTCGAAAACTAATTACTTAATTAGAAGCCCAAATCCTGCCCGATAAAAACGAAAGTTTAGTTATGTCTGAAAAATTTAGCAATATTTCCAAGTTATTTTGATTATATTTTTGTGCATCTAACACAAAAAGCACATTTCAGGCTCGAACCCGACCCGAAAAGGCCCGCCCGAGTTACAACTCTGCGCAAGGGTGAATCGTAAATATAAAATTTGAACTTGTGTAAGGGGCAAGAGATCGAAGCTCTGTTAAGTGTTTAATATTTAACAATTGAAAAATATCGACTCTATTTATTATTATTATTTTTTCATCGCTTGCGTGCTATCTGGCCTAAAAGCTACCAGCGCGGAAGTCCGGGTAAGAGTCTCCAGAACGGCGACTACTTAAAACAAGCAATACGAAAAAGTTATCCTCCCACAGGATTCGAACCTGCAGCCTTTAGATTACCGGAGGATATGCTATCCTGCGGCAGGAAAACTTTTCGCATTGCTTGTTTTAAGTAGTCGCCGTTCTGGTGACTCTTTTCCGGACTTCCGCGCTGGTAGCCTTAAGGCCGGATAGCACACAAGCGATTAAATATTAAAAGCTCTGGCCGGCAAACGTCAAAAACATCACCACTAAATCATCATTAAAAAAAAAACATTTACGACAGAATTAACGTGAAAACACCAAAAATTCAGAGATAGAGAAAAAGTTTGAAAGATTGTAGTTGACAGACTCTCAATTTCACTTTCAGCATCCTACCCTACAAAATCTATGAGTAAGAAACTATCGTGCAAAGAAGCAGAGCTTTCCAAAAATAGCATCAGGCATTCGATTAGTGTTTCATTGCAACGAAAACCTAAAGATGTTCAGAATACAGAGGTGATTTGTGGCCGCCAAGATCGGTTGATTTCGTTGGAACGAAAAAGGTAAAGAATTATCGTCAGCGAGACGTCAATTTTTGAAACTCAATTAAGCAATAAACATTATGTGGTGGTTATACGGTTACTTCCGATTGTAAAATCAATCCAAATCTCGCTCGATAAAGTTCATTTAATAAAAGGCAACGATTGCATTATCTCCTTTGCAATTAACTTTATCACTTTGACGGCTTCATCAATGCATTTAATAAACGAGGCAGGCGCTGCTGATAAATTGGGAATGCGGATGACAAAAAGAAACAGAGCGATTTGTGGAATTAGTTAGTGGTTGGGCAAACGCCAAGAACAGTGAGAGACTTGAAAGATGAATCTGCTTTTGATTAAATGTGTTTGTGTATAAGAGCTTGATACAATCTAACATAACTTATTCGCTAAGCTATTTTCCAGCGCTGAAACTAGGGTGAGGTTTACACTAAGACCGGTCAGTAGTGGGTGGAGTCCTTTATGCTCAAGGTCTTTCGGAACGGTTGCTAACATCATCAATGCATCCAATCGTTTATCTCATTCTCACGAGTTTGAAGGGATGTAGCGAAAGTTGTCGTATGTGCAAGATAATGGACAAAACAGATAATAGCATTTGAAAAAAAGATGCATGCAAAATGGTATCTACAAACAAAATCTCAATGGAAATAGATGCCTCGCAAAATAGGCTCGATATGATACAGGGGGTTGGAATGTAACCTACCGCAACGCTCCCTCGAATTATTAACAAATAAAGCCATATTGTCTTCCAATTATAATGTTTTTGACAAATGTTGCTTGTGCAGTCATGCGGAACCAGTAGACATTGATCTGTTTAGTCACCCGTGCATAAGATCATAATCTGTAATGCGACCCTTCAAACGAACCCCAAGCGAGCAAAGGGGCTTTACTTTGATTAACTTTGAAATGTGAAGATGTAATAAATCCAGTATTATGCATCCCAATTATGCCAAGTTATGTGATATGCAAGATATGTTTACACAACTAGGGAATTGAAGCGCAAAATATTTCGAAACCAACTATACAATTTTTTTATTTTTTGTTTTGTGGCTTAAATTTTTTAGAGTTGTCTGAATAAGCCTTGAATTGCTATTTTTGGTTATGTTACGTAATATAGGTTGAGCACTTAAGCATGCTTACTGTATTGTGCATAGTATGTAAGGATACTTAATCATTTTTTTGTTCAAAACCTTCACTGAGTCTTAGAACATTGACTAGGTTGATATTTTCGAATGCGTAGTTTGCATTGTAACGGTGTCACAATCACAAGTTATTACATGACGTGTTTAGAAGTTGTACATTTGAGCTTGATAATAGAGTACATTGGTTGACGGCTCAAACCTGCTTTTGCAACAAAATTATTTCTAAACTCTTGCAAAAAAGATATAAAATCCTTTATTAAATATTAATTCCGCAAAGAATAATACGCCTCGTATATACCCCGCTGCAGTTAATTGCCGTGCACCGTTTAATAATTCATAATTCGTAACATTTTTGTTTGCCAACAATTGCTCTGATTATGACGTCACCGGACCATACGGCGATCGACGTATTGTTTCGCGACTCCACCTGAAACATGAGGCCGCTATTATATCGCATTAACTGGCCGGCAGTAATTTGCAACTCCGTGACAAAATGCGATTTACGTCAATTGCGAAGTACAGCAAGAAATATCCGTGGAATGAGTTTAGGAGGTATCACAAGAGCAAACTTGAGCTTCAGCTTTAGTGTAGCTTGAGTGAAATTTGTGCCCACTTCACGGGTCCATTTTTCTGGTTTGTTTTCGAAAAGTATAAGAAACCAAATCAAATCAACTTTTATGCGGAACGGCTCAACACCAACACCACAACACATTTTGAATAGCACTAAGCATGCACAAAAAGGATGAAAACTGTGAAAGTACAAAAACTAAACCACGAGACAGCGAAAATGACCATACGGTCCTCGAGCCAGTTGCCCCTCGAAGCTGACATTAAACAAAAAGAAAGACTGAAAAAGAAATCAAGATAAAAAAGTAGGTATACGGAATCGCATCAATACGCTTATGATAATTCCAAGTGTGGTTTTGTTTCTGCTTTCATAATAATGTTAAGGTTGAGCTGAAAAAGCGTACAAAAAAATTAGAATTTTATAGTTATTTTTTTCACCATTTTCACACCGCACTAACTCGATCGAGCTCGCGTTTGCAAGGCAGTCAAATTTTTATTTGGCCTGAAACCGTTCCTAGCTTGCAAGATTGTAGTAAGATAAGTGATAATCGGCCAATGAATGAAAATTCTGCTTTAAAATCCTCGCCAAGGATACAGTGAAAAAAAATTAAACTATTAAATATTTGTATGAAAAAACAGAAGATAGCGGGCAAACAAAAGTCGAATCTCCAGTCTAAGTTATGTGCGTTTTTTTGGGATTTGGACTTTACCAAGCAAACCTAATATAGATTTGCATATTACAAAGAAATCACAAAATGAAAACAAACGGGAAACTTATCTCAAGTTTTTTGTTGAAGACGGCAAAAGTTTAAGCCTACGAGAACTCTGTACATGTAAGTCTTCAACAATTTTTTTGTTTTTTTTTAAAAAGAAAAAGAACCCCTAAAACAAGTGAAGAACCAAAGAAATACTGTAGGTCCTGAAACAATTGGCATGAAAAGGGGCGAACTTTTACGCAACAAACTTCTGTGACAGGACAATGTGACGAAATCGTTTTTATGTCAAGACGTTTTGAGATACCACCACCTTATATATCGGCAATATTACCACAAACGAACAAAAATTGCTAGAATCTAATCAAACTCTCATTATTTTCGCTAAATTATTGAAGTGCAACTGGTTGGTGAGACCTATCTCCGCGTCATTAAACTTAGACAACGAAGATCCTTTCGAACAAATGTCGGAGCGGTGGCGAGCTTTTGGCAACTCCGAGTCCGACTTGACCAGCTCAGGAATTATACTTTCGTACCGAAAGGGAACGCGCCATCGCTTACCCGAGCAGTCGGCCAGGGTAAATTATTATATTTTGCAATTGAAAAAGGCAGCGCACCTTTTGCTTTTTTGTGTGTTGCTGCGTTCAGCTTCAAGTTTTATTCGAAAATCCATTGCTGGAATGCTGGTGTTCCTATGGCTAAATTGAGACAGCGCGATCTACATTAAAAAAAACTTTAATTATTATAACTTTGCAAAGTTCAAATCGCAATCTTGGTTCGTGGGAAAATTAAAAATCCATTCGTTCAAGGCATTTTTATTATTCGACTTAATTCACTGATTGTTCTCGTTTATTAGACAACAACGCTCGTTTATTGTGTCGAAAACAATTGGCAACCCGCAGGGTAATTCCCTTCTGATCTTGCTTGTTTGTTTTTGTTGCGCATGATGAACGAAAAGAGCCATCATTGTGATCCTAATAAAGTCGTCACAAATGGCATTATTGCAATGAATTTATTTTTATGATGCTCCCTAAATTCTTGTTCTCTAAATTAAAGCGATTACTTATTTGGAATGATTTTGCTAAGACTCGATTTACAACACTAATTGAACTTTGTATCAAAGCCGGTTCCCACACTTAAAAACAAGGATTATTTAGGTGAAATAAGTCGAAAGTTGCTCATTCTACGATTTGCTTTTTTCCTTTTAACGTTTGAAAAAAAAAGAAAAAGTTTTACTGAAATCGCAATCTAAGAACGAGCCAGGTGCGGTGCTAATAAGAGTAAGTTCATTGTGACAAAACAATAAATAATAGGAACAGAAAACAAAAATATTTCATATTCAAATTGCAACCGCAAATTGTCAAAGCGAAGAAGATGTTAGAAAAAACCTTTTTAAATTAAATTTTATCGGACTATTAACTGTTATCGCGGGAAGGTCATTGATATCTCGCGTATTCGTGCAAATCATAAACGAACCAACAATATGCGCGCACAAAATGGAGAGTTAATTGTGCGTCACAAGAACAAAATGGATTCTGCAGATCACGTGACAGTTTTTATATAAAATGAACATAGCACTGTTAATTTCTTTTTATTATGACAAGGATTCCGAGGTGGCTCCCGAAAAAAAATTTAGAATTGTTTCGAATAAAAATATACCAGTCAATCTGCGAAGTGCATTTTTACAAAGCAGCAGTTAGGGAAAATACTGAAAACCATTTAGTACAGCATTTAGTATACTAACTTAAGCGCTATTTTGCATTCTGTAATCGATATTTTAGTAAACTACGAGAAAAAAGTTTGCTAATTGCTTTTGTGAGTTTGGAATCGCCAGGGTTTAGTTGAAGCAAGTAACACGCAGTTAAGACAGGTGTACTTTGGACAGAATCAGGGCAGCGCGTTGAATTAAGTTTGTATAACTAAAGCAATTAAATAAGTTTGTTGTTATTTGGCAGAATTTCTATTATTGCATAATAACGGAGTATTCTGAAATAACGCGCAAGTTAGTTTAATGTTACATTCAACTAAACCAAAAACTTAAGCTATTCAAAATACGATCATTTATTTAAAATGTTTCGACTAAATAAATTTATCATACTAGTTATCATCAGACTTATATTTTGATTTCAAAGGTGGAAAAAATATTTGATCCGAGTGAGATTGTCTCTGTCAAATGGCAATTGAAACACCGCAAACTCTATTTGAGCAACACCCAACTTAATCAGACAGCCCTCTTGAGCACTGTGCAATGGCATCTAGTCCGTTTCGTGCTGCAAAGTTGTACGGCTGCAACTTGAAACGCGATTAAACGATTTCTTTTTTTTGCAGTAAGTTCGAAGCCTAAGTGTAAAAATAGAATTTGAAGTATTAAGCTGGTTGGTAACATTGAAGATGATGCTGGGAAATCTATCGCAGGTACGTCAATATTGCGTTGTTTTCTGCAGAGTCATGAGCAAAGAAAAAAAAAACAAACTCGAGCCTATCAGGGGCCCCGAGAGCCGAACGTGGGCCCGGGGCCAGCTCAAATATGACGGATTTCCGGTTTTGCGAACTCCAAATCAGGCGTAGAAAATGCCGCAGTTTGGTCCGAATTTTGATGTAATCTCAAAAAAAAACAAGGTCTTCACCAAAATTCTAACGGTTTTTCCGGTCGAAATTAGGTGATCTCCAAAAAAAAAAAGGTCTTCAGGCCTCACATGCTGATTTCTCAGAGTCATTTCGATGGGCCTCTCTCGAGCTCATGGGCCCTCTGCTGTGCCCGCTGAAGCCAACGGTTTTCCTAAAGCCCATGGGCATCCTAAAGTTCATGGGCCCCGCGGTTATTGTACTCCCCTGTCCCCCTCTCTCGGTGGTCCTGGAGCCTATTTATATCGCTCTTAAGCAGTGTTATCTCAAATTTTGGATCTACTGCGTAAATGCCGGAAAAGACGCGAAAATGCCTGAAGTCGGTGCGAAAATGTCGTCGCAAATCACAAACAAGAAACAACAATGCCGTTTACTCAAAGTTTTGTGTGATCTCAAACAAAAAAAAAAAGGTCATCGCACACAGAGACTGCCAAGAGTTTTCTTTTCTTTATCGGCGTACGTTAAAACAAATGAAACAAAAAAGGTCTTCAGGTAACGTAGTGCATCTTTTTCTGCGACTTTCGGTACTTCGGCATCAAGTTTCGACGAAACAGCGCCAGACGCTGTGCCGGATGAAGAAAAAATGGCGTTGCGCCGGACGCTACAGCCAAACAAAAACGCCGTTATTTTGAAAATCAAAAAACGCCGTTCGCATTGGCCAAAAAGTAGTTAGAAAATGCCGTCAAAAATTTCGCACAATTCGCAGTTTTTTGCGCTTACAGGGAACACTGCTCTTAAGTAATATCAATTTCGCTGTGAAAACACCGTCAGTAACAAAATCATAAATGAAAATTTTGTCTGAAAAGAGAAGAAAAATTTAAAATGTGCAATCATGAGGCGAATACGGCGGGTGCACCAGTGGAGTTCAGAAACCTCGACTCAATTTTTTGATCGAAATGCTTTTAAAACCTTCACGTCCAGGGTTCGATTCCTGCGATAGCACACTGCATCGGCCCTTACGCAATTTAGCACATTCAATTGCGATTTGCCACCACTCTTACTGCTTTCAACTACGTAAACAATCAGCACTTGACTGCACCAACGTCCTTCCTCCGCAACATGGTGGTTAGGTCCGCTCTTCCGACGCGAGACCGGACGAAATGGCAAGAAACAATTTCCCTGAAGTGCTCGACAATGTGCTCGTCCCCAAACATCAGCACTTTAAAAGGACAGCACAGAAAATGAAAAGTTTTTCAAAAATGTTCGAAAATTTCACACAAAAACACAATCTCAGCTACGCTAGCAGGTAATTTATCAAAGTTGTCTCATTCTAGGATATCTGCATCATTCCATACTTGATGAAAAATAGTGGCAAAAATTAAACCAAGCTTTTGTTTGCCCGAGTTTTGAAAGAAATTCTGTGTTTCAGGCGGATGTTTTGTATGTGCGAAATAGTTATATTAAGCCTAATAACGACAGAATGCAAAATAGTTTGCTAAAATTAACTTTTTTGTACAAAATGCCTTTTGAAAATTTAAGATAAACTTTTCAGTGAAACAACTACTTTTGTCTATATTTGTATTTAGCTGATAGATTAATCGTTTTCTGGGTGCTTTTACGATTAAAAAAAATGCAAGGGAACTAAAACCTGGAATACGCGTATCTGTGAGGATCTTTTGTGTGATCTTGCTGTGATTCAGTAATAAACCAGGTTGTCAAGTGCTCAATTACTAAGGAGGTTACAAATAAAAAAAACTCATCATGCCTCAAATGTGAAAGGAAGGACGGCAGAAATCTAGCGCATCAGTAACACGCAATCCAATACAACCAGCAAACCCCAAACCAACTGGCCATTGGGATTAGACAAATCTGAACCCAGCAGGCAAACCAGACTAGAATCTTATACAAACGCAATTTTTTTCAAGCACTGCCTTGGACTAGAGTTTCGCTTAATTCCAAAGCACATAAGCAAGGCTGGCATAAACCGAAATCGGGTACCTCATGATCAATATTCGAAACAATTCGGACAAACTTAAGTAAACCAACCAAAAACAAAAATGGAAAAGCAGACAAACCGATTTTTTTCATCACGCCTATACCGAACTCGGCAAGAGCAGAACAAGCATTGCGTTTTGCGACCCTACTAAATAATTGCTGGTCAAATTTTTTATTAACGTGTTAGCTTGACGGAAAGAGAAGTATTTTTTTGAACGAAACTAGGTAGGAAACGCTCCAAAATTTGGTCATCCTACTTACACCACATCTATTACAGCATTCGTCCTAAAAAGTTTGCCCCAAACCTAAACAAATAAATGGCACAGCTGCTACAACAGATGGCTTGATACTGTTGCGTCACAATTCATTGGCACAATTAAATAAATAGCTGGTTGTGTATTTAGAGTTGTTATTATGCGGAGATTAGCAACGGGCGCGATTGTTTGGATTTGCAACGTACTTTGATCCACTTCAGTACGTGATTAGTTATAATGCAAATGTAGGGAGCACATATTAAATAGATGAGCGATGCAGACCATCAGAGATTATTCAATTTTACAGTCTTGCACCATTGTCTCCACGTACCTATAGCTATAACGGCCACATGATCGGGGCTAAAGAATTTAACTGGAATATGATTACATGCTGGCTAGAGCAGCGCACTTTATAACCTTAGCGCCGGCCTAACGCAAGGCGCTAAAGTATGCCTCAAAGTCGTGTTGCACCCCGGTACCGCCAAAGTATGCATCAAAGTCGTGTTGCACCCCAGTACCGCCAAAGAATCCAGTCTAAACTGCATTAGAGTGGTTTTGACAACTTCCGAGTATAGTACTACATAACGACTTAAGCACTCAAATGAAAAAAAAGAAAAAGTTATTACAATACTATTTTGTGATTCAATTCAAAATTTGATAGCAACTTCGAAACAACTCTGCTAAGTGTGCTGAAAACAGCAGACCCCCTCGGAGAACATGTTACCGCCTCTAATATGTTTGGATATAGCTGCGTGAAAACGAAAGAAAAAAAGTGCTGTAGTATTCTGCCTATCAATTTAAAGTTTGCTAACAATTTTCACCCCAAGTTTGCAAATTGCCCACAAAAATAACATCTGCACTGAGCACGTTGACCCCTAAGGTATATGTTTGATGTTCAGTGTTCATGCAATTTTGTTGCAACAAAGGTTAATGTTAATGGCCGTTTACAAGTGTGTGATAGTTGAGAGTCCACTTGTGACGTAACAAGTGTGAATATGATGGGATGCTACTGGAATCACTCAAGTTTATTAAATATAGAGCTGCATTATCTCGTCACCATCACAATTATGCTTGCCATTATCATCTCACACTAAGTATATAATTGAAACATTTGGCTTTAAGCATTTCTCTTTATGATATCATAATGCGTCCCTAGATTAACCTATGATTGTCCTTTATAACATTTCTTAATTCTAATATTAAATAAACTACAAACAAAAGTAGGCTTAATGAAATTTTCATCTGTTTTCAGCCAAAATATCGCAAAAATAACGTCACCGATAATAAACAAACAAACTGCTTTCCTAAAAGTTAGTCGCAAAATGAAGATCTTTTTGTTAAAATAACCAGAGATGTTTGTGACTTGTCATGTAATTAATTGAATTCCAAGGTTAAACACTGTGGCCGTTCTACTTGAACGCAAGAAACGTTTCGGCAGCTCATAAATAACAGGCCTCACAATATACAGGTAATGTAATCAAAAGTTCGGGTAATTTCAAACAACAGTCTTCTCTTCCCAGACCCACTTTTTCATGCAAATTAACTGAACTTTAAATAAATCGCATAAAACTTGTTCTTGATATCGAAACTGGTGCTGGGATGATTCACACAATGTGTACGCCACATAGTAATGAATATCTCAAGATCATTTCGACTGTTTCCAGGTGAAAAACCAACATCTATCACGTTTTTCCATTAAGAGTTTCAGATTTTGCTTGATCTAAAGTCACCGTGAAAATCAAATTTATTGAAAGTGATTTACTCGAAAGAATTCGTTTACGGATTTTATCAACGAAGGTTAATTTGAATGTACATACTTCATTCAGCACCGGGTTCACGGCCTTTAATTATAATTTTTGTTGATGCTGTTATTTTGATAAGGTTCTTCAATGCTTATCACCTTTTACCAATCTACAGACTGCATGTTGCAATTCCTTCCCCAAGGCGACACTTCATACCGAACAATATTCGATTAATTTCAATAATTTCACAGAACAATGCTGAAAGATTGCGGGGCGTGCGGCTTGTGACCACATTAGTAAATTGCATTTTACATGTGAAGGGAGGACGGGAAATGAATTAAAGGGGAGGCGCCTTTGATGTCTTTGAAACTGGGTCAAAAAACTAAAATTTGTTCTAATGTTTCTCTCTGCAATGTTGGATTAAGGTCCCCTAAACTGAATTCAACTCTTTCATTTGCTGCATGGAAACCCTAACCAGACTAAGTATTCACAACTGCACTTGAATTAACAAAGTAAAAATAAGAACGTACAAACAACATTACATTTATTTTATGCATTTTTCCAATCCTGAAAAGTAGAGTACAAAGATTGGAATTCGATTAAGAGGGTTCTGGGCAAGAGAACTTGGGACATACAGTAGTTTCACAAAATGATTAATGATTCAATAACAATATATGACAATAAATGGATTCCAGCCATCGCGACGCGTTTCATCCTTGCTCAAACCACTCATCAGGCGACAAAGGCCAAGTTTATTTTATTAGCCAAAGAAAATCGTTATTGGAATCGGCCCAACTTACCCTTACAAAGATTCGACCTATTTTCAGCTTTGTGAAGAGTGGCAAATGGCAGTTAAAGCAATTAAATAAAAGTTTTGTGATGTTAGATGTAAAAAATGTCGAATACTGTTACTAAATTAGTGACTCTATTTTTAACAGCGAATTTTATTTCTAATTTGGAATCTTCACAACACTCAGCCGTAGGAATGAAATTACATTGGTGACTTACATACGAATTGAACCACTTAAATGTGATTTGAAACTTAACAAATCAACCAAACAACAATTAAAAAACTAGAGCCGGTAGCCATAATTCATTTTGGAAGCAGTTAATTTTATGAGCAAGCGCTGCGAAGCAAAAAGTAATATTTTAACTAATAATTTATGCCAAAATTATAAAGAAGCGCTCTATTGAGGGCATATTCTTGCAATAAACAGCAAAATATTAGGCCATAACCCAAGTGCAAAGATCACCAGGAGGCAAAGCAGATTTGTTATTTGCTAATAATGCAGCTTTATGACGATGAATGGCAATTTACAACTCCGTGCAAATGTATGTAGTTTAAATTGAAGGTTATTAAGCAGGGCAGGACTTCAAATGTACAGTGGGAGACGCAGATTATGTGGGAGAGGAGGTCAATGATGGCGAACCTGGGTAAACCCCAACCAAATTATTAAGCTGAAGACATTAAAATACAATATACACATCAATTTTAAACCTGCTACTACTTGGACATTAACAATCAATTGCAAAATGATCGCCATTATTTCACAAATTTAGAACCTCGGCATTCATGGGCCGGCTTTGCAGCTTCCTAGAAGCTTCACCTGTACACGTCAGGCATATTTCAATTTCCTCGAGACACGTCATAAAGTGTTTTTCATAATCAGTTTATTTCGTCAGAATCATGTTGCTTGACAGCAACTAATTCGATAAGTTTATCTTCTGCTGTTTGACGAGGTTGACAAACCGAAGCATCTTATCGTCCGCTGCACGCCATTTTTAATATCAAATTCATATCGCATAACCTGATTATTACGCCTAAATTACTAAAGTTCTTCGGAATTCAGCAAATTTCTTGAAAAATTAAAAGCTCGAGGTAATGCAGTTCCTCTAGTACATTGTGCAAATTGATGCAAATTTAGGCACCTATTTTGCGGTGATGTTATATAAGCGATTATTTAATATGCAAACCGTTTAATTTAAGAAAAATGTTATTTTTTTGGTAAACTGACTTGAATTTTTTCATTGGTGTGGACCTAAATATGCAGTTTACCCAATTAACAAAATTATTTTTATAGTTTCTCTATGTTACTGACGAAAGTAAAAACAATGAAACTTATTCAGAACAATGTATTGAGAAATTAATGATAAGCTACAAAACAGTACAGTATTTAGACTTTAGAGTCTTATCGGCACAATCAAACCTTTGATTAACAGCCTAAGACATACTGTTTGGGAATCGACTTTCGTCTTTTATTCCTCGTCAGTATAGCTTGGACTACAGGTATGAAGATGAGCGTTGGAAGGCAAAGAATGCAAATTAGCCAGATCATAACAGAATTTTGTTTTTTCGAAAATATTAAGTAATGACAATATTTTTAATGGAACTTATAGGCTGGTTCCAGTATTTAGGATTGCCGCAGCTCGGCAGGTCAAGTGAGAAACCATATCATTGGTTCCCTCTCAATGTCAAAAGCAAATGCTAAACCATAAATCATTCACCAACAGAATCCTGGACGTTCAGCTCAGCAATGCAGCTCCAATAGAGATCTGATCTACCAAAATCAGAGGAGAGGAGAAAGGATGTTGCAATAATGAAATTTGCAGCAAAATCAATCACTAGAAAGAGTGACCTGAATAAAGTTACCTTTCTCTGATTCTATTTTCAAAGTAAGAGAAGTTTAACATCCGTTCCAATATTCCAGGCCAACGCCGAGATACTGTCAGGACTGGGTGCTGGGTTATCGGCGGCAACTTCGTCAGCGGACATGACAGCGGCGGCAACTATGGATATCGAGGCAGTAATGGAAAATCTGCACCGCGTTCAGCACCAGCAACGGATGCGAGAGAAGAAGAGTGATGACGTCATCGACAATGACGTTAGATGCAGCGGTGATGACTTCAGCGACGAGGCGGAGAGAAGGCGTTCCTTCTCTCCCAACTCACCAAAGGGAGATGAGTCGCCTGATGAGGACAGAAATGAAGTAGACTCCCCAGGGATGCTTAAAGATGATGACGACTTGAGCAGGCGATCGCCCGATTCCGAGAAATCGGCTCTGATCGCCCAGCAGGTTGCGATAGCCGCTGCGCTTGCACAGAGGGGAAATCCACCAAACGGAGGCTCAATACCACCAGCCCTGAGCGCCCTGATGCCTCACACTATGCTGCAACAGTTCAGTCAGTTCCCAGGAGGACTCGACCCAACGCAACTCCCTCAGGTAAATGCAGATGAATGCTTAAGTATTAATAGGCTCCGGAACGTGAGATTGCGAAAAAGCGTGATCCTGAATCACATGCAGTGAAGGGAAATCAGATAGCAGTGCCAATATCCGAATGGCGACAAATATCCCGAAATAAAATTGCAAAAGTGAGAATTGAGCTCAGTTTTAGATTTGGGTTCAAAGCGAATAGCAGTATGGACTTCTAGTCAAACTGGTCGGCCCATTTTTCCACTACTCAGGATAGGGATACTCATTGCCTTTTCTAACGCTATGCGTAAAACGTTCCAATTTTAAAGTATTTTGGTTTGATCTGACTTGCAATTAAACCCTAATTTACTGATCCAGCAGCAGTAAATGCAGTCGATCTACATCGGCAAATTATGTGATTACCTACATTGAATTATTAGGCATTTGAAAAGCACAAGCTGCAAAGCAATCACAAATTGTTGTTCACAGGGTCTACGAGAATTTGCGTTTCTACAGCAACAGCAAGTGGCTGCCAGGCTGGCGGCTGAAGCTCAGAGGTTGCAGGGACAGCACACCATTTCAAATGTGAGTGATTGAAAATTTAATGTTTTTTTGTCAACGATGACAATAAAAAAAAGAACCAGGTTAGTTGGGCACACCACAAATGTTCCTTTAGAACCGGACGTTTCAGATCCATTGTGATCTGAAAGGGTTTATCTATCCGTCATCAATAAGTGGGGTCCTCAGGATATAACACTGACCTTGCAGGCACAGACGAGAGCAATATTTTTGCCTCCAAAGGTTTACTTATTTGGCTGACGACATAGGCTACCACTGAAGCTTTTGCCATATTTTTATCTAGATGGTTGAGGACTTCATCTTTTTCTAAACTCTGTTATTGCGAAGTAACAATGTGATTGATGTTAATGGCACAAATGCTGACATCTCAAACATTTCTTCAGAACCACAACTCGGGCAGTCAGGCATCCCTGACCACAGTATCAGCATCATCGACCGCCCCGAGTACGTTGAGTGTTGCATCACAATCGAGCAACGGCACTAACAACCAGCAAGAGTGGACGTACGAGGAGCAATTTAAACAGGTGAATGGTTGGGGAGTCCTCCCGAGGAGGCATAGACTCTCCATAATATCAGCCCAATTCATAATCCTGTTTTTTTCATTTTCGTCTGAAATGGATAGGCTCTCAGTCGCCTATTAAATCGTTTTTTTATTTTTCTTCTTCGTTGAAAGAAGGTTATATTTATCGAGTAGAGATTAATCGAGCAAGTTGTTTCTGCAGCTTTTGATTGGCTCTTCAAAGCCAGATTTATTTATTTATTTTGCTTAGCGAGCTATTCATAGCGGTTTTGTCCACTTTTGATCACGTTTTACGCCTTTTTTTTTTCATACAACCGATTTGTGATCCTTTCGGCAGTTTTTTTTCGTTAATTTAAAAAGTGCACATGTAAAAAGCCCAGCATTGTTCATGTTTTGCCGCGCTAAAAAGTAAAATGACAATACCTGTCGGGCAAACCAAATTTGTGGCATAATTATCGAACAAAATTTTCCAACAAAAAATACAATAAAAAATGTACGTATCAAAGAAAAAAAGTTTTTTCAATGATTAATGTTAATCACTAAATAACATGTCTCGAATAAGCGTGAAAATATCTTGGCAAATTCAAAAATTCAAAGTTCACTAAATGAAGCATTGTCTAACTTAGCGAAACTTTTCCTGGAGTTATTAAACACTAAATAGCCTCCGGAAATTCGTTCTTCAAATAGTAACTACAGATCTAAAGTAATGGATAAAAGCAGACTGTTTTCGTTTTCGGCTAATTACAAATCATTATTAATTGCTCCATAAATCTTTATCTACCAAAATGATTAAGCATTAGATAAGGTTATAAAGGGGACGAGCGCTTTGTTTGTTTTATGCTTAGTCTGATGATTTACGTACACTTAGTAATGAAAATCAAGGAACCGCGCGAGAGTTTGTGTAGGAGGACAAGTCAACTATGACATCATTGAGCATTGCAAGTTTCAATATATAAAAGCGATCTCAGAAAAACTATTTTATCCTGGAGACAAATTTGTCGAAGAGCAAAATTAACTTTGTAAACAACAATCAATTCTTGCAATGACTTAAACTCATACAAAACGATGGACGGCAAAGCGGTGATAAATTAAAACAAGGAGGCATTTGAATTTTCACGGTTAAACGCTAAAAAAATTAAAAACTTAAAACACAGGCTTTTTTTACATTGTGACAAAATAATGAAATCAGCGTTAACTTAAAAAATACAGTTTTCAAGATCGATTTAACTCGAAGGACATCATCGGTTAATACAGATTTCGCATTCATATGGAATGATGGCAATTAAATTGAATTGCTAACAGATAGCGCCTTTGGGCAAAATCGATTTTGAACAGGTTAAAAATGTTTTCGTAATCGCCCGTGATGCCTGAGACTGTGTGCTGTCAGCATCTGGATTTCAATTTTGTGCGACCCAAATATTACAGTGCTTTTGCTTGAAGCACTCACAGATTTTATTCTTTTGACCGATATTGACAACAGCGACTGAGTTTGAACAATCTGTCCGGGAAAAGTGTCCCATCCAACCCGCACTTTTCATATGATATCAGTTGAAGCGGCCAATTTTTGTGCCGGTCGACCAGAGCAAAAGGTCTCCACCTTTAAGCCGATCCAAACTCCACCACCAAACTTGTTACGGTGTCCAACCGTCTGCTGCTCACGACTGTGGTGGCAGTCCGACAAATTGCCAAGAAATCTTTCGAATTTCGGTTGGCAAATTCGCTAATTGATGTAGATTGTCGAGTCGAAGGGGGTTTAGAATTGGCGTGCACCCATACCCCACCCAAATCCGCCCCTAGCGGTGGTGATACATTAAAATCAATCATGGGGCTTGATATAAAACGTTCATCGATTGTATGAGTCACAATCTAATCCATTCATCCTCGAAGCTTGGCAGACCGAATTGTTATGATTCATGCGAATGGAAGCTTCCACTTTGTCTCCTCACACACGCACGGGCAGTCAGGTACTGCCGCGGGTAAAGAGAAGGGTGCCACTTTTCCCAACTTCTCACTTTCGCAGTTTTTTATCAAAGTATCTACAACTTAGAACTATGGATGCCATTGCACTTTCAGTTAATGATATCGTTGATTAGTTTTTTGTTGTAACAAAACACAACTCGCATAACATTTTGCTTCGTTATTCTAACTGAATGCAAATTACTGGGCATTTTAACAGTTTCAAAAACTAAAATCACGTAAGTCGCGTGATCTCCGAATTCATTGAAAGAACAGTAGTTTTAATGGTACAGCTGAAGCGATTTCAAACAGTGTGAGGAACTTTAGAAAAAACTTGAGGAAAGCGCTAGAATTTTGGGGCTCGGGGTGAACGTTTTCGTTCTGGGGCATATAGTTCATTAAATGGGTTGAAAGCGGGGGTCACGAAGCAACTTTTTACATGAAATCAGAAGACGTTTGAATGATAAAGACTTTATGTTCTCCTCTGCTAACTGACACTACGAAGTATGCTGAAAAGACTTTTTACGTTCTTGGGAAGTACTTAAGCAGACGCCAGCGCTAACCCCATAATGAAAAAAAATAACAGAAATAAAGTGCTCAAACCAAATCATTTCATTTGTGAAGATATATCCTATTTATCATGTCACAAAACTTTTGTGGTAAATAAAAGCAATAATTACAATGCAATTGGATTTTAGATTAGCTGTGCGATGTAACCAGCTTGTTTAGAACACTGCATTAGAATTTCATAAGCCGATATTGAGACAACTAATCCAATCGGAATAGCCGCTGAATAATAATGAGAGACTCTAATAAGTGCAATAAAAAATATAATAACTTGCCATCGATTGCAAAATTTCCCATATGATTTTAATATCAAGCCGAGCCTCCTGGGGATGTTTCTGATAGCAATCGATATAAATGAGATGTTTATTATGGTTACACCCTGTTGTGGTTCGTACGTTTAATTGCTTTTCAGCAAATTTTATGGCCAACAGTGATTTTTATGATATTGCATTGCAAAGCAATTAAACAACCCTTGTTCAAAACGACTCGCGGACTCCGATGGTGGACCACAGCTGAGTATGTGAAACAAACTGCTGAATCCAAAGTTTTATTATAAAATATTTTGCTTCTGTCACCCCACATGACATTAAATGTTAAGGTAGAATAAACGCGATAAAGCGATGCCGACAAAACCTCAAGAAACAAAACCGAAAAGTGGTCAATCATAACAAACAGACATAATGTCGTGATGAAAAAGATCTCCTCAACTTATAACTGAACCCTCCCGATAGGTTTCGTGCAAAAAAAATTGTAATACGTTGAAAAAACGATTTATATCTTGACTCCCTTTCAAGGATAAAACCAAATGTTATTCGCTTATTTACGTAGGCGTCCCCACTGCTCTTGCTTACCCCGTTTTATCGTGGCTGTCACGTGACGTCATAATTCCCTGTCAAAGTGAGGTTTAATGATCCGTTAAATGTTTCAATGAAATTTGCTAAGCGGACGGCGCTGCTCTCAAATTAACTTTTCCATCACTAAACAGTGTGAAAACAAGAGCTGTTTATGCCCGCTTAAGCACAAGGTAACTAAGATAAAACCAAGGCCAGGGCTGAATTTTTAATGGAGGGGGTTGGAAAAAATCTGTTTTTTTAAAAAGCGTTACATTTTTGTTCCAATTTGTAAAAGTTCATTGCTGTCAAATATACTCGTATGACTTCAGGATTATGCAGTGAGAGCCAAAGTACGAATGAGTAGTTCGCATTATTGAGGGGGTCTTATAGTAGTCGCGCAATCAGATGCAGCAGCCTTCCAATTTCGAGCCTTTCAAAGTTGTCAAATTGCTCCTTTCAAATTAATAGCATCATTATTGGGCGAGGCTTTTTAGAAATATTTTCGACTCTTGTTCAGGGTCACTACATCGAGCCACTAACTGTTTACACAAACGATTCGCCTGATCCGCAATATCTGAATCGCTCAAAACAATCTTTTAAGTCGAAAATGTGTTCTATTATTTAAAACAACAAGGTGAAGTGGGTGGCCTATAACTCATAATTTACAAATGCTTAATGAATTTGATCTAAGTTTTTATTTCGAAACAAATTAGCGATATATGAAATTCAGCAGAGTCGTGAAATTGGTAGAACCAAAAACGTTGGCACATCCAATAAAACTCGATTCAGCAAAGATGTTTTTCGGCAAGCAAAACTGTCCTTCGATAGATTCATAACGTCACAATATTAATTATTTCACCTGAATGAACAAAGCAAGAGGACAGGAGGAGTATCAAAATCGACAGCTGTCATTGTAAATCTAAATATTACTTTGGATATTGGATTGGTCACGGAGCAAACGCACTACTAATCAATTAAGCACAAAGTTAAAAGCTTTTGAAGTTGAAAAGTGTTTAAAATTTAGCATGAATTTTTAATTCTTGTTTAATTTTCTGCCGTACTTTGAAATCAAACGGGGAGATTAAAAACATGGGATTGCATTATTACATCACACTACGCGCATTATTAATTCATATTCATTCGTAACAATTTCAGTGCTCTAGCAAAAATATAATAGTGAATAATTTATCTTTGGCAATGGAATAAAGTTGAGGTTGATTTTATCTTTTTAAGTTTTCGTCTAACCTTTTTGTACCTTTAAGCTTTTATTTTTAATTGCACGAATCATACGTTTTTTTCTTATTGCCTATCATTTATTCATGTTTTAATTTCAAATTTTGGCCCACAGTTCCAGATAAGACCTTATATTTACATTAGAAAGAGTTTGACTAAAACGATTCAGTTGCCACATTCAAAAAATGTCTTCCATAATTTATAAGCAGAAATATTTGATCAACTATCGTATCATTTTCATCAAAACAGAAAGCTTTTTCAATAATTAAAACTAGCGCATCGCAAAGATATACGTCCGCCCTAGCTCGTTTTTACGGTGATCTTTACGATCGCACTAAATTTTTCGCGAATCTTTGTGTAAGTTCTAAACATCTAGGTTTCTCAAGGCCAGTCTGAGGTTTTTGCACCAGCATTATTCTCTAATAATGCTGTGAGCTAGCTCTCTTGTCCTTTTAATGCTCTATGGTTGATTGATAGTATTGCAAAACATAAGGTATTGTTTTATTTTTAGCTGGAATTTAATTAATTATTATTCAAGTGGTAAATTCAAACGTATAATAAAATAAAGGTTGGAGATTGTAACAGTTCATTTATGATATTATAAACGCTTGTAAGTGCGCTAGTGGTAAGATTTCATGTTATTGGTGTTGCGGTGACTGGAGCACTTATAGACCTTAAAAAGTTCTTTTTCCGATAGTTAGCATACAAAACCAGGTATTGAAACCATCCCAATCACAAGCAATCGATTAAAATCAAAGTTGTTACTTTCTACCGATGTCTCGAAAGTGGCTATTTGACCAATAAACCGAAGCAACAAAGGGGAATATTATTATCAAACAATGTTGTAAAGTATTTTGTTAAACAACTTTCATTTGTTAAAAAACAATTGTTAAATCGGCAAAGCACTTCAGATCCAGATGTTTCCCGAGTTCTCTTAAAACTTAACAACTTTTAATCGATATCTGTGTTTTATTGAATGGCACTTTTAAATGTTCGAGAATCCTCGATCTTCTCTGTAGGACGCGTGCTATTGCTGTAATGATCGAAATTAGACGGAATCACTTAATAAGAAGAGCAAAGCGACCTCTCATGGAGCACAAGTGTACCACTTGTTAAAAATCGCCAGGAAAGTGATTAAGTTTGGCCAGGAATGTATCACAATTAATCACCGATTGACTGAACTATAGTAGCTTGGCGGGGTCACCAATTACACGATCTCTTTTTTTGGTTCTAGTTTTTACGAATATGGCCACTTTTTACGAGAATTTAATTTTCAAAAAAATTCAGCCATATATAAAACATAGTATTCTAAAATGTGCAAAAAATTGCGTGGATTGAAAAAGAAAAGAGAATTCCAACCAATATTTGACAATGCGCTTAAAGTTAAGTTTCACCCGCAATCATGCAAGGTAATATCTAGAGCTTATCGTTTACCTTTGTTGCATAACAAGCGTATTCAATTGAAATTAATTTTTAGCAATTTGCAAAGATTTATCTGGAGTTTAGGCGTTAAAATATCATTGTGGTTGAACTTGAAGCATAACGTATATCCAGCATCCTTGTATATTTGAAGGGCAATTAAGCACGGCAGCCAAATATTCATATGAGCTGATAAATTTTAATGCTTGCTAGTTTGAACAAATAATAAAAGACTGAGCGATAAAGTGATATCAACCAAGATCGGAGATTTGCTTAATTCTCGCAATGCGGATCTGACACGCCGATTAACGCTCGGAATCGTCGTAAACAACACAACAATCAAGCGTTAACTGGGCAGAAGGAGGGGGTGAAAATGATAATTTAAAGGATGTTGAAAAGGGGGGTGTGGTAAGGAGAGTGGGAATGTGGTTAATAGCCGAATGTAATACTGTATGGGCGTTTGAATCACGAACATTTGCGCAAAATGCGAGTTTCTTCAGAAACATTGGTGTGAACGCGAAAAATCCAAGACAAATTTGAAAAATTACCTGCTTTAAAATATCAAATATCCTTCTGAACCAAACTTCGAGAAGACATCACCAATCATCTGCCTAAACGTAGTTCAAAACCTCTAGCGATGAGCTAAAAAACTTATGAAGGTTGTTAGTGATTGACAGGGCACTCCGAACCGAAATAGTACGAAAACCTCAACACGTCAAGGCATTGACAACGTTCTGATCAAGCACTTCCAACTTAATTTGCTATTCAAACTTTACGAACGAAGAGCTTTTGCTTTCTAATTGCAGTCATGACGTTAAGAAATCCTAAAAATAATCGCCTGCCCTTGTTCTTAAATGTGGTTGTGATATATTTCCTTCAAAATTCGGGGAAGTAGAATTGACACCTGACCGGTTGCAAAGTGAACGCAAAATTTCACGGAAATGGCCGCACATTTCGGTCCTGTTTAGGTCCACGTCAGAGTCCGAATGAAAATGTTTTTGAAAACAAACAAGCTGGTAATTAAACGCGATCAACTCCTTAATATTTAATGCACTTTTCTCCGAATTCCACGTACGTCGTAGAGAGACTGTTGCATTTCCAATAATTGATTGCTATTCAAAGTATAAATGAGAGCTTGTTAGTTCTTCAAAAATGGACAACTTTTTTTGTTGAATGCGAATCAGTTTGGTATGATCCTGATCACTCAAAACCACAAAGGTGATGCTGAACCTGGTATTTTTAATATGTTGCTCAAATTCCTTCATCTTCATATGACATGATCTTTGCATGAATCTTGTAAAAACTCCTTTTTAGGTCAGCAGTATAGCCCTTGTCCCAAACTTTTGAATTAAATATCAGTACTTGGTCTAAATTCAAAGTATAATAATCCAACAATAGGTCAATGATACCATTAATATGTACTGTTGCATCACACAACTTTTTCTTTTGCAGCTTTACGAGATTGATGACGACCCAAAGCGGAAAGAATTCCTTGATGATTTGTTCAACTTCATGCAAAAAAGAGGTAACGACTTTTACGATACCGGTGTTAATTCAAAAAATCAGGGTATTTTAAATCTTAATATTTAAGACAAACCGATCAACTTTTATTTAAATCTCGGAGGCTTAAAACAATGAACTTATCCAGAACTCTTAGAATCAAATGCACAGCCAAAAAGGAAATAATTATCAAATGACATTTCGCTCAAAGCAACGGCATTTTCAAAACAGAGCAAGACATAAACTTTTGTTATAAATTAAACGGTGTCAACAATATCCATCTACACCCCAACTAAGTTTTCCTTCACAACCGTAAAACATGTTTTTGCTATGTCATAGAAAGCGCCAACACCGATTGGTCAATGGTTGCAAGGTCTGCACTCGGCATGTTTCGATTAAATCATTAAACAAATACGCTATAGGTAACATACCAAGCTGGTATGATTAAAGTTGGAAATACGATTTCACTGTCTTAAACAATCGAAAGAATTTGTAAAGAAGTCACTCGTTAAATCCGACAATACTATCTTAAATGCATGGGAGATTTGTTCGGCTTCACTACGCTAGATAACGCAGTATCAGCTCGGCTAAAAAGATTAGGCGACAAAATTCTATGGAAAGATTTACCCGTTTTACGAGCACAATGTTAGGTTCGCAATTGCGATGTCAATCGCCAAGTTTTTATGGCCAGGAGACAGCGAAGGGACCAGGGGGTCTTCGAGTCAAGCTGCCACCATCCGACCTGTCTATCACACACGGTGGAGGCTTCAGCACGATCCAGCAGGGAAGCTCTGAATAGCGATTTTGATTGTCTTTGGTTTAACTCAACCAGCAATCGAACTCGGTTCAATAGTTGACATTCAGAAAAAAAAACGGATCAAAAAAACTAGAGAACCGGAACTAAAAACAGTTTCAAAAAAGTGAACATGAGAAAAGTAAACTACAGTTAACCGCAAAAATAAGCATAAAAACATCCTGCATTTTCCACTCACTCTACACAGCTTTTCCCTATATGGCATGGTAGAAATTTTAAAGTCAGCCACAAAGTCGCAATTTCTGTAAAATGCTGATTTCTCTTTTCTATTTTGGTTTAGATGTGTTTTTAGCAATATTTTTAGGATATTTTTAACTAATCTTGCTCTTCCGTTTCGTCAACTGTACAAGATGAAGAATTGTTTACCGAGATAAGCAATCATAGTTGGCAGTACGCATTGCTGATGGCATTTCAAGTAGATGTTGGCATTAATTTGCAAGTTCGAAGATAAATATGTGATATGCGAAACTTTTAATCGGTTTTACGATTGATCAACGATTAAACAAACAAGATAGCGAATGAATGTTGATAAATATGAGAAGTCATTTAAACTTGTAAATATTTTTTATTGCAACAAATCATTAATAAGGTCCACCAACCACGCAAAATTTGATCCTGTGACATCATATGCAGTAAATTTCATCCCGCCATTCGAAAATCAGCGAATCAGTACAATTTTTGCGTCATAGAGTCACTCGACAATGATGCATTGTATCGTCAACAAATACTTGTTTTTATTTTATCGAAGCCTATATAGTTTCAAATGTAATAAGGTTAGCGCGAAGCCAGGTGGAACGCTCTGTGTTTGGAACAGAAACAAGATCGAGGGAATTATAAAAACACAAAGAGCTTTTCCAATTTATCGGGTTGCAATTTCGGGCGCCGGAGTGTCTGCGATTTGTTGACACTTTTGAAAAAAAACTTTTATTTTTTCACTATCCAACATATTTCGGAGGCACCCAAAAATAAAGTTGATTAAATTAAGAAAATCCACGTGCTGACGTTCTAATGTCATTCTTGCATGAAAAGTTGCCATTGATCAGCCAAAAATAATTTTTCCGGTCTTGCGACAAGTTTGTTTGATAAACTTGCTGCATTCAGTAATAAACAAACTCATTGTTCACTTTGCAAAAGCCAAGGGCTGACACCAAGTTATTCCAGGGAAGGTTGGAGAGGTTGCAGTAGTAAAATTTCACAGTTCGAATCCCACGATCACGGATCGGTGAATACTTCATTAGCAAAAAACTTTTTTTTAATGAAATGTGCTGTTCACGACGAGAAAAATTAATCCTAATTCTAGGTCTGACTGGCTCTCTCTAACGTATAAAAGCTATCAAGAGTACAAGCATTTCAAAACCTTGCGGAAGAATTTTAATGTTTCAAAAACTTCTACCAATTTTTGATAAACTCTACAAAAACGAATCAAATTCATCTCTTCAATGTTTGGTTCTCATCCACTTATCTGAGAACCTTGCAATAAGCAAGCACTTCGCACGCTCGCCACTGGTGCAAGAGGCCTGGGATTCAATTCTTAGGTTGTTTGAATCGAACAAGCCGTTGTCATTGGCTCACTAGCGTTGCCAAAGCCTCAACAGCGATATGATTTTTTTTCACAATGAACCGAGTAGTCCAAGCCAAATGATGAGGAGATAAGCCACGCAAACACGTTACACGCTTCAGTGTAATACAGTAAGTCGAAGTAAAATCAAAGAATTGTCAAAAAACGATTAGATAATTGTCAAAGTAAGATTATTTTTGATTGGAAAAAAAATCGAAAAAAATTTTTTGAAATTCCTTTCATGTTGTCAATTCCATCTTTGCCTCCCCTGTCGCTGTTCGGGCCCGCTCCTTTCATTGTGCAGGTGATGCTTTTGTATACTGAATATGGATTACGACGGTGCCTTGTTTTGGGGACAATAAATCCAAAACTTCATCAAAGTTTATTTGTTACCGCACAATTGCGACGTTGATTAATGATTGTTACAAAACAAATCAAATTAGCGACCGTCAAACGTAACCTTGCCAGCAATAGAGAAATATTAAACAAATTCTTTAAAACATTTCAAAAACTGTGAAGCTGAAATCTCTAACATTCATCGACGTTTTAGGTTGCTACCAAATCGATCATCATCAGAGTTAATTCGGATACATTATATGCGCAGTTCTTGAGTTGAAAAAGGTTTTCGCAATTTGCAACTAGAAATGAAAATTCATTTTCGCAAAAACACATTTAGCCTACACACCGTAAAAAAAATTGAATCTTCAACTATCTAATCAAGTCATTAAAAACTTTTGAAAAGTAATTTTTCGCGCTAAATGTGTAATTTTGGATGAACCAAAAATTTCGTTCCTGGTAGTCAACCTTACGTGTGCAAACGAAGCCTGACATATTAATAGTAAGAGAGATGTCGAGGAAGTACGAAACTAATCGCTAGCGAGGATTCAATTTTGCTCAAAAATTCCACTACTTGATAAGAATAAAAGAGGCCACCTCTGCGTAACTCAATCGCATTCCATCAAAAAATATATCATCGTTCTACTTTGATATAACTTAACATTTCTAGACTCTAAATAAACAGTGGGATCCTGTTTTGTTCCGCTTGATTGCGAATGTTCATTGAACCGTGAAGCTTAGTTTGTTATATCATAATGCAAGATGATCGATCAAAGTGCCTCGTGGCAAACAATAATTGCATTTATTGCTATTAAGAGCTTTTACATGCTCATGTCAAATTTCAAGAAATATCTTAATAGCGGCTCACGCAATGAAAATCATCTTTGTTAAGTGCTTACTCGCATTCAAACTTGGCACCCGGGATCGGGGTTTTATGGGTGATCGCACAAACTTCATCGAGATTTTAATTTAGTAGGCAAATTTTTAAATTGCTTCCAATCCTCTGTGGTCAATGGATAGCAAGGTCAGAACAATAATAATAATAATTCCATTTGAGTCGGAGCAATAATTCTATTTGCTTAAGACCACATGACGAATGCAAATGCATGAAACACTGTGTAGTGGTCAGTAAGTCTTTTGCTAATTTAGAAAATAAATATATGAGATAGTAATTCTGTTTTCCACCAAACATGATGAAATATTGATTGTCAAATTACTGATATTTTCGAGCAAATTAATCATCAATAAATCATAATTATCGGTCAGCACAAAAGCTCCACTATCAATAATTGTGACGGGAGCTAATCATTTTATTAACATCTCTGGAAGAGCGCTTTCTCATATTAATAGGAAAACTGAATCACTGTCAGTCTACCATAAACCTGCCAGCCTGCAATAAGTGATAACACCCAAAACCTTCATTAGGTAACGGAAATGGGGGGTAGACGTGTCGCATTAGGTGAAATAGGGACTGCCCAACAGTAACATAGTAAAACAAAGCGCTGCCCAAAAATTGAAAATCATGCAGCTATCAATGACAAACCTCCCAAAGTATAAACCATATGGTGGTAAGCTCGCTGAGTTTACCTTGCCCTGCCGACTTCAAAATAGCTAACCACAATCTCGAGATTAAATATTGAAAGAACGCGACAAGCTGCGATGATGATCAATCACAATTTCGATATTCCTTCAGGGAATACTGGGGATGAAACAAATTTACAACAGAGCCATTTCCCTTCACCATCTTAGTTTACCGCCCTTTCTGCTCCTCCCCAACCACATGCCGTATTCAAGTAGGGTTACTTCTCTAGACCGAAATTCAGCATGGCTTAGAAAATCGGCCAGCTTAAGTGAAAATAACGCGAACCACACACAGTAAAATAAACTCAGTGCTCATTGGTTTGTTGTGGTTCATGAAAGATTTGCCGTTTAAAACTGACTGTCATTGACTCCAAAAACCTTACGTCAAGGAAAGCATCAATTCAAGTGAAATTAAAATCCTGTCAAATGAACATAAATGACAGAGCATCAAGAGTTAGGTATCGCGACCGAACGCGGTGCAATTGCACGTGGTTGGTCGTTTCATTAAAAAGTGCAGCGTTGCTTTAATATTTGGTCCGCGGGTGGTCTATAGAGCAAACGTGTGATATAAAGCAAAATGGCGAACATCAATTTAAGAGCCCATCATGTGGGGTATTTGAGTCATTAACCGACTAAGCCACGGTTCAACAACACCTTTTTGACCCCTTGGGGCGGCCTGGGGCCGTCTAATCGGTTGGGATAAAGCAAGTCATGCGAGAATTTGATTGAACTGATAATAAACTGTCGAATTTCGACATGGATTCCCATCAAAAAGCAACGGATTAGCGCTTCATTAAGCTCGAAGCTCAAACCAACATTTTTGGCCGATAAGCTGTTTCCCTCGTTAATTTTAATCTGAAATTTTCATCTTTCTATTTCAGGCTCCCCAGTCAACCGTATACCCATAATGGCGAAACAAGTCTTGGATCTTTATCAACTCTACAAGCTCGTAGTTGAAAAAGGTGGACTGGTCGAAGTTATAAACAGAAAAATTTGGAGAGAAATAACGAAAGGCCTTAATCTCCCGTCTTCAATTACAAGCGCAGCCTTCACGCTCCGAACTCAGTAAGTTTTTATTTGGACACCTCAAACCCTACATTAACCTCAAGTTGAGATTGACTAGAATTTCAGCAGCCATAAAATTCCATAATTATTACATCACAAATCTACCGCAATGATCAAACAATAAGTGCAAGAATGTTTTTAAATGCTTCATTTTAAACCACGCGTAGCAAATTGATAGAAATATTTTAACTAGACTTATTGATGACAAAATTCTGAATTCTCCTCCAACCTATCCATTTAACTCGTTCGACAAGGTTTCTAACACCTTAAAAGAAATGAAACTGTTTTTCACCACAAAACCTAACTGCCATTCTACAAGAAATATCTGCAATGGGGTACGCTGAAAAGATGTGAAACACTTGCACTTTAGGAACAAAAAATGCAAAGATTATGAAAGATATAGAGGATGCACTTCTGATAAACAGCACTAAAAGTCCTTGATTCAATTAATTCTCATGCACAAGTGAGAATAGCAAAGAAATTTGGTTCCAACCAGGCGTCACCATATATTTTTCCTCAGGTACATGAAGTATTTGTATCAGTACGAATGCGAGAAGGAGAAGCTGTCCCACCCGAGTGAACTGCAAGCAGCAATCGATGGCAATCGAAGGGAAGGAAGGAGGCCAAGCTACAGGTATGAGCAGAGTAGCTGTGAATAGGTGCATTAAAAAAATGTCGACTGAATTCTAAGAGCATCTTCGCAAACTACTCAATTTCAATCAGTCGCAGATTTAATCTCATGATGGAAGTAGACTGTACAGTGTACATGCAGTTTCAGTGGCTTTGTTTGGATGACTGAAATCGTGAGCATTGCAAAATTACAGGTTATGAACAATAGATGATGCCCCCGTAATTAAAATTCTAAAATTAAGGCCATCACTGCAGTTGCGTTTCTTCCTGCAAACTTTTTCTTGAACAAACCAACGCATGAACGAGAGTGATCTTGCTTTGATCTGATCATGCCGCGTACAATTTGATGACTGCACCAGAAATTGCCCATTGATTTCTTGCTCCAGTCAAAGCTTGTCTCACGACATACGGACCTGATTATAGTTTTTTATTAGTGTAACGATTTGTTTTTCCAGTTCCCACATGTTCAGTTACTCCCCAAGCGCCAACGGAAGTCTCCTCACTCCTCCCAAGTTTCCTTTCCACCACCACAACGGCCTGGGGAACCTGACTACCATGGCAACCGCCAAATACGGTTAGTGCACACTGCCCTGTTGCGAAGCGATTTTGACACCGGTTCACATTCGTAACACTTGGAATGGTAATAACCTTGGCAGGACCTTATGTTAAGAAACGACGGATGAGAAAGAGTAACGACTAAGCAATCAACTCTACCAGTGCAGTAGATTTGGACGTAAAAGCCATGTTCTTGAAATTTCAAAACTTCAGTAAAGGAAGACGATTTACCGTTATTGTGCAATGTGTAAAATCTGTTATTTGTGAGAAAATATTAGCAAGAAAAATAATGTTTTAATGGGCGAAAGATTGCTTGTGGCTGAGGAGCAAGTTGACTCTTTGTACCTTTTTTATGAGTGAGCTGATCATCATTGTTTGTGCAGGCGAAGAGCGGTGCCTTCCCACCTCTCCAACCCAGCAGCTACTCGCTCACCAGCACATCCTGCAAACCTCCGCCAACGTCCACGCTGCCGCCATGCTTGCAATGGAAAACGCACAAAAGCAATCAAACGCCCAGGTAACTTATAAGCTGCTACATTGGATTTCCATTTCGCGGTGGCTTCATCAAGAGGCGAATAAAGAAGTCAACTGACGATCAACGATTTCGGTGAATACACGCAGTGTGACGTATCATACTAGCACCTTCTCATTGCTCAATTCTACAAACCAGACGAGCAATTTTATTGCGCGTACGGAATGGCTGCATGTAGACATCTGGTGTTTGCGGAAACTGTGCGCCTCTATATTATTAGAACACAAAAGGCAAACGTTTTTTCACAGTTTACTTTGTTACAAACTGCTAGCAATATTAAAATAAAACTTAGCATTACCGATTGACAGCTGCTGATGAGCCCTAATAGACTAAATCAGCGAAGCCAAATCTTGTAAGCGATGGATTTGTTATAACTTGATCTCGCATTTCAGGCTCTTCAGCAGCAAGCAGTGCACGCCGCACGCGCAGCCAATCAGATCCAGCAGCACGCCGCCCAACAGGCTGCTCAGCAAGCCCCAATGAAGAGGGAGCTTGATTCTGACTGCTCCGATAGTGACCCGATACAGGAGAAGAAAGCCCATTATGAAAGCATAAAAAGGTAACTTTGGGGTAATCATACAGCCTGTAGCATAACCGCTGGCTAACAACCTGAGATCTCAACTAAAACATTCAAATAGATGTAGTAATTAGAGCATTAAGATTTTGTCAATTTCTTTGGTGTTACAGTCAGTCAAGTAACACACGTATGTTTCAGACAACCTACACCGGAGGAGAACCACACGTCTCCACTGAGCAAGTCCTCTATGAAGATATCACTAAACAACAGAGGTACAAGATATTGCTTTAAAGAAGGGTTCAATTTGACTACAACCAGTAATTAAATTGTAAAATTTTGCATGGGGGTACGCTTTTGCAGCCTTGACCAAACGCATTTGGCATGCAAAAGTACTTTAGTGAAGATTACGTAATTCCCTCGCCGAATTGAATAAACACCAAAAAAAAAGGTCTTCGCCGGAAATTGAAGTGGTTTTTCACCAAAATTAGGTGAAGAATTAGGTCTTTTTCGTCTGATCATCCAGCGCTCAAATTTCGGTGGGGGGACACCTAAATCTCGATGGGGGGACGCGTCCCTATAACCAATATTATTGGACTATAACCAATATTATTGGAATGTGATTTAGCACCTGTACAACGAGAACGGAAGTCTGGCAGAAGAAATAATAATCAATCGTTGAAAGCATTGATCAAAAAGAAATTAACAGATTATAATTACTGAAAAAGAGAACCCAATTTCCATCCCTGTAGCTCAGTAAAACGTCACGAAATATCAAAAACTAGTTTGAAACTACACCGAGTAGCGTCTTCACTTTTAGGTGAGAAAAGAGCGGCATTTCTCGGAAGT
Source organism: Trididemnum nubilum (assembly GCA_963965965.1). Lineage (NCBI taxonomy): Eukaryota > Metazoa > Chordata > Ascidiacea > Aplousobranchia > Didemnidae > Trididemnum > Trididemnum nubilum. The sequence continues at coordinate 994,675 of OZ014474.1, read as the reverse complement.
TACTCCAAGTTTCTACTTGCGATCGTTGGCCATGGATGGTCTGATCATAATTTAACTTTGGCAACAAAATGCTGCTGTTAGTGTTATGCTTACATGTGTCTGCTCGGTTTTGAAAAGTAATCAAAGTTTATGGTTTAGGTGGAATGAAAGAGGTCAACAAGGTTAACAATAGTGATGCAATAGATATATCAATTGAAGTCAATGGAATAATCTACCAGGTATCTTTTAGTTTTGTATGATCAGTTACTTTAATCTGGAAATCTGCTGTAACTTCAATAAACACATGCCATGATAATTTCCAGCTGCGCTTTCCTTAACTCAGGCTGCTAGATGTAAATTCACTTTTCGGAATCACGATTTCGAATCAAAGCACAAACTGATTTCAAACTGGTAGGCAAAGTTTCTGAATCAAAAAATCCTCAACTTACTATCTACAATGTCACTTCGTGAAATCATGAAGTGAAAAAAGAAAGAGGTTCGAGTTATTCCAAACAACCTAAAACAACACGCCGCAAAATTCTTGAAATCTTTTAACTGCCGGATTCTTTTTCGGACGCGTCTGGAAGGCACATCTAATCATACTGTTTTTGTATAGAAACCAACATTCTCAGCGTTAATATGTCTTCATCCTAAAACGCAACCTAGCGTGATTCCAGCCGCTGATTGAACTTGATTATTTTCAGGGAATTTTGTTTCCGCAATATCCCAAGCCAATTTTGTCGCCACGCAAATCCGTGAGTCCGAGCAGTGCGTCGTGAAAAACCGCAACAACCTCGGATAAAAAGGTGTCAAATAGTTGCAAGGTACTGGAGCTTCCTCTCCAGCTCAACGAAATTTGCCTTCAGACTGTTTTCGTTTCTTGATGAACGGTGACAAATCCAGATGCAAGAACAATAATCACGAAAAAATAATCTCAGAAACTTTGGTAACGTGGTGATAATACTGTGAAATCACTCAGAGGTTTGGGCATGACTCGTAAGAGTGTCTTCCCTTCGCTTTGCTATCTCGCCCTTTCCCAAGATCCTCAAGAGACTAAGTTCTATAGCCACATTTCCATATTAGGTTCATTTATAACACAGCACTCCGCGAATGCACTTCACTGCCACAGCTCTAACAAAAATCATATTTGCTACGTCCAAAGCCATGATTTTACGTTACACAGCAATTTGCGAAAACCTTTTAAATGCCAAATCCCTGAAGAACAAAGTAAACAAGTTTGCACAAATTTAAGATCAATAATAAAGCTTTCCAATAAAAAGCTCTTATCACTGCTCCTACACTGTTACTGTAGTTAAGATATCGTAATTTGAAAGTCAGCCATAGGTTATAAATACAGCAACAACGCATGAACGAGAAAATTTTATTGGAAAGCAACGAGGGACCCTCCTAAGTTTTTATTTACGTTACGGTGTCAATAACTTTGTTTCGAGTAAACTTATAAGCATCACAGATTTGGTGCTATATCACAAATCTTCGTTTTACCAAATCTTCGCTCAATTTATATCGCATTACCCAAACCCAAGCGTCTCAAAAACACCCAGTTTGTTAAACCATAACGTGACCTCAGAAATATCTAGACAGTAGTTGTCCGTGAATCCCAGAGTAAATTTTTCTATGTTGATGTCTTGAGAATACGTAGTTGCAATATTTTGAAGAACTGAAAATAATGGAATTGGTGATCATTTGGCAATATACAGCGTTAGTCTATTGAGCCGTGTTTGGTCCATAATCCGTACATCTTCAATTAGAAGACCAGTGTTACTGAAATTGCCTGATCAAATCAGGGGTGCTTGCGTTTCGCTTTTTTGTGGCGCTATTTTATTTTTGTGCTTCGTTTTTCGTCTTGTGTCAATAGCATCCTGGCAAAGTGCACACAAAACAAGTCGGGACTATTTTTTGAGTCTGGTTTTGACACCATTGACTGCTGTTTCATGTTTAATAGAAACTTTAGGCATTGATATATATACATAAATTTCTTTTTTTTGGTGAAGCACGTTTTTGCGAGGCAAAATGGTGTCAAAAACTGAACAAAAATCTTTGCTGTCTAATCGAATATTTTATCCTACCTCAGGCCAAATATTTGCGCGCCTCAGTGTTTTCAAACCCGAATAAATACAATTGGTCCTTCTCAATTCAGCTCCTAATAAAAAACCCAAAGTGATTTAATCGTGTTTCTGGAGCAATCAAAACAGTAACAAAATATGTAAACAGAGACCACGCAACTTCAAATCAAAGGGAGTCAATTTTTAGCTTGCAAACAAGCGGACAAAAAAGTGGTAAACTTCAGAGCACATGTGGAAAGAGCGGGCAACAGCAATTCTACCGGTGGCCAGCCGCTTTAAGCTAGCAGCAGCATCCGCTGTACCTTACAATTTGTTGCTCCAACAGTTGGCAACTATCGACCGAATAAAGCGGCCAACCATAGCCGCTAAAAACCCAGCTTTTTAATTATGTATAGACACATTATTGCACATGAGAACTCTGAATAAAAGTCTGCATCACAAAACACTTTCTACTGTACTAAATCATGGTGGCTTTTGTGATTCAAAAATCGAACAGGTATTCATTGAAATATCTCGCGCTCATGCGCATATCAACACAAAATTTTTATTCTTCCTGCCATTTAGCCTGAGATGATTTACCTAATGTTTGGAACCACCGATACTTGCAAACCAATGGCTTGTCTGCATTTTGCTAGCTCAGTGTGTGTCATAGAGGCGTCGTTGTGGCGCAGCTCTTGCTGCAACTGTCTTCAAACCTTGAAGTAAGATCCGACAAACGCAGGCAAAGCTGGTTTGAAAGGAGTCGCTAGATTGTGTTAACTCATTGTGTATGTTTCTTAACAGCGTTGTTCTTGTAAAAATTGTGATTGTTTACCTTAAAATATAATTGATGAGTCACAAACAAAGCTCTTTTGACATATGGAGGAATGACGACTTTCTGCAGAAACTTTTAAGATCATCTTGGTGTTAGGTCTTTGTTGAAACTTTCAACTATTAGCAGCTGCACTACAAAGTTAAGCAATGCAGTTTTTAAATCATAAGAAATATATTTGACGACTAAATTGCAACAGCGCAGACAATCGCTTAAACTAAAATTAATTGAACCAGAAAATACGAACGAGTTTTGATGGCAAAGACTGCAAGCTTCAGAGCTCTCGAATTGGAGTAAAAGCAATACAACCATATGCGTGAAGAGATCTACCAGCTAGCAAACAATTGAAAGACACTGCAGTTTTTAAAACAATTAGAACTGACGGCGTTTCAAAACGTTTTGTGGGTTTGCAAACGAAAGTATAAGCATTAAACAAACAAACAAACAGGGCTGGTTCTCAGGAGAAGCAAATCATATATATCAGCAAATGAGCCGCAAACAATTGAAAGCTACACTGCCATGAATATTCAAAATGCGGTAACAGCATTTTTTTCGATTTTTGCACTTTTGGGGTCCTATCTTAGTAATTTAACACTTGGTGCAAAAAAAAAAAAATTATTGTTTACCATGTTTCTTTTCACTCCCTAAATGACGTCATTTTCCCCAAAATGTCAATAAATTGCAATAACGCCGTAACGTACGTTACGTTGTTTTTTCTATTTACTTTCTTTTAATTTTTTATGCCGATAAACCACAAGAAAACCGTTACTCACTTACGTTGTTCTTTAAGTTTATTCTTGTGTTCCCAAGCCAATCGAAAAATTTGTAAAACGCCGTAAAGTTACAGACGTTGTTCTTTCAATTTCTCTTTTCGCCAAACACAGCAGTGATAAATTTGAAAAACAACGCAACGTCACTAACGGTGTTTTTAATTCAAATTAACGGCGTTTTTTCGTTTGTAGTAAATCGAAAGAACACCGTAAATGCTATGTAATGCAGTTATGTTGTTTTTCATATTTATTGAAGTGATTAAATGAGCACCAATGAATCAGTTAAAAAGCGTAACTTTTTACTAATTATGAAGCTATAACATACGATTGCTCGTATGTCGTTTTTTGCTGCCACAATAACGTATATGTCATGGGAAGAGTATTTGACTGGACGGTCTATCCACAAATTTTAGTTTTTAATGTAGTAACAGTTTATTTGAAAAATGGCCGAGTTTTCAATAGGACCCAAGATTCTGGAAATGGCGAAATCTCGCATTATAAGTGGTAATGTAGGCCTACTATAATATCGGATATGATGGAGTAAAATTGTTCGCTTCTTCGTCAACCCGGAGTAAACTAAAAAAGAATCAGCATGCAATTTGTAGAAAGACAATAAAATTTCATTTAATCAAAACCTGTCGCAATGGCGGAAGGCTAGTAACCGTCCTAACTCCTGCGTGCTTGGTTGAACGTTCCTTGGAACCTGTTAGTGGCTCCAACAAGCAATGATAGGCTTACGTGTCAACGCTTGCTTGGGTAGATTGGGGAGCGAGAACTGTTGCCAGTCATTAGCAGATAAAAATATTATCAATATATACGCTATAGCATCATCTTTAACTTTTGTTCTTTTACAATTACAGTATTTACAATTTAAAAAAGATTTGATTTTTCAGTTGAATTAGACCTACCCGCCCTACCGGTAAATGTATCGTATTTAGCCAAATGGGGTGTAAATAGATTGGCGTAACTAGATTTGAGCTAGGGAGGAAGTTTGACTAAGCAATCTTCAAATCTATAAAATACAAATCTTCATATCGCGTTTAAAAGCAAATTTAACCAATAGTTCAGCCAATTTTTGAAGTACAGTATAAAGTTTTGAACTCGCAGATTATATTCATAACTGCAAGCTAGTCTGCCCTAAAGCTTAAACCTGAGCAAACCTTTGAAAAAAGCTGGCCGTATTTTTTTACATGTCAGCGCTAAACTTAACTTGTATTAAAAATTTAACTCGCTACTTTTCATCCAAACTTGCATTCTTGCCCTACCTTGCATTTAACTTCTTGTTTCTGGTCAGTGGTGCCGGAACGGGGGGGCAGGGGGACAGTATTGCCCGACTAAACTGACGACAAGCAAGAGAGTATTGCAGCTACAAAAAACATTCTCGAAATTAAAGTTTAGTAGTTTGTGAACCAAAATAGCCTTTCTAGAAATACAACCTAAAAGCGTTCTTTGTCTATCTAAAAATACATTACAGTTTTCAATTTATGAAAAAAATATCTTTTTATTATTATAAACAAATACTCTCAATAAGTGGCACTGAAAAGTTTATTAAATTAATTATAACAAAATGGAAGATGCTATTTTACCGGAAGTTTTTATCTAATTTTTTATTAATTCTAACCCAACTCAAATTCTTACTCTACAAGTATCCCGAAAACTAACTCAAACCTTAATCGTAATTACTAACCAGTGCCGTCGCCAGAGCAAACGAAGTGAAGGGGCACTAGCTAAAAATAGGGGGAACTAAAAATTGCTGATAAAAACTGATCTTTTAGATCTTGTACGGCTACAATTATGCGCAATTTGAAAATAAGGTCGGCAGCGGTTCTTGGCTCGTTTCGTCTGCGGCCCGTAAGGGCTTGAAAAATTTATCTACAGCAGTGATTGCTACCAGGATTTTGCTAAGGGAGTGAACCAAAAGTTTTTTGGGGGGCACAAAACAGCACGATTTAGCCCCCGTGCTGAACAAACTGATGCAACTCCAGCGTGTCACAGACGGACATAGTCACTAAATATTTAGTGAAGGGGCAGTGCCCCCAGCCGCTGGACAATTTTTGCAATTTTTCAGCAAAAAAATAGAGATTTTAACGCCATTTTAGTCACATTTTGCGTTTTTTGAAGCCATACGAATCAAATCAGAATTAAATTGTTTAGCACCTTCAGTCATTTCAAAAAATTAATGGTAAGCATTGGCATAAGAAGGTAGATTATTGGCTGTTGGCATTAGACCAAGTAAATTGATGCATAAAAATTAGCATTAGGCTAGGAAATTTGATTGACAACTGTTAGCTCTGAACTGGAAAAATTAGTTGATGAACGCTAGCATTAGGCTAGGAAAATTGATTGACAATTGTTAGCACTTGACTTGGAAAAATGATTGATAAATGTTAGAAGTAGACTAGGAATTTAATTGATGAATTTAAGCATTGGTATAGGAAGGTTGATTATTGCATACTGGCATTGGGTGGAAAAAATTGATTGAAAATGTTAGCGGTTGGCTAAGAATATTGATGGATCAATGTTAACGCTAGGATAGCACTCCAATCCGATATTTAGACAATGGCACTCTAGTTCCTGCTCAAAAAGTGCAAAATCCAACTTTGCCGCGACTCCAGTCAATGAATTGCAAGGCTGGTTTCCGGAGTAGATTTGTTTTGCCTGTGTAGGTGAATAATTATGGTTTTGTTTATGGTAGGCTATAGCATGTAGTAGGCTTAGTATGCCACGATAGGCATAGTATGGCAGTGCAGACTTAGTATGGCATATAGCAGGCATAGCATGCCACAGTGGGTGTCTAGGCATAGCTTTTCCATGAACTATCACCGTAACGAGGTGGAAAAGTCTATGTGCCTCAATGACCTGGAGAGCTGTACTGGCTGGAGATTCAATTCTCCTGATAGGGTTACCCATGCCAGATAGGTCTGATGGTAGAAGCGAGACGAAGTATAGTTCAAATCAAAATAGTTGGAAAACTTAAAACCTGGATTGGTTATGCCCATCAGCTGTGATAAGCATATAACCTAGGAGAAGGGCAACTCTGATATAAAACCTCTCCGCAGTTAAATTAAACTGCAAAACAAATCATCGTGAGCACAAATAATGAAAATTACGTGAACGACGTTAATGGGGCCATCTTCACAAGTGGAACCTCGTCCGGCAGGGTAGCGCCTAGGGACTCCCAGGTCGTCATTCAGCGAAACCCCTATGGCGTTCGAGTCTTAGGCAGAGGGGCTCGTTCGAAAAATAAGCGACAATCTCCACCAGCCAGCCCTAGTGGCAGCTTCACCAATGTGCCCGCTACACGTTTAGAGAGGCGAATGGAGGCAGCGCAGAGTATTCGTACTCGAGATAATGTCGCACTCTCACGGGTCAACCATCACCAACTGCTGTTGGGCAATTGGAATATCCTCACCCTCACAGGAAAAGAGCTAGAATTGGTTGAGGAAGCAAAGCGGTATCATCTCGATATTTCGGAGTTTCTTCAACCAAACGACGTGGCTCTGGAACTGTGGATCTGGATGGCGGATGGAAACTCTTCTATTCTGGTGCTGATCCTAGTATGTCTGCACAAGCGGGTGTGGGGATTCTCACAAAGCCCCCGTTTGTCAGACTGTGTGTCAGATTGGATTCCTTTGGGATCACGGGTCTGTATGTTGAAGCTTAAGGTATTGGATCGGTCATTGTGCCTATTCCAGGTATATGCCCCCAATGCCACGAGTGAATATCAGACTTTTGTGGATGAAGTAAATGATGCTCTTCTACAAGTATCAGCTACTGAATCTACAGTCTTTATGGGGAATTTTAACGCACATGTTGGAACAGACACAGATACGTGGAAGGGTGTGATCGGAAAACATGGAGTCACTGGACTGAATGAGAACGGAAGGTCTTTATTGCAGCTCTGTTATAGCAACGGACTCCGCATCATGAATACCTTTTTCCAGCACAGGGAGGTTCACAAGTATACATGGTATCGACCAAGTATGGATCAAAAATCTTTGATAGATTTTTGCATAGTTTCGTCAGATTTGTTTTCTGATGTTCTAGACGTTCGAGTGAAGCGAGGTGCTGAGTTGTCAACTGATCACCATCTGGTAGTATGTTCCTTACGACTTTCGAAACCTTGGCCAAACAAGAGATCCAACAGGTCGTCTGTGACCTACCGGATGAAATGGGAGGCTTTGGAGGACAAAGAAGTAAGAAAACAGTTTGCATCCAGTATATCATCTAAGTTCAGACAACTTCCTGATGTATCCGAGGACATCGAGAAGGAATGGCTACTGTTCAGATCAGCAATCATTTCATCAGCTGCTGAAAGTTGTGGGCGAAAACGGCTTAGAGTGGCGGGCGATAGTGAGAAAAGAACACCTTGGTGGAACCAAGAGGTTAAAGAAGCTATTCGAGCAAAGAAAGATGCGTTTAAGGCCTGGCTACACGACAGATCGTCATCTGATTTGCAATCCCGGTACACTGAGGCGCGAAAAGCGGCAACTTCGGCAGTAAAGAAATCCAAGGAGAAGTCATGGGAAGAGTTTGGTCGTCGATTGGATTCCAACTATTTTTCGGCAAACAAAGTATTTTGGCAGACCATCCGCCGTTTACGTGGCAAAAGATCGAGTATCACGTACTCCATCAAGGATTCTAACGGTAACATTCTAACGGATGAGAATGAAATCCTTTCACGATGGAGAGAATACTTCGAAGATCTTTTGAATCCTGTAAAGGCATCGACTCGTGACACACACGAAGTGACACATCTAGGGAGGACGAAGTTTTCACTGCAGCACAAGTGGCAACTGCAATTAAAGGGATAAAATCTGGAAAAGCTGCTGGTGAAGATGAAATCAGACCCGAGATGTTGAAAGCGCTGACTGGAGAAGGAATTCTGTGGTTAACGCCAGTGTGTCAAGTTGCGTGGAAGTTTGGCAAAACTCCCAGAGATTGGCAAACAGGTGTGATTATTCCGATATTCAAGAAGGGAGATCGCAAGCAATGTACAAACTACAGAGGAATATTACTCCTTAGTTTGCCAGGGAAAGTATATGCCAAATCCCTTGAAAGAAAATGCCGAGAAATAGTGGAATCAAAACTGGAAGATGGTCAGTGCGGTTTTCGTCCGGGTGCAGAACCACGGACCAAATCTTCACTCTGAAGCAAATCTTCGAGAAATCTTGGGAGTACGGCAAAGATCTCTTTGCATGCTTTGTCGATCTTGAAAAAGCATATGACCGAGTTCCTCGGAATAAACTTTGGAAGGTTTTGCAGGAGTATGGCGTTAATGGTCAATTGTTACGCGCTATTAAGTCATTCTACTGCAGACCGGAGGTTTGTGTTCGGATAAATGGCAAGCAATCAAAGCCGTTCCATGTGGGCGTTGGACTCCGGCAAGGGTGCGTTTTGTCACCTCTCCTTTTCATTGTTTACATGAATTGGATCGACAAATGCAGCCAAGCTGATGAGTGTGCCACGATTGGAAATTGCAAAATTAGTCGTCTGCTATTCGCTGATGATTTGGTTCTGCTTTCTTCCACAGAATCTGGCCTCCAGCGCGCATTAAATAGCTTTGCAGATGCATGCAACACCGCCGGAATGAAAATAAGCACAGCCAAAACTGAGGTACTTCATCTTTCAAGAAACCCTGATCAGTGCGTATTACAAGTGAATGGAGCGACACTGAAGCAGGTAGAGAAGTTCAAGTATCTTGGGGTTGCATTTACGAGTGACGGAAGGCAAGACGAAGAACTCGATACCCGAATAGGGAAGGATAATGCAGTAATGCGAGCTTTGCACAACTCGGTTGTCATGAAACGAGAATTGTCGAAAAAGGCAAAACTCTCAATTTTCAAAGCAGTTTTTGTCCCCATTCTCACTTATGGTCATGAATCTTGGGTAATGACCAAAAGAATGCGATCACAAGTGCCAGCGTCCGAAATGAGGTTTTTACGAAGAATCGAAGGAGTTACACTGTTTAACAAGGTGCGTAGCTCTGAGATTCGAAAATCTCTTAACATCGAGCCGTTACTTCTCCGAATTGAAAGATCTCAGCTTAGATGGTTTGGCCATGTAAGCAGAATGCCTCAGGAAAGACTCCCCAAACAAGCTTTACGTCCCAAAGCAAATGGGAGAAGACCAGTTAGACGACCTAGAACTAGATGGACCGATCACATTGAGGATCTTGGATGGAATCGCTTGGGATTTCGCCCAAGCGAAATCATGGAGGTAATGGAAGACCATGAGGTGTGGCGGCTCAATCTTGAGCTACTGCCCCCGCAACCCTCACGGAAAAGTGGGCAATGAAGAAAGAAGAAGACCTTCAGCCCCCCCCTTACTTCAGGTCAAGTCTAAAATGTGTTTAAACGCTCGTAGTTTGAGGTTAAATTTTCTAAGTGACTTGGCTAATGGGGCTTAAGCCCCTTCACCCTAGTTGCGCTACTGACTGTGACCTCAAAATCTTGAGTGTGCTCTAAAAATCAAAACAGCCGGTCTTTGAAAAAAAAAATTTGCACGTATTGTTTCATGTCATAATCACTAACGAGGTACCGGTAACGATTCTTCAGGCTTACGTGTCTCTTCCGCGACACATCCGTAAAAGCGTGTTATTAAGACGGAGTATATTGCGTCAGATTTATGTACAGCAATTTTTCCATACTGTCTGAGGTCTTGTCATTGTGTCATGTTTCAAAAACAGTATTTTTAGTAAACCAAAATCGGGGCACAAGCAGCCATTAGGGGGGGGACAGCATCCCTGCCCCCCCCCCCCCCCCCCCCCCGAAACGACGGCATTGATCGTTATCCTTAAAAAAGAAAATAAAAAAACGCGGATGAATATTTTTCATGTTCGTTTTATGCTTTTTAACTTGAATGTTTCCGGTATGATAGTCACTAATTTACAACAAATTGCGTGAGTTAAATGATTTCTAAATAGCGTAAAATAAACGATCAAACTTGTGCAATTTATTTGATTAGCCTGTAACATCCGACTTAGTTCCGTCCGTTTAAACTGATGCTAGGAAGATAGGGTGCTACAAAATTTCAAATTTAGTACTCAAGGATCCTATGTTTGTAAGCCTAAGCATTACTCTTAAGGGCCGGTCTACACTGTGCGTACAAAATTTCAAAATTATTTACGCTCGTACGTCGAGGGTGTCTACACTATACAAAACGGCGCTTACGAGCGTAACAGCGTATTCTGTGGGTGGCCATAATACTATGCTGAATTGGATGACGGAAATCACAGATTTATAACAATTCTTTGTTGTTTCGGTTAAATTTGGGTCAGATTATGCATCATGAGAAAAAGTATATTGTCTTTTTGATAATTTGAACGTGAATTTTTTCCTACCTTCCTCACAAAAAAACATAACGTACGGCCAATCAGTGATCGAGTGTCTGTTACTAAAAAGCTAGATCTGGGTTCGATTCCTTGCTTAGCATTCAGCAAGAAAAAGGGACACCGTGAAGACTCCACTGTGTGTGGTAGACAAAACGTGGCAGCTTAACTCGAAGACCAAAAGGTTTCTTTGCTGTCTCGTGGCCAAAGCAACTTGGTGAATACAACAAAATTACAAAAATTAACTTACAGGCCACTGATGCCGGCCCGGCGTCAAGATAGCATGACTAGGGGGGCAGAAATAAATTTTGGGGGAGCACGAGAAGTTTATTTACGTGAATTTAAGAGTGTGGATCAAACAAAAAAGGTGAAGACGTAAAAAAAAGGTCTTAAGTTCAAAAATTTTCACAAACTCTGGTTTCCATCTCAAATTTTTGCGATTTTTTACGAATCCTAAAACAAAGACCAAAAAAAAAAAAGGTCTTCGTCCCCAAAGTTTCATGAAATCCGGTGTGAGTCCACAAAAACTACGAAAAAACAGTTCTTGCTCGCAAATTCTAGGGCGATAAGCACCAATTTGGGTGTCTTAGGCCTCGATTTGCACTCCAGTAGCCCCAAGCCTGTTAATTTCTTCGGAGCACAGTCCTCGCTTGGCGCACAAAAGCAGTCATTTGGGGGGACACGGCCCCGGAATGCCTCCTCGTGGCGCCGGGCCTGCACTGATGGGCACTAGAGGCTGGTTTCAAAGGTCCGGTTCTTCCTCTTTTGAATTCCTTTTAGCGGAGAGTGACTCGGTGGAAAGATCTGATCACAATGTTTTACAGGGTACATTTTGTTTTCAGCTTTCAACTGTTTTTCAGTTCTCCTGATACATTCCGTTTACAGAGGTGGAGTCCTCGAGAACACATTTTGAAGTTCTTGGCCTCGAAGCTTCAAGTCCTCGAAAATTACCCTGTCCTCGGCTCGAGAACAGCAGTACTTTTGGAATCCTTAAAATTTTGTAGATCGTTTTTTGTAGAAAAACTTGTTTTTTGGAGATTTTTTGATTTTGTTTTTTTGAGAACTGAAAAAAAATTTTTAAAGACATTATTTTTTTTTTTTGGAGAACACTTGCGCCTGTGTCCTTGCCCTAGAAAGGGCTGTCTTTGGCCTCGGATATTTTTTTGTGTCCTTGGCCTCGAGCCTTGTGCCCTCAACTCCACCTCTGTCCCGTGTCCGTTTAAGCCAAATGTTGAGCGTCTTTCGCCCCTCTCCCATATCAGCTTTTATATAAACACTATCCACTCCACCCCTGGAAACACAGCAGACGGTGCGTGATGCGTAGCATGCAGGTGTAGGTTATCCTCTCGAATTGTCGAACAGTTTGAGTGCGCGAACACATTAAACTACAATCTTTTCCGCATTTAATCCCTTCTGCAAAAACAACACGCATTTTATCATTATTGTATTGACTCCTCCCCCCAAGCGGTTTGAGTTAACTCCTTGTAACCAATCAAATTGAATTGCATTATAACTCGTGATTTCATAACTAAAATTTTTGTTGACAAGCTTATTATTATTCAGTGTTTATTTCAGACTCATGAAGTCCATATACAAGCACTATACACACACAAAAAAAATAAAGAAACACTGTACAGCTTGAGCTGTTCTTTTCCTGAATGGCGCAACATACATTATCAAACAAAATGCCACAATAATGATCATAGTATATAGAATCATAGAAGCAATCATAAGACATTAACATTTTAAGCCAAAGGTTCTGAGATAAGTGACAGCGTTCAACAAATTTATTAGTAATTTTACGCTGTAGAGCGTAGAACGAATCAATGTTATAGTATATTTGACTTGCTCTAGCACTGTGATAGCGAGTCATGCCATGCAGAATTCTATACGCATCATTGTAGGCAACTTTTAACCGATATATAGCTGATGTGGAGTAGTTACACCATAGTTGACTAGCATAAAAACACATGCAGTGTGCACGAAATAAAATGTTTTTCACCTCAATTGAACATTAAAAAAAACGAGTTTTGAGCTTATTGGCTGCACAATGTAAATATCTCGCTTGTCTTGCAATATCAGTATCATCACATAAATCACTGCTAATACTAACTCCAAGATATACCACATTATTCACAAACTTAATTTTCTAACCATCAATATTCATATTTCAAGGCATAAACGTGTACATATCTTTGAAGAAAAAATCATACCAACAGTCTTTTTACAATTAAAAACAGTATCATGTAATTTGGCATAATTACTACACATAGGGTTACCATGTTTTCATCACCAAAAAGGAGGACACCTTTTTAATGAAATTTATTAACAGCTAGTTGTTCTGCATCGCCTATACGGCAATAGAAAAACGAAAGCAACAATCATTTTAGCTATAGGTCAAAGTGTTGTTATTACATTTAATTTTTCGACTTTAGCCCACGAATATTTGCCCGTTTCCTTAACTTTCTTAAGTAGTGTAGAATCAGCTTTAACAATGTCGTAAAACTGGTTGCTCGTAACATCACTGAAATTGTACACCAACTTCAAGATGCTTGCAACTGAATCAAAAAAAAATCGCTCTGTTTCTTTTGACCATTCTGGCTGCACCAAGGAAAAAATACGCTTAACATTAGCGTTATGACCTGTAATGCTGAAGTAAAACTGTGCGATTTTTTACAGCTCGCTGAACAATTCATTAGTACTGCACGTGTTTAAATAGGCCAGTTAACACTTAACTGGATTTGGACGTCTTAACAAAGCTTACCTTACAATAGAGTGGCTGCGACAATTGCATCATAATTCATAATCGAATGAGAAATTTATTACGTCATAAACACCCCCCACTTTCCTAGAGTAACCTGGTAAGCAGAGGTGGAGTCCTCGAGGCCAAGGACGTCCTCGAGGACTCCACCTCTGATGCTTACCCTAGCATCAGCCGAAGATTGAGAAATCTCACAGATGTCCAGCTACTTTCACTTTCATAAAACGAAAATAGGGCGAACTATGGTAGCTAAAAAATTTCAATTACCCTATACTGTAGTAATATTATTACCCCTGAAACTGCAGAAAATTGATTGTGCGATTAGAGCATTCAATAAATTTACTGTACTCAGAGGAGGAACTTTTGAATTCTCTCAATAAGACAGATATTGCAACTTTTGTACTACAACTGTACTCAATATTTTCAAAAACTCAATGAACTAAATTTGTTGCAAGCAAAAGTAGAAAATTTTAAGCGCAAAGCTGTTAATATTTCAGAAAGTAACACATCACGCATCTCTTACGATTGTAGTGTTTCAGAGGGAGTGAGGAACCCTCCATCTGGTTGTCGCTTCACGTAGATATCAGCACAGATTAGACAAGCACATATTATTATTGATAGTATTGATATATCAACAAGTGTAAAGCAAAAGCTACCTCAGAGATTTAATCAAAACTGGTAGGAAAGTTCATCTCAAGAGTTTTTGCTTAAAGTAAAACCCGTCTCATAGGTTTAATCAAAACTTGAAGGAAAAAATAACCAGAGGATTAAAAAGGATGCCAATGTCCAATCAGTCTCAGAAAGCAGATATTTTATTATGCATCACCAATATTTTGATTATAAAACTTGAATATGAGTAATGCCTGGATCCTGGAAAAGTCAAGCAGCAACTCTATGAAGCATTAATAATCACCAATGTCTTGATTGATTTCATGGTGGGAAAAGAAAATGTCACAAGTTCAGCCAACAGCACTTAACCCAAGCCATGAGCAATTTTCATTACGGTGTGTTGATCATGAGGCATGTTGAAGAAATACAGAACAAACATTAATGAAATTTGATGACTTCACTTCTGCTTTTCACTCTTATCACTAAAGGAGAAAATGTCATATTGTTAGTCAACAGCGCTTAACCCAAATCATGATCAATTTCCAGAAGGTTGTGATGATCATGAAGCATGTAGTAGAAATACACAACAAACATTAATGGAACTTGATGGCTTCTGGTTTTCAATCATGCAGTTTCAACAATTTTCCAATTATCTTCTACTCGTTGGAGGACCTAGAGTAAAACAAATAATAATTACTCCTAAAAAAAGTTCAAAATTCTGCAAAGTGTCCAAAATCGCATGAGCAGTAGACATATCAAAAAAACGGAACAATTATGCATAAAACAGTTGCACTCAGAGAAGAGTCCAAAATTTTTAGAGGCAACCAGTTGACACTAGACGATTGACTTGGCCAACTTTAATCATAGTCTGAACCAGACCCGAAAGATGTTTGACGCAAAACCCTAACCATATCAAATTTTCTTGCATCAAATCGGTCACATTAAATCTCAAAAAAGCGCCAATACTACATTACAGAACAAAGCTATCAAATCAAGTTAGCAAAATTAAAACAAAAAAAACAACTTTTTTTTAAACTAAACAAAGAATACTTTATTCTATCAAAATTAACTCTTGCAAAGATATCAATTCAGCATTTTTTAAACCATAAGGCGCAGCAAACTGGAACATACAACTGTTAATTGGCGCGCTGTTATAGTATCGATTAATGGCTTCCATAATTATTATTTTCTAGCATAAAGTGCACCAAATGGCTTCTATAGCTTTTGTTTTTAGTCACAATGTGCACCAAACTATAAGATGCACTACATTACATTAAATTTATTAAACTCTAGAAAACTTTTTAAAAATCTAAATGGTTTGACTATGAATGAAATTATGGAATTAAATCAAGTCTTTCATTATACATGCTGTAATACATCGAAGCGCATAAAGTTGGCAGGGCCCACCACAGCATCATCGCACCCGAGCAACATAGCTGCCTTGAAAGAAATATAGCAGCGATACAAAGCCACTGGCAATGCTGTGTTTGATTTGACCAGGCTGATTTAAATCTCAGACCTCTACTCCAGAGACGAATGCATTACTACTAGATCAACTGGCCGTAAGAGAGCATAACCAGAAGTACAGATTAAATGCATCAGAGTATAAGGCAAAAGTTGGATTTCTTAAAAAATTTAAGTATTTGTTAAAATCTTAGTTGCACCTAAGAAAAACAAGCAGTGCTACTCATATGATACAAGAAAGTTGAAATTGTGTAGTAGTTAAGTTGCAGTGATGTGAACACTGTCTTGTCACACATTCACATTAGAAAAAACTTTAAAAGTGACAAATTTTCTTTGGTCCACTGCTATTTTTAAATCTTCTTCTTCTTCCTTCATTGCCCGCTTTTCCGTGAGGGTTGCGGGGGCAGTAGCTCAAGATCGAGCCGCCACACCTCATGGTCTTCCATCACCTCCATGATTTCGCTTGGGCAAAGTCCCAAGCGATTCCATCCAAGATCCTCAATGTGATCGGTCCATCTAGTTCTAGGTCGTCCAACTGGTCTTCTCCCATTTGCTTTGGGACGTAAAGCTTGTTTGGGGAGTCTTTCCTGAGGCATTCTGCTTACATGGCCAAACCATCTAAGCTGAGATCTTTCAATTCGGAGAAGTAACGGCTCGATGTTAAGAGATTTTCGAATTTCAGAGCTACGCACCTTGTTAAACAGTGTAACTCCTTCGATTCTTCGTAAAAACCTCATTTCGGACGCTGGCACTTGTGATCGCATTCTTTTGGTCATTACCCAAGCTTCATGACCATAAGTGAGAATGGGGACAAAAACTGCTTTGAAAATTGAGATTTTTGCCTTTTTCGACTGTTTTTTTATTTTCATTATAAAAATGTCAACGCTTGAAGTTTTTTTTTTTAAATAAAAGCTCAAATAGCTGGTGAAGATTGTCAATCTAGAAATACACATAACTAACTTTGAAAACCTGACAATGCCACTGTTAGATTGATTATCATTCTTGAAATCTTTGAGCATCAAAGATCAACATTGTTTCATAAATTCATCAATAAGTCTCTTTGAGTCTGGACCAAAGCATCATACCCTATCATTGATAAATTTGTTAAATTCCAAATACTTACAGTGACTATATTTTGTTCATTACAATAAATACTTGCTAATAGAGTCTTAATTTACAATTCTGAAAAGCAATTGCACAATATAAAAACTTTTGACTTCACTATCTTATTGACATGACAGTATGCCAAACCTATTGGCATGGCAGTGTCTGCAATTCCACTCAACTATTTGTAAGTCTAAAACCTGATAGTTACTGAATAATAAGTGAGCACATCTTGAAATAGAATAATTTTACAAGCCCATATAGCTGTAACTGCACAACCCTTAATATCAGTAGGCTAGTACCAGGGTACACCTAGATTATAGTATTTTAATTCTGCTTTTATTACTGAAGCTGTAGGCTAACTGATAGTGTAGGCTCTAAAATACTTTTGAGTTTCATTGATATAAAAAATCAGAGCCTAGATTTTATCGGCAGACTAATTTTTCAACTTTGCATATTTTCTGACAGTAGCTTAGGCTATTAAGTTGCTTGTTTACCAGTATCTCTTACCGGTATAATGCAGCATCACTGCACCTGCAAAGTGCACCAGTAGGTTAAACCTTTTGAATTGAACTAGCCTACAGCAGCTATCAGGCTAAGATTACTAGTATACTTTAACAACGTGGTATATATTACACCCTAGGTACGAGCACCACCAAGACTTCGACCTACCGTACCAACCCAAGGCGTACCGGTGCCATACTGGTAGGCCTATTGGTATTGGTTTTGGTCTAAGCTAGTCCCCCTGGTCAGGACTGTGATCTGCATCGCCACACCACACATCAGTTTTAATTTTCAAATTTCTTAACTTGGAATACGCTAACCAAATGTCACATAACAACAAACAATTTATAATTCACTTTTGGGCATATCGACCTAGGCCTCTTTTTTGCAAGTTTTTCCTCATAGAGCCGCAAATTGACCATTTTCATGTTGAACTAGGCTATTTCAAACCAACACGCATACTTTCACTTTTGAAAATCAACTTTTTTTCAACAAAACTTATGAACCTAATTTTAGCCTACCGCGAGACCTGGCAAACCAGTTCTTCAACATTTCACGCAAATCGTGGGCTCACGAGCGTACCGGCGAAAAAAATTTACTCTTTTAGCAAATTTTTTTCGCTGGCAACTTTACTCTTGTAAGGTGCTACGCCCGTAAGGTGGTACGCCTGGGCTTACGGAATTTTCCTTTAAAATAAACTAAGGTTACGCTCGTAAGCTGACGATTTTACGCACAGTGTAGACCGGGCCTAAGACATTTAAGTTCCTAACTTTAAGCCTCTTTACATGGCAAAAAGTAAGCGGGTCGAGTCAACGCGCGTTGACTTAAATTGGGGATTCCCCACTCTACACGCTTGCGTTTGTGTTTACAAGAACAATTTTTGAAGTGGGTTGAAATCTCTGAATCTTGAGGCGCATTATGATGTACTGGTACCTCTTAGTAGGTGTAGGTAGGCTAGTTAGACCACAGATCCTCCGTAACAATTATGATTAGTTGTTAATGTTATGGAGGATCTATGGTTAACTTTGTTCCTAATTAGGCTATAGAAGTCAGCATTTAGCATATGAGGTACCGCCGTACCGGTAGGTAACTGGGTAATCTGGTAATGGTGATCAAGTAGCACCATAATAAATTGATAGATTAGAGGAGAGTTCGTAGATAAGACTAATTAATAGGCCTATGTTTATGTTGCTACAAATTTATAGCCTTAACTTGTTCACTGCTCTGTGTCAACTTTTACAGTTACGATTTCTTTTTTTTAAGCAGGCTCAGGCTATTTAATTATGTCTATTTACTGATAGGTAGCCAGGACTTTTGAAACTGACTTTACCTTGTTTGCATTTTTTTATCTCAGATCTAATACGCTACTTGTAGGCTTTTGATCCTATCACAGCAGACTTAGCACAGTAGCAGTATGAGCAGGCTACTGTATTGCTGATTGGGGTATTGCTCATAGCCTATAACAACAGAAATACATAAGCTACCAGTAATGCTTACTCGATTGATTCCGAACTTGACATCACTTTCAAATGAGTGGAGACTTGACACTTGATGGAAAGTTATATACAATTTTGAATAATAAAACTAACTATGAACAGCATTCGTTTTTGATGTCCTAGAGAACTAGAAATATACTGGTAGTAGTTAGAAAGAACTGTAGTAAATGATAAGGCAGTGACTAAAGCGCCCACAATTGCCTCTCACTCTACTTTTGTGGCTTCGTTTACGAACGTGTGAATACGTGCAACTGATTCACTTATCTATTACCTAACCCCACCATAGGAGGGTAGACAAAGTACTACCCTGTACTAAGACAAGAATCAACTCTTCGCTCTTTAAAAAAAGAGAAGTGCAATGAAGAATCGAACCTGCAACGTCTAACATGCAAGACATAAGCATGCCCGCAGACCACCATGCCAGACTCTTGATTGATGACTAGTGGGTACGCTAACCTCTTACCGTTACCAGCCTACTGAGTTGACAGGGTGAGTAGGCCTAGGCCTGTTTACCGTACCCTATAGCTATAGCTAGTAGCATAGGCCTAGTACCCATACCTACAACCTACCGGTAACAACTATCAAGCCAAATCTGCAATTTATAGGCTTTAACTTAACTTTCTACATGTGTTTAGGCCTACAACCTACCAGCAAATACTAGCTCCACTCTTATCGATTGTCTTCTTCACGTTTACGCGCTTCGAAGCATGTTAACCTACCTACTGCAAGCGGGTTGACTTCAACCCACAAATAAGCCCGCTTGAGCACTCAACCGTAGCGACGTAGAAAACGTCAACTTTTACCGGGTTGAAAATAGCGGGTCGACGCGGTTAAAAGTACACATGTAAAGAGGGTATTTGTTAGAAGCCAGAGCCGCAACTTCGAAAAGGAGGGGGGGCAAGGGGGCGGTGCCCCCCAAACACAAAGCGACAATAGTAGAAAATAGAGATAAGTATTGTAAGCGCCCCCTTGAAAGAAATTTTTGCCCCCCTAGAACAATGCTCCAGTTGCGGCACGTAGCCCTAATTGGAACCCAGTGGCAGTGACGGAATCTGAGATTCAAGGGATCTGGACCCCTGCTCAAGCCAGAGAAATATAAGAAAAACTTTCATAAAATTCATTGCAATAACTGAAACAAGATCCATTTCTTGTTCAGACTTAACAGTAAAGAACTCGGTGAGGAGCGGCGATGAACATCTCCAAAATTATCTTTTTTTGTAAATGCAAACGAATCAGGTTAAAACTTTAATTTTTTTTTATTTCATGATCTACCAGCTTGTAACAAAAAGCGTGATATTTTACCATTAACCAGCACCCTCATAGCCCATTTGCGCAGCCAATTTAATTATGTTTTTACACTGCTAATTCCTTTGCCACGTTTTAAAAGCATTAATTTTTGCAAAATAGGCGTAAAATTAAGTTAGTTTTGCACAAAAAATTGCAAAATCTCCAAATGCTGGGGGCAAAGCCCCCCAGACCCCCTTGCCTTTGGCTATGGGGGCGTTGCCTCCAAGCCCCAATGGCTGAACCTACCCTTACTTAATTGAAAATTTGTTTGTTATTATTTTTTAGACCTAGTGTTTACGCGAGGTATTCAGTACTTTGACTTTGTCAAAGTTTTTCATTGTTTGACGGCATTAGAGAGCAATATGTTGGTGGTAATGACTGTACGTACAGTGTTGAAAGTGCCCTTTGAAAAAGCTGCCCCCCCCCCTTGCCCTTCTGACGCTCCAGCACCCCTGTTTCTGGTGAACTGAACATTCAACACTCAGGCCTATATATTTTTTAAACAGCATGATTGATAACAGAAGTATTACGCAATAATTAACTCTCCGTCACACGCAGTAGCGTAGTCAGGGGGGGCTATAGCTATATATGAAGCATACATTCAGGGGGGGGCTAAATTGTGTCAAAAATAAAACTCACAAATACATAAAAGCTTTGAAAAATGGCCAAAAATAAGCAATCAAATTTGATCGCTACTGTAAAAATGCCAAGCATAGGTGTCATCAACAAATATATTATAATCTTAATTAGGAATAGGAGGGGGGCCATAGGTGGGCAAGTTAATGCAAAACGTTAGCTTCGTTAACCACTAGTCCGTTAACAAACTTCACACCTCCGTTAACGTTAATACGTTATTTTCAGCTTTAATTAACGGAAGTTAATAAAGTCCGTTAATTCGTTCACATTTTGCGTGTAATTTACATTTCGTTTTATTCACTCGCTTCTATGACACGTATTGGCGCTGTTGACCTAACTGAAAGGAAATATTTATTGCTACGGTGGTCTTTTTGTGTTTTGGAAGTTACATTTTACAGTCTAATCTAATTTCAAGATAAAAATACGTTCAAATGCACTAACGAAGTTGCGATCGGTAAATCTTTTTGAATTGTGAACAGCGATATAACTATTAGACCTGTGAGGCTGCAGCTTATTGTTTGCCACAAAAAAGAGTTCCTTTCTTCGCTTTCTTTCAAAAAACTTGTGCTAATACGCAACAAGTGTTACCAGTGAAAACTGGTTTGTACCGGTACGATAAATGAATGGTGCAAGATATTAACCATAAAAACCTTAACGGAAGTTAACAAAACTTAACGGAAGTTAATTTAGTCCGTTAATAGAACTTAACGGAAGTTAATTTAGTCCGTTAACATGAAAAACTTTTTAACGGATTAACGAGTTCAAGAAAAAGTTAGCTTCGTTATTAACGCTTAACGGACTTGTGCCCACCTATGAGGGGGCTAGTTAATTACCAATCATTCCTCTCAAATCTCTTTTCATTAGCCTCCCTCAATTATTTTTCTCTATAAGCTGTGGACGGAATAGATTACTCCACGTAAGTTTTATTGAACTGTACGATTTTAAAATTTACCAACATCTAAATACGAGAATCAAAATTTTGTCATTAGCCACCTTCCATAATAGCTCATTTATGCAACCAGTTTAATCATGTTTGCACGGTGTGGGGAATCAAGATTTTCCATCCACCACAAAAAAATCAAATACACATGTCCATGAACCAAACTTTTTTAATGCTTACGACAGAATGCGAAACGAAAAAGAGTGCCGCGTGCGATAGAACTCCCGTAATACACTAGCGCAAAAAAAAGAAAAAAAATAACAGTCTAGAGGGCGGAGTGAGACAGAGAGCGGAGGGAAAAGAGTGTTGAAAAAAAATAAAGAAAGAACAGGAGGATGTGGGGCACCACAACGGCCAATTTCCTTGCCACGTTTTAAAAGCATTATTTTTTATCAAAATAGCCCTAAAATTAAGTTATTTTTGCAAAAAAATGCAAAATTTTCGAGCGCTGGGGATACGCGCCCAGACCCCCGTGCCTCCGACGGCTGGGGCCTTTGCCCCCAGTCTCCGGCAGCTGGGGACTCCGCCCCCAGACCAGCCCCACATTGCGAATTTCTGGCTACGGGCCTGGTTATACAATGCCCCCTTGTGCATTAATATTATCTCCAATAATAAGTTTACTGAGCAACATTATTTTGTAGATCCAGATAAATTTCCTACCTTTGATTCATGCTGCCACTTTACATACCTTGCATCAGCAACTTCTTCCTGGTCCCTCAGAAATCGCGTCACGAATCCCTAAGGGACTACTATCCACTAGTAATTCTCTAAATGGCAAACTTTCATGCAAATAAATTTATATTGCGTTGAGAGATGTACGAGCATGGCCCTGAATGCGACTGCTTCTTAGTGACGGTGCTGAGTCAATGCAAGAGTAAATAGTTTACACTACATACGCAACATGATGGGATGTTGCTCTTTTTTGCGAAACCCGACATAAGGGCGCAGAGACGTAAATAGACAATCTGCGCTAGCATTTTCGCGCTTCGGACAAGAATTATATAATGAAAGAAACGAACTTTACTAATGAGTTTTTTATTTAATTTTTGAAAGCCAAGTTTTGAAAGAAGTTGTTTGAATTTACTTCCTTCCTTATGGGCTCCACCAACTCCTCACAAGAATTCGGCGGAATTAAACGAGAAAATGAGTGGTTTGATTTGATTTGGCTTCACACGGGGACAAAAGACTAATTATGATTGTTTGCTTAACGGCTTAAGTAGAACCGTTAAATGACTGCGATTGAAAACAACCGCTGACATGGTTACGTAAAATAAACTCATTAAAAATAAACATTTCTTTTTAAAGGTTTGTTCAAGATTAGTGTACGGAAACTTAAAAACTGTTTAAGGATAGTGCTTTGTGCTATAATTGAGAACTGAAAAAACGAAGCGAATTCAAAACACTTCTTTCAAAATTTGACTTTCAAAAATTAAAAGAAATACTCATTAGTAAAGTTCGTTTCTTTGATTATATAATATTTTCCGAAGCACGAAAATGTTAGCGCAGATTGCAGATTTACGTCTCTATCCCCTTATGTCCCTGCGCCGTTATGTCCTTGTCTGCGCCCTTATATCGAAGATCGTCCTTATTGTGTAGACTATACCAAAATTTCACGGGAGAAAAGTTTAACATCACAAGTAAGAGAGAAATTTTACAAAACGTTCATGCCCAACAACTAGTCGAAGCAGTCACGGTTACTCCATGCAGTTCACCAACGCCTCGTCATATTTTCTCTGATGATGCCAATGATTTAGATCTGACAAACCTAGTTTCATACCCTAATCTTTCAAGCTAGTAATAAATTTTCTTTGAACTTCGATAAAACACATTGCATGTTGTACTCAAACAAAAGCAAACCCCAACAGCATGATTTTGTGCTAGACATAGATGGTAAAAAATTGTTTCCAGAAACTTCAACTAAGTATTTAGGGATAATTCTCGACGAAAATTTGAACTGGGCTGAGCATTTGCAATATGTCTCTAAAAAGCTAAGCATAGCCGGAGGAATCATGTATAGACTTCAACACTATTTAACTCCGAAACTTTTAAAGCAAGTTTATTACAGTATTGCACACCCCCATCTACAATATGCCATTACAAGCTGGGGAAAGGCACCAGTAACTTATACCAATAAAGCTTGAGTTCAGCAAAATCGACTTATTCGTATCTTGTCCAAAACCTATAAACAAAAAGTAAAACTTTCTTCTTTGTTTCGCAAATTGAATATATTAAAAATTGAGGATATATACAATTTTGAAACTCTGAAATTCATGTGTAAATTCAAAAATAAAACGCTGCCAACACCTTTTCGAAACTATTTTGCACCTACATCAAACTTTTATTACTACTCAACGAGAAGTTCAAAAAAAGGAAATCATTATTTATCAAAAGTCAACAAAAAACTTACTCAAAGATCAATTAAAATATGTTGAACCAAATCGTGGAACAAACTCCCAACTCGATTACTGAATTATACCAATAAGGATTAAGCGCATTCTCTAAAAAAAAATCAAAACTGCACTACTTGAAACTTCTGAAGAAAAATAATCCTGTTTCACACTTAAGGTTCATTACCTAAAATTTTTTTTTTTTTAATAACAGCCAAAAAATTGCCCTTGTTTAAATTTACAGTACCGTTAGCCTTTTGCAAAACATTAGTTTCTGTTTTGTGTTTATTTTATTTTTTTAACAACAATTGTAGGAATCTATGTTATCTCAAGTATTGTTAACTAGAAATTAATTTTGTTGTTTTAGTTTAATTATGAGAGGCTGCAGACTCAAAGACCTTGCCAGTCTTTTCAGAATGGCATTTTTTGGTCTTTCGCAGCCTCTCATAAGGAAACAGCTGCAAGAATTTTGTTCGTATTAAGTTGCTATTTTATCCTATTGGCTGTGTTTCCTGCGATAAAAAATTCGTTATCATTAATCAGGAATTCGATGATATCTATTTGGGGTCATTCGAAAGCGATCAAAGCAAAAATATGTTGCAATTATACATTAACTGCGAAAATAATGCATAACAGGAATTTCCACTTAATGAAGAGGGAAAGCAGATTCCTTTACTTTTAAATCAAGAAGCAGACCACTGCAATATACCTTCATGTACATTTTATATCCATTTTATAATGGATCTGCTGTGGAAACTGGAACCAGCACAAATAATGATACAGAACTTCGCGCTGAAAAAAGTAATGAGCCTTTTTTACAATGACTCAGACGCGAAGCCAAAAATTCGCAATGGGGGGGTGTCTTGGGGGTCTGGGGGCGGAGCCCCCAGCGCTCGAAAATTTGGCATTTTTTGCAAAAATACCTTAATTTTAGAGCTATTTTAGTAAAAAATAATGCTTTCAAAACGTGGCATAGAAATTGGCAGCGCAACATGATTCAACTGGTTGCATTGATAGACTATATGGAAAATGGCTAATGATAACATTGCAGTACTCTTGTTTACATACTGGTAAACCAAAAAATCCTATTATTCAGTAAAACTCACGCGAAGTAATCTATTTTGTCTATGTTTTATAAAGAAAAATAATTGGGGGGGAGGGGGCTAATGGAAAGATATTTGAGAGAAGTAATTGGTAATTAACTAACACTGAATAGCCCCCCTCTCCTTATTCCTGAGTTTATAATATATTTGTTGATAAAACTTATGTTTGGCGTTTTTACACTAGCGATCAAATTTGATTGTTTGTTTTTGGGCATTTTTTAAAGTTTTCATTGATTTGTGACTTTAATTTTTGACAATTAGTCCCCCCCCTGAATATATGTTTCACAAGATGCTTTAAATGACCTTTTTAGTCAATTCCAGTGCAAAAAAAAACAGTCTCAAAAGAGCTAAAACCGTGGTATGTTTCTTATTCTGCATTTTGATTGGCAGGCCAATGGGGGGGGTTATAGCCCCCCCCCCCCCCGCCCACCCCTGGCTACGCTACTGCAATGACTCGATATTAAACAATGATTCGATATTAAAATCCTTGCTCTCTTCTAATTCACTTCAGGCAACAATTCCAGAAAAAGACAAACGAGGAAAACATGAGAACCGCAAACCTCTCAACAAAGACCTACAGTAATCGTGAAACACATCGAAAAATACAATCCATGCATCAGTCATTACCGACAACGTATGCACCGAACCGACGTTATTTGCCGAGTGACGTCACTATCATCGATATGTGTCGTAATTATACTGTAACACACATAGGTGGGCAAGTTAATGCAAAACGTTAGCTTCGTTAACCACTAGTCCGTTAACAAACTTCACACCTCCGTCAACGTTAATCCGTTATTTTCAGCTTTAATTAACGGAAGTTAATAAAGTCCGTTAATCCGTTAACATTTGGCGTGTAATTTACATTTCGTTTTATTCACTCGCTTCTAGAACACGTATTGACGCAGTTGAGCTGATTGCAAGGAAATATCTATTGCTATGGTGGTCTTTTTGTGTTTTGGAAGTTACATTTTACAGTCTAATCTAATTTCAAGATAAAAATAAGTTCAAATGCACAACGAAGCTGCGATCGAAAAATCTTCGGAAATTGTGAACAGCGATAATTTATAGACCTATGAGGCTGCAGGTTACTATTTGCCTCAAAAAAGAGCTTCTTTCTTCGCTTTCCTTTATAAAACTCGTGGTAATACGCAACAAGTGTTATCAGTGCAAACTGGTTTGTACCGGTCCGATGATAGAATGGTGCAAGATATTAACGATAAAAACTTTAACGGAAGTTAACAGAACTTAACGGAAGTTAATTTAGTCCATTAACATGAAAAACTTTTTAACGGATTAACGGGTTAATGAAAAAGTTAGCTTCGTTATTAACGGATTAACGGACTTGTGCCCACCTATGGTAACACATCCTGAGCAAAACTGCTGTAACAAGTTTTATCGTAGTGTCGTTTCAGATGACATGAACATCGGATTAACTAAATTGGGATCAGAGCAATGTGAAGCTTGTGTGGCGTATGGCACTGTTAAAGCGGGGCCCCGGGATCACGAACCGATGGAGTGTGAAAAATGCAGAGAGTGGAAACGGTATGATATTCGGTAAAGTGCAGCAAGAATGAAATACAAAGCAGACTGTGAAACTGATTGGCCAGCTGAAACAGTAGTTCGGTCTGTTAACCTACAAAAAGTGATAATGCTTCCTCGCATCCCAGGTGTAAAATCGACTGCTTTCACCAAAAGAATTATTGCGTTTCATCATCAGTTTGCAGTCGTTGGAAAAGAGAGACCAGACAAAGAAAAAAAAAGAGAGACCAGACAGGAAAAAAAAAAAATGGAAAAGAGAGACCAGACAAGAAATCAATTTTATGGCACGAGGTTAGCAGGTCGATTAGGAAATCGCTTCCTGCTATCATACCGCATTATTGCATGAAAGATCGGCGAGTAAATTCATTTTTGGTCAGATAACTGTGCTGCCCACTACAAAAATTGGTGCCTTTTCTCGTGCTTAATCTTGCTGGTAAATTCCCAGAGGTGGGCACTCGGTACTCTAAAAGTACCGACGGTATTTTTGCCGCTACTTTGTTAAAAAAGTACCGACGGTACTTTATTCGTTACATTTTTTAAAAAGTACCGACGGTACCGGTACTCGGTACCGTAATTCGGTACTCTTCAAAAGAAAAAATTTGCTAATTTTGGAAACAATATTTTTGATGATTTTATGCGTTATAAACAATGATTGAGTCTCTTACTTGCCTAGTGGTAACTGGTATAACATGCTCAGTGAATAAATCTACGGAAACAATTACTTTAAAAAAAAATTCAAATCATTATACTCACTGTATTACGCCTAAACCTGTAACGAGTTTGCTTAGTCCGGCGCCGCGACAATGCACTTGGGCATCGCAGCTCCTTTGAAAAGTCACAACGGTGGTGAATCGTTGGCAATTCTGTGTTCGATTTGAACCCATGATCTTTGGCACCAGAGCCGAGCACATTACCACATTGGCTATTTGGCCGGTGGAAGAATTGCATAACAGATATTATTAGAGGCTCTCCAATAAAGACGTACTCCAAAGTCAGGGGGGTTGTTCAGTGCGGATATTTCGCGGGCAAGAAGAGAGAGGGCTTCAAGCATTGTGGACATCCGTATTCCTTAATTACAAAGCATGACAATTAAGTCGCCTTCATTGCTCGGAAATTTTGATTCCGTTGTTTTTCAACACATTTTTGATGTCCCTTACGCTTGGTTTATGAGCTATGATACCTAAATGTACTGAAAACGTGTGTTTAGTGCGTTTCAATACCAAATAAAAAGCAATTTTGTTTATATTCTGGTAACCTGGATTCAGTTGCCTTACCAGTTGCGTAGCCAATACAAATGAATGTTAGACGGATCTTAAACCTAGTCGTAGCCAGGATTTTTTAATGGGGGTAGGGGCAAACCACAAAATGCATGCATGACGTCATCAAAGTTTTTCGAAACAGAAACTTTTTGTAGGACAAAGATATCGTAGAATGGAAGATCAGAAGCCGTGGCCAGTGTCTGGCACTTAAGCAGGATTTTGCTTAAGGGAGAGGGCTTGAACCAAAAGTTAAAAAGTGAAAATGTCTGCATTGGGAGACGCGTTGAGCAAACTATAGAGTAACTCATCACAGACGGGGGTCTAAGAGCGGATTCCCCAGCCGGAGACTATGAGGGTCTGGGGGCAAAGCCCTCAGACGTTGGACGATTTTTGCAATTTTTCGGAAAAAAAGCTATTTTAATGCCTTTGGATCACAATTCGCACCTGTTCAAAGCCATTTGAAAGAACTAGATTTTTAACATTTGAAAACCAACTGAAAAAATCAGTATGTTCAATCATCCTGTTACTTACAACTTAAGCCCAAAACACGTTTAATAACTTGCATTTTGGGGCCAAATTTTGTTAGTGATTTTGCCCAGGCAGGGGGAAGTAAGGTACATTGACTACTGCAATATTTTAGCCGCAAACAATAACTCAGTCGATGATTTTTCTTACTGATACCTATTTTGTCATGAAAATAATCAGTGGTAGGAGTACATGTACGGCCAGGGGGCCCAGGCCCCTTCCATGTAAATTCAATGATTAGTTCAATGAGCATTTCTCCTAGCTAATTTATTTTTCAAAGTTATTTTATCTCGTAAAAACTGGCGAGGTGGAGGTAGGTTGTTATTGAAAAATGGTACAATAAATGGTTACGCCTTATAACCATGCTATTGCCCGGGCTGGATTTTCATTGTGCGGGGCTCCTAGCACTTTGAAAATTTTCGCAACATCTTCCTGCCAAATATAGGTGAAGACTAAAAAAGTCTTACCATCATTCTAAACACGAGGTCCCTGGCACTGCGCCATTTGGTAAATCCACCCTAGTAATTACATTACGTTCATAAAAAGGGTCTATGGTAGCAACGTTTAGGACAAAAACCTTTAATTTCAACTGGATTATACAATAAAATTGGTTGGCAAAATTGTATTGAGCGGGCCCCCTCGTCGTCAATATTATTGTTAAGTACTGTTGTAAGCAAAAAAATGCTAAAAGAAACTGAAAGTGAAGAAACGAAAGGCTTTTAGTCACATTTTTATCATTGGTGGCATCCCTTTGTCTTAAAATCCCATGGTTTCAAAACAGGTTTTTGGTGACGTGATAATCCAGCAATAAAGCTGCCTTGGTCATTTTCATACCTTTCATAAGTTCTATCTGTTTGTGTCCGCACGAACAAGCTCAGATCCAGACCAAAGTCAATTATTGGGGGGGATGCAGATGCAGACCATAGTCAAATTATTGGGGGGAATGCAGTTAAATTATTGGGGGATATATCCCCCGTCCCCCCAGGTTTCGGCACCCCCAAATGAGAACAATTTACGGACAAGGAGGGGGTCAATTGTTTGCGAAAGTTTATGGACAGCCCTTTATGAAATTATGTACTGCTACAAATTTTCTTTGGAAAAGGATATCACTTCAAAATGAGTTTATGCAGAGGACAGGCTGGTCTTCAGTCTTCACTTTTCAGGACAGACAAAAGAGCAAAGAACATAACGCAAAACAGTTAACTTTTATGATTTACTCTGTAAAGCAACTTAGTGCAGTGTCGGTGAACTGTCAGTCATCCGCAATTATCCAGTAAACAACTCCTTATTACGTGGGCAAGGTTTGAAAGTGCTTCTCCGTAGTTTCAACTCCTTTTGAATGGCTTTAATTCCATTTCACACAAAAGTACCGAATACCGCGGTAAACGTGCTAAAAAAGTAACGGCGGTACCAAAAACGGTACTTTTTTGAAAAAGTATCGACGTTACCGATAACGGTACTAAAAAAGTACCGCGTTACAGTACCGCGGTACTGCCCACCTCTGTAAATTCCATTCGCACCAATATAAAAGAAATCACTCTGAAGTATTTTGAACCGAGCCACACTTTTATGAGAGCTGAATCGGTTCATGCTGGTGTAGAAAAGGAAATGCGAAGATCGCACCACGACAGCGTGTTTGATTTTGAAGATTTCGTACAAGTCGTAAAGCGATCCGATTCAGGGAAAATGGAAGTAATCCAAGCAAACCACAACAGTTTTTTACAATATCGGAAACAACATTCAACAGCAAAATTGAAGCAGAAGTCAAAAATTAAAGACATGGTCTGCGTCAAGTTCGTAAGAGGAAAATCAGTAGCGCTCTGCTAATTGGATAATACTGAAGAAAATTTTGAAAAACTACATTTTTTGAAGAAGAAATTTAATGTTCGAACGGCACTGCCTGGAGCACTACGAGAAAAAACACGGGGAATTCCATTAGAAAGGAAGAAGAAAATTTTAGAAAACCTATGCCAGTTTATGCCGGCTTCATGCAAATTCTTCTGGGAAGGCCTGGAGGTATCCAGCGATGCAGAGGATTTGCTTTCCAATCTTTGAACATTTTTTGGTCTTCATCTGAAATCTCAAACCACCCCTTTGAGCCATGGCATAATCCAAAAACATGTGTAAAAATGTTGAAATCGCCTATTTATATTATTTACAATGAAGCATGCGCGTGGAATAAGCTTACGCTACTTTGCATTTTACTATCTCTTTTAAATAGTTTGTTAAATTGTTTTTAGCTCATGCCATTTTTTCAGTATCTAACTAGACGTGGCTTGTTCTGAAATAGCAGTCCAGCTATACAGTTGCTGGTGGGTGCATGTCATATTTTTAATGTTTTTCGGACTATACCAATACCAGTTTATAGAGTTTGATGCTTGACAAGTTGTAAAAAGTCTGACACCAATAGCAACAAACTTTTGCTTCTTTCCTTGGTTTAGCAGTTACTACTACTAGAAAAGGTGGCTAATAATTTAGCTTGAGCTTGCCAGCTATTTTTATGCTTATTTAGTTATTTTGTGTATGTTTTGCGCTACTCAAAACTTGGCTTTTTTAAACCACAATTTCATCTGAAAAGGTCTTAAAATTGCGTATCTCTCTGAATAATGGGGACTTCGAATCAAGACCCCAAACTGTGATACAAATTTCAAGTTTTGATCCAGGCCCCACTTTTGGGAATTTCTGTTTACGCCACTGGTTGGAGCCTACCCACATTTTAGTTTCGAACGGCAGCACTGAGTTAAGCTAAGCGTAAAGCTTTGATCCCGGCAGGTCTGCCTACTAGTGGTTGTTGCTTCTGATAAGAACTGTAGTTCAATTTTTGTGCGATTATATTGAGTTGAAACGTACATTTTCCAAACACATTATGTTAGTATTCTTATCAATTCGTTGGAGAATCCGTTTTATTCAATAAGATTTTTTTTTCAGAAAATCGATCTATTTTTCTTTTAAGGGAACGTTTATTTATTTCACGAAGTTTAAAGAAATTTTTCGCGAAAAATCGATGTATATTTCTCATCAAAGTTTTATGGTGTTGCTTTTTCCTATGAAGTCAAATTTTTTTCGCGAAATAGGATGTACAGTATTTTTTGTCCAAGTTTTTGGAACGTTATTTTAATTCTATGAAGTTTAAAGTTTTTCGCAAGAAAATTTATCTATTATTATTTTATCTACGTTTGAGGTAGCTTATTGCTTTTTGTTTGGTATAAATACATTTTTTTGAAGAAAATTGATCGATATATGTATTAACTATTAACCAACTGTTTCATTTTACAGAGTAAAAGATGCTTCACAAATACACTTTTTATAAAACCACGAGGCTCATTTTTGTTCAAAATTTAAGAACCACCTCACTATGAAAAAAACAATTAAGAACAAGGGATGCATTTGTTACTAACCAACCAAGTTTTCATGACCTTTTTTATATTCTAATTACATTTTACTGGCCATGGGACAGGGAAAGAACCTTTTTGGTCTTTGAGTCAAGCTGCCACCTGTTAACTGCACACGGTGGAGGATTCAAAGTTTCATTTATGCAATATTGCTAAAGAAAAACCATGAGAGTTGTGAATACCAATTTTTTAGTATTTGGTTTGACCCAACCAGGAATCGAACCCACGTTTACAGCTTCGGTGCCAGATGTTCTATCCACTGATCGGACAACCACTATTGTCATTGTTGATTTGCCAAACAAAAATCATGCTCTTTCCCAAAACATAGTTCCTAACCAAGCAAGAATGGATTTGTGTCATTTTATTTTTCAATAACGTTTAAAGCAAGTTAAGAACAAACGAGGCTGAAAATGGTAAAAATTTAACAAAGCCAGTCTCCACCAAAAATTACTGGTTCTTAAAAACATAAAAAGTGAGGTTGGAGTATTTTTATTCACCGAAGTTATCGGTTGTCGTTCTTGGTCTACAATTGTTTTTTTTTGGAGCGCAAACGAGACTACACGCAGCTAGCTGTTGAGTTGATTTTCGCTTTATTGTAGATAGTTCGACATTTTCATCTAAGCTGCATAGATTTGAATAATACTCCGTTGATTGCAGCACAAGTACACATTTACTGGTTTCGTGCAGATGAAAATACTTTACACATTCCTCAAAATCCTTGTTTTTATTTCATACAAAGCAGGCGCGATACAAAACGCACCTAGGATTTTGCTAAGGAAGCTGAAACCAAACGTTGAAAACTTTTGTTAAAAAAATGTCTCGTGCGAGTGGCGTTTTTAAGAAACTGGTGCAACACAAGCGTGCCACAAACGGGAAACCGGAGATTGATTTTTGTGATTAGCCCCAAGCTGCTGGTCAATTTGAGTGATTTTTTAGGAAAAAAATACCCATTTTAACGCTATTTTAAAGCAAGAACGCCAATTCAGAAAAAATCGTAAAATTTTACTTATTAAGGGAAAGCCGTGTAATGTGGACCCTCGTGTAAATTGGACCCCTTCGCTCATCTTCCATTCCGATGCCAAATAAACGGAGTCACATAACAGCTTGAATTACAATAATAATGTACAGAAACTTCAGTCTAAGGGTGCGTTTAGACTGGACGCGAAGCAACGCGAAGCGACGCAAAGCAACCAAAATTTGACGTCATCGACAGCTCGCGAAAGGTTGCGACCGCTCGCAACCTTCGCGAGCAGTTGCGCAACAGCGCTTGCTTGCAGGCTGTAGTAAGATAACCAACTAATTCACTGATTTGATTTTTACGATCGCAGTTTGCTA
Source organism: Trididemnum nubilum (assembly GCA_963965965.1). NCBI lineage: Eukaryota > Metazoa > Chordata > Ascidiacea > Aplousobranchia > Didemnidae > Trididemnum > Trididemnum nubilum. The sequence goes on along the minus strand of OZ014474.1, from coordinate 961,357 downwards.
GAAAATAATATAAATAGTTCATTTGTATGGTTTAGCGCCTATTTATCAGTCCAAAGAGTAGGCCTAGGTTGTTGGCAAAGTTAGATTCGCGATAGCCCTAGGCTAGCCAAGTTAATTTGGATCTAGACAGCTAAGGCTGTAAATCCTAGAGTGATTTTTCATAGCTATGCTGGATCTCAAAGCTTCATTATAATGAATGCAGCAAAGCAGTAGGCCTAGCCCCACGACATCTAGCTTTTAAACCAAAACTTTTTATTCTGTGCAGCATAGCAGAAGACCAGTCCAGTAGTTCTTTTGGCTGAGCAGCTTTTGCTTTTTTGTCTTAAAGTAAACTTAAACTAACATGATGTTTTTTTTTCAGAATATAAAATAACCCACCAACAGGCTAGTTTTAAGTGTGTTGATAGTGTTTTTACCCATTGTTTGTTAGCTTGTTGTTTTAAAAGTAACCACAATTGAACAATTCCTTGAATACTGGAAAACTCGCAAAACTTTTTTCACTGCCTTTTTGACCAAGCCAACTTGGTGAAAAGAACTGTATTTAGAATTGGTTTCAAGCTACACTGCTACATGCAAGAGCTAGATAGATACAAAAATTCGAAAAATTCCTATGAACTTTTGGATTGGCCTAATTAGTAGTCACTTCTTTGAATAGCTACAAACATGGAATTTTTTCTTCTGAATGTCCTCTTAAAAGTCTTCTTGTTTCTGAAGGTTTGTTACCGTGATCAAGTTGAACTGGAAGCAATGGTTTTGGACTACCCCAAGTTTTATAATTATGAATATTGCAGTCTGGTAGTGATTTTTCACTCCAGTCCTAATTGATGAAAATAGAAATGTCAAGTGTGTTAAATATTCATTTACTGTGTCTTTGTATAATATCTGAATTTAGTTGTTTGTGAATTTCAAAACATTTTTACTGTCTCTTAAAATTTTTACTGCTTTACATGGTGAATAAAGTGACAAAGTAAACAATTTTAAGTCTGAAGTTCAATCATTGCAATTGCAGTCAGTGTATTTAGATGAACTAGAAAGCCAATATATATCTAACCAGTAGAAAGTGAGTTCTGTTGTTTTGCTGAGGTTACTATTATTGGTAGAGAAGTACCCGCCAAGCTAGTTCATTACTATTGTTCCATTCTCTAAACTAAACAAAAAACTTGATACAGCATTTATAATAAAAATAATTGGACTGGGGAAGGAAGCGTCAGTTACATAAAAACGTGAGAACTAATAACACTTTTATTCAGATGCTTGAGTAACAATTTTCAAATGAAAAAATCTAAATGCTTTTTTTTATCAGGGGCATAACCAAAACCATGCTTAGAGGGGGCTTGACCTTACTGCTATAAATTTGTCTGTATCTTACAAACGGTGGTTTAAAGCGAAGCTCTTTGAGGTAAACGCAACCGTCGCAACGTAGCCTACTGGTACCGCAAGAAAATGCAAACTAATAAAATGCTATCGATAGCATTTAACTTCGCACTAAACATCGATAAGCGCTCCGCTAGCGAATAAAACACCAAACTTAGTTTTAGAAGCTGACTTTTCCTCAAAGCAACTGCTGGTATCAGGTATCACTGTGCTAAATTCTTGTCCTTCGATGATAGTGTCAAATCATGCAAAAACTGCTATGTTTTTTTGCTTTCTCCAGCAAATCAACACAGCAATCCATTGCACAATAAGCAAAAAATCCACTACATAACTGATGACAAATCCAGCTTTCAGTTTCACTCATAGAGTTAACATTGGGAGTCTTCATAAACAGCACTAAATAACACATACAAACAACTGTTTAAGCTTACTACAGGTATCATAACATGCTTGCCTGAAAACGAAAAATCACATCAAAAAAACAACATTTAAAGTTAATGATTTAAATAAACCTGTGGACTAGCTTATTGGTTTACACTCTACAAGATACCGGTAGATCTACCACTCCATAATGAGACATGGATGGTGAAAGCGTTTAAGGATTTGTTAACTGAGTTAACACCGAAAGAGAACTTTTGACATCTGCTTTCAGCTTTTTGCGTTTCTGCATTAAAACCCAGAACTGTCATCGTCAAAACAGATTAGGGCAAGTTTTCAGTGAAAGGATCTAAACAAATCATTGATAGCTCGTAAATAGGCCCAGTACTACTACGTTTTTGAAGAAATGACTTGTCTTTTCATTTCCAAATTCGATCTACTGTACTTCGTTTTTCACTTAAACTTTACAAATTTTTTTCTCAAGATTGTTTTGTTACCTGAGCTATTACTCTAGACTCTTCTTCACGGTTATTGCATGATAACATAATATAAACTCAATCTTCGTTTTACCGGTAATTCCAGCGCGCCATGACGAAACAGAACCTGTGATTACTATAATAGCGCTTCAACAAAAACTACACAAAGCTCTTTGCTCATTGAATACATTTTAAAAGTAAGTTGTCAAAATTAGCCTATGAAGCGACCAGTCGCGAAGATTAGCAACCACTCGCGAAGACTCGCGAAGGTTGGCAACCTTCGCGAGTGACGTAATCGACCACTCGCGAAGGTCGCCAACCTTCGCTTCGCGTTGCTTTGCGTCCAGTCTAAACGCACCTTAACAAAAAGAATTTTCTAGGAGATACTTAAAAGAAAGCAGGGGTAGATGGTTTTAGCGACTTTTGATGTAATTTTTATTAGTCAGAAATTTTGAGTTTTGTTGAAGATGCGAGATTTATTTTCTTGAAGTAGACTGTTAAAGGATTTGCTGTTTTCATGAAAAACAGCACATACCGTTTGAGGCAAGTTTCGATGATTATGAAAGAATGTAGGCTTTGTTAAATGGCGATTACCCTAAATGTGTATATTGGACCCATAGGCATTGTGCAATTTGGACCAGGGGTTCATATTACACAAAAACTAGGCTTACAATAAAGTTACTGTTTTTAGCCATTATGATTTAATTAGCATGACTCCTGGAAAAGACTGATAGATTTGGTAGCCTCATAAGTTCCTACTGTTACCAGTATCTGATAATGTGTTACCCACAGCCCAGTAGTTACCGGTACCAAGATGGGATAAACTATTGTGGGGATTATTCACCAGAAGGTAGGCTACTGGTATCTGTAATGGGAAATAAAAACTGTATCAGTTCTGGTACCGTATTACGCAATGCAGAATAGAGAAAATGAGGGTGATAGCAGAGACTACTGGTACTGTAATGAGTGATGAGTTGCGGTATTAACCTACCGTCCCGGCACCAGTACACTACCGGCAATTTAAGATGGAATGTCAAAAAACAGGACAAACTTAAAGTGAATAACACAAAGACATATTTGGACACAAATTAGATAGCCTATATACATGTTAGTGGAGCAGTGCCATATCAGTATTGTGGTATAAAGATGTGCTTCTACTCCTAACTTAAGTACTATTTTCAGTTTTTCAGTTAATGAAGTTGTACTATGTTCAGTAATACTACATTTTGCTGTTAACTTATCTGGCTAATAGATTAGAATTATTATCACTATGTCTACTCGTGCAGAAAGAAAATCTAAAGGAAAGTATAGCAAATGGTCTGAAGAAACAATGAAACATGCAATTGCTGCTGTTGAAAACGGTCTAATGAGTAAAAAGAAAGCTGCAGCAAGTTATGATATTCCAAAAGCTACCTTACTACGGCATTTGAAAAATTGTAACGAGAAAGCTAAACGTGGCAAAAAACATGTTGGACGTGAAACAGATTTACCAACGGAATTGGAAGATCAGCTCTCAAAGTATGTGTCGGACATGGAAGCAAGATTTAATGGCTTATTTGAATTAGATTTAAGGAAACTAGCTTTTCGGGTTGAAGGTTCTAATAACATTCAAACAAGGTTTAATGTTGACAAAGAGATTGCGGGCAAAGAGTGGTTGGCAGGATTTTTGAAGCGTCACCCAGAAATCTCATTAAGGTTACCAGAAGCCACATCTTTGACACGTACATCTGGATTTAATCGGTATCAAGTCGAAAGATTCTTTGAGCTCCTTCAGAAGACAGTTGAAGAGAACCAAATAACTGCTGGAAATATCCACAACATAGATGAGTCTAGTTTGACAGTAGTGCAAAAAAATGTCAAAGATTCTTATCAAAAGAGGAAAGCGCCAAGTTGGTTCTATCAGAAGTCAACACAAAGGCTGTACAATCCAGAGCCGGCGCTAAGGGGGGGTCAGCCCCCCTACTTTCATAGCTTGGCCCCCCTACTTCTGACGAGTGTTTTGTTGCCTCAGCATAGGACCTGTTGCAGGGAAAGTTAAAACGGAGTAGGTTTAATCAAAAAAGAAAGACATGTCAGACGTAGAACTGCAAAAGTCACTGGAGCAGACCTGTGGTAGATTTTTTGCCCCTGAATTTAATTGACTCGGCCCTGTCTGAACGTAAGATTGAAGTAACCATGCGTGGCTTGCTACGTCACAGAGACACCTGTCTTCATCATAGAGTTGGTTGGTATGCTGATTGTGCAAGATGCACACAGTTTGGCATAGCGATTAGCTCAGCGGGCGGTTTTGAAATGAAACAGTAAACTTCTGTACTGAACTGGCTAGGGTCACTATAGTTACTGCGACTCGTGAAAGATAGCTAAGTAATGGATTTGAGACGTTGGTTAACTAATTCTGATGAACAGGAAGGCAGCAGTAGGCCCAGCAGATCAATTCATGTAAAGCAGCAGCAAGAAGTTACCAATGCAGCTAGATCTCAATCAGTCTCAACGGAATCTGAAGTACAGGATTTAGGTAAAGACAAACCGATGCAAGTAAAGCTGCTGACGTTTCCATCTACAGTGTTTGGGTCCCGAACGCGTTGTTTCGTTTCGGGATGGTATGACAAGTGGAAATGGCTGGAATATTCTGTAAATAAAAACGCAGCATTTTGTTACCCCAGCCGAAAGTTCTCATTTTCTCATGCAGGTCAGGTACTCGCAAAGATGACACTTTCACAAAAAAAGGTTAAACTAACTGGAAACATGCTACTGAAAAAAAACAAAGGTTTTTACAAGCACGCAGATTCCTTGGACCATATAGACTGTATGAAGCAATGGAAAGAAAAAGAGCTCCGGTGCCATCACAATGCTGAAATATCCACATTGGTCAACTTCAACCAAGTCATGAAAAATCGCTATTATTTTTCTGCATTAATCGAAATTGTACAATTTTTAGCTTTGCACGAACTTCCTCTCCGGGGAAATTTCGATGCTTTTGACGACAAAGATAACGTGAGCAGTGGCTTATTTATGTCACTGTTGGATTTTTCAATTAAAAAAGTTTCGAAATTAGCAGAATGTGTGAAAACAATACCTAAAAATGCCACATATACCAGTCATGAAATCCAAGGTGAATTAATTGCAGTTATGAAAAGAGGTTTTGACGGACGAAATAGTGAGAGAAGTTGGAGAAGCTTGGTACACTCTGTTAGTAGACGGAACGAAAGATGATGTCGGGGTAGAAAACGTGTCCATTGTTATTCGATATTACAATGAGGAAACACATAAGGTTTTGCAGCGATTACTGGTCATGATTACAAGCCTGGCAGCAGATGCTAAGAGACTAACTGAAGTTGTGTGTTCGAAATTAAAAGCTGCTGGCTTGAAAACCACCAAAATACTTTCTCAAGTTCAGGTGCGTAGCCAGGATTTGGTAAAGGGGGGGGGGCTATTTTGAAAGAGTGAGAAAAGTGCAAACGACCTTGACCCGAATTTTCATTGTAATTGAATCAGAATCACACGGTTTGTCCCAAAATTGAGAAGGAATTTCTCGGAAATGAATTTGAAATTCACGAAATTGAAACGTTTTTTCCGCCCAAGATCAGGTGGTCTCTAAAAAAAGAAAAAAAGGTCTTCACCAAACTTGAGACTGATTTTTCGGCCAAAATCCGGAATTCAAACGTTTTTTCCGCCCAAAATCAGATGGTCTCCAAAAAAAAAGTCTTCACCGAAATTGTGACTGATTTTTCGGCCAAAATCGGAAATTCATACGCTTTTTCAGGCCGCATCTAGACATTTACTTCACAACTTCGGCACCCACTTTCTTATGGGGGGGCTGTTTTCAATTTTTCACCAAAAATCGGCCTCAAAAGCACCTAAAACGTGTGATTTTGCATACTTCACAAGCCAATGGGGGGGGCTCGAGCCCCCCCTGTCTACGCTACTGCTCAAGTTTATGACGGAGCTTCGGTGATGTCAGGAAAGCATGGTGGTGTCCAACGTCTCCTGCAAGAAAAAGAGAAGCGAAATATACCTTATATTCATTGCTTTAATCATCAACTGCAATTGGTTATTATACACTCTCTTTCTGCTGATGAAGAAATTTTGGACTTTTTCGATACTTGTAGATCTCTGTATAATTTTTTTAAGAAACCAACTGTTGCTGTGAATTACACTGGAACAACATTAAAGCGATTGCTTGAACAAAGGTGGTCCGGCCACTTTGCAGCCTTATCAACAATTTTGTCTTCGTTCGACGACACATCGACAGTTTTACAAGACATCAGCGCTGCAAGAATTCGCACAAATTCTGACACTCGCGTTGAAGCAACTGGGCTCTTGAAAGAGGCTTCTCATTACAGCTTTATGTTTATTGCTCGCCATGTTTACAAAGTAAGTACAAGCGTAGCGTTTCTGGTGTAAGCCACGTAGTAGGGTATTGAGGGTAAGGTAACTTACTCTAGGCTAAGATAAAATTTCTATATCTGTTGTACCATGTCAAACTACCATCATGCATTGACAATGTTACATCGCTATATTGAAAGCACTCTATCATTTGCAACTCGTTAGGGACTGTTCTAATATCAATGACGCTTTTTTCGGTGAATTTGACCCCTCCCCCCTATACGATGGCATTTTGACATTATAGCCCATCATTTTGCCTATGATCTAACATCTAAGGCTTTGTCAGATCCCCCCCCTAGAGGAGTCATATGATATTTGAACAGCCCCTTACACGCTTTAGCACAATAAAGCGAGAATAATATTAGGATTTAATTTTATTTTACCATTTTAAATTCTTTATGTAGGCTACAGTTAACATAGCCTATCAGTAGCCTATAAGATATATGATACGTTGCTCTTATCTAGATACTAGCTTTACTTGAGCCTGCAAACAAAGCGCTGAAATCTGAGAATGCTAACTTAGGTGATGGTTTGATTCTTATTCAAACATCATGCAATATGCTGGAGACCTTCGCGCTGAAGATAAATTCAAAGAGCTTTGGAGCAGCTGCTTATCAACATCGGTTTCAACTGTTCCTGAAAAACGTCCTAGAACACAACCAATTCATCACCAAGACTACGTTGTTGAAGAAACTACAGGCCAGCGCAGTGCAAGAAATGAAGCAGCTCTGCGGAGATTGTATTTTAGCGTAATCGATCAAGTTGTTGGAGAAATGGAGCACAGGTTTGGTGAAAGACAGACGGAACTTGCACTTGCCGTACAAGCTGTAGATCCTAACAATTGCAATTTCTTGAATGTCGCTGCAATAAAGCTTTTAATGCAACTTACAAATTCACGCATTGTGGAATCGGATTTCCTAGTCGCTTAGCAATATGTTAACAACCTAAAAAAAGAGACTGGAGGCTCTGTTTCTATCGGTGAATTGTTATCTAGCAAATATCATGACATCTTCAAAACCATGCCTTCCGTATTACTTGCATTTAAACTAGCTGTTACTGTTGGAACTTCGACGGCAATGTGTGAAAATTCGTTCTCTGTTTTGAAGAATGTTTTTTCATATCGCCGTCTGTCGATGGCTCATAAGCGCAAATGCCATCTTGTCCATCTGGCGTTTGAAGCCGATATAACAAACCGACTTTCTGGCGCTTTGAAAGAAGCAGTTCAAAGAAAATTTCATAATAGCAGCCGAAGATTGCAACTGTTTTAAAACGAAGATAACAATAAGCCCTAACCGTGGTATTGAATAGGCAATAATTGTAAACTGTTGACTAGCTCGCCTTTTGGTCTTGATTTCAGTATTACACTATATTTAGGGCAGGATTTATGCAATTGCAAATGCAACACGTGGCCCCTGGTACCTAGCCTGTAGTTCTGATCTATTGTACCAGTCCGGATCTATTGTACCGGAATCGTGTTTTTGGTTTCGTTTAATTTTTCTTTGCAGTATATTTACTGACTTTTACGGTGCAGGATTATAGGCTAATTGCCAATCGCATTGCGAGATTTGTCGTTATAATTGCCGATCGCATTGCTTTAATACAGCATTTCGTTATAGCTTGTATACTAATGACATGATTACAAACAGTATGAAAACTAAGTAGCGCTAAAATTGGTCGTAATAATTTGGCCCCCTCACATTGACAGCTCTGGCGCAGCCACTGGTACAATCACTCTGATTGCACGCATGAATGTTTTGGGGAATTTTGTACCCCCTGGATTAATCTTTCCACGTGTTCGTAAGAACTTGAGCTGCAAGATGGTGTACCACTAGAACTGTGTTCTATTGCCAGGTAACTTACTTATGTTATAGGCAGGAATACAGTAGCTTGAAAAAAGAAGCTGTAGTATTAGGTCTACAGCATGATAGAAGCACAGTCAAAAAAGTACTGTATTTGCATTTATCTTGCAAACTTTGTGAAATGTTTGTTAGATTATTCAATGACACTAGAGTCAAATCAACTTTGCAAAGAAGTTGTTGGTTTCTCGATCTTAAATAATAATGGATTTTAAAACTGTTTTTGTAGAAAGAACAATAATAGCAGAGCATTTTTTGTACTTTAATAGGTTTATTACTTTTTCCTGTGTATTTTGTTTCTAATGTTTGTTCGGATGAGGGTTTTGTGACCATACTTTTGGTAATTTCTGTAAACTTAAGATTTTTTGTCACATCTTGGTATGTTTTAAGCCCTCGAGCTTTGTCACATTTTTCCCCCAGTATGTGTAATAAATGTGTCTGTTTGTGCGCATCTTTAAAAAATAAATAAATAGCCTGATATGCTGTCAGTTATATTATTTTGTTTTCAGAAAAAAGGTTGGATTAACTGTGAAATATTTAGCGAATGGATGGACCACTTCATCAAGTATGCCAAGCCAAGTTTGGAAAATAAAGTACTCCTAATTTTAGATGGACATAAAAGCCACACCCACAATATTCCGGCTCTCCAAAAAGCATCTGTTGCTGGGGTAATAATGCTCTCATTACCCCCTCATACCAGCCACCAAACCCAGCCGTTGGACTTGGCTTTTTTCAAGGCATTAAAAACTTATTATTCTCAAAACATTGACCAGTGGATGCGAGCTCATCCTGGGCGTGCTGTGACCATGTACCAAGTAAGCCAGTTGTTTGGTCCAGCATATGCAAAAGCAGTTTCTGTTAGTGTTGCTATCAATGGTTTCAGAAAAGCAGGGGTATTTCCAATAAATCCAATTGTTTATGAAGAAATTGCATTTTGCCCAGCAGAAGCCACAGAACAGCCAGACTCATCTGTTGGTGACAACAGTGTGCGGAGCACGAATACTGATCAAGAAAATGATTCGCCACTCTCATGCGAAAATAATACTGAAATTGCTCTGCATGTTGCTAGTGCTCAAGATACTCCTTCAGAAAATGATGATGATCAAGCAGAAGCCCCAAAAAAGCACAAAAAAAAAATTACCATTGCTATTCGTCAAGCTGAAACTGATAAAGAGTACTTTTGCGTGGTTTGTGGAGAGAGCCACGATGAGGACTGGATACAATGTGCAAAGCGTAGTGAATGAGTTCATGAAGCATGTGCTGACGTATGTGACCCAAAATTTTATTATTGTGATAATTATTCTTAAACATTTGACTGCTTTGACTGAAAACAAAATCATCGAATGTGGGTAAAAGAACAAAAAGAGTGACACATGATGTTGAACGTTCTCTAATATCTATTAGAACAATATTGTGATATAGCTGTGAGTTTTTGCGTGATACTGCTAATGTTTTTGTGCTTTTTTCACTCAATTCTGTAAATTTTGGTTGTTTTTCACTTAATATGAGCACAAAAATATGATTAAATACAATTTGACCATAGAATGTTTGTCTAAAACTGACAACACAGCTTTTATTTGAGGGTCCAATTTACACAATCCTTGTGTTCAAATAACACATTAGGCGTGTAATTTGAACCCTCTTTACAGAGTTCAAATTTTTTGTGTTTGGTAGACTATGTCTACTATATTATTTCCAACCCAAACAAAATTTCATTTCTGTCTACTATATTATGGAGGTTATGGACGATGCTGCTTAAGGGGTTCAATATACACGTCCTTCCCCTACGATGTGCTTAATCTATGTTCTTATTCAATATTCTTTTCATGGTTCCTAACTTGTTCTTAAATTTTGAGCAAAAATGAGCTTCAAGTTTTTATATAAATGTGCTTTATTATTGCAAAAAGTGCTCTAAACTTTTTCGATTAAATATTACTGTTAGATACTAGATGTTGCAGTTACGGCGTTCTTACCATTTATTTTGATAACAATTTGACGCTTGATAATTTCAGTTTGCAGTTACGTTGTTTTATAACAATAAAAATTGCAGTTGTGGTGATTTGTCGATTTATGTTTGATCAGCTAGCAATTGCAATAAATTGAAAAAATGCCGTAAGTGTTAGAATTGAATCTCTACACTACAACCTAAATGGCCCCAATTTACCACTTTCGAGGGGTCGCAAAAATCCCAAAAAAATTCTGGCACGTAAATAAAAGCTTTTTCAAAACATACCAAAAAAATGGTGTTGAAAGAATAAACAGAAACAGAACGGCAAGCGTCTGAACTTGAAAACTGATTTTCTCAACAATTAAGATTTGCAGTTACGTTGTTTTTGATATTCACAGCAGTACAAACAATTGAATGTTAATCCACAGCAGCGCAACGGCCGGAACACGACATCGGATCACAGCCGAAGTTCGGTAACAGTGGAAATTTAACGGAAAAATAAAATTTTAACATGGGTTTCTTACGGTTTGGAGTTGCATTTGAGCAACTTAAAAGTTACGGGAGAAAATAAGACTTCAGCAAACGCAAGTCGATTTTCGTTGTTAAGTTTTTCCAAGTTTTCACACAAAACTCTTCGATACGTTTCCACAAAAAATAGCAATCACCTTGATTATGCTAAAAACTGTATGTAAATTTTTCACATCAAAATTGTTAATGCATGCGAGAGTAAGTACATTTGTGTGCATTTAAAATACTAATTTTTTTGAAATGCAGTAAAGCATTAATTTGCCAATGACAAGGGAATTTATTTGTGGACAAACTGGACATGCACGCATGATGTGGCGGATGTTAAACTGAACTGAAAAAAAAAAAAACGGTAAAAAATACTAGACGAAAAACACTAGTAATACTACGACACTTTTGGAATTGGAAATGAAACTTGTTAAAAGATTTAGATTCTGGACTCCTCCAGTTTGTCGCAGAACCTCGTCATCGATCAACAAATACACTAATAACACAACAGCGTACGCCAGCAAAAGATATCAGGAGTTGAAAAATACGTTTTAAATTCTACTTTGTGGTCATCATCATATTTTGTCACGCCAATGTCGCATCCCACGAAGTCCTTGCCGTGTGGGCCAAGAGGGTATCGGGAAAGGATGCGGTTCATTGTCTGATCTTCACCGCAAATGCATCTCAAACAACAGTATTTCTCTTGATTTTGTGGTTCTATAGAGTAACCTGCCTCCATGCTGCCTTTGAGAGGCATCTGTTAGTAGAATCTGCGTCAAGGTGGATTGTGCAGCAATCTCACATGCTCGTCACTCGCACAGCAAGCGTTAGAGTCAGACTGAAAAGTTCATTATCAGTTTGAGCCTTAGCATCACACAAGGAAACAGAAGGTATGACGTCATACGAGTATGGCTCCCATCTTTTTCAATGTCAACTGCAAAGGATTCAATTAAGTTTAACCCCAGACGCAAAGTCGCATGTTTCGAAGGGTAGGGGAATGCTTGGGCAAAATTTACTGCAATTACATGGCGATCAACGACAATTATAAACAATTAGATATCAGTGCATATAACATAATAAGTCAGCTACAAACGTAATTTTCTGTCATAATTTCTTCCATTTCCTTCCAACTTTCTTGAATCGCAGTGGTCGACTGCCTTTAAATATCGACTCCATTGGGCTCGGATTTTTCCTGATGAACCTCAAACATTGTCTTATATGGTCAACGAAGTTGTCCGGCTCAACCTCGGGGGAAGTGGAAAGATACCTGAAGAGATAAGTCAGTAGCTGGCTACTAGCTATATGAAAGTAGAAAGATGTAACTCGTTACAAAACCAGAACTTTATAGCAATGATACGAGCCCCAGAAAACTCGAAAATTTCCGCAGAACTTTTCGTTCGACTTAAAAACTGAGGACGTAATGCAAGAGCGGACCCACGTCCGACTTAAAGAGAAACTTGTTATGCGCTTGGACTGGTGGAAATTCCTAAACCGATGACTAGGCGTAACCATATTCCAAAAGCACCACCCAAACGTTCATCCCAACAGAATAAACATGGATCAAGCATCTTACTTGCGAATGACGTCATCCGGTTGCTGGAGCCAGACATCAATACGCGCGAATTTTCCGTAAGTAAAAGGAGGGATCACTACTTCCTCGTTCTTCCAACTACACAGATGAAGGTGTGATAAGAGCCGGATTGCAATCTAACGTATTAGATCAGTCACATTTCGATTTACAGAGAGATAAAAGATTTTGCAAAGGATATAGTGAAAAAAATTTCTGTTTGAAATCTTAGTTAGCTTGATTCAGTTCAGTCGGACACTTAGTTTAAGTTTAAAATTTTTGATACGTAGATTTTTTGCCAGCCTTTCCGTGAGTGCTGCAGTCAGCAGTTGAAGATCTGCCACCGCTTCCTCCTGCACCCGCTAGGATGAAACCTGAGCAGCTTCATTTCACTTAAGGTTAACGTAACTGAAATATTGATCGACCGATCACTATGGTATTGGTTTTGCATCCGCATATCGTTCAGATCATTCTTTTGTCACACACTGTCGCGTACAACATTGGCCCATCAAAGGTAGAGAGGCAGAGGCAACGAGAGTTTGGTTCCTTGCATCAGTAGCGTGGCAAAGATGGCTGGCGTCGTTTGACGACAAGCCTGATTGGATGGGTCTGGGTTTAACCCAGTCCTGGTAATTTCGTTGTGTCTTTGGATATACGGCAATTATTTCTGTTTGCCGACGTCAAACTAGCAGCAAATTTATATGTGAAGTCGAAAATCAATACAAAACTTTGAAAATCATCAAATTCTAATTTCAATTCAATTAAGCAGGTCCGGCTGCGACAAAAATAAAAGCGCCACTGCCATTTCCTCGAGGAAGGGAGAATATGGATCGGTTTGTCACATGACTTACTCGTATAAACTAAGCATGGAATTGGGGCCGTGGAAACTTTTTGCTCCCCTCAGCGCAGCGACGGGTTCCTTCGCGTCGTCATCAAAAACTACCGAATAAATAGCGCCACTTCTGATGTCCACGGCAAGGCCGAAAACAACTGGTGATTTTATTAGTTCATCCGGCTCTCCAATCAACTTTTGATTGAGTGACGTCACGCAAAACGTTTGCAAATGGATTTGCGGAGAACCTGGAAACTAAAAGAGATTGAAAGTCGAGACGACAGCAACAACTAAAGCACACAATCAAGGAATGCTGCATCTCACGTGATTACGCATCTGTGCGTGTGAATCGCAGCAACTATTAAATTAACACGAGTCCCAACATCTGCTCTAAATTGAACTGCTTATGGGGAACTCCAGCGTAACTTGCTCGAATAAGGATTAAGATGCACACACTCGTACATAAAACTGGTTGGTGGAAGCAGGATGCGACCCAGCAGGTCGTAACTTCGTCGGTGACCACACTCACTAACCCAAGATAATCAAGAAAACGGTTGTCGATCTATATTATTAAATGTACAGCCACTTAAGCTTCATGATTAAAACTCCTAAACTTCTTCTGGACCAGTAACTAATTTCAAGACTGCTGAAAGAATCCCATAATGACTAAGCTAAAGAAAGCTGTTCAAACAATCACACTGGCAACTCACCTTAACTTTTTTTTTCATTTTCATCTTGGATCTTTAACATCCATCACTACTACTACGATGCTACACGCCAAATTGCCAGTTTGGCAAACGTACCACTTGCTCAAAATGTTGCATGCCAGTAACTATGTGTAACCAACTACAGTACCTAGCTTGCCACAAGGAGTAACTACGGTAGTTAGTAATACCGCGCTTAACACTGACAATTAGCAATATTAGCTTCAGTTTCAAACTTCTCTAGAATTTCGAACTCTAGCTCCACACACTGTTATTAACCTAAAGTATTCGTCACAAATCGAGACAACCAGCCTAACTTTTGTGGGACCTCAACTTTCAGGCTCATTTTGCAACCTTATCAATTAGACCAGGGCTTATCTTATTATTTTTTTATCTATGGTACTGAACAGGTTTCGTGTAAACCACCTCTACAAACGGAAAAAGAGCGCAGATGCTACGTCACCCACCTCACTTGTGAAGGCTTGAAGTAGCTCGAGCGACAAATCCTCAGAGATTCCTCGATCATCTTCAAAACCACCGACGATGTGAAGGTTGTAGACTTGTTCTGAAAAATTGCGGATGAGTTTGCTCGGGTTGGGAAGATTTTTTGGAGGCACGGTGTGTTGTAGATCTAGTACACTTGACTGGATTGCCAAAGTGTAGGCCGTTGACTTACAACTTAGTATCAAAATATGGGTCGTCTGCATACAAAAAAAAAAGGAACAGCCCCAGCCAAAGACCGTTTTTCTCGTCACTAAATCGCAAGGCAAAACGGGCAGCTCCAGCCACGACAGCAAACAAATATGGATGGATCGTTCGCACCAACCCGTGGCTGCATCTCACTGAAAGGGACACACATATAAAAGACTACACAGAGCTGGCCCAACACTACTTTCTGCCCTAAATTCAAACTCACCAGCAGATAAATCTGTGACATCACAATGTGATATTTCTGCAACAAGCTCAATCATCTTCCTGACACCTTCAAAGGTCGCGCAGCCATCGAAATGCGCGAGCGCAGTGGCTTTTGTTTTCTCACAGTGCAGTACAGCAGCATGGCAGGTAGTCATCATGTCCGTGCCAATAGACGAAAACTGAAAATGATATTGCAACGAATTGAAACAATCCATATTTTTAGCAGATGTGGAGTCCTCGAAGACGTCCTTAGCCTCGAGGACGTCCTCGAGGACACATTTTGAAGTCTTTGGCCTTGGCCTAGGACTCAATGCCTCAAGTCCTCCAAAATTGCCCTGTCCTCAGCTCGAGGACAGCACTATTTTTTGCACCGTTGAAATCTTGTTGGAAAGCGCCAGAAACCTCGCGAAAAATTTGCAAAGACCTTTTTTGTTTTCCGTACTTGGAGATCGCAGGAAAAAATTTATTATTATTGTTATTAATAATGGGTAGCAGTGAAAGCGAATCTGCTACCGTTAGGTAAAGTCCACCTACACATTGCGTAGGCTTCATTTGGGCCCACTGCAACTGTAGCTGCTTTGTTGTTTAGTTTTGGTTACTAGTCGAACTCAGAAAGCCTTCCAGCTTCCTTTAAGTACGTGGTCAGTTTGTTAATGTTACATTTTGTTACCGCATCGTGAAAAGTGATTTTGGTGATTCCAAAATATTCAACACGAATATCTTGGTAAAGCTGGCGATTGCGTACATGATGATTTGGTGCTTCATCCTCTAGGCTACATTTTGGACTCCAAGACGACACAACAGGACCTGTAGTTTTCTTGTGTCGCTGTAGATTACAGTGCCCAGTTAAAACTTGCACTACTCTATTTAATTGAGGTCTCTTAAGGTTAAGGAGACGTACTGCTAGTTGAGAAGACGTCCAACCTACAGACTCCATCATCCTCAAGCAGTCCTTCCGTTCATTCCACATAGATTTCCATCTATCTGTGGACTAGTCCTTAAAAGTGCTAACACAGCTGGCATACGGGACTGTAATAAAAGATTCATGCATTTTTTATTTAGATCCTGATTTGGCTCGATAGTCTGCCACTTCGTTGCCATGTACCCCTGCATGTCAAGGAATCCAGACAATACTGACGCGGTTTTGTTTACCTGACGCGGTTTTGTTTACCTAACTGATTCAGGTTTCTAATGCAGTTGAACACTGTATAATTGATGTTACAGTGCACTTTATGACTGCTTTGATAGCTGCTTGACTATGAACTAGCACAACAATACTTTGATTGTGCATTTTTTCCAAAAGCAGGTTCTTTGCCACTTCTGGAACAGCTAGGACTTCTGCCTGGAGCACAGTACTGTAAATTCCAAGGTACAAAAATGCTTGTTTTAGGGAGTTGTTTGGGTATTCTGCTTAAAAACCCTCTCCTACTCTCCCATCTCGCTTCGAGCCATTGGTGTAAACCTTGACAGTGTTCTGATTTAGAACGCTTTCAGATCTGATAAGCGAATTCTTTTTATCCACAGTTTGACATTCGAAATTTCTCTCAAATACCTTTGTTTTTTTTATTCGGTCAGCTGGCTTTGCAGCAGAGGTAAGAACCCTCTAGCGTCATTGCAAGCATTACCATGGTTTTTCGTTTTTCCAAAGGAACCAACTCGGTTGACATGCCGGAGCCCACTAACAGTGATTCTGTATGACCCTCGCCCTGCCTCAGCCAATAAGAATTCCTCAATGGGAATTATGCTGAGCAATATTTCCAGAGCACCAGTAGGGGTGCCAGGAAAAGCTGATGAAATCATCAGGCAAGCGAGTCTCTGCACCTTTGTGAGTTTTCTCATTAGATACTTTTTGTTGAGACTGCCAGCCCAGGCCACACATGCATACGACATGATTGGACGTATCATAGCTGTGTATATCCATTTCATCATAGATGGTTTTATTCCCCGCGTTTTACCCACAATTTGTCTGCATTGCATTAATGCTGTAGTTGCTTTGCGGGTAATTCGGGTAATATGTGGTTTCCAAGTTAGCTTGCTGTCCAGACTAACACTTAACAGCCTTGCTTCCCTAGAAAGTTCAAGTTTTGAACCATTCATTGACAAGGAACCAACATCTGGATTCCGTTTGTGAGTGAACAGTACAATTTCGCTTTTCTTTCTGCTAAACTGTAGCTCTTGTTCCGACGTCCAATTTGCAGCGATAATTATTGCTTTCTGGGCCATACCTGTGATCCAAAGCATACCAGCACCAGTGATCTACACTGCTAGATCATCGGGATAGGCTTGAACATAAAAGCCACTGCTATGTAACTCGAGCATTAGCAAAAATTTTTTTAAGACTTTTTTTTTTGAGGTCGGCTGAAAAAAAAAATTTTTTTTGGAGAACACTTGCGCCGATGTTCTTGGTCCTTGGCCTTGACCTCGAGCATTCCTGTCCTTGGCCTCCAGAGGGTCTGTCCTTGGCCTCGGATTTTTTTTTGTGTGTCCTTGACCTCGAGCCTTGTGTCCTCGACTCCACCTCTGATTTTTAGCTTCAAAATAAGTTCAATTTACTCTATCATCTTTATCTTCAAGTACCTCAATTAAATGAAATCTATGTGCCCAAAATTGAACCGATCAGTGGTCGAGTGGATAGAGCGTCTGCTACTGAAACGGTATGCACGAGTTCAATTCTCGATCGGGTGAAACCAAAAAGTATAAAACTTTAAAACCAGAACAAAAAAGATACTTTAAGTATTAAAGTAACTGATCCTTTCATACGGTATTTGAGAGTCAAAAGGCAGTGTATTAAAGATTAAAAAACCTTTTGCTATACCGTATTTACAAAAGATATGTCAGAAACTTGAAGCAAAAAAAATTGCATGGCATCAGTGGAACTAATGTTATTTCTACTGGTATACAGTGGTACACATTGTGATTTCTACATTGTTATTTTCACACATTATTTACACATTGTTATTTCTACTGGTATACAGTGGTACCATTGTGATGTGACCACTATTGCAACTAACAAGTGGTTGTGTGTAGAGGTGGCGGCATATTCGTGAGTAACGTTAGTAAACGCAGTTTGAGAAGCAAAAACGACGACAAACTTTAGCTAACTCAGTTTAAAAAATATGGTCAAAATTCAATAAAATACAAGAGTAAAAATTCGGAAATTTAAAAAATGCTGCCGACAATATGGAGACATAATTTAGTAAACACTGGTTACAAAATTCTGCACTATTTATAACTATTTGTTCGTCTCTGGAGCGGGAGGTCGGAGGTTCAAATCTCGGGCCAGTCAAATCAGACACAGTGTTGCCAAAGGCTCGCCACCGCTGCAACATTTCTTTGAAAGGAGCTACGTTGCCCGGGCGCAATGACGCAGAGTTGGGCCCCGCCAACTCGTTACACGCTTCAGCGTATTACAGCGAGTATAATGAAAGATTTGATTTGATATAACCAGTGACTTCACTAATCACAATTCCTAATTTAGCGAATTGCATACGCCGGCAGGACTTTGCTGCCCGGAAGACTGAAAACTCCCTTCTCCACTCTTGGTGGCAAAGTGCATATTTTTATCACCTGCAGTTGAAAGTATACTAATTTTCGAAATTGAGCACTTTCGTGGCAAAATAAAAAGTATCTAATCTATTATATCGGAGTTCTACGGTAATTTGCACACCAAAAAACTCACACATTTGTCACTGGATGCCACAGCAGCCATCTCTCGCTGATTTACATAGAGATGATCCATGTCTGAACTAATCCGTTTTGCATCCTTTGTTTTCAGCTGTTTGTTCGGCTTTTCAAAAATTGCCTCATATTTCTGAATAAAAGTGCATGTTGGAGTTGGGCACCGTTTGCAACGTTCAATCAAATATAAAGGCGTCACTATTTGGAACAATATTTCTTCTGATACAAGGAAAAACACTTTTCGAAAATTCAAAACTAATTACAAAGACCAGATAATTGCAAATTTCTGATGAACAACTGCAGATGAATTTGGTTGTATATGTTGATATGAAGCAAAATAAGTTGCTAGTGACATTTAAATGCTACAAGCTTTCATTCGAATTAACTGGCAAATTGCTTTACAATATAGGGTGGCCGCTCGACTCAAAAACCTATCGGTCCTTTCGCAGTCCCCCTGTACTTTCCTTGTTAATTATCTACATTATTCGATTACTTAAGCACTTTGACTTTATGCAATAAATATTGAGTTGAGTTCCACACCGCCTCTAGAAGCCCCTGCACCAAGGCACTAGCTTGCACTGCATTAAAACTGAGCCAAGTCATATCTGAGTTTGGCTGCAAATCTCCAAGGAAAAGTGTACCAAGTTCAGTGCAGTTCAAGAATTCATTCTGGAAAGTCTGAGTAGATACTTAACCTTGTTTTTAATGTCAAGTTAATGTCATATATACCCAAAATATTTTGCAATCGATTTCAATTAGAGTTAAAATGTCTGATTTGAACTGCAAAATTTTATTCATAGTTAAATCACATTTTAAGGTGGATAAAAAACGGAGTCAGGAGTAAAATTGTTTAGCATCTATCTGTTTGAGAAAGTTACAATAGTTATTCCCGTAAAAGCTTGCAGATCATTTGGCAAATAAAGCAATATCTGCCAAATTCAATCATAAACATCTTCAATATAGAATTAGAACGTTCGACCATTTCAACATACAAATTGCCTATTGATCATCTAAAACTTACGTGCAAGAATTTTTGAAGACTTTGAAGATCCTCCTTCTTCACAACAACGTCTTTGATATACAGTGGCATATTTCAATCTACTTAATATTCAGCCACACTACTTTTTACAACCAGCATTGCTTTACAAGCCTGAACTGCAGAAAAGAAGTTGGCAGTAAAAAGCAAGGCCAGCAATAAAAGCGCATTTGAGTTAAAGGGAATGAAGCATCCAGCAAGAATTATGTGGAAAAGATAAAGAATAATCTGAAACATATCTTCACCAAATTTCACCAGCTTATGATTTATTGTTGTTTCTGAGATATTTTACTTCAAAGTAAGGAAATCTACCCATCAGTGTTGCAAGTTAGAATTTTATTTTTCCAAAAATAATGCTTGTCACAATCTTTCAAATTGGTTTGAAACCTACCGAATGCAAGGCGTAAGCATGAATTAGTGTTACAACAGAAATACTTTTACAATTTAAATAGTATATCCCAATTCCTACAAAATTATATCTAAATGGCAACACTGTTGGGGAGATCTCCCAACTTTGAAATATCTCAGAAACGAAAGATCGTAGAAAGCTGAAATTTAGTGAAATGTTTTAAATGTTTCTTTTAATTTTCGCACACAATCCCAGCTGAATGCTTCACCTCCTTTAAGGGTAGACTCCATTGAAAACCTAATGAGCTAAAAAATGTCACAGGACGTTCTTGTCTTAAACAAAAATTTGAAATTTGTACTTTAGTTTTTCAACACTCTTGTGAATCTCTAAAATACCAGTACAGGCTTTTAAACCGGGGCTGCTAACTCAAACTTGAAAAAAAAACGATTTTTTGCCAAACTCAAGAAAATAATTTTTCTGAACTTGAACTCAAATAAACCTGTTTGAGTTTATTAAAAAAAATTAAAATATTAAAAAATTGTCGCAAAGAATTATTTTTTGTTTGATTGATGACGTAGTATTTTTGTCAGCCTCAACTCAAAAAACTTGATATTTTTGCCGAACTTAAACTCGAAAAAATTAAATTGGAGAACTCAAACTCTGACTTGTTAAAATCGGCTTAACGCAAACAATTGTAATTACATTTCATTCACCAAGTTGCCTTGGCAAAGAGTCAGCAAAGGGACCTTTTGGCCTTGAAGTCAAGCTGCCACCTGTCTACTACACATGGTGGAGGTATACCACCACAATAAAAATCGGATGAACTCGAATAATTATATTTACATTTTATTCACCTAGTTACCTCAGTCAGGAGACAGCGAGGGACCTTTCGATCTTCGAGTCAAACTGCCACCTGCCCACTCGTCTACCACACATTAAGGTGGGCTGAAATTTTTTTAAAAGAAAAATACCCCTCTGAAAAGTTGTCTTTTGACCAAAAAACAATTTTTGTACAAAAAAAAAATTGTGGCATTGAATATCCGTCGAGCCACTAAGCCATTTTTACGGGCTCCAATGCCGTTTTTTGACTATTTTCACCACTAGAGGATGCTGTGTTCTATAAATAAACTTAAAAAGGGCATCAGCTGATAACTCTTTTCTATCTGATCAGTTGTTGAAAATTAGGTAAAAATTTATTGTGAGGGGGCCGAAATATGAGCATTTTTGTAAGAATTTGTTCCTCAATAGCACCATTAGTGGTGATATTATATTATGCTATATCTTGAGATAGTCTCATTCAAATCATACGAAACTGGTGTCTAACCCTAGGCATTCATGGGTGGAGAACTCATTTTTATTGCTGCTTTCACTCCAGTGTCACCACTAGAGGGCGCAATTCAAATTTATTGAAATTTATAGCTTTAAAAATGTCAAAAAATCCTCTTTTGATTTAGACATCTTTCAGAAAGATGATTAACCATTGAATGATATGCATTAGACCTCAAAGCACATCAGTTGTATTGCTCTATTTGTTGTAATAAAATCATTCATGCAGCCTTTCTATGAGTAAAGAATGCAGGGGTTAAAAGTAAAGTATGCACTAAACTTGAAATCATAAGTTTTTGTAATCTCTTTTTCAGGTCTATAATTTGCTTGTTGAACTAACTTTAAACTTTAAAGTTATTTAAAGAGACATGCCTAAGCATAAGACTAGACAAATAACTGACAAAGTTATAGGAAATGAAAAGTTTGTTCCTATTGATGGATTTCCTGTTGGAAAATTGCCTACTTTGAAGAATGTGATAGATAGGTGTCTCTACTACAGAAACTACCTAACTGACAAAACTTTAACAACTGTTTCTGAAGAGGTTTTCAAGTTATGGATTAAGTATAATGTGTATCCAATTTCAATTGCTGGTATTCGGAAGATATTGAGAACTGAAATGACAGAGTTTAGTAGACTATACAGATATGATAAATCAAAACGAGAACAAAAATACTACAGTGATGTCGACAAATTCCTGGGAAAAACTAAGAATTTGTTTGATGTTTTTCAAAAGGACAAAAACCTGCGATCAGAAATGGAAAAACAGTACTTCCTTAAAATGACTAAGGCTGATTATCAATATTATGAAAATCAAGGCACAACCAGATCTGGTTACTGTACACTGGAACCAGTACCTTTCACATCAACTGATATTAGATTTCAGTCTCGCATTATCCAAGTTGAAAAGGCTAAAGCCAATCATGAAACAGAAAACAACACTACAGGTGGAAAACGAAGCTATGAAGCTTTGTCGGACAATTCGAGTGCAACTGATGAGGATAAAGCAACTGACTTTGATGAATTTATTGCTGAGAGTGACAAAACACCTCAAAATAGAATGTCCCTTCCAACTCTTGCCATGACATGCGAACGATTCCATGTGAGTGATAGAGTCGGTGCAGCTATTGCTTCAGCTGTATTGGTTGATTATGGTATAATAACTGCTGATCGAAGACAAAATGTAATCGACAAAAACAAATTAAGAGCAGAGATAGGAAAACTTCGGAAAAAAACTAAGGAGGAAGAGAAACTTCAGTTTAAGCAGGTTAACGGGATTGGATTTGATGGTCGTAAAGATGCCACTCTAACAGTTAAAGAAATAAACCATAAATACTATAAATCTACAGTGCTGGAAGATCACTATGTGGTTACTGGAGAACCGAATGATTTCTATCTTGATCATTTTACACCTGCGACTGGTAAAGGCATTGATATTGCACACGGTCTCTGGCAAGTTATTCAAGGAACAGATCTGGAATCCAAACTCACACTAGTAAAGGCTGATGGAACCAATGTAAATACTGGTTGCAATAAAGGGGCAATTCGCTACCTAGAATTGTTTTTGCAACAACCTCTTCAATGGGATATATGCATGCTTCATTTAAATGAGCTACCACTGAGACATATTTTGAGTACTTTGGATGGATCAACAAAAAGTCCCGAAAAGTTTTCTGGTCCCATAGGTTCTATGCTAGATGGCTCAGTGAGTCAGTGGGAGGTAGTCAACTTCAAGTCTATTCCATATCCATCATTTCCTTTTTTGTCCAATGAAGTCATTGATGATCTTTCCACTGATCAGTACTATGGTTATCGCATGTGCTGGGCAATCATAACTGGAGAGGTGGATGAAGATTTGTCCCATCTTGAAATTGGCCCTCTAAATCATTCTCGTTGGCTCACCCTTGCATGTCGAGTATTGCGATTCTATATCAGTCAAGCTAATCCAACTAAAAATTTATGTTTGATTGTTCAATTTGTTATCAAAGTGTATTTTCACAGCTGGTTCGATATAAAAAATAATAAAAAGCTTACTCAGGGATCCATGAACTTGTACAACATGATAGTGAGAATAAACAATTTTCCTGATCAAAGAGTTAGAGAAATTTGCTACAAAGTTTTGAACAACAACAGTTATTTTGCCCATGGTGAAAACATTCTTGTTGCAATGTTGGCTGATATGGATGAGACAGTAAGAAGAAAAGCAGTAAAAATAATTTTGAAACTGAGAGAAAATGATGAGCAAGTTTCAGAAGAAGAGATGGAAGAAGAGGAAGAGGAAAGTGATTGTGATGATCCCAGTAATGAGAAGGTTGAAATTTCATCTGATGTAAGCAAGTACCCTCCCATTGAAGTGCCAGTTAGAGTATTCAGGAAACCTCTCATAAATTTTAAAGCTTCGTCATATCATCAAATGACGCCATCATCACAGTGGAAAACAATGCCTCCTGTATTAAAACATTATAGCAATGATTGTATTAGATCTTTGGAACGAATTCCATTGAAGTTTGACTTTGAATGCCACAGTCAAAACATTGAAAGACATGTTAAGATCGTAACTGAGGCAGCTGGTGCAGTATGTGGTCATGACCGAAGAGATGGACATATCAGGAACAAGATAAAGTCGCGAAAGCTTATGAAAAGTTTTGCATCCAAGAAATACTTCAACGTATCTGCATTAGAGTGATTGCAGTAACTTGAAGTACCAGTATTTACTTTTTGCGTCCTGTTTGTAATGTCTTTGTCACGTTTCCTGTTGTTGGTGCCCTATTATTGCATTGTGCTGATACTGATATGTGATTTTCATTAATTAATTATGGAGCCCATTGTTTATTTTGTGATGATACTGATAATGTATAGTTTTTATACTGTTCATTAATTGACAAGTACTTATGGGTGTCCATAGAAAAATACAGGAGGGAGAACCAAAAAATCCAGAGAGTGGGAAGAAAAACTACCTAAAGTTGCTGAAAATTGGCCTATTTTTATTAAAAACAAGCCAAATTCAATGTTTTTGTTTTTTAAAAGGCAAACGAGCCCTTCTCTCTGTACAAACATAATCAGTTTCAGTTTATTGCCAAAATGACACTAGACTGGTATACTGCACCAGTAATCTGCTTTACTCGACAGCTTAAAAACTTGTATACAAGAAAGTCCACAACAATTTGCTATATAAGCCAAGCTGAAACAGACATTTTTGGCATTTGTTAATGTTTTACATATTAATAAATTTGAATTGTGCCCTCTAGTGGTGACACTGGAATGAAACCAACAATTAAAATGAGTTCTCCACCCACAAAAACATAGGTTTAGACATTAGTTTTGTTTCATTTGGACAAGTATATCTCAAGATATAGCATAATATAATATCACCACTAGTAGCGCTGTCGAGCAAAAATTTATACAAAAATGCTCATATTTCTGCCCCCTCACTATCAATTTTTACCAAATTTTCAACAAATGATCAGATAGAAGAGCGTCATCAGCTGATGCCATGTGTATGTCACATATTTGATGCAGCACCCTCTAGTGGTAAATATAGTCAAAAAATGGTGTTGGAGCCCGTAAAGAAAGCTTAGTGGCTTGACGACCTCTAGTGGCCACAAATTTTTGTTACCATTTTCATTTCTTTGGGTCAAAAAGACAACAATTGGGATAGGTAACTTTTTTGATTTCAAAAAAAAATTGTTTTCCAGCCCACCTTAACCACACATAGTGGAGGTATATGATATTACTACCACAATAAAAATCGATCGAGTTTGCAGCCCTGTTTTAAAACATACTAACATGCTTTTAAAATAGCTGTAACTCCAAAAAAATGCGTACAAAGTTACAGCGTGGAAAAATTATCAGAAATAGACTGCAATGCATACGTTTCGGTTCAAGATTAACTCATTTCGTTAATACTCTAGAACAAAACTGCACAATCAAAAGTATACGAAAGCAATGGAAGTATAAAAACACTTTTTGGTAGGTACCAGTACTATACTTCAAAATCAACTACAGATGCCTTTTTATCAGTTTTGAAAAATTACTGATAAATACATATTAGTAAACATTAGTTGACATTGTTCTGTCATATTTTCTGATAATCATGATACTGGTCAAAGGCAAGTCACACATACTACATTACAAAAGCACATACAATTACACAAGAATACAGATTCCTTGATACTTAATTGCAATAGTCTTCACCTAGACTGGATAGACCTACAATCAGTGATCCAACTGAGGTTTTGGCGAGTTTGATGGTATGCAAAAAGTCATCAGTGACTTTTGCATAGTAAACAAAAAAATGGGAGGCTTGTTTCAAAAAAACAAAAAACATGCTGATAAAAAGTCTCCTGGCAGTAACCTTGCTCAAAACCAAACATTTACACTGCAGTGAAATCACAAAAAGATGCTACACTATGACTCTCAGCTTTGTTTAAATGATTCATTGAAAGGCAAACAAAACAGAAGAAATTAAAAAATTCCTGTCTCTTCACAATAAAAAAATGATCTGATACTGAACATTATTTAACTGATGCCTGGGTTTTAGCGAGTGTGCTTGCTCCTAAACTAAGTAAAATTTTTTAATAGCAAACAACAGGGGCGCACCCAGAAATTTTTAAAGGGGGGAGGTTCAATTTTTCAAAAAGTAACCTACACCCAACTGAAGTTAA
The DNA here is from genome assembly GCA_963965965.1 of Trididemnum nubilum. Classification (NCBI taxonomy): domain Eukaryota; kingdom Metazoa; phylum Chordata; class Ascidiacea; order Aplousobranchia; family Didemnidae; genus Trididemnum; species Trididemnum nubilum. The sequence goes on along the minus strand of OZ014474.1, from coordinate 935,357 downwards.
TTTATTTCAACCATCAAGGAAATGCACATTACTATGGTCAAACTAGGTTTCCTGGTAATAGTTGCATTTTGTTACGACGTTGTTTTTTCAGAAATTCCGGAATAACGATTTTGAAAGTTGCTGGTTATGAAAATTGTATGTGAGAGAACAAGTTATCACTATGGGGGCCCGGGGGCAAAACTCCCATCTGCTGGGTAATCCTTGCAATTTTTCGGGAAAAAATAGCCATTTTAACATCATTTGGATGACATTTGGAATGTTTTTAAAGTATTTAAAAAAGCTAAACTATTGAGATTTGGAAAAGTATTGCAAAAAAATTTATTTTGCCCAGTCTAATCAGCCCCCGCAGGCTTACTAGTCAAGTCCCAAAAATGTTTAAAAGCTGAAATATCGCGTACTTGGCAAAAGTTAGAAGTGACTAGGCTAAGGAGGGAGCTTCAGCACCCTTAGTCTCTCCTAGTTACGCCACTGATTAAAGCATATTCTATTATTTTTTTCGTAAATGCTCAATAAAAATCAAAATGTTGAGTTTGTTGTAACAAAACTGTAGTTGCGATCGAGTAGCATAAAAACACCAGAATCTACACCCACTGCAGTTCAGTAGCCCATTGCAGTTGCTAAACAAGTTTATTTATATTACTTTACCATCAGTCAAAGTGTGTTTTAACTCATTACAAAAGCTTCAACTTTTAAAATAACTCCGCATCATCCCCGTTGAACACCGTTTACACACAGTCTTTACTCTCTACTAGGTGTAAAATAGTGTATGTCAAGCATATCCTTTGTTTATCGCAACCAAAATTTTGGTACGCCTGAAGTGGCGACTTGAATAAACAAAGTATAGGGCATACGCTTATGACATTACGCCCAGTTGGCGAGTCTTACACGATTTCTGATTGCTTCGACTACATAGAAAAATTTGAAATTCATGAATACCTTTGCAGAACAAAAATCTCGAGTTTGAATGTAATTTTGTTGAGGTTTTCATCTTCAAACAGCGGATTTGTTTCCTTTTTTTTTGCTTAATTGTATTTGGTTTGGTAGTTGTTTTTTTACACGAGAGCGATTTTTTTTACTATATGGCCGTCAGTCTCTTTTTAGTGTCAAGCTTTGTTCTGCTCAGAAGTTAATGACCAGGTACAATATAATACACATGTTTTTGTCAGCAATTTTGCAGGTGAAACCAATGTAAAAATCTCAATTGCTTAGTAAATATCTTGTGGGGTCAAATTACAGCGCTAAGACAGCATCTTAAGAGATTAACAACAACTTAAGCGATTATTTTTTGAAGAGTTGCAGCAAAGTGTTACAAACTGCGGTTGACAAACAAAATTTGTAATGTTTTAAATTCTAAAAAGAAGGGTCGACCCCAGAAACCCTCCCCCTTGGGTGCACCACTGCCAAACAACAAAAAAATGAGACGATTTGAAGCAACAGCAAAAAAACATTGATAAAATCGGCTTAATGACTACACAGGTTTTGCATGTTACATTAACAAATTGATATTTCTTTAAAGCTAAAAGTGCAGCTCTGCTGGAAGTTCAAAAAGCAAAAAGACTTCAATGTTTCATGTAAAGTAACCATACAACCATGCAAAATCAGTAACATCAAAAATGCAAAACATCAAAAAAGTATGAGTTACCTTTTTCAAAGCAAATCTTAAATGGATTCCAACAACCACCTATTACAAAAAGGCTGACCCCAACAAAATTTTTCTAAGACATGGGAATATCAGTCATTATAAACTTATACCGGTAACTAATATATACATTAAAATCAGCTTGTGTAAGAGATTGCACAAAAATCCGCCACATTTTTATGCTCTGTAACTAGTCAGCCTCAAATTTGATGCGAAAAAAAGTTAGCTGGCAATCTTTAAAATAAACACTTGAAAGCTTTAAACTGCAAAAAAGCAAGAAATAATCAGTGAAGCTTCATGTTTATCAATAACTGATATTACAGAAGCTGGTAAACATAATTGTGCCAACAGACTTGAATCATAATTCCAATTTCATTGAAGAAATTTCAATGAATATCGAATATTCTGGTAAGCTGCTACAACAGTAGTTAAGCACCATTTGTGAAAAAATATATTTTACACAAAGATTTATGCAGACCACGTCGAAGTAGAGGCAACTTGCATACTTTCATTATCTTCGTCAATCATTTTTTCAGAATCTTCCAGAATGTCATCAAATGCCATGTCATCTTTTTTCCAAAAGCTACAGTCATTCCATTGCTGATCATCAGCTAAGTCCTAAAAAAGTAAAGATTGATTTCAATTCTATAGGAGATATCATTTCTCACAGATGTTTCCTCTACTGCTGTAATACCATGTTTTTCGAATCATAAGGTGCACTTAACATTACTAAAACTTTCAAAAACTGAAGGAGTGCATTAGGCTTATGTAAGGATCAAGTTATACTCCTTTTCTCTTTGCCATTTAATTTAAAGTTATTTAAAGCTTTTTAAGTAGCATTTTATTTTTTGTGCCTCACATAAGGAAATAAAAGCAATAAAGGTCAGTTATCAATACTGAGCCTTAAACTCCATTGAGCTATATAGTCCAGAAAATATGGTAATTGATTGATATTCACCAAACTAAGACAGTGTACACCATAACAAAAATAAATATGCACAACTGGCTACATGTTATAACATAATAATACACTTAGGTAGCCACCTAGAAAACGTTTTCAACAATATCATATATAATTTCTTGTTTTAAAGCTATCAAAAACAAAATTAGTTCCATTCAAGAGAAAAATTTTCATGTCTATACTGCAACATAAATTATAACTCATAAAAATAATTTGGTGCAAGGCAAATTATTTAGAATATTTGTGTATATTATAGCGAATGCCCGCACACTATTGCATACACTTTTTTCACTGAATTTTTGATCCGTCATCGCTCAATGTCATAATAAAAGTAACTAAACATTAGTAAGAAAAAAGTTTTCCAAAACGGAAAAAAATGCATCTCGTAGCAAACACGTAATTGAGTAAAAAACGTAAAGCCCGGTTATTTGTTGTTTGCTCTTCACCAATCACCAGCCTTAGTACTATTTTTTTTTCAGCATCGGTAATAATGCATTGTTCTTTGCCATTACCAGTGTTCCCTCTATCTCCAAAAAAATGGAAAAAGTGCGAAATAATTTCCAGCTTTCTTGCATAAAGTTTTCACAAGTGCGAAACGGCATTTATTTCCAATGTTTTTATTTTTTACATGTGCGAAACAACATCTAATTCTGTTGTTTCTTTAATTTTTTGATGAAGTAGAGGGTTTCTGGCACATAGACCTTGTTTTTTTATTTTTTTGAGATCGTGAAGCATATCGCAAAAAGGATCAGGTTTGCAGCATAAGACCTTTTTTTAGAGATAACTTCACACATTGCAGAAGAAGTCTGTTTTTCGCGCAAAGACCTCTTTTCTTGAGATCGTCATTTTTTGTTTTGGTAGATTGGCGGTGTCACAGAGCCTAATCTACAGCATTTCACAAAGACTGCAAGATACTTTTGCACATTTCATTTTTCAACCTAATATCCAAAAAGCGCTTCCTTACAGTATTTTCATGAGGTTAGATCATTGATTACTTTGAAATTAGTTATATGTATGTGGAAGAGATTGAGCTACAATGGATTCTGCATCCGTTGGTTATACATATTTGAAAAACTAAACTCCAACAGTTATTTTTGCATCGTGAAACAGGAATTCTCTGTTACTTGTTTGTGTTACTTGCCAGTTGTTGCTTGCAATAAAAGATTTGAATTTTGATTGGTAGCAGACTGGGATATTTTATGAATTAAATCCCTTATTGCACACCTACACCCTGTATTACGCGGAAGTGTGTAACGAGTTTGCAAGCTCATCTCCGCCTCATTGCACCCCAGGCAACACAGCTTCTGTTGAAGAAATGTCACAGCAGTTGGAGGTCGTCGTTGGCAACACTGTGTTTAATTTGACCTGCAAAAGAGTTGAACCTCAGGCCTACCGCTCCAGAGACGAACACATTATCGCTCAACCTACCGACTTTGTAAATCAAACATACCTCATCAGACAGTGTAGTAAGAAAATCCTTCTTAGACTTTGAAGCCGAATCAGTGAGATGAAAATTTGAGAAGAATTTTAAATCAAATGCCGTACTTCTGTTGGCTTGAAATGTTTTATGCACCTGTGAATCAGTCACAGTATGCCTATCAGTTTGCCAATTTTCAGGGTCATCAGCACCAAAAACTTTGTCAATTTCATGTTTTAAATATTTTGAACTTTGTTGAAATTCACAGCTATGGTTTAAGTTTGTTTTAAGAAGCCGTTTTCTACTGAAGCAAAATTCAGCCGAAAATCTGGCTTTTTTAGCTTCAATCAATTCTATAGAAATATCCTGAAATTTTCGTTTTTGGGGAAACCGCATTTAGGATCAATGTTGCAGAAAAAATGCAATTTCTATCAATGGCATAGCCTATAGGCTAACCAGATGTCCTACTTCTGACTCTGTCCCACTGGGCCTACCACTACCAGTGATCAATGGTCAGTAGTCTTCATATACTGTATATAACACTAACAGGCGACAGAACACTTTAGGAATTACCGTACTGGTAGCTACTCTAGACAGATACCAGTAAGTAGCCTAAGAGCCTGAAATGTATGACATAATTTAATTTTGTGATTGTGTCATTTGATATTAGGCAGTGGCTATTTTGCCCTGTGCCTCTAGAGGCAAAATAGCTCCATTTTATTTTGCCATAGGTGGGCACAAGTCCGTTAATAACGAAGCTAACTTTTTCACTAACTCGTTAATTCGTTAAAAAGTTTTTTCATTTTAACGGACTAAATTAACTTCCGTTAAGTGCTGTTAACAGACTAAATTAACTTCCGTTAAGTTCTGTTAACTTCCGTTAAGGTTTTTATCGTTAATATCTTGCAGCTTCGTTGTGCATTTGAAGTTGTTTTTATCTTGAAATTAGATTAGACTGTAAAATGTAACTTCCAAAACACAAAAAGACCACCACAGCAATAAATATTGGTAGTGACTATTTCACCGAAAATTTTCAACTTAAAGAGAATAAAATGAGAATGAGAAATATTCATCCGCGCTTTTTTTATTTGCTTTTTTAGGGGTTAAGATTAGGGTTTAGGTTAGGGTTTGGGTTAGGGTTCGATTTGGGAATAGTTTTAGAGTAAGCATTTGAGTTTGTGTTAGATTTGAGTCAGAATTAATAAAAAACTAGATAAAAATTTCCGGTGAAATAAAGCCTTCCATAAATATTTCCTTACAATCAGCTCAACAGCGTCAATACATGTTCTAGAAGCGAGTGAATAAAAAGAAATCTAAATTACTCGCAAAATGTTAACGGATTAACGGACTTTATTAACTTCCGTTAGTTAAAGCTGAAAATAACGGATTAACGTTAACGGAGGTGTGAAGTTTGTTAACGGACTAGTGGTTAACGAAGCTAACGTTTTGCATTAACTTGCCCATCTATGTATTTTGCCATTTGGAGGTTAATAGTCCTAAGCACTATTTTGCCGCAAGTGCCAAAATAGCCCCAACCCTAACCCATACCCTAATCCTAACCCTAATGCCTAATCCCAACCCTACCCAATCCTAACCCAAACAGAGGAAAAACACTATTTTGCCTCTAGAGGCAAAATAGCCACTTCCTTGATATTAACTTCTAACAAACACTGTACAAACTGAATTTAGTGGTTATCATCTACTTTAGGAATAGGAGTACCGAGTAGCCTAGTTGTAGTAGTAGTACCGGTACAGTAGGTAATACCGGTATATCTTTTTATGTGTGCGATGACCTCACCATCATGAATGAAAGAGAATTTGAGTCATTATTTATAAAAATTACTCTATCAAAAGACACTCTTATGTGTGGAACAATATATAGGGCTCCACAAAATGATAATGACTCGCATCAGCGATTTCTTAACACTTTAAATGACTGCCTAAAAAAGATTGATTTGACAACCAGATGTTTTCTCTATGGAGACTATAATTACGATTTAGCAAAAATTGCAGAAAAAAGCAATGTCAATGATTTTGTGGAATTGATGGCAGATCACTCGTTTTTTTCAATTATCAACAAGCCCACCAAAATTACAGATACTTGTGCTACCGTACTTGATCATATCTGGACAAACTCTTTCTCTACTATCACCAAATGTGCTGTAATCACGCATCCATTATCAGATCATATGCCAGTGGTAATGTGCGCAAGTACTGAACGAGACAATGCCAAAGCATGCACTTTTGAAAGACGTTTTACAAACAAAGCTATGGAAAGTTTTTTTAATAACTTAGAAAATATCCAAGTTGATGAATTTACAAATGAGACTAGAGCACCTGACTGTGTCTACGAAAAATTTATGGATAAGTATATGTGTGTTTTCAACGAAAGTTTTCCATTAATGAAGAAAAAATTACATCACCCGAAAAACAATTGGTTTGATAGAGAATTAAAAGAATTACTGATTAAAAAAGAAAAACTTTTCAAAAAATTCTGTACACAGAAAAATATCTTCACTAAGACAAGGTTCAACAAAGCGCGAAATGAATATTTTCGAGCAATCAAAACTAAAAAACAAGCATACTATGCTTCCTTATTTAAAAAACAGAACAATAATTTGAAACAAACTTGGCGAGCCATTAATGATCTGCTTGGTAAAGCTAAACCCAAATCTTGTTCTTCGTTAAAAATTAACAACCAAATTGTTAATGATGTTAAACAAATAACTAATCATTTTAATCAGTATTTTTCAAATGTCGGTTATGCGCTAAGGGAAAAGCTGCCTCAGTCTTGCTGTGACTTCAAAACATATTTACCAAAATCTTCTTCCAAATCTCTTTATCTTAATCCTGTAACTCCAATGGAAGTAAAAAGAGTCATAACAGAACTAAAATCTAAACATAGCTGCGGTTTAGATGGCATATCAACAAGAATATTGAAGTTATGCCCTGACAACATTGCTTTAATTTTAGCACATATTTTTAATCTATCCTTATCTGAGGGCGTATTCTTAAAAGCATTTAAACAGGCTAAGGTCATCCCGGTATTCAAAAAGGGGTCAACTTATGACGTTAATAATTACAGACCAATAAGCTTACTTCCAGTTATGTCCAAAGTATTAGAAAAATTAGTGTACACACGCCTTGTCAGTTTCTTAAATAGGAAAGGATTTTTTCATGAAATGCAATTTGGATTTCGTCCAAACCATTCTACAAGCCATGCCACTACATTACTAATTGAAAATATAACTGAAGCATTTGAAGCAAAACAAGCCATGGTTGGTGTGTTTTTAGATTTGTCGAAAGCATTTGACACAATTGATCATGATATTTTACTATCAACACTCTTCCATTATGGAATAAGAGGTATACCTTATGACTGGTTCAAAAGTTATTTAACAAACAGGCAACAACAAGTCATGTGCCAAAATGTACTCTCCAATGTAAAATACATCAATATTGGTGTTCCTCAAGGTTCCATTTTGGGACCACTCCTCTTTTTAATTTACGTCAATGACTTTCCTCAATGTATTACAAAAGGAAAAACTATAATGTTTGCAGATGATACAAACTTATTTTTCACCGAAAAGTGCCACAATAGTGTCTTTACAGAAGCAAATCAAGAACTAAAACTTGTTGACAATTGGCTTCTCTCTAACAAACTATCACTAAATATTAACAAAACTAGCTATATCGTATTTCGCACTCCTAACACCCCACTACCAGTGAGCAATAACTTGCATCTACGTGGCAAAGCATTGAATAGGGTGGAATCTCTACGTTTTCTGGGAATCATAGTTCATGAGCATCTGTCTTGGAAGCCACATATGGAATTGTTATTGCAAAAGATTAGAATCAATACCGCAGTAGTCAGAAGAATACAACACTATCTCAATCAAGAAATTTTGCTACTACTCTATAACTCCATGGTTAAGAGCCACTTGCAGTACTGTATTCTGACCTGGTGCAATGGCAATAAGACTTTGTTACAAACTCTTCAACGAGCAGCAAACAAGTTCATTAGACTCATTTTTAAATTAAATTATCGCGAAAGTGTAAAAAATACGATGCAACAAAATCACATATTAACAATCAACCAGCTTTTTGAAATTGAATTAGCTTGCTTCATGCATCGATATGATCATGGCAAACTGCCATTGGCTTGCCGGGTCTTACTAAAAAATAATTCCAAATCCTCCAAAACTAAATTGCGTCAAACCAGAAGCAACTCTGAATACTTTCCTGCATATTGTCAAATCAATTTAACAATGCAGTCAATTAAGTATAAAGGACCAGTGCAATGGAATAAAATCCCTTCATCAATTAGAGAAGTAAAATCCGTAACCACATTCAAATTGCTACTGCAAGATTTCTTAAAAATAAAGATTAGTTATATAACGTTAAGCATGCCTCATGTCCTCAACACTCTATCACTATCAGTCCATTTCTATACCCTACCACAAAGTCCTTACCCTCTTCATTTCCTTGAACATGTTTTGTACTGTACATAGCTCATCGCAAATTTGCTTGTTTTTTTATTATTTTTAACTATTGTGTGATTGCTACGAAAGGTTCAGCGACCATGCATTGTCATTGCTTTTGCGTGTGATTAATGAAGCTTGAAATTGTGCATGTTTCAACGTATATCGTTTTGTCGCTGTTTTCCTTTTTCTGGTTTGGTGGTGTGCTTTCTTTGTCTTAAACGTTGCTCTGGTGAGCCAGAAATAAAAATTCACTATCACTATCACTATCACTACTGTAAGTATGGTAGGCTATGCTATTGCACTATTATTCTGCTCTTTTCTTATTCATGTGACACACCAGTAAACGCCTATGTATTTTCCCGATAATTTTATGTAAGCCTTCCACTAGGCCTACCTTTTTATTAATTCTGACTCAAATCTAATCAAAGAAATCTGGCGTACAAGATCACAATTCACAAAATCTTGCGTCTATTTGGCGCGGAAAATGCAAATGAGCTTTAGGTGGCGCAAAAGCTTTTCGATGAAGTCTACTGATGTCAACCGTGCAGCGCACGCGATTGTACGCGGCCACGCGGTCGCTGTGCAAAATTTTGAGCGGTTTTATTTCGCAGTGCGGGCTGTGGACAGTCAGGTAACAAAAACAGAACAGAAATTTATTTTTGTTGCTTAAAAAACAAACATCAAATAACAAAAAAAAAATTGCACAATGGCAATATAACAACTAATGCTAATTTGGCAACGGGCAGCTGCAAAGGGACCAAAGTTTTCAAGCCCCAAATCTGAAACGCTGCTCCGAGGTTTACAGTTTAAACAGCTGCAGCACCAAAAGTAACTGCAGAAGAGAATAACAATTTTGGATTTTGAGCCGCCTAGGGAAGAGTTTCAGTTTCCATCTTCAAAATGTTTGAATTATGAGCAAGGTTGGAAATATCAATTAGTAATCGATAATCGATACTTTATTCTTTGCTTTTCTGCTATCGATTATCGCAGATGCTTTGCTTTTAATTTTTTCTATCGATTATCGCCTTTTCTATGGTTTTTGCTTACATTTTATGGATTGGTAGAGTCTTTAAACTTTACTTTTGTTCTTGTTGAGTCTGCCTAAGCTAACATCGTTTAGCGGCTCTATATATTTTAGCAAAACGTCGAACAGACGGATAAGTTTTCACCGCTCATTTATTCGTAATCAAAACTGCATACGAATTTTGTTTCTCTGACTATCTGAGTAAGGGAGTAAATGACGGCTCGCTCCAGCTTTATATACCAACCGCCATTGTATATCATTGTTACGTCAACTAGACAAGAGCGTCACAGTGATAAAAAGAAAGGGCGAATTTGATTGGTGCGCTGTAATTGAGAAACAATGGTGCAATTTATGGAAGCGGCAAAACGTGCTATCGCTACAGGGCCCCCCTCCAAAATGCGCGTGGGCCAAGTCCGAAGGACTGGGAACATGCGCGTTTTAGACGAGAATGAAAAAGGTGGGATGGGAGTGATGCAGTAGCGTAGCACGGGTCTGAGGAACGAGTGGGCCTCAATTGTGACGCTCGGGCGGGGGGTGAAGATGGACGGGGATGGCGGCTGAGCCAGCAGGGGCTAGGCAGTTAGCTTTTGCATGGAGGGGCTGGAGAAGCTGGCGGCTGGAGCGTGCGATGTGAAAAACAAAATGCAGTAGTTCAAAATGGCAAACAAAAACGTCGTTAGTAACAAAAGGTCTTCGCAAACAAAATGTTCAAGTAGTTCAGCACGATTCAGCGCGCCGTTCCGCGCAACGATGGGAAACGTATACTCATCAAAGTTCAAATATATGCATTGCTGAAATGCAAAATCGTTCAATGTTCAGTTCACAAAAGCGTCCAATGCTGGAATGCAAAACCGTTTAATATTCAGTTCACAAAAGTGTCCAGTGCTGGAATGTCAACGGGGAACGTCGAACAATTAATGTCCACCAAATCCATTCTAGGAGCGAGTGGTGTGGTAATCTCCACGCGCTGCAAGGCGCAGAGCAAGGTCCGAAAGCAGGACGTGAAAGTCCTCCAGTATGCGAAATAGGGTGCCGCAATCCCTGTAAAAAATCGATTGAAAAAAAAACTCATGTCCTCCCTCAAAAGGCCGAATTTTGCGTCCAGCGAGACAAACGCTAGATTAGACTCGAGGCTGAAATTTACGAACCTGCGACTATGATTGAACAGACGAAAGTAAACAAGCACCTGACTATTGTTATCACGGACTTTTATGACAACCAGCTTAGTAAACGAAAAGACATGCAAGGGAGCAAACCTATCTCTAAATTAACGACGAAACAAACTTTTAGCCACAAGCAAAATCAGTTCCCTGCGTGAACAAACACTCAAACGGAGGTTAGAAAAAAAAAAGTTGTACGTGTATATCGTGTAAGCGTGATGTCTGCAATGAGTGTCTAGTAATGTGAGTGCCCTAGCTTTGAAATGCTTAGGTGATATGAAAATGTATTGTGTCTTGCAATTGAAGTGTGTAGGTGTAATCCTTCTGAGCTACCGAAGAGACAAACAAATGCGACTAGGATCTCGAGCTCCTACCGCTTTGCGTACGTGCTGTGAAACAAAACGTGATTTTCGAAACATCTGCAGGCGGCGATGCAGCTGGCCAGGCGAGCATCGTCACTCCATGCAAGCAAATGATCGAAATTTCCCCAAAATTGCTCCACATCTTAGAGAGCAGCCGAAAACCCAAATGCACTCACGTCTGATTTGAAAGTTTTAGCATTTTATGCATTAGACGTGGTGTGAAAAAAAGGTAGCGTAAGAAGGGCTGAGCAATTTAAAGTCGCCTTTTACGACACACCCTGCTCTGCAATGGGCGATCTCACTATTCTTTCCCCGGTGAGACACGGGGGAGGTGAGGACCCCTCTCCTAGGGTGTGGGAAGAAGAAAGTGTACGTACCGTTTTGGTTTGTGAATTATACGTCCATGACGAGTTCGCAAGATAGACTTGGGTTGTTCATCGTAAGAGTGGAAAGATGCTTCTGGCTGGGATGGCTGTATTGGAAGTGGATGAGAACGTCCTTCAACAGGCTGCTGTGTTTCGGGTTCTTTGTCGGGTGTGAGAAGATGAGCAGCTCGCAGTCGGTCAATGGAAACAACATCTCTGCGAGTGAACAAATCAAGAGTGAAAAATTTGTCCCCTTTGTTCAGCACCCTGTATGGGCCTTTGTAAGGTCGATCAAACGAGGAGCGGGCAGTGTCGTTCTTGACAAAGACGTGTGTGCAGGTCTGGAGTGCTTTTTCGACGTACGAACGTGGTGTGCCATGATGGTGAGGGGGCGGAGCTCTTAGGGTTGACATAAACTGGCAAAGTTGAGCGCAGTATTCGGTTCGAGGGGTCTCGGAAGAGGGCTCAAAGAATTGCCCTGGTAGTCGTAGAGAAGTTCCCAAACAAAGCTGAGCAGAGGAAACCTCGAAGTCAGATTTGGGAGAAGAGCGTATGCCCAGAAGGACAAACCCCAAATTGGAAAACCAATCGCGAGGGTTTTCTTGAGCTTTGAGAGCGGCCTTCAAAGTTCGATGCTGGCGTTCCAAAAACCCATTGCTCTCAGGATGGAAGGCTGTGGTGTGGACTAGTTTGCAGCCTAGAAACTTGCACAGCTCTTCCCAAAGGTGACTGGTGAACTGGACTCCTCTATCACAAGTCATGATTTGTGGACAACCAAAGCGGGCCACCCAGTTGAGGACAAAAGCGTCGGCACACGCTTTGGCAGTTATTTCGCGGAGAGGGATGCATTCGAGGTGCCTCGTAAACCGGTCTATAATGGTGAGTAGGTAAGCGTGGCCACAGCTTTCTGGAAGGGGACCCACCAAGTCACAGTGTATTGCTGAAAATCGCGAGTCTGGTTGTAGAAACGATTGCAGTGGGGCAGAGTTGTGACGGTGGATCTTGGACTGTTGACAAGGGACACAGGCTCTAGTAAATTCAGCTATGTCTTTTTGCATCCCTTCCCAGACGAATCGTTCGCTGATCAGTTGTCTCGAAGCTCTTATTCCCGGGTGCGAAAGAGAGTGTACAGCGTCGAAAACATGTTTCCTAAGGTTGTATGGCACAATAACTCTGGGGATGGACAGAGAAGTGTCAAGTAGCAAAGGAGAGTCGGAGTCTGGTACAGTGTGTTCTTTGAGGCGTAGCGATGTTGTGTTAGAGCGGCGAAGCTCAAGCACTTTTGGGTCCTGAAGTTGCTCCCGGGCCAGAAGTTCCAGATCTATCCCTTGATATCCTTTGAAAAGGGCGTTCACCTCTGTAGGGCGACTAAGAAGGTCGGCGACAACATTATCTGTGCCTTTTACATGCTGAATGTCCGTAGTGAACTCCGAAATGAATTGGAGCTGGCGAAGGCGTCGTCCTGGTGCATCCTTAAGAGGAGAGGAAATGGCGTGAGTGAGTGGAGCATGGTCTGTGTAAATAGTGAAAGGGCGGCCTTCCAGAAAGTAGCGAAAGTGCTTGAGAGAAAGGTACATGGCCAGTAGTTCTCGATCGAATGTGGAATAGTTTCTTTGGGCACGGGATAGAGACTTGGAGAAAAATCCCAATGGTTGTTGATGACCATCGATTTCCTGTTGCAATGTTGCCCCTACAGCTACATCGGATGCGTCTGTCATAAGGGAAATCCTCGCTCCAGAGATGGGAAAGGCAAGGCTGGCAGCTTGTGCAAGGGATGACTTTGCAGCGTGGAAGGCCACATCAGCGGTCGTGCTCCATTGTACGGGCTTTTTGGTCCCTTTTCCCGGGGTCAAAAGCGAATCCAGTGGCCGCAAAATCCCACCTGCGTTGGGTATGAAAGAGCGATAGAAGTTGATGGCCCCAAGAAATTTGCGAAGGTCCTTCACTGTCCTAGGTTTGGGAAAGTCGCGAATGGCGGAAACTTTGGTCTCCAACGGGCGTACGCCTTGGGAGTCAACCCTGTGTCCCAAAAAATCCACCTCTGTCACAGCAAAAACGCATTTGTCCTTGTTCAATATGAGGCCGAAATGCTCTAAGCGGTTGAAAACCTCTGAAAGATGTTTTCAATGATCTTCCTCGGACTCAGAAAAGATCATGATATCATCGATGTAGACGAAGCAATTGGGCACCCCCCTTAGCACTTCATGCATAAATCGGCAAAAGGTGTTACCAGCTGACTTAAGACCCATAGCTAAACGTTTGAAAGCGTAATTTCCAAGAGGAGTGATCATAGCGGTCTTGTGAACGTCTTCGGGAGCAATTCGAATCTGATGATATGACTTGTAGAGGTCCAGAGTAGTAAAGACAGTTGATCCAGCCAACATCCCAATGAAATCTGTCAAAAGAGGAATTGAGTATTTGTCGGTGATCGTCTGCTCGTTCAACAAACGAAAATCACCGGTGATGCGAAATTCTCCGGGATTCTTCTTTGGTACCAAGTGCACTGGGGATGCATATGGAGACTCAGTTGGTTCAATTACACCCAGATCGAGCAACTTTTGGAGCTCTGATTTTAAAACGTCAAGTTTCTCAGGGCTCAAGCGGCGAACTTTGGAGCAAACGGGTGGTCCTACTGTCCGAATGTGATGAAGTGTTTGGTGTCTGGTGGGGCGATGAAAGTTGTCGACCTCGAAAACTGATGGGTATTGTGAGAATAGGTTTTCCAAAGAGGATACAGTTTGGGCTGTGGGGATCGGTCGATGCAGCTCAGCAATTGCCTTGTGTTCGGTGAGTTTGGTAGAGGTTGTGCTTGGAGTACTTGTCTTCTCATGCATCTCTGGAAGGAGCATCAAGCGTCTGTGTGGGTTCAGCGAAATTTGGAAGTGCTCCAAAAAGTCCAAGCCAATGATGGCATGAGAAGTAGCTGCCTTAAGAAAATCCCAAGAAAATTCGGCGGGCAATCCCAAAGTCACGCGCAGAGTAACCCTTTCGTATGTGGCTATTTGACTACCGTTGGCGGCAGAAAGATAGCCAGAAGTTCTTGGATCATCTGCTGATCGCTGGCATGGTATGATAGAATCCCTGCTTCCGGTGTCGATGATGAACGCAATGTTAGTGTTGCGGTCATGGACGATCCATGGGTGAGTTTCCCCAGTGATGATGCTGATGTGTGGACTATTGGGGCTGTGAAATGCATTCCGGTTGATAACTCTCCAATTGCAGTTGCCTGCGCAATGTCTGGCTTGATCGCCATATTTTCGGTGAATGTGACAGATCGATGATTGGGGATGTAGTTTCGAAGGGCGAGAATTGAGGCTAGGTGCGGGTGTTGACGATTGCAGTGGGCGATCACCCCAAGCTGGCCGCCTTCGTGGGCTCCAGGAACGCGAATGTCCAGAACTCGACGGGGAAGGAGAAAACGATCGGAGTCTCACAGAAGTGGAAGAGCGAGATGGCGAGGTGTCTCTTGCAACTGGTGAACGTTGGGAGAAAGAAGTGGTCGTGGCATTGTTATCCCTAGTGTTTGGAAAATTATGTGGTGTGTGTGGCATGGACTGGAGAGAATGTGTGAGTGAGGTGACAGTCTGTGCAAGGTCTGTGACAGTTTCGTGCAATGTTGATAGACTGACATTAGAGGTGCCAATTGATGATGCGTAATCATTATATTCGGGTCCATCACCAAAACCTGATGTCCATTTACGGTTCTCCTCCATGACTCGATCTGCAATTTTAGCCAACTGATCTAAATCCTCGACCGGGTGCGAGACAATAATGCGGCGAACGCCCGCAGGCAAGCGATCTAAAAACAACTTACGCAAAAGCCTATCCTGTGAACCACTCTCGCCTAATAACGAACGCATTTCAGCCAGTAGCTTAGACGGAGACGTCCTATCACTCAATCTACTCCCATTTAATAATCGCTCTAGCTTGTCATCGCTGGACGGCGCGAAATGCTGTAGCAAAACGCTTTTGGTTTTGCTGTACGCGTTTTGAGCGTTTAAATCTGGAAGCACGTGTTCCAAAAACCGAAAATGCCGGATATCAAGTGCGGCTAACAGGCTATCAAGTTTTGACTGCTCGCTATTAATCCCCCTAACTCTAAAAATTGTCTCGATTGTCGAGAAATAAAGGTCCGCGTCCCCATCCCAAAATTTCGGCAGTGTCAAACCACTCGTGCCTGTTACGTTGTTACTGGATCTCAAAACAAAATCGTCCGGGGACAGCAATGGGGGGCTACCAAAGTTGTCGTGGACTGTACGGTTGTTCATTTCCGCGCGCGGAAGGATTCGCCCCCTTCCCAGTGGTGTTGCATACGCTTCAGGTGGATGCCCAGTTCTTGGCGGGAGGTTGAAGAAAGCAGCCATCGCCTAGTTTGCTGGTTGTTCTCTTTCTGTCTCGCAAGGCTAGTAGCCTTCACCTGATATTTCTGCTCTTTGCACTCGATCTTTGTACTCGGTTCAACGTCGGGGTCACCAGTTTAGCGGCTCTATATATTTTAGCAAAACGTCGAACAGACGGATAAGTTTTCACCGCTCATTTATTCGTAATCAAAACTGCATACGAATTTTGTTTCTCTGACTATCTGAGTAAGGGAGTAAATGACGGCTCGCTCCAGCTTTATATACCAACCGCCATTGTATATCATTGTTACGTCAACTAGACAAGAGCGTCACAGTGATAAAAAGAAAGGGCGAATTTGATTGGTGCGCTGTAATTGAGAAACAATGGTGCAATTTATGGAAGCGGCAAAACGTGCTATCGCTACAATCGTTTCGTTTCTCTTATGCTATATTGCTCTTTATAATTTTATCCTAAAAGTGTATTTTTTTATCCTTGATATTACCGGTAATAATAGTTTTTTCACTCACAAGTTTCATTTAATGTTCAATACGGCAAAAATTTTAGTGCATCCAAATGAAAAATAGAATAAAAATTTTTGTTCGCATTTTGGCATCGATTTCTAATCTTAGCTTTTTTTTCTGATATCTTTGCTTTTCGTTTCTTTACTTTACTCTTTGCTTTTTGTGTGAACTATCGATTCGTCTTTGCTTTTAAGCAGCATCGACTTCCAACCCTGATTACGAGATACATAAATTTTTTCTTTTTTCATTTTTTTATTTTTTTCTGTTGTGAGATTTTATGTCTTTGCTATTACTCGATATCCACTGAAACTAAAAACTTAAAATTCGGGGTGGCAATCGGTTTTCGGTTGAAACTGTTTATTTTGAAATTTGGTGGTGATAGAATGATAGATTCATAAGTGGGCACCAGAGGTGGAGTCGAGGACACAAGGCTCGAGGCCAAGGCCAAGGCCAAGGACACAAAAAAAATCCGAGGCCAAGGCCAAGGCCAAGGACAGCCTTTCCGAGGACAGACACTCTCGAGGCCAAGGACAGGAATGCTCGAGGCCAAGGCCAAGGACCAAGGACACAAAGCGCAAGTGCTCTCCAAAAAAAAAAAAAAAAAAAAGGTCTTCACAAAAATTTTTCAAGCGATTTCCACGAAAAAACGCTTTCCAAAAAATTTTTCAACCGCTCCACAAAATTTTAACTTTCCGAAAAATAGTGCTGTCCTCGAGCCGAGGACAGGCCAATTTTCGAGGACTTGAGGCCTCGAGGCCAAGGCCAAGGCCAAGGACTTCAAAATCTGTCCTCGAGGACGTCCTCGAGGCCAAGGACGTCCTCGAGGACTCCACCTCTGGTGGGCACAATTCCGTTAATCGTTAATCCGTTAATAACGAAGCTAACTTTTCCATTAACTTGTTAATCCGTTAAAAAGTTTTTTCATGTTAACGGACTAAATTAACTTCCGTTAAGTTCTATTATTTTCCGTTAAGGTTTTTATCGTTGATATCTTGCACCATTTATTCATCGTACCGGTACAAACCAGTTTGCACTGGTAACACTTGTTGCGTATTTGCGCGAGTTTTATAGAAGAAAGCGAAGAAAGGAGCTCTTTTTTGTGGCATATAATAAGCTGCAGCCTCATAGGTCTATTAATTATCGCTGTTCGCAATTTCCATAGATTTTCCGATCGCACCTTCGTTAGTGCATTTGAACTTATTTTTGTTTTGAAATTAGATTAGACTAAAATGTAACTTCCAAAACACAGCAAAAAGACCACCATAGCAATAAATATTTCCTTACAATCAGCTCAACAGCGTCAATACATGTTCTAGAAGCGAGTGAATAAAAAGAAATCTAAATTACACGCAAAATGTTAACAAATTAGCTTACTTTATTAACTTCCGTTAGTTAAAGCTGAAAATAACGGATTAACGTTAACGGAGGTGTGAAGTTTGTTAACGGACTAGTGGTTAACGAAGCTAACGTTTTGTATTAACTTGCCCACCTATGGATAGATCATATAGCTTGGAGATGAGTGGCCAGCAAACTTATATTGTTCAACTTACTTAGATTAGAGTTGGCAAACACACTGGGTATAGTAATCTGCAATAGCTACTACAAGTTTAATTTTTGTTGAAGGAGGGCTAGGGCAAGATTGCTTTATACAGAGTAGAATACGTTTCTTGTATACCTGCTCTTCTCAGCCTCACGAAAACATGTTGATGAAACTTCTATGCAAATAAGAATATTGCGTTATTTGCACACCAGTGTACAAATAAGCTCTGCTTTATCAGATTATGACTGCAGTACTTTACCACAGGATTGCAGAGTTGAAGCGAAATCAGTTGGACTCTGACGCCGACTATTATTCTCAGCCATTTTTTCAGTTCGACTGCACCTCCGACTCTGACTACCGGGCTTTATTTCCGTTTAACTCTGACTCCCGACTCTTTAAAATGGTAAAAATTTGACTTCGACTCCCATAAAGTTAAAAAAAGTTTTTGTTTTTTTTTTGGAGTGGGCTAAACTGATTACTGCAAAGCATTTTTCTCGCTTGAAGAAGGCACCCTGTGTTTGTTTGCCACTTCAACGCATAGCACCTTTTCAGGTTAGCTCTGTTTACAGTGTAAGACTGGGCCATTAGTACGACAGGTAAGACTTCTCAGTCTCCCAGGAAATACAGCAATCTTTTCGGTGTCTTTCCCATTGACAACAATGTAATACCAGTGCAATCTCAGCACTCCAATCAAGAACCAACACAAACTTGTGTGCGCACAATGAACCATTAGTTATGGCACTGGTATTGTGGCTGTTAGTTACCTCGCTTGCCTTCAGTCTAAGATGTTTGGTGAGAGTTCATTTCTCAAGCCAGCCGAATCTGAAGCATTGTTGTAAATTGCGACCACCTGCTTGACGTTTCTGTAATAAAATACTGTAGATGTCATTCATAATTTGCCCATAGGCTACGCAGCGCCAAAGCCCGAGAGGCTCTATATCCGCACCACTCTCGTAAAAGCCTCTCTGATGATTGTTTTTCCTTTCGATGTGACAATGTTAACAATGCTCGTGCAGCGATAAAATTGTAACTTTGTACTGTGCGCTGTTATTACGTGGGCTTATCTTTTTGTCCCTTGCCCGAAGCAAAAACTTCTGTACTTCTCCTTGGCAACACGTTAAACACGGTTCCATGATCTCAGTTCGACCTCCCCCCCATGGGCGTCGGCAAGGGGGGCCATGCCCCCCCTGGATTTTCACGCACTCTCTCTAAAACCTCCCAAATTTCAAAAATTCTTCCATTTTTAGTTGTTAATACTGGCTCTATTCTTATTAGCCCTCTCCTGAAACATTTTCTGCCGACGCCTTTGCTCCCCCCATCAAAATTCCTGGCTACGCCAGAGTCCTATCCTCATTTTGTGATAACCTACTGACTTGCTAACTTTCTTCTCTGAAAAATGCAAGTGTTGGCACCATTAATAACCATAAACGTTTCCGAAACAAGCGATCGGCTGCGGCATCTTAGAACTTGGCAACGCTGTCGTTACTCTCTCTACTCTTTTTTTCTTAATAACAACTTTGTTTAACGGTGTTATCGCACCCAAGTTTTTGTCAGATTAGCATAGTACGACAGCACACTAAATACAAAGATTACAAACCTATTCAAAAATGGAAAGATGTAAATATATGCTTATAGCCTACTTACTGTTGCAGCCAGACTACTGCTCAGGACCGGCGCCAGGATAGGCAACTGCAGGGGGGGGCATAAATAAATTTTAGGGGGGCACGAGAACTTTATTTATGTGAATTCGAGAGTGTGGATCAAACGAAAAAACTGAAGACCAAAAACAAAAGCAAAAAAAACAAAAAAAGGTCTTCAATTAAAAAATATCCACTGTCACGATCGTTGATACTTGGCTAGAGTACAGCCTTTAATCTCTAGAATTGCCCACGTCGGCTGAAATTAGAGAACGACTGAGATGTTAATTGACGAATCGAAAATGGCGGTTGATAGTTCCTTTAGCTTCTTGAATCTCAGAAAGCAGCACACCAATCTTAAACTAAAACTTCTATTTAAGATTCCTACACAAACCAACTCACTGAGCAAAATCGCTCCACTCACAACTCTTACTAAACGGCTATACGAGCCAACCCCAGATACACAAACTCGGCTTAACTGCCTAAGAAACTAATACTTAAAATGACCCACTCTTAGAATATTAGAATAATGAATGAAAAACGACCCGCCTATTTATACTACGACAAAAGCTCTCGAATATCCCAGAAAAATCCTTGATACGTCACAATAGAAAAAATACACGAGCTTACATAAACAAATTTTGACATAATTATGACATCACAAACTTCAAGTCTAAATCTAGCAATTAAGAGTCGTAAACAACCCAAACATCGATAACTGCAGAAAATAGCAGAATGCACTAAAAAGGAATTATCTCGAATATTCTAAATCAAAAAAAGTGGCAAAAGTAGTAAATCAGTCACCTACAGGTTAAAATACAGCAAATAATCATATATCAGGCATTCAAAATTATTATTCGTGACATCCACAAAGTCTGGCTTTCATCTCAAAAATTTTCAATTTTCCACGAATACTGAGGTGAAGATAAAAAAAAACAAAAAAAAACAACTTCTTTCCAAAAAATACGCTAAGTTTCATGAAATCCGGAGTGAGTCCACAAAAATTACGAAAAAACAGTTCTTGCTCACGAATTCTAGAGCTATAAGCACTGTTTTGGGAGTGTGAGGCCTCGATTTGCACTCTAGTAGCCCCGAGCATGTTAATTTTTTCGGGGCACAGTCCTCGCATGGGAGGGCACAATTTTCATTTGGGGGAGCACAAGCAGTCATTTGAGGTAGCATGGCCCCGGAATGCCCACCGTGGCGCCGGGCTTGCTACTGCGTGCTACAGCTACATGTAACTTGACTATAGTTACGTTAAGGCAGAAAGTGGCTTACATTTTAATCAGATTTTGGAGCAACACTTGGAGTCGGGAGTCGAGCAGATATTTTTCGACTCCGACTCCGGAAAAATCCTTTTTTCGACTTCGACTCTGACTCCGATTCCCCATAAAAACCTTCGACTCCCTCGACTCCGACTCTGCAACACTGCTTCACCAGGAAATCATCAAATTCATGCAATATGTTTGTCGTCACATTTTCTGTGTTTTGTTGCTGTGCGGTGCAGAGCGGGTGCATCGCAGTGTACGTGAATATTTTGCAGTGCAGTGCAGTAAGCGGACAGAACTTTAGCGGTGCTGTTTGGGTGCAACCTTTTTTAGAGTTTGCAGTGCAAGAAAAAAGCGGTAATTATGGGAGCAAAGTTTATCCGTCTAAATCGGCGCGCTTTCCGCAATTTGCTCCGCGTGGTGCCAAAAAAAGTGCTGGGTTGTTGCAAAAATTTGGGGCAGTGTATTTGAACTTTCCAAGGCCCTAAAACCGTATAATTTTAAAAACTGAAAAACACATAATAATGTGCAGATCAATATCTTCTTTTATGTTTTGCTCTCTTTAAATTCGAAATTTCAAATTTTTTAGTGAAATAGTCACTTTTCCTAGCAAAAAGCCTTTTCTTAATTCTATTCGCAGAGGCTGCTGTTAGTAGGAATTACGTCATATAAGAATGAAAAAATAGACCAAATAAACAAATCTAGAATGGTCGCCCATTCTTTACTCTCTTATTATCTTTGTAGTCGTTGTGTACCGTAATATTAGCCTCTGAGCTAGTTTTTTTTTTGTAACTCCAAATAAGCTACCGGCAGAATGCAGTATCTTGTTTAATACAAAATTTTTAAGGACAGGTTCGAAAAAACCAGTGTTCGGCATTAATTCGAGTTAAAAAGTAAAAAAGCTTTTGTTTTAAGTTATTAACTATAACTTTTGTTAAACTACTTTAATGTTTACGTTAATCCGTTAAATTTTTAGGCCACACCGTGCGTTCTAATCCCGTAACAGTAATAATTGCTTGCAATCGAGCATAGTTCCGTACAAAGGCGCAGCCAGGATTTTTGATTGGGGGGCCCAAACCACATGCAATGACGTCATCAGAAATTTTCAAAAAGAAACTTTTTGTTGGGCAAAGATATCGTGGAATGGAAGATCTGAAGCCGTAGCCTGATGGCACTTAACCAGGATTTTGGTAAAGGGAGAGGGCGAAAACTAATAGTTAGAAAGCGCAAATACCTAACTTAGGAGACGTGTGGAGTAAGCTAGTGTACTGAAACATATCACAGACGGAGATCTGGGGGCGTAGCCCCCAGCCGCCGGTAGCTATGGAGGTCTGGGGGCAAAGCCCCCAACCGCTGGGCGATTTTTGTAAGTTAAAAAAAAGCTATTTTAATGCCATTGGATCATATTTTGCACGTGTTCACAGCCATTAGGAAGAACTAGATTTTTAACATTTGAAAGCCAATCGAAAAAATTTAACTGTTCAATCCTCCGTTCACTTGCAATTATAAAGTCCAAAACACGTTCAAAATGTTGCATTATGGTGTAAAATTTTAATTGTAAATGCTTTGGTCCTTGTAGGGGGAAGTAAGGCGCATTGCCTCCTGCAATATTGTAGCAGTAAATAATAATCCACTCGAAGATTTTCCTTGGAGATTTTTGTTTTGTCATGAAGTTAATTAGTTATAGGAGTAAATGTGCGGCCAGGGGGCCCAGGCCCCCTGAATTCAAATTCAATAATTTGTTTAATGAGTATTTTCCTTAGCTTTTTTTTTTAAAGTATTTTGTGCGTAAAAACTGCCGAAGTGGAGGTGAATTGTTATTGAAAAATGGTACCATAGATGGTTACGCTTACTAAACATGTTACTCCCTTGCCGGATTTACATTGCGCGGGGCCCCTGTCACTTAAAGGATTTTTGCAACATCTTTTGGCCAAATATACGTGAAGACCAAAAAATTCCTTCTATCTGAGCGCGGGGCCCTGGCACCCGGCCCTGGTTATTGCATTACGTTCATGAAAAGTTTAGATGAGGCCTGAAGAAACAACTTTTTGGACAAAAACCCTTGATTTCACCCTGGTTATACGTTTGAATTGGTTGGAAAAAATTGAATTAAGAGGGTGCGCCGGGCAACCTGGTCGTCAAAATTATTTATTGTTAAGTACTGTTGTACGCAAAGATGGAAAAAAAAAACTGAAAATGGAGAAACACGGCTTTTTTGTCAAATTTTTGTCATTGGTGGCATTACGATTGAGGGGGCCCGGGCCCCCTGGGCCAACTCTCTGGCTACGCTTATGATTTTGAAATAAGATCGCGCCCTTAAGTTCATTCATAAAAAAAACATTTAAAGCGAAATTAAAATAACTTTGTTTCTTAAACGTGGAGGACTCGAGTCAAGTCATTTGACAGTTTTTTGAAACCTCCAAGAATTGCATGACATTATTATGACGTGGACATGTGGTCGCTGTTATTATCACTTACTCTTGTACGCATAGGTGGGCACAAGTCCGTTAATCGTTAATGCGTTAATAACGAAGCTAACTTTCTCATTAACTCGTTAATCCGTTAAAAAGTTTTTTCATGTTAACGGACTAAATTAACTTCCGTTAAGTGCTGTTTACGGACTAAAGTAACTTCCGTTAAGTTTTGTTAACTTCCGTTAAAGTTTTTATCGTTAATATCTTGCACCATTCATTCATCGTACCGGTACAAACCAGTTTTCACTGGTAACACTTGTTGCGTATTTGCACGAGTTTTATGGAAGAAAGCGAAGAAAGGAACTCTTTTTTGTGGCATATAATAAGCTGCAGCCTCATAGGTCTATCAATTATCGCTGTTCACAATTTCCAAAGACTTTTCGATCGCAGCTTTGTTAGTGCATTTGAACTTACTTTTATTTTAAAATCATATAAAGACTGTAAAATGTAACTTCCAAAACACAAAAAGACCACCACAGCAATAAATATTTCCTTACAATCAGCTCAACAGCGTCAATACGTGTTCTAGAAGCGAGTGAATAAAAAGAAATCTAAATTACGCGCAAAATGTTAACGAATTAACGGACTTTATTAACTTCCGTTAGTTAAAGCTGAAAATAACGGATTAACGTTAACGAAGGTGTGAAGTTTGTTAACGGACCAGTGGTTAACGAAGCTAACGTTTTGCATTAACTTGCCCACCTATGCTTGTACGCGTAAATCCTAAATTAAAGAAACTGCAATTCCGGACAAGGACAACATACTGGCTATGCTCTCATTACATTTATCATTGGTAGTATTTCAATTGGGGGGGGAGGGGGTTGGATTACCGCCTGTGTTATAGCATTAAGTTCATATTAACCTTAAACAAGTGCCTGGGGTTGCAACTTTTAGGACAAAACTCTTAAATTTCTCACAGGTTTTGCATATAAATTGTTAAAAATTTGAATTAAGGGGCCCCTTAGTCGTCAGTCCGGGGCCACGGGGCTTCCTGGTTGTCAATTAGGGGCCTCGGGCCCCCCTGGTTGTTGGTTCGGGGCACCGAGGCCTACTGATTGTCAATTAGAGGCCCTACCCCCGGTCGTTAGTTAAGGGCCCCGGAGCTACCTGGTTGTGGGTTTAGGGGCACCGGGGTCCCCTGGTTGTTAATTAGGGGCCCCGTCCCCCCCTGGTCGTTAGTTAAGAGCCCCGGGGCCCCCTGGTTGTCAGTTAGGGGCTTCAGGTCCCCCTGGTTGTCAGTTAGGGGCCTCGGGGCTTCCTGGTTGTCAGTTAGGGGCCTTGAGACCCCTGGTTGTTAATTAGGGTCCCGGGGCCCCTGGTTATCAGTTACGGGACCCGGCCTACCTCGTTGTCATTAATATTATTGTTAATTGCTGTTAGGAGCGTAATTACTGAAAAAAAAACTGCAACTAAACATCACTACGCTGTGTTGTTATAATTTTTATCATTAGTCGAATTTTAATTGGGGGGGGGGCGGGCTCCCTGGCCCCCCCTCTGGCTACGCCTATGGTTCCGTAATAATTTTACTCAGGTATACCTAAGATTTTATTCTGTAAAGCATAGGAGGGCACGTTAATGCAAAACGTTAGCTTCGTTAACCACTAGTCCGTTAACAAACTTCACACCTCCGTTAACGTTAATCCGTTATTTTCAGCTTTAACAACGGAAGTTAATAAAGTCCGTTAATTCGTTAACATTTTGCGCGTAATTTAGATTTCTTTTTATTCACTCGCTTCCAGTGCGCGTATTGACGCTGTTGAGCTGATTGTAAGGAAATATTTATTGCTGTGGTGGTCTTTTTGTGTTTTGGAAGTTACATTTTACAGTCTTTATATGATTTTAAAATAAAAGTAAGTTCAAATGCACTAACAAAGCTGCGATCGAAAAGTCTTTGGAAATTGTGAACAGCGATAATTGATAGACCTATGAGGCTGCAGCTTATTATATGCCACAAAAAAGAGTTCCTTTCTTCGCTTTCTTCCATAAAACTCGTGCAAATACGCAACAAGTGTTACCAGTGAAAACTGGTTTGTACCGGTACGATGAATGAATGGTGCAAGATATTAACGATAAAAACTTTAACGGAAGTTAACAAAACTTAACGGAAGTTACTTTAGTCCGTAAACAGCACTTAACGGAAGTTAATTTAGTCCGTTAACATGAAAAAACTTTTTAACGGATTAACGAGTTAATGAAAAAGTTAGCTTCGTTATTAACGCATTAACGATTAACGGACTTGTGCCCACCTATGCTATAAAGTGATTACCATTACGCATAAACTAAGAACAAAAACGATTGCCAGAATAGAACTAAGCATATCAATTTATTGGACGCGTTTTGCTTTAACAAGCATCATCAATAGGATTAATTTACAAAGTAAGAAGCACGAATTGATTGATTGATGCATGTTTATCCTCCTTTCACGAGAAAGCGACGGTGGCGCTATCCTTTGGACGAATCCGCACCCGATTAGGAGTTTACCATTTTCCAAGTTTTCCGGTTGACCTTTGACTTCTTCCCACATAAATTTGCTGCTTGTTCAAAGCCACCAAGCAGAGATAATCATCGTAAAGCGTCTTATCCAAGGACGTAACAACGTGACCTGGGTGCGGGTTGAACCCATGATCATGCGATCAGGGTGGTCGTAAAAACGACGCCTTTACCCTCTTGGCCAGGCTGCCGATATTTATACACAATAGCCACTCAAAGGCACTCATTAATCCAGGCGACCACGGCAAAGCTGAAAATTTGTCATATTATCAAATAAAAGAGTGACAGACTGACAGGTCATAGGTTTAAACACACAAGAAAATACAGCCTAATAGCGACGTCAGTTTTAAACACAATTAAAATAAATTAAGCATTGAAAAGATACATGGGCAAGGATTGATTGTCGACATTAAGTTGCGGTTCTGTTGTGGAAATATGTAAAGTTTATTTGATGCGTAATTTGGTCACGTGGTTACTTCTGTCCAAAATTTTGGGTGAGTTAAAATTAATTTCGTGGTTGGGATTATTGAGCAAATGTTTGCAAACTTCAGATTCTTTGCAAGTTCGATGATCATTGAGACGAGTAATTAGGTTACATTTGGTTTGGCCAAAATAATTTTGCCCCAACTACACGTTAATTGGTACACAACACCTGACAAATGTAATAAGGATTGACGATCTTTATACGAAAATAGTTTGCCAATGATAAAGATACGGTGAGACATTATCAATTTGATATCATACGCACATAAAAATTCACGAATCTCTTTTTCGATTTGTATAGAAATACGATCAATGAACTGCAATTTAAAAGATATACACAGTGCTTCCTAGACTTAGTCTAGTGCAAATTAAGCTCCACGAGCACCCCCAGACTATATTTTTTTAACCTACATTTTTGGGATCCCCATAACCTCCAATGAAAGAATTTTGTTGTTCCCAACGAGAATTTTTGTCCCATGGGGTTCATTTTGCTAGTTTTATGATGACGTCATCAAAATTCATTAAATTTATGTCTTTCTGAATGACGACTACATCAGTGGCAAAATCGAGTGCAAAATGTAATGATTTGGTAAAGAAGTAGTAACTAACTAATACTCTACACCACAAACAAATTATTTTTGCGTCAAATGGATGTTGGTTAGTTGCGTTTATGACGTCAGAGAAGGGCTTTAAGGAGGAACTAGCGCAAAAATTTTTGTTTAGTAATATTGAAGTAATTATAATATGCTTAAACGCTGTTTTCTCACAATAAACATAATAATTGGAATACAAAAGCACAAAAATTGTTCACCGAAAGGGTTTGAATCAGTACAGAATTAAATTTGAGATGACATCATTTACTCATTGTAAGGTGTTAGGTAGTATTTTAGGCATTGCATCTTCGTAATTATACACTAAAACGTTTGTTTCTTGCAACATAGAGATGTATAAAATAGTGCTAATAAGACCAATGCATAAGCATGATACAAGTAAACTAATGACGTCATTATAAAAAGTTAATGACGTCATCAATATAGCATGATAATATAATGGCCACGGAATAAAAATGGTGACAATATTTTCGCCGTTTGAGATAAAGTGCTAACTTTTCGGTAAAGTTTGCAGTGTGTGGTTTGACAAGCAGAACTATAGTTATAGAACTGCGGCAGAGAGGTTGCCTTTGCATACCAAATAAGCAATAAAGTCTGCACCTTTGCCGGAGAAATTAGGTTTTGCTAAAACACTTTTATTACGTATTAATCAACATTATGTGCTTTCGTATTCCATAGTCATCAAGCATCGATCTGAACAAAACAGAAATTTTATAAGCAGCCTAAAGGGAAGCTCTGTTATGTATTGCAGTGACAGTAGTAGTAGTAAGCTACCGATATTGTAATTATTTTAATAGTCTATTATAGTTATGTATGCTGGTAATGAGTAACTAACTAATAATCGACGATGCCAAAGAAGCAAAAATTGTCGGAGTGTAAGAGTAAGGAACAGATAGATTCTGATTTCTTTTGCATCTTGCATTCTATTGATCTTCAACAAGACAACTTCATTCCGTTCAGTAAAATTAAAGGCTCTGCCACGAAAACACTCATTTGGTTACAAAACATTAAAGATAGATTGCTCAAGAATCACTTGATTCACCTTATCGCGTGGCAAATGCTTGTAGCTGCATTCCAGAAAGTTTGGACGGTATCGATTTGAAATTCTATTGTTACCACAGAAGTTGTTACCAAACTTTTACCAAAAACTTACATCGATTAAAACATAATCTGAAGGTTGTTGAAGAAGCTTCAACATCGCGATCACTTTGTAAGCTTCCTAAATTGACCACGCAAATGTTTCCACCACAATGCACATTTTGCGATAAATTGGAAGTGAAAGTTTCTGGCAAAACGGTACGATGCAGCAGGTTTCCAGTGTACAAAAACATAGGTGGAAGTTTTGAGGAACCTACGTTGAAGCAAATTGAGCCTAGAGCACTGGAACTAGAATTATACCGTTCGCATCGCAAAGTATATTGTGAGGATCTTTTTGCAAAAGAGGCAAACTTTCATCCATCATGCAGAAATTCATTTAGCTTACAATATATAAATCATGTGCAAAAGCAGCAAAATGTTGGAACAGATGCAACCCAAGATGATAAAACTGCAGCCCATCAAAGTACTTTCTCTGTCGTTCTTGAATTTGTTTGGGAACGAGTGATTGGTCATCACGAAATTGTGCAACTGCCACTATTGCGGGAACTGTATGTAAAAGAACTACATGGATTGAACTTTCCTAATCCAGATTACAGAAACGCGAAGCTTAAATCCAAACTACAAAAACATGAAGTACACGACCATATTGCTTTTGCCGTGATCCTAGAAGCAAGGGGCTGTATTGCCCATGCTATTGTCTACAGCACCAACATATCGGTTGCAAGTGCAGTTGTTTGTGCATACTAACTGGAAACTGAAAACAAGTTGGAAACCTACGCTCTGTCATTTAGAAGCAACATCAAGGAACAATTTAATAACTCAAATCCGCTTCCGTGGCCTCCCACTCCTGACGACATTGAAATGAGCAATTTGCTTGACTTTCGTCCATCAACGCTTGTACCTTTTTTCAACTTGCTCATTGAGGGTAATGCTGATGAAAACAACAGAAAAAATACACAACGTGTTGTTCTTTCAATAGCCCAGGTACAGCAGTTCAGTTCTCATGACTGGTTTTTTTTTATATTACGTACCGTAGAGCCACATGCACAGTAGTAGAATTTAATTGTAGATAATATAAAACACTGTAGTGCTGTTGAATTAACAAACTTATGCGTTTTTTTATACTCTAATTTGCTTTACTGTTGCAGGATATCTGCCGGGCTGTATCTAGCAGACAGTGGAAACTTCCGAACCATGTACTTTTTTGCATAGCTATCCGTCACCTGTACCACAATCAGCAGTTGATCAATATTCTCAACAGACTGGGACACTGTGAGACGTATAAATTTGGTTTGCAGTACGAAACTGCGGTAGCAAAAGCACTAGCATATGCTTCAACGTCGCTTACTCCCCAAATCGTTACCGGTGAAGAAAATGATGTCTTTCATTGTGAATGGGATAATCGTAATAAAATCGCAACAAACGTACATGCGTCTAATATGATCAACCACCCTGGTGGAATAATGATACAAGAAGTGAAAATTGGATATGACATAGAACATAGACGACAAAGTAGAACTCTGCCCATTAGTCAACGCTATCAGATAAGCACTTTCAAAACGAACAGACAAGACAAATTTATTGCATTTCTCAGTAATAGCATGAAGAAGAAAATTTAATCAGCATTTGTTTCAAAAGGCGACAGGGAAGTTGCGAAAGACCTTACGCTCATCGAGTCAAGCAACCACCCTCTTTTCAGAGAGGCAATTTATGCCAGTATCATGAATGGTGATGCCAGTATCATGTATGGTATGCCAGTATCATGTATGGTTATGCCAGTATCATGTATGGTGATGCCAGTATCATGTATGGTGATGCCAGTATCATGTATGGTGATGCCAGTATCATGAATGGTGATGCCAGTATCATGTATGGTGATGCCAGTATCATGTATGGTGATGCCAGTATCATGTATGGTGATACCAGTATCATGTATGGTGATGCCAGTATCATGTATGGTGATGCCAGTATCATGTATGGTGATACCAGTATCATGTATGGTGATGCCAGTATCATGTATGGTGGAGGAGTCCTTAGCAAGAGTTCATATTTACAAAAAGGTTGGACCAAGATTTGTTAAAAATGCGGTATTTAAACCACCTGAAAGTAATATTGAAATGTATCTAAAGTGTCTTCAGAAGTATCGAGTGTGGATGCTGACCCGCGTAATTGGAAGCAGTGAAACAAAACAAATTAGTCCAGTGTTTGCAGGGTTTATCTCGTGCACGGACGTGAAGTCCCCACGTAAGTCAACCATTGACCATTTTACTCCCATCACCAATCCTTTTACAGAGTAATCGAATGTGGAAAAATTACTGAGAGTGTCTTGTGGCGTGTCAAAAGGGAGCGCGCTCCGATTGCGGTTAACCGGCTCGGTTGTACAACCTCGAGTGAGCTATGATCTGCTGACTTATAAAGCTATCGGTTCCAATTATCTTTCATTTGTGGTTACTTCCATGCTAGTTTTCCACATCGCCACTGGATGAAGCAGGAACTGCGACACACTTCCCCCTTTCTGAAAGCAGTGGTAGGAAGGGGCCTGCTAACGTCGTCTCGAGCGCCGACCATCCAATCACGTCGGGGTCACCAGTTGTGGCGTGTCAAAAGGGAGCGCGCTCCGATTGCGGTTAACCGGCTCGGTTGTGCAACCTCGAGTGAGCTATGATCTGCTGACTTATAAAGCTATCGGTTCCAATTATCTTTCATTTGTGGTTACTTCCATGCTAGTTTTCCACATCGCCACTGGATGAAGCAGGAACTGCGACAGTCTGAAATTGCTACAGCTGAAGTCGGACAAGATTACGTTTTTAACACCGACACGTAAGCCAAAAGTGACTTGTTCTGGCAAATGATAAAAATAAAGAACAGCTGTGGTAATTGCTTCTTAGGGTATGGGGAAGCAAAGAAGCAGCCTCTCGGATCGAAAAATGCGGAGCAGCTACGCAAGTAGTTGAAGGAAACTTGTTCAAGCTAGAATCACTTGCTGGATTATCCATAGGTGGGCACAAGTCCGTTAATCGTTAATCCGTTAATAACGAAGCTAACTTTTTCATTAACTCGTTAATCCGTTAAAAAGTTTTTTCATGTTAACGGACTAAAGTAATTTCCGTTAAGTGCTGTTAACGGACTAAAGTAACTTCCGTTAAGTTTTGTTAACTTCCGTTAAGGTTTTTATCGTTAATATCATGCAGCTTCGTTGTGCATTTGAACTTGTTTTTATTTTGAAATTAGATTAGACTGTAAAATGTAACTTCCAAAACACAAAAAGACCACCATAGCAATAAATATTTCCTTACAATCAGCTCAGCAGCGTCAATACGTGTTCTAGAAGCGAGTGAATAAAACGAAATGTAAATTAGACGCAAAATGTTAACGGATTAACGGACTTTATTAACTTCCGTTAATTAAAGCTGAAAATAACGGATTAACGTTAACGGAAGTGTGAAGTTTGTTAACGGACTAGTGGTTAACGAAGCTAACGTTTTGCATTAACTTGCCCACCTATGGTATTATCTATACACAGTAATATGACGTAGAAAATGAAGTTGATGTGATATACAATACAGTATAAAACAAAACATATAAGCAGTCAACGACATATAACTAATTTCTCAAAATTTCAGCAACACAAAATGTTTTCAGCAGTTTTGGCTCCATGCTTTTTGTTGAGAATAGTTTCAAGATCCAAATACAGTATTTCGCTCCGCAGTTTACGACGTTTATGAAATTTATTGTGTTGTTCCAGCCGTTTTATACAAGTGTAATTTTACTGAAATTATTTAGTAGAAACAGTTTTTACTACAAACGAGAAAGTTAAATTTTAGATTTTTTTTGTTCATGCGATATTAGAAACATATTATAGAAAAATTTATGAAGAATTAAGATAGTATGGCACAGACTCTACCAAAGCGTAATGAGATGAACGGCAGTGTAGTTACAGAATATTATGTTTCAGGTTACAGCGAATGAGATGCATAGACTTGTATCAAACCAGGAAGAAACAGATACCAGAGCTGTGCTATATCTGAAATATGCCGCCAAACTTGGATACAAATTAGCAGTAGTTAGAACGCCAGACACAGATATCTTCTTTATTCTGCTGCATCATGCTCAATCTATCGCACTTACTGTATTCGTTGATATAGGCACAGGAAAGCATCTCCAGCTTGTAAATGTTAGCAAAGCTGCCGAAAGTTTGGAAGTCAACTATTGTAATATGCTGCTTGGTTTGTACGCATTTACCGGTGAAGATGCCACGAGTGCGTTAAGGGAAAGGGTAACATCGGACAGCTGAAGAAACTACAAACCATTCCAAAGTACCACGCTGCATTCCAGTGAGTTTCTTTTAGTGTGTGTGAACTCATAGTGTACATATATTGCAAACGCGATTCTCTATATTTTTGCAGTCAATTGGGCGATGATTGGTCCGTAAAATCAGAAGTGATAAATAACTTCGAACAATTTACTTGTGCAATGTACGGCCATGCAAAAAAAAACATCTGTGAACGCGGTGCGAACGATAATACTAAAGCAGATAATTGGAGATGATGAGACATTGCATTTAAAATCCAGAGTTGATCTTTCACGTCTTCCTCCTTGCAAAAACACTTTCATCCCGCATATCTACCGCGTTAATCATCGCATTGCCCAATATAAAAGAGCTAGTGATGCCATTTTAGAAAGCCCTAAACCGTTTGATTTGTGCCAAGGTTGGGAAAAGACTGAAGAGAATAACTTAAAGCCAATCTGGTCACGTGGACCAATTCTTCCCTGTTCACTTATTGATGTGATAGAGAAAACTATTAAAGAGGTGGAGAAGGATGAACATCAGGAAGAGAATGAAATTGACTATGACGATTATTATAGTGATGACGAATAATTAAGCGATGCATCATAACTTAGCAAGGATACCAAACTCTTTCCGAGAGTCTAGTCATAAAAAACACGACGCAGGTCCAATAACCAAGCCAAAGTATGAATCCTACGTTACACTCACGGTTTAAGTTAATTTAATAACATTTTGAATCTGTTGCTGACGTCATGTATGACGTCATTATGTATAAGTATACAAATGATTTTGATTCACTTTTGACATCGACAAATATTGCAAAAAATAACGCTTTAAAGCGAAACAATTTAAGATTGAGCAAATATCACTCTTAAATACACCCGCTAACACCTTGCAATGAGTAAATGACGTCATCTCAAATTTAATTCTGTACTGATTCAAACCCTTTCGGTGAATAATTTTTGTGCTTTTGTATTCCAATTATTATGTTTATTGTGAGAAAACAGCGTTTAAGCATATTATAATTACTTCAATATTACTAAACAAAAATTTTTGCGCTAGTTCCTCCTTAAAGCCCTTCTCTGACGTCATAAAAGCAACTAACCAACATCCATTTGACGCAAAAATAATTTGTTTGGTGTAGAGTATTAGTTAGTCACTACTTCTTTACCAAATCATTACATTTTGCACTCGATTTTGCCACTGATGTAGTCGTCATTCAGAAAGACATAAATTTAATGAATTTTGATGACGTCATCATAAAACTAGCAAAATGAACCCCATGGGACAAAAATTCTCGTTGGGAACAACAAAATTCTTTCATTGGAGGTTATGGGGATCCCAAAAATGTAGGTTAAAAAAATATAGTCTGGGGGTGCTCGTGGAGCTCAATTTGTTCTAGACTAGGGGTTCTTAACCTTTTTTGTCTCGTTTACCCCTTGCCAAATGAAAACACTATAATTTACCTAAATTTTCTAACGTGTGTTTTTCCGGCCAAAGAAATTCAAGGGTTTCACCAAAAATTAAGGGTTTTTCCGTCCAAAAACAGATGATCTCCAAAAAAAAATGGGTCTTCACCGAAATTTCAAGGGTTTTAGCGCATCGAAAATATGGCGCAACGGCAATCCAGTGCAACACTATCTGCTAATTGAAGTTTGCTTTAGTTTATAATTCAGTAAATTTACCCCCTGGATAGGCAAAATTTACCCCCGGTTAAGAACCCCTGCTCTAGCCTAACTGTTGTTGCTTAGGGCGGAGTTTGGAACCGGGATTTTGATTTCTGTGTATGGCTTTGCGAATAACCTTCCGAATAACTTTGATAGGATACCTACTGTATTTTGTTGCAACAGTTTGGTAATTTTCTCACACTCAAGGAACAACAATTGTCGGTTATTGCAAATTTTAATAGCTCTATTGACTAAGGATCTAATCAAATTTATTTAAGGGAGCCAAACTGCTCCACTTATTAAACAGCCCAGTGAGTGTTGGTTTTCTGTGAATAGATGACTCCAATTTTTCTTTCGAATTGTCAACATTGACGTCCAGGAAGGGCAACTGTTTATTGTTTTCAAGTTCATAGGTAAATTTGACATTATTGTGAATTTGGTTTAAATTTCTATAAAACAACATGCCACTTTCAAAGTCTGGGAACACCGCAAAGCAATCATCCACATAGCGAAAAAAACGTCCGGTTGTACATTAAACTTTTTTGTTTTCTCAATCGCATAGTTCATAAAAATGTCAGCAAAGGCCGGGGCGATTGGAGAGCCCATACCTACGCTATCTATTTGTACATAAAAATTACTATTAAATTTTAGAGTAGTGCGTTTCGTTGTCCACACCAGAAGGTTCTTAAATTGTCGCTTAGTCAAACCATAAACCTTTTTAGTCGAATCACTGACGTCGCTATTCGGCTGTGTTTTCTTGTGTGTTTACACCTATGACCTGTCACTCTTTTATTCGATAATATGACAAATTTTCAGCTGTGCCGTGGCCACCTGAATCAATGAGTGGCTATTGTATATAAATTCGTGCTTCTTTCTTTGTAAATTTATTCTACTGATGATGCTTTAAGTTAAAGCGAAACGCGTCTAATAAATTGTTATGCCTAGTTCTATTCCGGCAATTGTTTTTGTTCTTAGATTAAGCAGAAACTCCGACCGTTATGCTCCAAAATTACGCCTAAAGTTCAGCAAAAATCAGAATGAGTAATTTTTGGCTCGTATGGAAATGGAATCATTTTATTGGGCATCAACTGCAGGTTGATATTGATTTTTTTTTAAATCGACGAATTAACCTTTAACTTTGACTTGCGTTACTTTTGTTTTTCAGGTAACTACTTAACTTTAACTGAGTTAAAAAATTGCCTGACAATTCTCAGCGAATTAACTCTTAACGAAGTTAATGTTTCTTATTAACTTGTCCAACACTGGAAAAAACATCTGACTAAATTACCTGCGCAAGATATTTGCTTTAAAACGGTTGCATCTGGCTGACCATACGCCGATAAAATAACTATATTCACCAAATTTTACGCAGCTGTATACCGGCCTACCACCACCGGTAAGCGCGTTTCGGTACAATAGCCAATGTGGTGTAACAAGGAGGAAGCCAAAAAGAGATAAAGCCTAAGTCTCCTTACTTTGCCACGTCACTTAGAAAATTTGATTCAAATGGGCTTGCCGCTCTTTTAAACGTGTGTTTGATCTTGACTAGGAATTGAGGGGATGGGGGGACTGAAGGAGGTAATAAATTTAAACCTTTAATTGGCTTGCCAATTTTAGCAATACCAGTGTTCTTCCAAAGTTTAGTTTCACAAACGTACGATAAGTTGTCCACAAATGGCGTCAACTTAAAATGGCTATTTTTCCGCAAGTCACAAAAATCGTCCATCGTCTGGTAGCTTCACCCTCTTAGATCCCCATCTGTGAGACGCAGACAAATTTTAGCTTCAACTTTATGCCCCATTCCCTCATAGGCAAATCCTGGTTGATGGGTGTGCGCCTGGTTTGGTATAGTGTTCATTTTTCTGTCAGTTATAACAGGTGTAAACAGGCGCGTAGCCAGGATTTGGAAAAGGGGGGGGCTTAAGTGCAAACGACCTTGACCCGAATTTTCATTGTTCTTGAATCAGAATAACACGGTTTGTCCGGAAATTGAGACGGATTTTCTCGGAAAGCTCGGAAAATGAAACGTTTTTTCAGCCCACAAAAAGATGATCTCCAAAAAAAAAAAGAAAAAAAGGTCTTCACCGAAATTGAGACTGATTTTTCTGCTGAAATTGGGAATTCAAACGTTTTTTCAGCCCAAAAACAGCTGATCTCCAAAAAAAAAAAGGTCTTCGCCGAAATTGAGACTGATTTTTCGGCTAAAATCGGAAATTCAAACGCTTTTTCAGGCCGAATCACGACATGTACTTCACAACTTCGGCACCCAATTTCCTTTGGGGGGGCTGTTTTCATTTTTTTACCAAAAATCGGCCTCAAAAGCACCAAAAACGTGCGATTTTGCATTCTTCACAAGCCAATGGGGGGGTCGAGCCCCCCCCCGCCCCCCCTGGCTACGCTACTGGGTGTAAAACTTTTTTCAAAAACTTTTCTAAGAATAAAAACAGGCACGCACGCATTTGGCCACTTCAAAGCTATTTATCAAAATAATTCGAATTTATTCAATCCATCAGCTAATACCGATTCAACAGAAAATAAAATACTAAATGGCACAAACTGCAAATTTTTTTATCCCAAGAAACTGTGGGCTGCATAGACTAAACTAAACCAAGCTTGAGTGCTTCTTTTTTGTTTGTGACGTCGTGGGAGATCGCGACAAGTCTTTCAATGTAGGTTGGGAACGTGGTCTTGATGGTGGAGAAGTG
Organism: Trididemnum nubilum; assembly: GCA_963965965.1. Classification (NCBI taxonomy): domain Eukaryota; kingdom Metazoa; phylum Chordata; class Ascidiacea; order Aplousobranchia; family Didemnidae; genus Trididemnum; species Trididemnum nubilum. The sequence continues at coordinate 898,822 of OZ014474.1, read as the reverse complement.
CATTGCGAAGGCACAGTCGCTAGATGTTGGGGACTGAGCGGAATGACTCGCATTGGCGGGGGATAGTGACCTTGATTCCGGCCAATCTCTTCGACTTCGTCCGATGCAGAATCATCAAAATCCTCCGACTCGTCGCTCGCTTCTACAACATACACAGGCATGTTCCGCAACCTGTGAAGCAAAATCAAGAAATTTAACACTGTATTATACCTGTTATTTGTCTAATGCAACGCAAACCTATTTTGCACGAAGAGAACAAATAGAAAATACATGACACACATACTGACCGTTAGAATTAGAAGTACCCCTTCTCCCCGGTAAAACGTGCAGTTAGATTGCTTGTATACTAAATATTCAAAGTTTTCAAATTCAAAGTCATTCAAAGACATTCAACATTCAGCACTTTTGCGCCTCATGAATGAGCTTATTTGTAAAAAGCTTTGAGAGAAATAAAGTACGAAATGAAAATAAATCGCCCAGGTTTTTATTCAACTCCAAAAACTTTAAAGATGACGATTTTAAAGAATCAACACCACTGCAAGTATATAATACAAGGTTGTTGTGGTATCGGTTGTACTTAACATTGCTTTGTAAAATTGATAAATTTGAATAAATCAATGACGGCGGTCAAGACAAAAATAAGTCTAGGTCGACTTTATTGATCACGCGTATTTGCGCAGCGGAAATACGCTTATCATTTGACTGCATCTATTTTTCTTTTTTTGCATTTAGATTGAAAAAGATATTATGCGTATTTCCGCTTAAAAATACGTGAGATCGGTAAAAGCCGCTTAACACAGTTTTCGGATTCTGGATCATTTAATGTTTTGCACTTACTTTCCAGCGGAGGGCGATGGAAGCGAGGGGCTGGATGTGGGACTGGGTAACCCCTCCAACTCTTCTGGGAAAGGCTCGTGACTTTCTGGAGACGGGGCTTTCGATAATCTGGGCGAAGAAAAAAGGTTGTCATAACAAGAATGAAAATAAGGTTGGCGCAAATAAACACGTGGCACAAAAGCTAAAGTGTTGCTGATCAACTCATTTTGTGTTGTAGCTTTGCAAAACCATTCCCCATCGAGCTGAGTCCGTTGTCTCACTTGCTGCTACTGCTTAGCAGTGGTGCCGATTTATGTTGAGCTTTGGGGGGATAATTTGCAATTTTATCCCAATTTTCCCCTATTTTCAACATTGGGGGGGATAAAGCTCGGCCACTATTTTTCTTCATTTAAGCAAACCAAGTGAAGACCGAAAAAAGGTCTTCACGGAAATTTGAAGAGTTTTTTTCCCGGAATCAAGTGCATATACCAAAAAAGTCCAAAGATCATCTGGCGCTAAGATGCAGACCATAGTCAAATTATTGGGGAAGATGCAGACCATAGTCAAATTATTGGGGGGGTGCAGTCAAATTATTCCCCCCATCCCCCCGGGTTTCGGCACCCCCGCTGCTTAGTACTATAAAAAACAAACATCAACGCTATTGTTCGCAACATTATTAACTTTTACTCTACAGTGCGAAGATGTTAAAACATTTGCGCATTTTACTCAGCAGCACGTTTTAAAGATACAAATTGCTACCTCTCTTTTGGCGTTTGAATGATAGGGGGTCTCGAATCTTCGTCAATATAATCCTCAGCGTAGAATGCCCCATCATCTCCGCGCGCGCTGTCGTGCTTTGGTGATGATGACGCAAAACTTGGAGACTGGGTGTCACGTTTTGATGAAGGGGAATCCCCGGTGTCCTCATGTTCATGTTCCGAACTGTCGTCAAAGCTCACGCGCGGCCGCGGCTGCCCTAAATTAGGCGAACGCTTGCGGTCCCCTGTTGAGGAGGTGTACCCATCCGTGCCCGCATCCGTGGTAGTCACATTTGTCAAGGTAGGAGAGAGGGGATCAGCTTGGGGGCTCAGTTTGGAGGATTTCGAGCAATTGGCGTCGGTGAAACCGCCGAATGACGCTGACCTGAATTAAAGCACGACCGTGTTTAGCAAAGAAACGGAGAATCCGAAAAAATTAAGAGCATCACAAAGCTTGGCAAATACTTACTAAGCTTCCTGTGAATATTAAAGAGTTGTTTGCTGTTACTTACGATTGTACAATGTACAGTCCTGTATAAGGATCGGTGATCAACAGTGAGTTTATGTTGCCCAACAAATGAAAAAGTTAGAATCATGTTCTGCCTGTGTTTCCAGTAGATAAAAAACAAAAAAAACTGCTTTTCAAGGAATTCGGGAACTGACTTGGGTTTGGGAGATAATGAATTTGCTCTTCTTTGGACTGGTTGCGTCATCGTCATGGTTGAGTAGCCAGGATCGAAACTGTGTGAAGGGGAAATGAATCCGCGAAATACCGCCCCGCCGCTGTCGCCGTCACCGCTCAAGTCAAAAAGTCGCTGCTGGTCTCGACTATAGAAGCATGTTGATAATAGACGGGTCAGAAACTACTTCAACAAAACACGTAGTATTACGAATAGTTTCTATGACGGAGCGAAGAGTTTATTGAAAGGCAGTTTAAAGCGTAAAACGGCCGAGCCTACTTCTTATCATCTTAGGAGAACGCAAAAAATTCCAGCCTACTAAACGAGAATGAAACAATGAAGTTATGTCAATTTACGTAATTTAAGCAGAATTGCATCTAAGCTTTCTAAAACTCTAAAAGTTCAGCTAGTTCATTTTTTGATATTGTCCCATATTGATTATTGCAATCGCTTGTTTTGATAACTTACCGGAATATTTAGAGCACAAATTGACAAAACTTTTATATGCTGCAGTAAGATTTATTTTCCTACTTCGTGGGTCTGCTTTGCGTATGCATTTGCTGCAATATTTGAAAAACCTTCATTTATTGCCAGTTAAATTTCGTATTTAATTCAAAATTGCCTGCATCGCTGCATGGTTATGGTCCTACATATCTGAAAAAATTAGTCAACTCTTGTTCTGTTTCGGCAAGTTATACTGTAGCTTGGGCGCTAATGATGATAATATTGGTTGCTTCAAATGGTAACTAGCTTAAAATTTTGCTAGATCCCAATCTATGTTTCCGTACGCATCACCAGAGGTATGGAATTCCTTGCCACTATCTCTGCGTGAAATTGAAACTTTGTCCCTTTCGAAGAAACGTTTAAAAGCATATTATTTTAATTTAGATTTTGAAGATGTTACCACTGTTTGATGCCAGTATTTTGCTGATTATTACTGTGAAATTAATACCTTTGTTGTGTACTAAGTTTATTTCTGTAAAGCTATTTTGTTTGAACGTTACTACAACGGCCCCTCAGTCAGACTCATCTACACTTGTTGGTGTTATCACACGGGGAATATAAATTGCTATTATTCCTGTGCTGCCGCCCAAGTAATAATGGTAATGAATACCATTGTGACGGCAGCATTTATATGCTGAATGATAATTTCGCAGAGCATGACCTTATGAGTTTGAATATTGAGAAACTTTTCTTCAATATTTTTCCACCCACCTTCCCGAGTCGCTGCTCCTTCGCAGCTTCTTCATAAAAGCGGAGATTTTTCCTTTCTCAGATTTTTTTTGCAGAGTTTCCATTTCTTTCGTCATCGCTTTAATTAGCTGTTTCTTCTCCGACAACTCCCGCTCCAAATCCAAAATCTGTAAAAAAGGTTGTTAAAGTTTTGTTTCCACCTCAACCTCATCAATACAAATTAAATCGATGACGTCACACTTTTATTAAATCTGTTCACAAAAATGTTTCAAGTTATTCATTTTATTTCCCAAAAGGAATACGTTTCCTTGCCAAAATCTTTGAAATATTACAGCTCCATTTTTCGACTAATGTAATAGCGATAGTGTCTTCATTCATGCTGTGCCTTACAAACTTTCAAAATTAAAGGCATCGCTCCTTTGTGGCAAAAACAAATAACGGAAAAGATGACTAAGCTCATACAAAGAAAAAACTTGGACATAGGCGTTGGTGATAGCTCTACAAAGAAAGCGGCATCATCCACAACAATAGCATAACTGTAGCAATCAAAAAATGGAAACATATTCTGAAAAGCGCGAAAAACTTCTCGATTTCATAGCAGCAACTAAGCACCACCACCTTTTGCATCTTCTCAGCGTTGCTGTGCTGCAAGTGGATCTGTTCCGCCTCCTTCTGCCGCCTCGAACCCTTCGATGTGATCTGCAGGTTCTGCAAAACAATCGCAACAACAGGGTCAAAAATGGATAAATTCCAGCGCAAGCAAATATGGGGCAATATTAATCACAAATTATGCAAATGATACGTGGAAGCCATTGCTATACGTTGGTATCAGTCGCAACTGAGAAACCTTTTAAAATGTTAGCAAAAATGCTGTCTCAAACTTAATTTGTTACAGGCAAAATTAACATACCGGTATATTTCAAAGAAACCTTAATGAAAAATTATACATAATTAACTGCCTTGTGCATAGTGCCTAAAAACACTCAAAAACCAGGAGAGAGCCTCTACACATTCTGAATTTGAGCACCCACCTTCAATTCTTCCTTCACCCGAGCCACCTCCCTCTCAGCAGCGTATTTCTGCTCCTGTGCGAGCGAGTTCTGGTCGTGTAAAAGTTCGATCTCTCGTTGTAACGATGCGATGCGCGACTCCAACCACTTGTTTCGCTCACACACTGTGCGATACTGCTTCTCCAATTCCCTGGAGGCGCAAGCAATGTACTCCTGACTTATGAAGCATAACGAATAATCACAAAATAATTAAATTTCTAACCTGAGTTATCAAGAAATTTAATGACGTGATAAAAAGATTGCAATCACTATTGCATCTTACTTGATCCGTTAATTACATTCTACTATTTTTGGTAATTTTTTAGACTTTTCCCACTCAAAGTTGCGGATGGTTTGAAGCCACCAAGCAGAGATCAAGGCCTAATCCAAAGATGTAACAGCGCGCCTCCTGCCCAGCCGGATGTGGGTTGAACCCGGGTATTCATTGTTATTGTGAAAAAGACGATTTAACCCTTTAGTCACGTAGCCTGAAGCGATTATGCGATTGAATCGTTTAAAATTCACTCAGTGGCGCAACCAGCGGGGCCAAAGGGGTTTCAGCCCCCTTTAGCCAAGTCGCGTAAAAAATCTAACCCAAAATACCAACGTTTAAACGTGTTTTGGACTTCACCTGTGAGCAAAAGGCGAGCTGAAGGGGTTGGACAGTTTAATTTTTGCGAATAACTTCCGATTTTAGCACTTTAACTCTTTCAAATGGCTCCAAAAAGTGTGAAATGTGATCCAAATGGCGTTAAAATAGCTAGTTTTTCCAAAAAATTACAAAAATCGCTCAGCTGCTAGGGACTTCGCCCCCAGACTTCCATGACCTCCGGAGCCCAGACCTCCGTCTGTGATCCGCTTAGTTGCACCAGTTTGCTCAGTACACCGCACTTTATAGAGACATTCGAAAAAGAAATTCTTAACTTTATGTCCTAGCCCTCGCAACTAGCAAAATCATGGTTGAGCGCCTGAATTTGCTTACCTATCAAGGTCATCCACCAGCGCCAGGGTGGTCGGAGGAGTCTGGCTGGTTTTAGTTGTGAGAAAGTTGTTTAGTTGCTTCTCCAGGTTCGCCTTCTCTTTCCGCACCTCCTGCAGCTCCTTCAGCAGGTCGTGACTCGAGTCGTTCCTGAAAACAAGTTCTGCAATTGAATTTGGAAAAAAAAGTTAGTTGATGAGGAAGGAGACATTTTACGCCGGTAGATTTCAAACCCAAACAATTACGTAAGAAAACAGAAACGTTTTGAAATTTCCAAGCCCAGCAGTTGCTGCTATCACAGCAAAGCTGATTGAATTAGCAGTCAAAATAGTTATTAGTTTGGTTCGTTCGTTCGTTTGGCCAATGAAAGCCAACGGGTTTGTCGCAAGAGGTAAAATAGCCCTATTATTTCGCGGGAAAACTTGTTTAAGTTCATTTTATCTTGGTTGTTACTCAGTAATTACCAGCTTATGAAAAAAATGTAAGTTAAGGAGCTCAAATTAAGAAATCCAATGTTCAAAAAAACCTAATGTGCTTCATCATCAGCTATCATCCCTCGACACAACTTACAGGGACTCCATGATGATAGCTTTTCCCTGCAACTCATCGCGTTCCTGGCGGATCCGCTGCTCGTTCCGCTGGCTCTCCACAAACTTCTTCTTCACTTCAGAAAGCTGCTTGTCCTTCGATAAGATCTCTGCAACAACAAAACTTCGGGTGAAGGATCTGCAGCCCCTATGCACGGAAAATTTTGAGGTGATCTACCATTCCACAATGTCTGATCAAAGGCGCTTGTTGGAGGTAAAACAGCAACATGAGCGTTAAGAACAACAGAACTTTGCGGAACCGTTAAGGGTGAAGTTGCTCCATTGAATATGTGTCACGAGTTTGGTTCTACATGTAGGCAGCTATACATTGTGTGTGAAGACACGACGAACACAGTTTTGCTTCCAACCACCGACATTGCCTATGTTTGTTCGTTTAGCTGCAATCTGCAGTTGAATAACTTCAAACTGCTGGCATCCAGCAACTTTGCCGGGAAGATATAACATTTCGATAATGAAGCAGCAATGACATCAACGGACCTTCCGACGCCCTTTGCAGCTCCCTCCTGATGTTTTTCAGCTCTTTCGTCCGACTCAGCTGTTCGGCAGAACTTTCGCTGTCTCCCGAACTCTGAAACAATAAAGAAATTAGAGATACTTGAATTGAATATGAAAGCAATAGTGCTGGTATCTTTAACGGAGCAGTATACGTTTGCGATACTGTATACGCTTCCCGAGTTTCACAGTTGAATAACTGAAAGACAGCATTTGCGTATGCACTCTTTCGTGTATGTTTGGACACTGCACTTGAAGGGTTCAAATCCCTTTAAATATTTATCTTCTAATTTCATTAGGGTCATTGTATAATACCGCCTCTAGTTTGCTGTACCTCTTGTCACGTACTTGTACAATTTTTTACCCAAAGCTCAGCCTTCTTACCCGCACAGCCCCCAACTCACCCCTCCGTTCTTCTCTAGTTGCTTCTTGAGCGCTTCGATTAATGTGCTTTGTGAAGATTTGACGTTTTCGAGCTCGTGAGCTTGCATGCGGAGCACAGCGTTCTCCGCTTCCGCCGCCTCCAACTTCGCGTCCTTGATCCGCGAATCTGCACTCGCTTTCTCACGCTGCTTCTCCGGGGATTGCGCGATCCTGCAAATTTGCAACAATAACACTGTCGTCGGCTTTTCGCAAAGTTGCTGACAAAACTTGTTTGAAAGACTGGCTGAGACCGGCTTCAAGACCGACATTTTTTGGTAGTAACCATCGCAAATTAACACAGAGATTGGGAACAGGAACTGCAAGAATTTCGGTGTTGAGAAGGAGATTTCTTATGCAACTTATCGTCTTGCTAATGCCTAGCCTGAGGTCCTCACACATTTACGCTTTGTTTTACTCTAACCGGACGCTTGACAGGAGCAAGAATGGAAAAAAGCACAGCATAAAATTGGTAGAAAAATAATTTTCCACTTTTGTAAACTCAAAACAGACACTCACTGCCTATGCTTCGCTTCTCTCGCCTCCTCCAAAGAATCCTCCAAAATTGAAACGCGGTCCTCTGCGCGCTTTCTCGCATTCTCCATAACGACCATTTCTCCTTTCGCCACCATCAACTCCTCCTTCTTCGCATCGAGATCCTTTTGGAGCCACTGGACTTCCGCTGAAAGTGACGAAAGTTGTTAACCCGTTTGAACTCGTAGGATTGACATAGAGCTAAGAAGCTTGAAAATTGCTTTCGCACCAAAAAGATCATTTTACAATGTTTGACTTGGATCCACTAGAAAGTGAAGCAACAAGACAACAAATTTTTAGCTTTCAAGAACTTTGTTACTTTTTTCAAGCAGCACTTTGATACTAAACTACCAACCGGCATGTTAATGCTGCATCCTCATCCTCCTGTCGTGAGAAAGCGACTGTGGCTTCATTCTTAAGACAAATCTACCTCGTTTAGGTCTTGACCATGTTTCCAAGATTTTCGATTGACTTTGGGATTTTTCGTTAAATTTGCTACTTGTTCAAAGCCACTACGGAGAGACAATGGCGATATAGTACATCATTCATGAACGCTGTAAGGTGATCAGGGTATGGGTTGAATCTACATTATAGAATCAGGTCAGGAGCGTCGTAAAAACGATAAATTGGTTGCGTATCTGGCTCATTTCATTAAGATATTATTTCACAATTAAACAGTAAGCAAAAATAACCTCACTTCATACCTTTGAGCGTGCTAACTTCCGAATTGCTTTCATTCGCTCTTCTGTTATGTTGGCTCTTCAGCGCATTCATCTCATCCACCATGCTCGCCATTCGTAAATCAAGGTGTTGCTTTTCCCTTTTCCACTCACGAGCATCGCGTTCGTTCATGCGTGACTTCTCGTTTAGTAAATCTTGCAGGGTTTCCACTTCCTAAAAGTAAAACACGGTTATCGAAACTTTCAAAATTAAGAATACTAACAGTAACACTGGACTAATGCCTTGACATACATTATCTACTGTCGGCTGATGCAGCGATAGGGCTTGTTTGTCTGAGATAAGCTACTGTAAGTTGAGGGAAGGTTGTTGTTGTAGTGCAAATATTTCCTCCTGTCAACGGACAGCGTCAGACGCTAACTATTGGACAATCCGCGAACTTTTCATTTTGGTAACTACTTCGTGCTTGGAGGAATTCGCACGTTCTTAAGTTTCCAGTGATTCAATGTTCCTGCGGATTTTTTCGAGTTCTTGTCTACTAAATTTGCTGCTTGTTCGAAGCCACCAAACAGAGATAATTATGGTAAAGCGTCTTATCCAAACTTGCAACAACATGACCAGGGTGCGCGTTGAACCCAGATCATGCGATCAGGGTCGTCGTAAAAACGACGCCTTCTCGACCACGTAGCCGACAAATGAATTTGAGTCTGGTTACTTGTTGTCGGTTAGTCCGTTGAAGGTTGGTAGCAGAGATGGAACCGGTCAGGATTTTCTCGACCCGACCCGAGCGGTAAATTTCAAAATCTACGCCGGTTGACCGGCCGGTCGACCGGTTTCTGACCGGGGCGGTCGACCGGTATTTTTACAGAAGGTTTTTGTTCACTGTTCAATGCATCTAATAAAAAATTTCAAAAGATGTGGGACCATGGGTGAGGTGTTAAAATTTGTGACTCTGGACGGGGGTTTCAGAAAAAAACGCAAGAAAATTTTTGCGTGTTTTGCAAAAATAACTCAATTTTAAGACCTTTTTAGGTTAACTTTCGGTTTGAAAGACCTGTTTGGAGCAGCAAAATACGTAAACAAAATAAGCATAAAAAGAACTGGAGGCAGTAGCGTAGCCAGAGGGAAGGGGGGGAGGGGCTATAGCCCTCCCATTGGTCTGTCAACCAAAATGCAGAATAAAGAAAATACTACGTTTTTAGCTCTTCTGAGACTTTTTTTTTGCGTTGAAATGGACTAAAAAGTAAAGAATCTTTTGAAACAAATATTCATGGTGGGGGGGGGGGGATAATTTGTCAAAAATTAAAGTCACAAATCAATGAAAACTTTGAAAAATGCCCCAAAATAAACAATCAAATTTGATCGCTAATGCAAAATTGCTAAACAGCCAAACATAGGCTTTATCAACGAATATATTATAAACTCAGGAATAAGTGGGGAGGGGGGGCTGTTCAGTGTTAGTTGATTACCAATCACTTCTCTCAAATATCTTTCCATTAGTCCCCCCAATTATTTTTCTTTTTAAAATATAGACGAAATAGATTACTCTGAGTGACTTTTATTGAAAAATTGGATTTTATGGCTTACCAGCATGTAAGCAAGAGAACTACAACGTTATTATCATTGCTGGGCACCGCAAGTTTTTTTTTAAGTCCGCAATCCGCAAATCCGCAACCGAATTTCAATTTTCTTCATCCGCAAGCGCAAGCCCGCAATTGGACGTTTAAAAGCTTAGTCCGCATCCGCAAGTCCGCAACTTCCTAATTCTTGAAGTCCGCAACCGCAAGTCCGCAACTTCGTAATATTTGAAGTCCTCACCGCAAGTCCGCAACTTTTTATGAACCGAGTGAAAAAGTTTTGCAATCAACCACATCCCGAAGTGAACTGCTCAGAGGTGATTGGCAAAAATAAGTCAAAAGTTGTGACTTGTGGGACGCATAGCAAACGTATGGTGAATACATTCCACGCAATAGAAGAAATTACTCACAATCGTTGATTGTAGTAAATGCACCGCAGCATGACTTGTTATTGAGCTGCTTTTTCGGATGGCAAACTTAAGAATTGAATAGCCCAGCCCCTCTTACTTTCAGGTCCAACTCAAAAAAGATTCAAACGCTTGTAATTTTGGTTAAAGTTTTTAAGTGACTTAACTAAGGGTTTTTAGCCCCCAGCCCTCCTGGTTGCGCTTCTGCTTTTACAGTAGGTGCCTAAACTGCGTGGAAGCATAATGCACAACCCTCCGGCGAACCCTCAAAAATGCTACAATGAAGCTAGGGATTTGGAGATTAAAAGCGATAGGATTACAGTGAGAAGCCATCAAATAGCAAAGTACAATCCGCATTGCCGCTTGCAACAATACACCTTCTAAAACAATTTTTTTCGAGGCAGGAAAAGGAAAAGGCAGTAAAAGGCAAAAAAACATTTATTTCACTAATCGTATTACTAAATTTTTAGTCCCTAGTTTCAATAAATACTCTAGGAATGAGATAAGCACACGCTACCAGCAGTGCTGTCGCCAGACCAAACGAAGTGAGAGGGCCCTAGCCGAAAATGGACTGAATTTTTGCACATAAAAACTGATCTTTTAAAGCTACAATTTTGTATTCATCTTTGGAAAAAGATACATATAAGCCCGACAGCGTTTATTAGCTCGTTTCGCATGCGGCCGGTATAATCGCTTGAAAAATCTGTCTACAGGAGTGAATGCGACCAGAAGCGCAACCAGGGTTTTGTTCAGTAAGAGAGAGGGGGCTTGAACCAAAAGTAAATGTTTTTTTGCACAAAAATTGTCTAATTTAGGTCCCGTGCTGAACAAACCGTTGCTACTCAAGCATGTTACAAAGGGGGCTCAGCAGCACCAAACAGCATGTTAACAAAAAGAAAGCAATTAAGTCGAAAAGCAGACCTACAGTATTTATGTCAGCCTGAACTCGAATAACTTGAGACATTTTTGCCGAACTTGAACTCGAAAAAATTAAATTGATTTCTCATGTTTGACTGGGTAAAAACATGAATATTTTACGAAAATAGTAAAAAATTTCAATATTTGTATAAAACTTGCGGAATTGCGGACTAAAATTAAAAATAGTCCGCAACCGCAAGTCCGCAATTTAAACTGCCAAAGTCCGCAAGTCCGCATGTCCGCAACTTTTTTCCTTAGTGCGCAATTGCGGATTTGCCCAGCTCTGGTTAAACCACCTCCCACATAGCCCATTAATGCAACCAGTTGAATCATGTTGCGCTGTCAATTTCTATGCCACGTTTTAAAAGCATTATTTTGATTAAAATTTCCCTAAATTAAGTTATTTTTGCAAAAAATGCAAAATTTTCGAGCACCGGGGGCTTCGTCCCCAGACTCCCATAATAGCCGCCCCCCATTGTGAATTTCTGGCTGCGCGCCAGACTGGAGGGCACAAGTTCAATTATAAGACGTTCTTTCTAATGATATTATGCGTAAGGCCAAGAAAAGAAGTAAAATTTTTTTAGCTATTCGTGACAGATTATTTGCAATTTGGCGAGCAGCAAACACCAGCTGTTATGACATTGGATAGAACATATTCGGAATATAATGTGCCCCAGCAGTTTGTAGAAATGCTGCTACCTCAGAACAAGCCACGGCTAGTTAGATATAAAAAAACAAGAGCTGTGTTTTTCTTACTCAGTTTAGAGTGTGGTAAATTTAAGCTGAAAAAGGCTTTTTAAAGCGGCAAGATTTTAGCATGTACTAAAAAATCTGAAATTTGCGCCACTTCTACTCTCAGGCTGATTAAAATGATGCTAAAATGCCAGATAGCGTAAGCCTCTTCCACATTAATGCTTTATTATAATTTGATTACCCGATTTTAACGAATATTTTGCAATGTTTTGCTTTGTGCCGTGGCCAAAAGAGGGGTGCGCATGGCACAAAACCCCCCCTAAATACGCTCCTGGATGTGCATTTCTTAAAGACCGCAGCATATTAGTGAAAGCTTGAAACCATTTAGCAAGTGTTTTCAAGAGGTTTGTTAATACGGTTTTTTTTTATAAAAACTTTTATTTATAATGAAATATATATGCATATTTCGGTTGATGCTTAGATGTCTTTTAGTAGCAAGAAAGGAGAATTTGACCGGTTTTTCAACCGGCTTGACCGGCCGGTCGAAGAATCTCGACCCGACCGGCCGGTCGACCCAACTTTTCCAACCGGTTTCCATCTCTAGTTGGTAGTGGCTCCTCTACGTTCAGCTATTTCGAGAAGAGCAAACACGCTGAGCATTTATAAAGGTGCGTTTGCAATGGACGCAAAGCAATGCAGAGCGAAGGTTGGCAACCTTCGCGAGTGGTCGCTTACATCACTCGCTCAAATAGGCCAACCATTAAAAAACAATTTTGCCCAAGTGAAGTTTAGCAACCGCTGGCGAAGTTTGCGACCGGTCGAAACCTTTCGCAAGTTGTCGATGACGTTAGAAATTTTGGATGCTTCGCATCGCTTCGCGTCCAGTGTAAACACACCTTTATAAATCTACCTGTTTCAAAGTCATCAACTTACCTGTTTCAATTTAGCGGCCTCCTCAGCTAAAATTTGATTCATTCCTTTGACTCGCTTCACTTCACTCGTGTCACTCTGTTAGCCACAAATTAAACATTTAATATTGCGTTCCATACAAAGTGGAGCTTCAACAATTAGCAATAATTGGTTCGTATCGCATAAATCGAACATTGGGAGGCCAAAGCTCAAAGAGAAACTTTTTTGAAACTCTGTACAGGGGTTTTTAGAATCATTTTCGGCTTTTAATTTTCAACAAATTTAGTTTGCTTGTTTTTTTTTTCCTTTGGGAAAGCTTTAGTTAACAATCATGATTATAATCATTTTTATTCCCCAAGAGCCTTCGGGGCCCGAATGGGACGTTTCGGTCTATACGCGTAAAGCTGCCACCTGCCCACAGTCCACCTGTCCGCCAGACTCGGTGGAGGCTTCACACTGTCCCTTTTTAATTGCTGAACGTCAAGCAGGAAAGCTGTGAACATCAATTTCTTACAGTCTTTATTTTGACCCGATTGGGAATCGAACCCGAGTCTACTGCTTCAGTACCAGAAACTTTCTCCTCTAGAGCACTGAATTTTGTGGTAAATATTCCAAGCCAACACTACGAGATGGTGGTTTGTATCGATATCGATTTTACTTTTAAAAGTAAGCTGATTGATTTTGAACAGTAGAAATGAAACGATTTTACGAAGTTGGTTTGACTCGAGACAAACGACTCACCTGGGTCACGGCATCGTGAGTTCGCTTTAGAAGCTCATTTCGCTCTGACTCTACTTGACTTAGCTTGACTCGAAGCGCTGTCAGCTCCGACTCGAGTTTCTGCATCTGAGGTTTTGAACCCAGGTCATTGCTGGATGTCGATTTTGAAGGCTAAAATTTAAAAAAGATAGTTTACTTCGATTAATACCTTGTAAAATATTTAGTAGAATACTGCAACCATCATCTTCAAAGATGACTAGTATCGTAGTTTAATTGGCATGCAGAATACGGAAAATACCACGTTTTTAGCACTTTTGAGACTTATTTCTGCACTGGAATAGACAATATCCCCCCCCCCCCCCACTGGCATGTAGAATATGGAAAATTTATTTTGGAGCTTAATTTATTTCAGACACAAAAACCGAAACAATTTCGGGTAAAAACCTTTGTTTTTTTTTGGTTTTCAATTGATTTCGGACTAAAAAACCGTTCCAATTCGAGGTGAAGACCTTTTTTATGGCGCTAGACCCACGTAACAGCTCTCCTTTGCATATTTCTGGCTACGCGCCTGAAGATGACCATCATAGCAGTCGGGATGGCTAAGTGACGTTAAATTTCCATAATCAAGGAACAACTGAGCCACAATTCAGCGGTTGCGGATTCACCCAAACATGAGCGCCATTCAAGAAAACATCAACTTTACCAAAGCCACCGGCTCTGGGTCAATTACGACAGAGAGGCCAAGGCAAAGAGGCAGCCCGAGAAGCACTTTCTCCGTTGGCGCTATAGTGCAAAACGTCTTAAGTCTTTACGTAACGATTTTTACGCACTGTGCAAATAAAGGCAAAAGTTCACTTTTCAAAGAATTATTTTTGTTTCCTCAAACAATTGTTTTTTGTAGAACCAGATATGACTTATTTACTAAAAACCTTCATCTCGTTCTTTACTACCCATTTTTTGCCTCAAAATTCTGCAGAGTATTAAAGACTGGAATCAATCAAGTACTCACGTACGTATTGTAGTACGGTTACCACTACAAACCAAGACACGAATAAAATGGACAATGCAAGCGAGGCAAAGGGGAATAATTCCGTTCAATGTAATGCAGATCTCACCGACTTGGCGAGAATGTCTCGCTGCATCTCCAGGACACTGATGAGCTGCTGGTTCTCGGCGCATTCTTGTGACAAGCGCTTCTGCTCCATGCGCAATCGTGACATCTCCTCTTGTGACGTGTGGGCTTCGCCTAACTGAAAAATGAAACGAAGTTGCAAGAACCATTTGACATTTGCGTCACAATTACCTTGAAGTAAAAACATTGTGTCCTTGTACAAAATTTAGCGAGTAAAATCTCTGACATATTTAATTAGGATTAATCTTATAACTTTTTTGTCTTTTAGGAACGTTTTTGAGAACACGAGCATGAACAATCGAGGCGTTCTTAAAATTAAGCAGGAACAGCGATCAAACGCATCTAACTTTTGCATAGATGTAATAAAAAATAAACAAACGAATAAATAAATAATCAAGAAAAACAAGCTCCAGGTTGAGTACGTGTCATGAGCACAGTCGCAAGAATGAAGTACAACAGCGCCATTCTGAACGCACCAAGGTGTTACGGACGCGAATCGTAAAAGTTTGCTTCGGATACTTAACACATCAACGTACTTGTATTTCGAGAGTCCTCTTTTGCGCCTCCGCCAGTGCGCAGTTCTCTTCCGCCTCTCTCCGTTGGGTGGCACATTCACGCAGGTCCTCATCTTTTTCTTCCACCAAGGAGGTTAGTTTGGAGCACGCCTGCCTCCAGTGGTCAAGCTGGGTTTGCGTGTGTTCATTGTTGGCCTCCATCTCGTCGCGTATCCGAGTGTATTGCTGGAACAAAATTTAATTGATACGAGATTGGAGGTCACCATTAAAGAAGAGTCATTGGAAGAACCAGACTGTACTGTAGCATATTTGTATTAAATGGAAATCCATAGAGCAGAGAATTAAATGAAATGTTTAAAGAGAATAAGCAGAGTACCGGGACTTAAAATTGAAGCACGTTTTGGCAAGAGTTGATAAGTCACATTTCACAAAAAATGAGTTTTCGTATTTTCCAAGTTATTAACTAAAATTAGTTTCCCTAAGAAAAAAAATATTTTAATTTTCAATGACTTTTCCACAATACATAACTTAATATGTTGCACTTGACCACTGGGCCGAATGAAAGTTAACAACTTTAAACAAGATTTTCACGAAACAGTGAAATGCGACTTAACAACTTTTGCCAAAACGCGCTTCAATTACAGTTTAAGCAGAAATACAAAATCTCTATCGCTATTTTTTATTTATAATTAATTTTTTCACTACTTTCATTTTTATAATTATTATTACAATCTTGCCATAGCAAAAACTAAGCAGTTAAGATACCCAAGTCCAATTTTAAGCTCACGGAACGGCTGCTGTAGTTTTTAACGTGATTACTTTTTAGTTTCATACCAACTCCATCTCGCTGTTTGAAAGCAATCAAAAGAATAAATCAAAAACATGGGGATAAATTAAAGAGAATCCACCAAAATGCCAAGGCTATTCATTAAATTGGAAGACTGCGGAAATAAAGGTTGACTCCAACAAATTCCCCATTAGTGCTCGTATTTTAGGTAGAACAATCCACTTACTGATTGAGCCTCTCTGAATTGTGACGCAATCCGCTCCTTCTCCTGGCGCAGCTCCCTTGTTTCTTTATTTAATTTCTTCATTTCCCTCTCGTGGTGGGATTTCAGCTCCTCGTAGCTGTCGTGAAGCGATGATAAGCGCTGAAAACATGGACCAGAATATGAATAAATTTTGTCCACCAAACCCAAACAAATCCTTTACATATACTGTAGGCCTAAATACGATTCGTGATACTTTTTCATTTTCGTAAAATCCAGAGCAGAGTATGCTGGCTGCAATCAGAGGATCAACTGCAGGGTGTTGCGCTAAATCAAAGACGGGTTTGTGGTATTTGATCAAATCCTGATTTACCGTATTTTATTCAACCTAGATTTACCCTTGAGAATCCCATCTGCGAGTGACACAGACTGTTGGGTTTTATAGGTTTCAATTTTTAATGTTTTAATGATATGGTAATCTGTTGCAATATTTGCCCTAACACTTCGTTATCGACAAGTTTGACGTCCTTCGTGGTCGACTCCTGGGAAATCATAACGACTTCCACTTAACAAGGTTTGTCCAGTTCGGCCAAGAGTCTTGTCCAGCTGGGGAATAACTTTGTTAGAGAAGCTGAGGGCTGCCGATGAGAGCTAGAAGCTCGAAACAGCGCTGTCCAGCTCTGTGCAACTTCGTTATCGAGTACTTTTTAAAACCTTGATATCAACCACACACAAATCCTGATTTAGTTTATTCTACTGTCACTTTTCTTTTCTCTGCTCAGCCCGTTATAGCAGCTGAAGCCAGCTGAGCAGAGTTTGCGGTTATGAAAAAAGAAAGCCAACGTTAGTTGCGTTCAGTTCAAGCAAATGCTAGAAGCCCGCGCATTTAAGTTTTTATTACAACGCCCATTTTGCAAAGAATCCCTGCATTTGATGAAGCTAGAGCAAGAAAGAAGTAGATAGAGTAAACTGATTAATGTTTAAATTCTGATTAATGACCTGCAGCAATCAGATTTGTATTGTGTTTTTAAAATACTGTTTTTCTGATTTAATATCTTTTATAATTAGCTATTCGTACCGTTAAAGCATCTTCTTTTTCGCAAGTTAGTTGGGATTTTTGGGCCTCTAACAGTGCCATTTTTTGGACGTCTACTTTGTGGGTTCCTTCCCATTCTTGAACCTTCCCGTACAAATCGTCCACTTCGGGGCGCAATTGTAAGACTTCGTCGGTTAACTTTTTGCAATTCTGTAAAACAAGTGAACAGATACAGAACATTATGGGGCACATTCCTACAAACTAATTTAATCAAAACGTAATGATATTGGCAACCTGATATTTTTTGGCTATTTAGAAACCACGATGAAAACAGAAAATATGACGTCACAAATTGATACTGTCCTGGGCTGTCACGAAATCATTGCGTCTGGGATTCGAATTCAGTACCATGCTCGAGGCTTTTTCAGGAACCAAGCAAGGATGGGCAACCACAACTCCGTCAATACGGCGGAAGCTGGTGTAAACGGGAAACTTCATTTGCTTGAGTTGTAAACAATTGACAGACAATATGGGTGTTTCTTCCTTTTGCGCAGATTTTGTTACTTGATTGGCGGATTCTAAATTTTTAAATAATTTGTGGCTTCACACAGCAGTGTGGCTCCTCACTCCCCAATCTTCCGCAAGATACGCCAGTTATTTTCGCAGATCCTATTCTAACCTCATCAGGTACTCTAGAAATCCCACCTTTCTACTATCTACTAGCTGGGTCTTATTCGAAATATTTTCATCGGAAATCCGCGTCAGCTCCAGTCTTGTCCTCGCCAAGTCACCGTGGAGATCGGTGAGATCGTCCTCGCATTTCACTTTTGCCTAGACAGAAAAGTGGATTAATTTTTGCGTTTGACACTCACAGCATAGCCTACCAATGGAATCATTTGGGTTGTTATTTTGTGCAAAAGGCCAGGGGAAATTTTTTGATTGTTGTTTTATGATTGTCTTTACTCGTAAAAAAAATCGAAAAGCTTTTCTCTTTTTCAGTTAATTATCTAGCCGATTGCGATCTTGAAATTCAAAAAATACATCATTTGGTTAGGCCCACAATACCCTTTTTTAACGGATGGAGACATGGAGAAACTCCACGAAGGCACGACAGAAAAAAATGTTCTGGGCTTACAACAGTATAAAAAATCTTCATTACATGTTTCAATTCTTTGTTTATTTCTTTCATGGACTGAATCGTCTTTTCCTGTTCGTCGTTGTATTTTAGCGATCGATCTCGATCCGCAAGCAAATCAGCATGACTCCGCCGCAACTCCGTCAGATCACAGTTTTGCTTCTTTATTTTAGCGCGGCACATTGTCAATTCCTAACCGCAGGAAGTCAAGTTAGCCACATTTCGACCAATACTAATTTGCAGAAATACAAAAATACGGTAAAAAAGAGAAATGTTTGAGTATTTATGATCAGGTTATAGACAATCAAATGCGGCAAGCCTAGCTGTCACTGGCAGTCAAGTCTGTAGAGTTTCTGCTACTAAAACGGTATGAACGCGGGTTTGATTGCCGGATAGGTCCGACCAAAATTTATAAAAATCGATATTTACAGCTTTCCTGAAAAGGAAAAGTGCGAAGCCTCCACGGCGTATGGTTGACAGGTGGCAGGGGAGTCGAAGACCAAACGGTTCCTTTGTTCCCGTCTGGCTACGTCAACTTGGCGAACAATAGATATACAAAGTTCAACTACTGTTTTTTTCAAAATTATCGCACGATTTCAACTCGCCTCTTTGTTGCGGCCAAGCTCGCAGTTGGCTTTGTCGTATCGCTCGGAAATATCCTGCAGGTCCGCCTGACATCGCCCCATACGCTGGCCCAGATCCGTGTTGCGGTTCACCAATGTCTGCAAAAAATATTAGTAGGCAAATTCAACACAACCAAAAAATTTAAGTCTGCAACAAACAAGTAATACCGGTGCGAATCAGACTTTTGCAGCAACTAAAACAATTTTGATTGGAGTTGGGGGTTGATCGTGTGGATCCCGTAACAATCCGAGAAAAACCTTCTAAAATGAAAAGTTTAATACTTTTACAACAAAGTTTTTAAAAATCAATAACAAGAACCATTGAGACCCTGTTGAAGGTTCCCCAATAGTCCTCTGTTTTATAAAGGTGTCTCAATCTCAAACCTGTTGCTTCTTTTGGGTTTTCTCTAATTCTAAAAAGGCGTGACTTTTCTCCTTTTCTAGAAGATCGCTTCGTTGCTTGGCAACCTTGAGGCGGTCTTTCGATGCCTCCAGCTCTTTGCTGGTTGCAACGTATTTCTGTAAATAAGAAGAATACGTTAAGCTGCAAAATAGCAAATTTAAAAAAAAGAAACTCTAAAATAACGTCACTTTTTTGGAAGAAGGAGGAGACATTAACCTGCTAAAGGCTACGATCGCCACCATCTCATAAAATATCAGGCAGTCCACCTAATCTCGGCAAAGAAACAAAATTTAGGTAGTTGTTACTGGAGACCTTGTTTGTTTCCAAATTGTTTTGGATAGAACGTGAATCGTTCGAAGCAAGGTTAAAAGAAAACTAATCGCTGTGAGTCGCAGCATACCTCCCCGAGATGGTGGCTCGCGTTACTCCGCCATCTCAGCTGATGGCATTTATAATTTAAGTTACAAGGGCAACTCAAATCGTACCTCCGACTTGTTTTTGAGTTGCTCCTTCAAATCTTTGATCGACTTGTGCATGTGCTGTAGAGTAACATGATGCTGCTGCTTGTCAGCCAATAGGAGGTCAAGTTGACATCGGAGTCGAGTGCTTTCATGCGTGACCTCGTCGATTCTGAAACATAAATTGTTTCGATTTGACTCCATCAAAAATATCCAGACAAAACACGAGCCTCAAAAAGTTTGGAGTCCAGGAAGCACGCCTCTTCTTATAAACGATAATAAATAAACTGTATAAATATAGATTTAAAGCTTTTGCTGGACAAACAATACTTTTCTCGAATTTCATTCGCTTCATAACTGATCGAAAATAAAAAGATTAAAACAGGAAGGCTTTGCTTTTGGATCTTCGAATTGGGAATGCACGAAGGCAAATCCAGTGGCAGTGGATGGCAAAAACAGATTACATTCTTCTTGCAAGTACGAAATGTTTTAGAAGAAATGCTAGAAAAAACTCTGAATAAACAAACTGAGAACGTGGTAGGTAAAAGTACAGCACTACTAAATAAGGTGACATGCTTTAGCTGCCGTTTCTCTTCGCGGGAAATCACACAACTATCACTTTTCTTCCGTTCAAGGTCACTAAGGAATTTCATTTTAAAAGTTCAAGCCTCCCACTTTCGCTTCTGCGTTTCTCTATCCTCGGCATCCTTCTTTGATTTGGCCAGAGAGGAATCCCGCTCCTTCTGCAGGAACTGCGTCTTCACCTCAAGCTCCTTTTGCACCTGCTGCAGAAGTCGGATCGTCGCTTTGCACTCGCTCACATCCATCTCACCATCGCGGAGTCGTTCGTTTTGCAACTGTTGTCAAACGATTAACTATTATCAGTACCACAGAAGTGAAAAAAAAATACTAGCACTACACCACAATGGACTACAGGTTAGTATTGTCATGGCTGGAAACAAACGATTTGACATACACAAGCGGTACACGTATGTCTCTAGAACGGGAGGTTTGAGGTTTAAATCTCGCACCGGACACAGTGTTACCAATCGCTCGCCTCCATTGCGAAATTTCTTCAATAAGAGCTTCATTGCAACGACGCAGGAATGTGCCCGCAATCTCGATAACAAGTAGTACAGCTAGACTTAATGTTTGTGGGCCGTAGATTTGATTCTGATTTTCATTTTTTTTTTTTTGACGGCACAGTTGATTTGCAAAAAAAATTCCCTCTAACACTATAGTTATAATAGAATATTTACTAACCCATCAGTGACTGTAAAAATGTGGTATAACCCTGCTTTCTGCTGAAAGATCAAAATGCCCTCTGATTTTTCGAATTTTTTAGAGGTTTTCATTGACAGAAGATATGGAGTAGGTAAACCCTCCACCCCGTTCACCACCAGCCACCACAGGTATCATCAAACGTGATTCTCTCTACTTACCTCCATAGTTTTTTGAGCGTCCGCCAGTTTCCGCAAGAGTACCTCCCTTCTGGCTTCACTATCATCCAACGCATCGTGAAAATTATCGCGCTCTATCTCCATCAAGCGGTCAGGACCCCACAGAGGAGGGGAATAACTGCACCAACGTTAAAATAAATAATTTCATCGTTTCATCGTTGATAAACAAAATCAGAATAGGTAAATAAGTCAAATAACTCAACCAAAACGTAAGCGTAACCAGTAACGTAGCCAGGGGAGGCGGGGGCTACGGCCCCCCATTGGCCTGTCGACCGAAATGCAAAATAAGAAAAATACCACGTTTTCAGGACTTCTGAAACTATCTTTTGCTCTGGAATAAACTCAAAAATGATTTAAAGCATATTTTGAAACATTTATTTTGGGGGGGAAGGCCAATTTGTAAAAAACAAAACTCACAAATCAGCAAAAGCTTTGAAAAATGGCCAAAAATAAGCAATCAGATTTGATCATTTATTGAAAAATGCTTAACATAATCATTAAAATTTTTTATTCAATGATTGTCAACCTAAAACTACAGGTTTTCGTGTTTCGACCCGTAACTTAGGCCATCCTCACGGCTAGCACTTAGAGGCATAAGTTATTCATCTATACAACTTATTATTGTAATATACAGTGCGAATGAGTATATTGACAATCATTGAATAAAAAATTTTAATGATTCTAAATTGCTTAACATAAGTTTCATCAAAAACATATAAGCTCAGGTATTCTGTAGATTACTCCTGCTGAGTTTTATTGAATTATAGGATTTTATGATTTACCAGCTTGTAATTAGGAGAACTGAAATTCTATCATTAGCCACCTCCCACACAGCCCATTTATGCAATTACTGTATTATAATCATATTTTTGCTCTGCTAATTTCTATGCTACGTTTCAAAAATATCAATTTTTTTACAAAATAGGCCTACAATTAAGTAAATACAAAATTTTGGTGGGGAGGGGGCTGCGCCTCTGAACCTCCGTGCCCCCGGCGGCTGGGGGACCCGCCACCAGACCCCCGAAACAGCCCCCCATTACAGATTTCTGGCTACGCACCTGTGCATAACACAAACGGTCTTACCCTTCTCTGCAATGGCTAAAAGAAAGAAGATTAACATCGGTCAAGTAAATAGAGCGTCTGCTACTAAAACGGTAGACTCAGGTTCGATCCCTGGTCGGGTCAAAACAAAGATTATAAAACTTGGTCTTCACAGCTTCCCTGCTTGACGTTCAACAATGAAAAGGTACAGTGAGAAGCTTCCCCAGTGTGTGGCAAACAACTGGGTGGGTAGCAGCTTGATTCGAAGACCGAAAGGTACCTTCACTGTCTCTTCGCCAAGGCGCCCTAATGAATAGAGAGATGTATTTGAAACACGCAAATTATTTTACTAGGGACGACCAAATTATCCGTTGTTTATGTTACTTAAGAAACATGCAAGAAACCCCAACAAAATAAAGTTACTTTCGAAGTGGTGACGCAGATCTGGATCTCAGTGGAGACGGGGAACGACGGTTTCTCATTGTCTCGTTATAACTTGGGTCATAATCAATAGAACGTGACCATCGATCGTTCTAAAAATAGGTGTGACTTAAAAATGGAAATCGAAAAACAGGTTACTGCCACCAATAAAGGAACGTCCTGAGATTGCAATCCTGCAACGCAACGTCTTTTCTCCACGATTTTTTGATTTTGTTTATAAGCAGATTTCCGACTTTTCCGTTTTTAATGCTTTTGACGTTCATTTTTATTTCATTTATTTTTTGGCAAATTTGCTCCATGCTTATCACATAGCAAACCCATAGTAAAGTGTGATACTTTAACCCCATTTCTATGCCCCGCATATGGCTTACTCAATACTACTGACCATTAAAAAGAAACAATACATTTTCACCGAGAAATGTCATTAAGTTCAGCTTCTGAGAAAAGGAAACGGAGTAAATCATATAAAAAAAAAGATACAGCACAAGCAAAACCTCAAACGTCACAATGGTCACCAGGGGGTGTATTTAGGGAGGAGGGCCATTGGGTTATGGTCCCCCCCTTTGGGTCACCAGGATAGTATAATTAGCATAGAATAGTATGCAAAATTGCGGCATGGCCCCCCTTTGTAAGTTGGGCAGAAGCTTTGATCACACAAAGGGTATGTTTTATACGTTTGTTTTAGGCTTGCACCCGAGTTTGGGCAAATTAAGGGACTAAATTTGAGTGAAGACCTTTTTTTTTGCTCTTCACCTAACTTTGGGCAAAAACCTGGACTGATTTGGGATGGAACAATTTCTTATTCTGATCTTTGTTCTTCTCAAATTTTCTGAAGTTCCTGCCCCCCCCCCTTCCCCGTTTCGAAATCCTGCGTACGCTACTGGTGTTCACCCACCAATAATCCTCGACTCACTTTAAATATCGACTGCTGCCGTTTCGTTTCGTCCAACACTTGGAGCGCTCTTCTCACTGCAGCTGATGGGGTCGAAGAGCGGTTCCGAGGTGGAGCCAGGTTCTCCCTAAAATTCGGCAAATTTAATTAAAAAAATTTATCGCAAAAATCTGGTATTAGAAAAATTAACATATATTCTTCGCAGATATTTTTGGCTTAAAACGAGTTGCGCTCTAGCCTGTAACAAACAAACCGGCACCTACCTGGTTTCGCTCAATCCCGTTGTGTCCAGATAAGAGTCAAATCTTGAAGGTGTCCTACCACGAGAGGGAGGTCGCAGGTCGTAATTGTGAAGAGCAGTACCCATTTTGTGTAACGCAAAAAAAGTGCGAATTAAAATACACAAATACTTGCACTAAACCAGCAGCATCCTGAAGATTTTTGTAGATGTCAAATAAAATGCGCTTTGCATGGATGGACAAACACCGCTGTCATGTCACTCCTTGAGTTTCGCTGCAGGAGGGAAGGAGTATTACTGTATTTCATAAGAAACAATATTTGTGCGGTCCAATGAAATTATCGGGAAACAGTGGCGTGGCTAAGTGAAGGGGGGGGGGGGGGGGGAGCGGGGGCGGCTCGCTTTCGGTGTCAACATTTTGGGGTGATACCATTTTATGATACCAATCGAACAAAAAAGAAAAGTATGTTTAGTATTATTGAAAATGTTTAGCACTCTGGAATGGGCTGAAAATGATTTATAACATCTTTTAAAACATTTATTTAGAGGTGGGCGCTAATTTGTTAAAAATATAACTCACAAATCAGTAAAAACTTTGAAAAATCACCAAAACTAAGCAATCAAACTTAATCGCTCATTGAAACATGGTGAATATAGGTTTGATAAAAAATATTTGAGCTCAGAATAAGGAGTGGTGGGGGGGGGTTGGCAATTCAGTATTAGTTAATTACCGATCACTTCGACTAAAATACCGTTGCATTACCCCCACCTATTGTTTTATCTATTAAATATAGACGAAATGGATTCCTCCTCCTGGGTTTCATAAATCTTACAGTTCAATGAAATTTTTCTTTCTTCATTGCCCGCTTTTCCGTGAAGATTGCGGGGGCATCAGCTTGAGATTAAGCTGCCACACTTCACGGTCTTCCATCACAGCCATCATTTCCTTTGGGTGAAGTCCGAAGCGATTCCAAATAGAAACGAAAATTGTTGAAAAGAATTCATAACAACAGAATCGAAACGAGAATTGTCGAAAAAAAGGTAAAAAATAGTGAACAAACTTGACTCAAATTATCATCAGTCTCAAATCATATTGAGACGTTTTTCTACCCGAAATGCGGTGATCTCCAAAATAAAGAAAAAAAAGGTCTTCACCGAAATTCAGAGCGTTTTTCTGCCCAAAATCAGGTGATCTCCAAAAAAAAAAGGTCTTCATGTGCACTGAGGGCCACTTCCACTTGTCGACATCACCTAAAGATCTCCTACTCTCACCCCAATTTCGTTTGGGGGGGGGCTATTTTCGTTTTTAGGGAAAATCAGCCTTTAAAATCAGCCTCAAAACTGCAAAAAACATGCTACTTCGCATACTTTTCAGGCCAAATGGGGGGGGGGCTATAGCACCATTTGCCCCCCCCCCCCCTAGATACGCTACTGGCTACGAGATTCGAAAATCTCTTTACATCGAGCCGTTACTTCTTCGCATTGAAAGATCGCAGCTTAGATGGTTTGGCCATGTAAGCAGAATGCCTCAGGAAAGACTCCCCAAACAAGCTTTACTTGCCAAAGCAAATAGGAGAAGACCAGTTGGACAACCTAGAATAGATGACCAATTACATTGAGGATCTTGGATGAAATCGCTTGGGATTTCCCCCATGCAATATGATGGATATTATGGAAGATCGAGAAGCGCGGCTGCTTAATCTTGAGCTACTGCCCCCGCAACTCTTTCCGAAAAGCGGGTAAGGAAGCAAGAAGAAGAGTTTCATTGAACTTTAAGATTTCATGATTTATAATACCACCTTGTAAATAAGAGAACTGTACCACCAATCACACTCAAGTTCTGTACCACCAATCAACTCTTTAAATAAGAAAACTGAAATTTTACCATTAGCCACCTCCCACATAGCCATTGCCGGTTTATGCAACCTGTTTAATCATGTTTTTGGGCTGCTAATTTCTATGCCACATTTCAAAAGCATTAATTTTTATCAAAAGAGGCCTAAACTTAAGATATTGTTGCAAAAAAATACAAAATTTTCGAGCGCTGGGAGCTCCACCTCCAGACCTCCGTGCTCCCGCCGGCTGGGGGCGTTTCCCCAAGACCCCCGAAACAGCCCCCTAACCCCTCCATTGCAGATTTCTGGCTACGCGGCAGAGTCTAATCATTTTTTGCACTGCTAATTTCTATGCCACCAGAGTTCTCCCTGATGCCACTTATTAAAAGTATTAATTCTTATCAAAATTAGCCTAAAGTTAAGTTATTTTTGCAGAAAAATAAATTTTCAAGTGCTGAGGTCGCCACACTCTCTCTGGTTACGCGCCTGATACTAAACGTGTGCTGCTCATACTTCCAAGTTTTAGAATCTCACGATGAGAAGTTATTGAGCAAGCCAAACAACTGCTATCTGCAGTAATGAAGCAGTATCGCTATCTTTAAAATATAACCTTTTGGCAGAGTGAAATTATAAAGGGTGATACTATGAATTGACGCCATCATCGGAAAAATATTCCTATATGTGGTAAATGTAATAATCAGAAAAAGTTTTCCTAATCTCAGGAGTTGAAGACGAAGCGTTTTGCTGCCGTCTAAATTTTGTGACTTTTATCCCCAGCTGTCTCATTGCCACTGCTACCACAGAAACTCTTTTCTGAATATTCGTAGAGGCTTTTTGTTCAACTCTTAGCCAGTCCCCTTAACTTTTGCAATTAGGGAGGAGGTTTATAAAGGTTTGGTGAAGAATGGGTCTGAAATCGGTAGGCTGCGAACTCGAAAAATAATTTTTCTGATCTCGAACTCAAATAAAACTGACAAGTTTGACGTCCTTCGTGGTCGACTCCTGGGAAATCATAACGACTTCCACTGGCAGTTAGGCGGCCAGATCAACCACCAACCCTGCAGCTACAAAGCAGCTCGAGACATAAAATGCACAGAGCTGGACAGCTCTATTTCGAGCTTTTAGCTCTCATCGGGAGCCCTCAGCTTCTCTAACAAAGGTATTCCCCAGCTGGACAATACTCTTGGCCGAACTGGACAAACCTTAAAGGATTGCACAGCGGCAGAGGCTTTGTAGGGAATAAACGATTTTTCACTTGTGGTGCTTAAAATAAACAAGTGAAAAAATCGCTGAACCCTTGTAGTAAGGATAGCCATATCTGGCCACCTAACTGCCAGTGGAAGTCGTTATGATTTCCCAGGAGTCGACCACGAAGGACGTCAAACTTGTCGGTTATGATTTCCGTGGTCATACAAGGGGAACCCTTGTAGTAGGGATAGCCTATGGCTATCCTTACTACAGGGGTTCAGCGATTTTTTCACTTGTTTATTTTAAGCACCACAAGTGAAAAATCGTTTATTCCCTACAAAGCCTCTGCCGCTGTGCAAACCTTCAAGGTTTGTCCAGTTCGGCCAAGAGTATTGTCCAGCTGGGGAATAACTTTGTTAGAGAAGCTGAGGGCAGCCGATGAGAGCTAAAAGCTCGAAACAGCGCTGTCCAGTTCTGTGCATCAAATAAAACTGTTCGAGTTTATTACACAAAAATTAAAAAATTGCTGGTAATAATTATTTATTGTTGATTATGCCGAGTAAATTGATTGATTGATGACTTAGTACTTTTGCCAGCCTAAACCCAAACTCAAAAAACTTAAATAAGAGAACTCTAACTTGAATAAAAAATCGATCAAGTTTGCAGCCCCGGGAATCGGTCATGAGTGACTATTTCAACTTTTGACGTATCTTAATCCTGCTACAAAAAAGTAACTGTCGCGCTATCCTATAGTTAACTTCCCACCCGGGTAGGAATTTGACCGTTTTACAAGTTTTTCGGTATATGACTGCACTTTGACTTCTTCCCATGTAAATTACTTTGTCGCTTGTTAGCAAAACTGATATCTTGTTAAATTTTTAACACAAAGTATAGATGCTGTTGTGATGTTTTGACGTTTGCTGGCCAGAGCTTTTAATATTTAATCGTTTGCGTGCTATCTGGCCTAAAGGCTACCAGTGCGGAAGAAGTAGTTGCCGTTCTGGTGACTCTTCCCTAGGCTTTCGCGCTAGTAGCGTTTAGGCCAGATAGCACGCAAAACGATTAAATACAAAGTATAAAGTTGAGGTGATTTTAATAAATAGATTTTTTTAATTCTGAAGAAACTATTTTACTGGAAATTTCTGTTTACTTTTTTATTGATTCTGTTCCAAATTTAATCCCTGCTTAAATCCTTGTTCTTGACCAACCTCAAACATAACACTAACCCACAGTAGCGTAGCCAGAGGGGGCGGTGGGGAGGCTGTAGCCTCCCCCACCCCATTCGCTTAAAGAGTATGCAAAATGCCCCGTTTTAAGCACTTTTGAGGCTGATTTTCCTCAAAAGACAAAAATAACCCCCCAGTGGGATTGGGACGAGAATTTGTTAAGAATCTGATGTGATTTCGACTTGAAAAACTGGGTGAATTTGAATTTTTAGTCACCTGAGTTTGGACAGAAAAACCGACTCAATTTCCGTAAAGACCTTTTCTTTTTTTTTTTTTTTTTGGAGATCACCTGAAATTTGACAGAAAAACCGCCTCAATCTGATTGAAGACTGATCAAAATCTGGGTCAAGATCGTTTGATGTTGTTTCCAGCTTCCAAAATTCCCCCTCGCAAATTCCTGGCTATGCGCCTGCTAACCAAAACCTTAATATTAACGCTTACAAAAGTAAATGAAAAATACGCCGGTAAATACATCTCTTTTTTGTTTCATTCTCTTTTAACCTAAAAATGCTCTGTGAAATAATCACTCCTTTAAATCTTTTCAAGCTCTTGATTGGATTTCCTACGTTTTCACCGCCTGAATTTCTAACTTTCTTTAAATTCTCCGCTTTTTGAATAATTACAGTGAATCTACTACAACTGCTGTAAAACCAGGACCCTTGAAACACAACGTAACTCCTCAACCTATAAGTTCTTTTCTCATAGCAGCGCTTCACAGCAGATTTCTGTGCAGGATTTTCGAATCAGGTTTTGCGACAGACGCGAACGACGATTGAGTATTATAACATAATCACTCGAAATGCGCTACTACGATTGTTGACGTATTGATTAATAAACAATAGATAAACAAAAGAAGAGCGCTTTAGATGCCGGTGCGCGACGAGTCAATTGTGCCAAACTATTTCACTTGAAACTCTTCCAGCCCCTCTGAATACCTGTCAATTAAATTGTGTTACAATTCGGGTACATTTTGACTTAAGATTCCGAGAACCATTAAATTTCAACAAACAATAAATTATGCACTGTAATGGTAATCAAAGATATGAATATGATTATGTGCTTCTAAGACTGTGGATAAAGTCCATCAATAAACTTCAAATTTTCTAAATTTGAAACTCGCGAATTATGCATAAGCTTAACTTGATCTTAATTTGCTCTTACAATGTTGAGACAGAATGCATGGACAGTAATGCTGAACATTAATGTTTACGCTATACCAGCAAGGACGTGCAATGGCTTGCGAATTGAAATGAATTTATAATTTTTATGCAATGCTTGAACCTTGTTCTTTCTGAGTTTTATTTTGAATTCCAACTTGCAACGTTGACACTAACAAATCAGGCGCAAGAAAGTCACGTTATAACAGGACAAAATAATCACAATAAATACCTATTTGAACAAGAGAGAGACTGCTATGCTCACGCCACCCGGCTATGCTATCAAACAGATAAAGCAACAAGCATTTTGGGGGGCTGTGGAGTCTTCTTCGACTGAATCGAGAAATAAACGGCATTTTAATTATGAAACATGAGCGACTAAGCGTCCCCGTCCCACGGTACCAGCAAGCCCAGCATTGTGGGAGAACAAAACCGTTTTCTTCGGTGTTTTCCAAAATTTACCTCAAGATCAACAGCAACAAAATTTTGTAACATATACGCGTTTTCTATTTTTGGGATTTTTGGAATTTTCAATAAGCGTAAAACGGTAAGATTAACTTCCATGGGAAGCAGTAGCGCAGCCAGGAGGGCGCAGGGGAGCTATAGCCCTCCCATTGGCACCCAGAATATGAAAAATATCACGTTTTTACCCCTTTTGAGACCGATATCTGCTCTGGAATGCAAAATAGCCCCCAATTGGAAGTTCCAATTTTAGGTGAAGACCTTTTTTTTTTTGGATCTTCAACTGAATTTGCCCAGAAAAAATGTTTCAATTTTAGGGAAAGACTTTTTTTGGCCCTGGATTTCTGCAACAGCCCCCCATTGCAGATTTCTTGCTACGCGCCTGCGAGGGAAAAACCTACAGTATCTATCGCATGACTTTTGAGTTTACAAGAAGAACTTCAATGCTTTGGGAAACTGAAATAATAGTTCTTTTATTCATTCTTATGAGTCTTTGGTCCATGTTTTTCTGCTATAAAACAACTGACCCTTGCTGACAACAATTTCATAGTATGTCTCTTTTGGGTTTTGGCACGTTCGTTTGTTTGCTGCTTTCCTCAAATCTTAATTGCAAGAAGTTGCTCGGATTAGTGAAAAAGTTTATTTGGGGGTCTAAAATCTAAATTCGCTTCCTTTTTTTCATACAGACAATCTCCGCCAGCATTTAATATGATAATTTACCAGGTTTACTATTAACTATTGTTTAAAAGTAAACGGCCGCGACGTTAAGTTATCCTGGTTACGTTGAAACATGATCCGTCAATACGTAAACCTCTTGATAATAGCGCTACTTCGATTACCGGACTTGTCCAGGGGCTGAAACATAAATAAATTTAAAATAGGAAATTTGAAAATAAAGCTGAATTGCGACCAATTTATTAATGTACTGCAATTTCAAACTTCTCTACTTCAATCAAACGTCGCACGTTCAACCCGCACCCTGGTCAAGTTGTTGCGTCCTTGGATCAGATGTTTAACGATGATGATATTTGCTTTATGGCTTCGAAAAAGCAGCAAATTGAATTGCGAAGAAGTCAAACGTCAATCTGAAAATTTGTAACAGGTCAACTTCTAAGCGGGTGCGAAATCATACAAAAGGTAGCGGCAGCGTTGTTGTCGCTTTTTTCGATAGAGTGAAGATGCATCAATCAACCAATCATTCAATTTATTCCGTCTTCTTATGTTAACTTGACGTTTTGATCACCGGTAGAACTTTTTATTACGCTTACAGTAGTCCTACATTTTTTTTTTTGGCTCAGGACATGGTCCTGAGTGATCGTGCCAAATTTGAGCTTATTAAAAATTTTTTCCGGGTTTCAATGTATTTTGTCGTATTTCTACCGGACTATATTGCAATATTGTTTTTCTCAACTCCATTGGCCATTGCAAAGATTTTGGTCCTTTTGTAAATTTGCAGCTGCTGGTGTTCAGTAGTACACTCGTGCGTAAAATGTTCATGTTACGTGATGGTTTTCGTGATGTTTTTTCGAGCTACAAAATTGAATAAGCCAACCTTTTTTTATTTTACATGATGGCTTTCGGTCAATGTTGCTTTTCGGCAAAACTTTGAACGGTATGGTAAATTAAAATAAATGTTGCCTAATCGCAAACTTTTTGTGGTAAAATGAAAGAAGCACAAGCCACAGGCAAGATCTCATGCGGTTTCAGACGCGTAGCCAGAAATTCGCAATGGGGGTGGCTGTTTTGGGGGTCTGGGGCAAAGCTCCCAGCCGCCGGAGGCACGGGGATCTGGGGGCGGAGCCCCCAGCGCTCGAAAATTTTGCATTTTTTTGCAAAAATAACTTAACTTTAGAGCTATTTTAATAAAAAATAATGCTTTTGAAACGTGGCATAAAATTTGGCAGCACAACATGCTTCAACTGGTTGCATTAATGGGCTATGTGGGAAGTGGCTAATGATAACATTGCAGTTCTCTTGTTTACATGCTGGTAAATCATAAAATCCTATTATTCAATAAAACTCACACGGAGTAATCTATTTCGTCTATATTTTATAAATAAAAATAATTGGGGGGGGGTGATGAAAAAATATTTTAGATAAAGTGATTGGTAATTAACTAACGCTGAATAGCCCCCCCCCTCTTATTTCTGAGTTTATAATATATTTGTTGATAAAACCTATGTTTGGCGTTTTACACTAGCGATCAAATTTGATTGTTTATTTTTGGCATTTTTTGAAGTTTTCATTAATTTGTGACTTTAATTTTTGACAAATTATCCCCCCCCACACCGAAATATGTTTCAAAAGATGCTTTAAATCACTTTTTAGTCAATTCCAACGCAAAAAACAGTCTCAGAAGAGTTAAAAACGTGGTATTTTTCTTATTCTGCATTTTGGTTGACTGGTCAATGGGGGGGGGGGGGGCTAAGCCCCCCTCCCCTGGCTACGCTACTGTGCGGTTTTATTGGGAAAAAGTGAAAAACGTTTACCGCTTTGAATTTTTGAGAACTGACGTATGTAAATTCTAAAAAGCATAGCTACGGAGCAGGATCCTAGGACCCACGCATTTTTGCCGGAGCTTCTATAACTGCAATTGTTGTGGAGCTGGAGCCGGAGCCGAAGCTACAAAAATCTACTAGCTGCTGCAACCTTCCTGAAACGAAAAAAATTGCCAAAGCCTAGCAAACGGCCATTTAATTGTTTAAAACCTGGAATTTTAACATTGCATGTGTCAGTCTGTAATAATCCCTATGGTTTTTTAATGTGGATGACTACTAGGATATCGGTAGTCAACAATCACTCGCGCAACCATTGGGGAAAGGTTAAGAGGGATGAAGCCCCCCGCCCACATAAGTCAAGCTTAAAAAATTTAACCCAAATACGCATGTCTTTAAACATGTTTTGGACTTCATAAGTATTTATGAGGTGGTGGCTAATGTGGATGAGAAAATTTACCGTCAAAGGACTTCCAAATCTTCGCAATAGGTTTTGTTTAAATGGCATGACTAACGTGCAAAATAGTTATACCATCCAAATAGCGTTAAAAAGGTATTTTTTTCCGAAAAATTACAAAAATTGCTGGGGTTCCACCCCCAGACTCCGTCAATGAAACGCAGACAAATTTTAGCCTTGGGTTGAAGCCCTCCCCCTTATCAAAATCCTGATTGCGCATACATGTCAGCAGTTGACTTCACTAGATGGGCTACGCAAACACAATATTCTGATACTGCAACTGGCATGTGACAACGATGCAGTGCCGGAATTATCATACCTTAAAAAATTGCCGCTGCGGAGTCAGGCACTTGCCCCCCCCCCCCCCCCCTGGAAAATAAGATGTCAAGCATTTTTTATGTTTAAATTTGCAAAATAAGTCTAAATATATTTATCTAAACTAGGAAAACAACCCTTTGGAGAGCTTTTTACCCTGGTGCAGAGGGCAGGGGCAGTAGTGACGTCGCTAGGGGGGCGGCCCGCCCCGGGTGTCATCATTTTGGGGTGACACCATTTTATGATACCAATCGAACAAAAAAGAAAACAACAATATGTTTAATATCATTGAAAATTTTTTCCACACTGAAATGGACTAAAAATGATTAAAAGCATCTTTTAAAACATTTATTTAGAGGGCTGGCGGTAATTTGTCAAAAATATAACTCACAAATCAGTAAAAATTTTGATAATTGGCCAAGACTAAGCAATCAATTACGATCGCTTCGTGAAACATGCTGAATATAGGTTTCATGAAAAAATATTTAAGCTCAGGAATAGGGAGGGGTGGATGTTCAGTATTAGTTAAACTTAAATACCAATCACTTTGACTCAAATATGGTTCCATTAGCCCCCTCCCCCCAATCATTTTTTTCTACTAAATATAAACGAAATGTATTACTTGTGGTAAGTTTCATTGAACTATAAAATTTTATGATTTATGGGACCAGCTTGTAAATCAAGAGCACTAAAATTTTACGATTAGCTACCTCCCACCTAGCTATTGCCCATTAATGCAACCAGTTTAATCATGCCTTTCACTGCTAAGTTCTATGCCACATTTCAAAAGCATTAATTTCAATCGAAATTGGCCTAAAATTAAGTTATTTCTGAAAAATAAAGCAAAATTTTTCGAGTGCTGATGGCTCCGCCCTCAGAACCCTAATGGCCTCCGGTGGATGGGAGACGGAGCTTCCAGATCCTCGAAACAGCCCCTACTGCAGATTTCTGGTTACGTGCCTGATACTAAACGCGTGCGCTCACTGCCCTGCTCATACTTCCAAGTTTTAAAATCTTACAATGAGAAATTATTGAGCAAGCCAAATAACATCGCGCCATCTACAGTAATGACGTAACAACCGCTTTCTTTAAAATATAACCTTTTGCAGCCTTCTATACATTATGAAGGATGACACCTTAAATTTCGCCAATGGTGTCACCATCCTTAGCGACGCCACTGGAGGGCAGGAGGAACAGGATTGCCAATTTTACGTGAATTATCTATCATACAGCGTTTTCTTAAAAGCGAGCGTAAGCAATATTCTAGGATTAGATTTTAAACTGTTTGATTAAATAACCAATATCAAACGTTTCAGCATCTGTCATTGAGCCCTTATCAGGATCTAAATACAATATACAGGGTTTAATATTTCAAGTTAACGCTGTGGTTATATAAACACTAAAATAAAGATTACTCCAGCATTAAATTAATTTTGCTCCGAAACCGAAATCAAAACCAAACTTGTAATCAATAGCGTAGCCTGGGGAGTTGTGCTCCCTGCATTGGCCTGCTAGACCAAAGTGCACGATAAGAAAAATGCCACAGTTTTTGCCCTTCTGAGGCAGTATTTTGCAGTTATATGGCCTCGAAAGTGGTTCAAAGCCACTTTTGAAACATTAGTATTAACATATATTTTTTTGTTTGGAGGGGGTATTAACTTACTAGTCAAAAATGCAGCTTACAAATTAATCGATAAAAACTTCAAAACATGGCTAAAAATGAGCTGTCAAAATTGATCGCTTGATGCAAAATGCTTAACGTAAGATTCATAAAAAGAGAAGATGGGGGGGCTACACATCATAGGCGTAGCCAGGATTTTTGATTGGGGGGGCCCAAACCACAAATCATATGCAATGACGTCATCAGAAATTTTCAAAAAGGAACTTTTTGTGGGGCAAACATATCGTAGAATAGAAGATCTGAAGCCGTATCCTTATGGCACTTAACCAGGATTTTGGTAAAGGGAGAGGGCAAAAACTAATAGTTAAAAAGTGCAAATGTCTAACTTAGGAGACGTGTGTGAGTGAGCTAGTGTACTCAAACGTATCACAGACGGGGGTCTGGGGGCAAAGCCCCCAGCCGCTGGGCGATTTTTGTAAGTTTTTGGAAAAAAAAGCTATTTAAATCCCATTGGATCACATTTCGCACGAGTTCACAGCCATTTGAAAGAACTAGATTTTTAACATTTCAAAACCAATCGAAAAAATTTAATTGTTCAATCCTCCATTTGCAATTAAATCCCAAAACACGTTTAAAATCTTGCATTATGGTGTAAAAATTTAATTGTAAGTGATTTGGTCCATAGGGGGAAGTAAGGCACATTACCTCCTGCAATACTTTAGCAGTAAATAACAATCCACTCGAAGATTTTTCTTAGAGATTTTTGTTTAGTCATGAAGTTTACCAGTTATAGGAGTACATGTACGGCCGAAGGGCCCAGGCACCTTCAACTGAAATTCAGTAATTTGTTCAATGAGCATTTTCCCTTGCTATTTTTTTAAGTATCCTGTGCGTAAAAACAGCTGAGGTGGAGGTGAATCGTTATTGAAAAATGGTACAATAGATGGTTACGCTTACTAAACATGTTATTTCCGGGCCGGATTTACATTGCTCGGGGCCCCGGGCACTTAGGGGATTTTTGCAACATCTTCCTGCCAAATATAAATGAAGACCAACAAAAGTCCGACGATATGAGGGCACGGCCCTGGCACTGAGCCATATGGTAAATACGGCGCTGGTTATTGCATTACGCTCATAAAAAGTTTAGACGAGGGCCTGAGGTAGCAACTTTTAGGACAAAAAACTTTGATTTCACCCTGGTTATACGTTTAAATTGGTAGGAAAAAATTGAATTAAGGAGGTGCGTCGAGCCCTCTGGTCGTCAATATTATTTGTTGTTGATTACTGTTGAACGCGTGTACATTACAAAGATGCTAAAAGAAACTGAAAATGAAAAAACAAGGCTTTTTTGACAAATTTTTGCCATTGGTGGCATTTTGATTGAGGGGGCCCGGGTTCCCTGAATCACCCCCTGGCTACGCCAATGATTTTGAGAAGATCGCTCCCCTAAGTTCTTTCGTAAAAAAAAACATTTAAATCAAATTTAAAATAACTTTTTTTCCAAAACGTGTAGGACTTGAGTCAAGTCACTGAACAGTTTTTTGAAACGTTCAAGAATTGCATGACATTATTATGACGTGGACATTGTGGTCGTCATTATTATTGCTTACTTTTGTACGCGTAAATTCTAAATTAAAGAAACTGCAATTTCGGACAAGGACAACATACTGGCTATGCTCTCATTATATTTATCATTGGTAGTATTTCAACTGGGCGGTTTGCATTACCGCCTGTGTTATAGCATGAAGTTCATAATAGCGTTAAACGAGGGCCTGGGGTTGCAACTTTTAGGACAAAACTCTTAGATTTCTCACAGGTTTTGCATATAAATTGTTGAAAATTTGAATTAAGAGGCTCCTGGCCCAAGAACCTTGATCGTCAGTCAGGGGCCCTGGGGCTCCCTGGTTGCCAGTTAGAGGCCCCCTGGTTGTCGGTTAGGAGCCCCGGGCCCCCTGGTTGTTAATTAGGGTCCCTGGGGCCCCCTAGTCGTTAATTAGGGGCCCCGCGACCCCCTGGTCGTTAATTAGGGGCCCCGGGACCCCCTGGTTGTTTAATCAGCTAATGGCCCTGAGGCCCCTTGTTTGTCAGTTAGGGACCCCGTGGTTGTTGGTTAGGGGCCCGGTGCCCCTAGTTGTCAGTTAAGGGCCCCTGGTTGTTGATTAGGGGCCCGGGGCTCCTTGATCGTTAGTTAGGGGCCCTGAGGCCCCCTGGTCGTCAGTTATGGGCCCCTTGGTTTTCAGTTACGGGTCCCGGGGCCCCCTGGTTTTCGGTTAGGGGCCCCAGGGCCCCTTAGTTGTTAGTAGGGGCGCCCTGGTTGTTAGTTACGGGCCCCGGGACTCCCTTGTCGTCATTAATATTATTGTTGATTACTGCTGTGTGCGTAATTACTGAAAAAAAGCTGCAACTAAATATTGCTAGGCTATGTTGTTGTAATTTTTTATCGTTAGTGGTATTTTGATTGGGGGGCCCGGGCCCCCTGGCCCCCCCCCCCCCTGGCTACGCCTATGCTACACATCATTTAATTTATTCAATTACAACAAGTTTTGGACTCGACCTGTGAGTAACGTGGGGGTTTGAAGGGGCTGAGCTATTTAA
Source organism: Trididemnum nubilum (assembly GCA_963965965.1). NCBI lineage: Eukaryota > Metazoa > Chordata > Ascidiacea > Aplousobranchia > Didemnidae > Trididemnum > Trididemnum nubilum. The sequence goes on along the minus strand of OZ014474.1, from coordinate 861,676 downwards.
TTCTTTCAAATGGCTTTCAAATTGTATGCTATCAATTTAGGTTTTTAAATGGCTCTAAAAAGATGCGAAATTCGATGTGAATTGCCTTAAAACGGCTATTTTTTTTCTGAAATATCGGAAAAATTACACAGCATTTAGGGATTTGCACCTAAACCCCAGTATCTGATATGCTTTAGTTGCACCAGTTTCTCGGCACGCTGATCAATTGCGGCATTTTTCAAGCAAAAAATTCAATCTTTAGGTTAATCAGGCCCCCGCCCCCCTAACAATTTTAATCAAAAGTTAATCAAGCCCCCCTGACAAAAAAATTCAAGTTGCAGTCAGTGGCGCAACCAAGGGGGCTAAGGGAGCTTAGCCTCCCCTTCTTCTTCTCCAAGTCACGTGGAAAACTTACCTCACATATGCGAGCGTTTAAACGCGGTTTGAATTTGATCTGCGATTAAAGAAGGCTGAAAGGGCTGGGCAATTTAAGAATTTCAAGTAGATTTTTAATCTCAACAACTTTGTTCTTTCCAATGGCCTTAAAAACGTTCGAAATGAGATCCAAATGACGTTAAAATGGTTATTTTTACAAGAAATTGCGAAAATTGCCTAATGACTGTGGGCTTCGCCCCCAGACCCCCATCCATAATATACTTGAATTGCATTAATTTGCTCAACATGCCTCCCAATTGAACAGGATCATTTTAACTTTGGGTTCAAGCCCCTTAGCGAAATCCTGGTTGCAGCTGTAAAGTTTCTATTGATCCAGAGGATAATAGATACATCGCTTCCCCCCCCCCTGAAAAAATTTCTGCGGGCGCCTCTGCGCGGAGTCAGAGCCATACCTTTTTCCACTGGCTCCGTAGCCCTGGTAAACAGTGAACACTGCTGATGTTCGGTCAAAAAGGGCCAAAGTTTTAGATACAAAAAAGCTCATAAAACTATTGATACTATACTTATATCAAAGAACTATTGATACTTATTATAGCAACTGCATTATTTCCTATGAAGAAAGATAAGATTAATCACTCCGCGAAGTGTGGTACAAACTCCACAAACATTTTTTGCGCTGCCTGGACTGTTTGAACTGTCTGCGAGAGTGCGAGTCATCTATTCAATCGGTAATCAATCGAAATTCAATCGGTAATGGGCAAGGATACAAAGCTAGATAGGTTGTTTTGTGGTTCTTTAGAGCTCAGGCGAGTGGCAGCAGTCTAGTGACAGTTATAGAATCGGATAACCGGAAATAACTGCATAGTTGATTATTACGGCCCAGGCTACTACCGACGATGCCTGTTGTAATGGTAGCTGGTAGAGTGAAGAGCTACCGTAGGCCTATTTTTGTTTGTATGAAAATGGACTGCAAATACCGGTAAGTGTGGTATGCCTACCGTACCTTAGGTCACTAGGTATCCTAGCATACCACCCATGACCACAGATACAGAAAACGAGTATAACGGTGGAGTGAATTGAGATAAAACATTCCGGTACCATACCGGCATGTATTGTTGAGTCAGTCAGCTAGTAAAATTAAGCTTGTATCAGTAGCCTAGCTTAGTGGTAGGCTGGAAGGTTTAGGCGGTAATACCGGTTTATAGGCTAGGCCTACTTAATTCACCTTTGTGTTAATCCCATCTGATGTAATGTCATACCGGTATGCCCTGCAAGCTGTAGCCTATCAGATATTTACAACAAATCGATAAAGCAATCTGGTATCCTAGCATACTGGTAGACCTACTAAAAAGTATTGATGTTAATCAAAATTCAACTGATCAATCAAAAAAATGATATTGTGCAGTGCTGGTAGACCTGAGACCTAACTGTTATTGGTATTGCTGTAGTTTTGTAAAGATGTACCAATACCAGCAAGTAGAAACTTGGCCATTGTCTGATTAAGTTGTAGGCTACCTGAAGAAAACTCTGAAACAAATGAATTAGATGCAAATTCAGAATTTGAAAGCATATCTATCAACATATTATAGGTATAGGTTCAGTCTATTTTTGTTGTTGATCATAGTGTTACTGGATATTGCCATACATAATGAGGAAAATGTAAACTTGATGGTTAAAAAAGTGCTTATTGTTCCTAGTGCTTTTGCACAGAATCTTGTTTATTGCCTGATGAAGAAGCATGTCTTCATTAAAAACAAACAAAAATTGTGTCACTAAATATATCCTTCGTCTTTCTGCACCAATTTCACGATATAAAAGAATGAGGTATGTCTGAATTGATTGCCACTAAATAACCTATTTTTATATCAGTAGTATCAGTATGTATACTTACAATTGCTTAAGCTTTAAGCAGCCCAAAACTTAAACTATGCAACATTGCTTTTTTTTATCATGTGTGTGTAGAAACTGGTCAGAGTAGCAACTACTTACCAAAAAAAGAGAAAAATACCTTAAACCTATAGTTGACTAGGTACATGCTGGCAGTAGACTCACTGATAGAAATACACCTAATTTTTTTTTTTTTTTGCACATTTGGTCTTGTGCTCAGATAAAAAATAAGCAATCAGACGTAAGATAAAGTTTAAAATCTGCATGATTGATTTGTATTTATTCTGTACAGTAATTAAATAAAAAGCCAACTGTAATTATCTAATTATTGACTATGCTTTAATTGAAAACAGTAAATAGATGATTAACTCCTTAGTGAATTTGTCAAAAGGACACCACCAGTATTTATGTCTCATTGTAGGAGGATAAAGCAAAAGATGCCAAAATTAGTCATCATTATACACTTTATAATGAGAAATATGAGCAATAATTTGTTGATTAGCATTTCAAAACAGCAAGATTTATTTTAACTTCTAACGTTTAATAGGATTGACGACAAAGTAATAGAATCTAAAAGCACAAAATCGTTAATGGTTGACTCAGGTCCTCAGGTCAAAAAGTTTAAACCAAATGTCAGAAAGTCAAATTTTTGTGTTGGTCGAGATGAGATCATTTCCTTCTTTGCATTATTTGGTCAGTATTCTGTTTAAAATAGTACTTTATTTTGATTTTTTATATTTTTGCAGTAGTATGGCAATTTGCATTGTAGTTCATTTTTTATCCATCATCTCAACTGCATAGCCTCGGTGCTTGTTCTGGCCATGCCAAATGTCTAATAATATTGTTCATCATAAAAGCTTGCTCACTGGTTGTAAATATTTATGCAGAACTACTTCTGAAAGTCCTGGCAGCATAAGGACATTTATGAAGTTTTGAAATATAAGAGTGGGATTTTTTGTTTTTTATTGTATTACATATTCTATTACATTTATTGTTATCTATTGTGTTATTTCAAAATATAACTCATGTTAGGTATAAAAAGGCAGTCTAGAATTTTACAGATCATCTATTTTTAGCAATATAACTTGGTCACATTTTTTTTGACTGCATGCTTTTAGATGATCCAACGATCCAGGAATTTCTTCACATTGACATTTGTTATCGAATATCAGACAACTTTCTTCTTGCAATGATACTGGCTTACTTTAAACGAGCTAAATTATCTATTGCTGAATACACAAAAGAAAACTTCTTCATTGCTCTGTAAGTTTTGTAAACTGCCTGAAGATTATTTTACTCTCATTTTGCATTTGTATCTATGTAATTTTCAGGTGAAGGCCCTAAGCAAGAACTACACTGTTGCATTAGACACAGATTTTTCTTCAAATCGAATCTTTTATTATACTTGCGGTATTGCACCAAAGCATGTAACGAGTTAGCAGGGCCCATCTCCGCATCATTTTGCCAGGGCAACACAGCTCCTTTTGAAGAACTGTCGCGATGATGGTGAGCTGTTGGCAACACTGTGTTCAATTGGCCGGTCCAAATTTTAACTTCAGACCTCCCGCTCCAGATACAAATGCATTGTTGCTTGGCCAACTGGTTGATTGGTCGACCGGTGGTGTGTTCATCTCTGGAGCTGGAGGTCTGAGGTTCAAATCTTGGGGCAGTCAAATCAAACACAGTGTTGCCAACGGCTTGCCACCACTGCAATATTTTCTTCAAAAGAGCTGTGTTGCCTGGCACAATTATGCAGAGATGGGCCCCACGAACTTGTCACATGCTTTGGCGTAATACAGCGAGTATGATGAAAGATTCAGATTTTTCCTTATGAGCTCAAATTTTCTAGTGTTTTGCTTATGAGCTTTGAGCTTATATCATTAAGCTGTATTTATGCTGTGTATATCTTGATAACAGCAGTTATTAATAATTGGCAGTGATAGATCAGTGGTTGAGCATAGGGTTAGTGATTGAAAGGTTGTTGACTTCGATTTCCAAACTGGCAATGCGTTGTTGTGTCACTTTGCGCTTATTTTCCTTTGGGGCTAAGCAGTGTACCCGTTGTGGTGGCCTAGACTGACAAAAGACTTGCAAATAAAACCCAAAAAAGACCTCTCATTGGTGTGGTTGGACAGGCGCAGGGTTCATATGAACGAATGGAGCAGTGCGTTTCATGTCCATTGGAATGATCGATGCTCACGTCGCGTGTTCCTTTGCTTTTTACTCAGCCTTTATCAAACTACCGAGTGCGAAATTTCAAACTTTAATGTATAACTCAAGGACAGTTAGGTCTAACTTCATGAAATTTTGACAGCAGTTTGAGATTAATAAGTTAAATGTTTGTACCAAATTTCAAGGCAAATAGGTCACAAGCCTTCAGTTTTAGTACCCAAAAACCGCCCCAAAAGTTTGGAGTGAAAAGTGGTCTAGTTCAAAAACGGCTTAATTACGGCAAAAAATATTTCACATGGTTATATGTCTTAAGATATCTTTTCGTCCCTACCAACCCACTTTTGGCCGCGATGAGGTTTTGCTTTCTTTTGTTTTTTTTTCTTCCTTAAATTTTGGCTCCTGTTCTCCTAAACCACAAACATCGACACTAGTTTTTGTGTGAAGTTGTTGAGTTGCAAACGCAATTTTGTCTCCCCAAATTTTTTTAAGCCACTCCCCCCAAAATGGGGCTCCAAAAAATCAAATTTCTGAATGGCTCAAGCTAGGGTGTTAGTTTTTTTTGACATCAGTAGGTATTTAAGAGACAAATAGTTGGACATAGTTTGGGGGTACCACCCCAAATGAATCAGTTTTTTGAAGGTTTAAGCTAAGGCGCCATTTTTTTTTATATTGGTACATGGTTAATAGACAAAGATTTTGACATAGTTTGGAAGTACCACCCTCCGAAATCCCTCAAATGGATCCGTCCAAAGATCAATTTTTGGAACGGCTTAAGCTAGGGCGCTAGTTTTTTTGATATCACTAGATTTTTAAAAGACAAATATTTTGACATAGTTTGGGGGTACCACTCCCCAGAAACCCTCCCAAATGGACCCCCCAAAATCAATATTTTTGAACAGCTTAAGCTTGCCCACTAATGTTTTTTGATATCAGTTCACATTTAAAGAAGAATATTTTGGCATAGTTACAAGGAGTGCCACTCTTTCAGAAACCCCCAAAAAACAATTTTTATAACGACTTTATTAAAGAACTAATTGGTTTTGATACCAGTAGGTGTTTAAAAATTAACGATTTTTACATGGTTTAGAAATGACATTCTCTCCCTACAAACCGACTCAATAGATTCCTCAAATCTTTATTTTTTGAAATAAAACATTTTTTTCTTTATATCAGTAGATATTTAAAAGACAAAAATTAGAAATATAGTTAGCCGTCTGTTCGAGATAAAGTTTATAATTGCGCTGGTACTAACGTAGAAATAGATCTGGGACCAACTTATAGTGCAGAGTGTCTTACGTGAATAAATTTGTAATAGACATTAGACAATAGCTTTGCACATTTACAGTGCTGATGATGGTGTAAGCTTTAATCGACAAATTCTACTCTGTTAAAATTCAAAGGCAAAATGATTTTTTTCAGCTTTGTCGCGTTTCAGCAAAATTGAATACACGCTGAAGACAAAACATTGAACAAAATGTCAAAATACCGTTTTATTTGTTTTGACATAGGTACTTTCGAGGTTATAGCTAATTTAGGTGAATCATGTAATGGTATTCAAAATTAATACAACTCTTTGCGATTAGCTAATTTTTTTTTTCGGACTTTTTGTCCAAAATTGCTTGATTTTTTTCCGGCATGGAGTAAATGGATTCCCAAAGGTTGCTTTTAAAACGGTTTAAGCAAAATGTTTTGAATGTTAATAAATATTTAAAGAGATAAACATCTGGGGGGGGGGGGGGAGGCAGAATTTGAAAACTACCCAAATGTGCACACCTGCAATTGATTATTCAACGGCTTAAGCCTGGATAGGATGGTTTTTTGGTATTATCAGTCACTATGTTGTCGAAGAAATACATATTTTGGCGCTGTTTATTCCAAACCCTCCTGGGTATCCAGAAGAAAATATTTTTAATTGCTCTTTTAGTGGAAGAGCAAAACGTTTTTTGAGAATCTCATTATTCTACATTCGTTGGTCGTTCAATGGGCTTACTCCTCAGCAAGCTCACATCTAGTTTAATTTCCTTATTATCTATACGAGTTGGTGAAATGTCCATATGCTATTTTTATTCAAATTACTTTCTGAGGTAGTATTTTACCCCAACTCCAGTTCTTTGAAGTGAGAATCTTTTTGTGCTGAGTGGGGGTGCAGAAGTAATGAAAGAGAAAGCGAATTTGTTTTGCATGATAAAAATATCATGATAATAGTACTACAGTGCTCTAACGAGAAGTACTTGTCACAGAATCGAAGTTACAATCGTTTTATAAACTTCAAGGTTAGAAGTGAAAAATGCTTTCATGTTTTTTATGTTAACTCTTTGATTTCTACTAAAGATATGATACCAATAACCAGATCAAAACCTTAAACCTAATTCCAACTGTTAGGCTCAAAGCCTTAAACATAATTCTATAAAACTCCTGAAGACGCTTTCCCAGGTACCTAGCCAATGACATGGAGGAGGATGAAGAGGATTTCAAGTACGAGATCTTTCCCTGGGCGCTTGGGGAGAACTGGAGGGATTTCTACCCCGATCTTCTCAATAAAAAGATAAACTTTTGGCAGAAGATGAATTTTAGGGCAGCTGTGAGCAGAAAATGCTGTGAGGAGGTGAAAAGCTCGTCAAGTTTTGAAACAAAATTTGTTCTTGTACAACTTGGCGTATGATTCAGCTAATGGTATTTTGAAAGTTCAGCTTGAGCAGAAGTGAAGTGATGTGCTTAGCTATTTTGATCAGCAGAAATAAAATTGCGAGTAGCTCTGCATCTTGCACTTGCAGAAGCTAAATTTTTATTTTAACGATAATGAAAGCGAGAAGCAGAACATTTAGTCAATAATCAGTAGCTAGGTAATGTGCTTTGCATTGTGTGGTTCAATTTGTACATTGCATTTGTGGTTCAATTTGCATTGCTTATAATCAAGGCTGCTGCTGTGAAAACTTTTGAACTTTTAGATTATTAATTTTTGATTTCCGCTCAGATAATGCGACTTCGGCCAGGCCACTACATTTGGCAGCGAGAACGCAATATCCATCACGGTGGAGCCACCAGAAGTTACCATAAAACTCCTGATGAGAAGGAACCGTTTCCACGGGGTCCCGGGCGCTCCCCCATACCATGTCGACTTTGTGTCAAGTACAACAACAGCAGCGGGTCAGTTCCAACACCTTGCACTCTCTGCCTCATCTCAGCGTAACTAGCATTGACAACGGTTTCCTGTTACCAGCTAATTTGAACCACTTTATTTTCAAGTTAATTTTGTAAGCACGTAGATCGTTTTCATCAATGTGGACTACACTCTTTCCTGTCTATTTTTCATAAATCAAATTAAACCTTCTCTATATTCGCTGTGTTACGCCAAAGTGTGTAACAAATTTTTGTGCTACACAGCTCTTTTTGAAAATTGTCGCAGCGGTGGCGAAACGGTATTAGGTTTTATCGGCTCGGAATTGCACCTCTGACCTACCGTTTCAGAGAAAAGCACGTTACCGTTCGACCAGCTGATCGATTTCTAGCCATTGAAAAGTGCAGGGGGGGCCGAAACCTGGGGGGATATATCCCCCAAATAATTTGACTGCATCCCCCCCCAATAATTTGACTATGGTCTGCATCTGAGCGCTAGTTGATTTTTGGACTTTTTTTGTCTTCACTAGCTTTCGGGACAAACACTCTTCAATTTTCGGTGAAAACTTTTTTTTTGGTCTTCACTTGATATGCTTACGTGAAAACAATAGTGGTCGAGCTTCATCCCCCCAATGTTGAAAATGGGGCATAATTGTGGTGAAATTGCAAATTATCCCCCCCCCCCAATGCTTAACATAAATCGGCACCACTGGCAAAGTGGGTCAAAAACGGTAAATTTACAACCTTTTTTAATCAAGCAATTTTAAATTCATAAAAGCTTCAGATTTCAAAAAAATTCTGTTATGTTGGGTTTGGCGTTACCATCAAAATAGTGCTGAATGAAAAATCCAAAGCAGAATAATTTGAATTGCATTAAACAAGAAAGATGAAACCCGTACTGCCTGTTTCACCCTCACGGGTATAATTAGTAATTACCCTTTGAGGATCCCGTGAGGGTGAAACGGGTTGTAGGCGAAGGGGTTTCCTATCTCTTATTACTGTAATTTGAATGAGTTTCAAAAAAAAAGTTTCTCGGAATTACAAACCCTTGTTTTCCAGGTACGTATCGGACGACCCTAACCTGTCCGGCGAGGAATGCTACCTGCAGGTTTCCCGGACCGATTCTTCACCCGATGATTACTTCAATGCAAAGATTGCGGTAAGAGTTCTTCTCGGTTAATAATTACTTGATCTTAGTCTTGTGACATCAGATAGACGATCTTTCGGGCGAATCCGCTACCCGCAACTCTGAAGAGGCTGACCATTTCCAAGCTTCCCAATTGATTTTGGAATCCTCCCAGTCAAATCTGTTGCTTGTTCGAAGTTACCATGCAAATCCCTGAAGCGTCATATTCAATGGCACAACAACGTAACTAGAGGTGCGAGTTGATCTGATCTTGCGCTCAGGATTATCGAGAAGGGCGCGTTTTTAGCCTCTCGCCTTCACATTTCTTCAGCACGACATCAGGAAAGACGGATGTGCTTCACGAGGCTGAGACTTCGATTCGAGAAAAATCGAAACCTCTGTTGCTTGTTCGGCAAAGTCGCATGCAGCTGACTGTAGCGTCATCATTATCTCATTTTGGACCCCGCGTCACCATCGTCGACGCTTATTTCGGTCTTCCTCTTCTACCGCACACCTCAAATTTCAAAGCCTTCACTATCACATTTTCATGTTCTTTCCTCAAGACATGACCTTACCACCGCATACTACTTGCTTTAGCCATCCTATCCAAAGACTCCTCTATTCCCAACATGTCTATCAACTCCTATTTTATTTTTTCTAACAGTTCGACTATTAATATTTTTGAAACGTGTATAAAATGACGCTATTTTCAAAAATAGCGTATTATTGATGCAGAGCTTGCCTGGTCGCATGTCTCGTTCCGTTGCAATAGATTCTAACCGGTCCGGTCTGCACTGGGCGTAAGATGTGAGTGTATGGTCGTGCCTTTAGTTTATTTTAACTAGCTGGCAGCTTGTAAGGCGGTTCGTCGGGATCGCCGAACTTTGTTCAACGTAAACTGTGGATTTCAAGCGCTGTGCTGGGCTGATCTTCCGCGTGGTTACGTTATGCGTTCATTTTGCAAATTTCAGGCAAATCGCAAACGCCTGAATGTACACGAGCGCCCTCCACTGGCTGAGATTACAAACAAGAACGAAGAAGTTTATCAGGACATTTTCGTGGAGGTGGGCAGCGAGTCAAGCTTCGATATGAACAGTAAGTGCGGTGGGTTAGTCATTGTCGTTTACGTCATCTCCATCATCAACGTTGGCGGGGTCCATTTTCATGTCATTGCGCTTTTTTTTGATATTGGAGTATTAGTGCAAAGTAGCTTCTTTTGACGCGACGCTACAACGGTAGGTAACGAACCGCTTGCGACACTGAGTTCAATTATGATTTGGCCTAGGAATTCAATTTCCGCTCCTTGTTATAACCCCTCAATCATCATCCCGACATCTGCTTAGAATACCACAATTGGAGACGTCACATCTCCCACTCCCACCTAAACTTCCAAGTCCCCAAAGTCTCTTCGGAGGAACTGCTCCTTGCCCTATTCGCTGTGAGCTTTCCCGTCTTCGCTGCCATCGCCACAATCTTCTTTTATCCTCATATCTTCACAGGATCTGTCGGAAGGAGAATTCTGCTTGTAGTGCCTGTGGACACCCTCTACAGGACCTCAATAATCTCCTCGACTGTCCTGCCTCTGAACCCCTTCGTAAATCTATCTTTGGCTCCTCTCTCTCTATTCTTGATCTATGGTCCAGACCTTGGGGTGTGGCCCGACTGTTGGGTCTCCGCGGAGTTCCTCCGCGCCCCCATCCCTCGGAAGGGTTCGGGTAGTACCACCACCACCACCACATCTGCTTAAATACCGGTATGAGGTATAACTTATTAATCTCCTTAACAACAACACAAAGCCACAGCATATTCCACATGTAATCACGGTATTGCTGCTGGTAAATTTCAATTCAGTAATAATAATTAGGTTTAATAGCCCACGCACTCATGACTTGGGGAGCTTTGGTGCGAAGGTGTCGTGGTTCGATCCTTACTGCAGATGAACAGTCAAGTAAACAGCTTCTATGTCATAACTCTTTTCAGCTTATAATTGACTTTTTTATTTTCAGAATTGCGGGCCACCCTTGTCTAACAAATAATTTTGGTATGGATTTTAATTGTGACTACACAATCCATTCTGAGAGTATGAGAGATCCTTTGCGATCACAATCGAAGTTGACTTAGAATCTGTTGATGAATTGCGTTTGCGTTTATTTTCACTTGCTTTTTACATTTGTTGTTTATTTTTTAGTAGAATAGTAGTTTATATGTTTTTGTTGCAATAATTTGATGATGCATTTGTTATTTTGCGATTTGAATTAGTTTAGGTTTGTTTTTGCACAAATATATCGATTATTAGTTTTGCATCAAACTTGGTTTTAAATTTGCGACTTAATGCATCGCTGCTCTTCGTAGCAATCACACGAATCACGTCATTGCTCACATGACATCCACTTTCACTGCATTCAGTAAGTTCAGCTTATTTGCTGTTTTATACTAAGTTTGGAACCACCGGTATGCTAAGTCTACATGGAAAGCCAAAATCGTTTCGTAGTTGCGTAGTGCTAATTTGAAATCTTCTGGCATGGACCACCGTAAACTCTTAAAACAGTTTCTGGTTCCTTTTAGCTGTTATTCCAATGAATAGTGCGGCTTTGCACAACATAGTATAGCGCAGGCGTTGTACAAACGCGCTACCAGGATTTTGCCGTAGGGCAGTTATTTTTTAATTTTTTCTGTGTCAAAAAACCTATCCCAGTGGGCTGCTTGTTGAGCGCTCCAGCACTTTAGTAATACACATAGGAATGAAGCCGCTGTGCGATTTTTGTCTTTTTTTAATAGCCGTTTTAACGCCTTTGTATAATATTTTTACGTTTTTTAGATCAATTTGAAACAAATTGCTAAAATTTGGAAGAAATTATTCAGCCTCTTTTCCCTTTATTTAAAGTCTTCGAAGTGAAGTCCAGGATGCGTTTAAAATCTAGCGTAAGAATTTGTTGCGTCAGCTACAACGTAGCCACAACTCGGAGAGTAGCTCGATAGGTTGTTCAACCGAGCCTGTCGACCGCATTGGGACGCATCCTTTTGTCACGTACGTTACAATGGCGAGCACGACAGGACGTTGGAGTGGTGGATGCTCTCCCTCGCGCTGGTTGGAGACGTGGATGTGCCGTCGTCAGCGTAAAGGGTGGGGGATGATGTAGCGTCAACTCCAACGTTGCCACAACCCGGATAGTAGCTCGGTAGGTTGTTCAACCGAGCCGGTCTACCGCATTGGGACGCGTCCTTTTGACACGTACGTTACAAATTAAATTCTTGCGTGTAATTTTCTGAAAAAGAAGAGGCTTCAGCCACTGGCGGTGTATTGTGGCAGGAGGATAAATATGCAACTGTTATGTAGCATTGATATAAAGTCAAAAAAGCAAAAACCATAGTCACCAGAATTAAGTTATTAAAGACTATGGCAACAACAACAAAAAAAAACATTAAGTTTTTGCACTCTATATTTCGCTACTCCAGCCGCACAAAAAAATTAGAATCTGATGCTGTCGAGAACTCATTGTGCACTCGAAACTAATTGAAATTATTTGTCTCCCTTTGTAAAATTCAAAGCACATGCATTATTTCAGAAATTGCTGGAATCACTAAACCAAAGAACCGAGAATCGCTTTACCATATTTTACACGAGCTATTCGACCAATGCATTTTACATGGGGGAAGGGGGCAAAAACGCCCTTCATCTAACTTCAAAATCAAATATCAAGGAAACACCAAATTTGGCTAGCAGGTTGGGGTTCCTAATTTTTTTTAGAAAAATTGGTTTTGAGTTGATGTCATCATTGTGACATCACGGTCATATTTTTGAAAAATGACGTCATTTTGGCGATTTAAATTTTGTTCATGGATTTGTTTTTTTGATACTGAATGATAAAATGCCTAAGTCAATGAAGTTAAGTCGCAAAAACGTCGTATGACGTCATTTAAAGCGATACTGCTCGAAATCGGTTTTATTCAAGAAATGAGAACCACTTGAGATAGAGGTAATAAAAAGGTGCCCCAAATCTTTTTCCAGAATTACCTTTATTTCCGAAGAAACGTTTTAATCCGTTTGACTCCGTACCACTAGAAACCCTGCATTTCACAACTTTCTGACATCACCATAGGCATAGGCTACTGTAGATCAATACTGCTGGTAGCTTAGGTCATGTTGCAGTAGCAGTCGCCAAACTTTCAGACTTGGTTACAGGTTGGAAATCGCGTTTCTTAGTCTGCAAGAATTTTAGCAAAAATTATGCCTTTTGTGATGTCACAAAATTGCAAAATGCTGGGTTGCCTATGGTACGTCGTCAAACGGATTAAGTCGTATTTTCGCGAAAAATTGGAAATTGTTGAAAAAGGTTTGGGGCATCTTTTTATTATCTCAAGTAACTTGGTTCACATTTCTTTAATAAAACCGATTTCGAGCAGTAACCTATAATGCGACTTCAACCAACAAACTTCAAAATTGGGAAACTTTTCGTTACGTTGGCAGCCTCAAACTTTTAGAAATTGCGAGGTAGTGATAAAATTTTGCTGAAATTAAGTTAAGCGAGGACTAAAGGCAGGGTTCGAAATTAACGATTGCCCGAGGCAAGCTGAAATCGCCTCGGGCAAATTAATTTTTGGCTTAACTTGCCCAATGGGCCAGCTAACAAAATACAGAGTAGGCCTATTAAACATCAACCAAGATTAATTTTTGCGTACTGCATTCGGAAAAAGTTATTTATTACTTCACCTTACCATTACAATCGCGCACAAAAGCTTGATTCTCGAAATAGGATACACGTATTACGCAAATTTAGTGTTTTTAACAAAAAGTACATTTTACAATTTTTTTTTCCAGGTAAACAGCCTTGAAACCTTTATTGTGCTTTTTTTTTCGGGCAAGTTGAAATTTTCTCGGGCAAGCAGACATATGATATCACTTGCCCGCAGGGCCTGCGAGAGGGGGTTCAGGGGATACATCGTACCCGGGCCTAGCGGGGCCCCAGAGGAGTTCAAGTTTCCGCATTAAGTTTTGGTATTGCACCATAACATCGTAATCAAACTTGCCTACAGCAAAAATATCAGTCAGCCTATTCAATACTGGTAATTGGTTGCTATTTTTCCTACACAGCCTTTCGAGCATCCAATTGTGGCTGATTTGATTAAAAAAAGAGGAAAATGTATCAAAAGCCATACACTTGCACCGAAATTAACGTTTTGCACCGAAATTAACACTTGCACCGAAATTAACGTTTTGTTACATTTCTCTGACTTGAGAGCCCTAATCTCCAGTATAACAATGTACGAGGGCCCACATTTCCAGAGATCCAAAAGCATTTCAACCTCAAAGAGCGGAATCAAAGTTGACATACTATACTACTATCATTAAGTAACTCACTCTATCTGTATGAGTTTAATAGGTATTTGGGTTTGTGAAGTCTATAATTGCAGATGACTTCTTAAAACTTTTATCAGTAAAATATTTGGATTTATAACTGTGTCAGTCATCATCCCCCACTTCACACACTTTCTTTCATGTATATCACGTTTTCTGCTAGTCAATTTAATCAAGTTTGGTGCTAGGATGTTGATCAAATGCTGCATTTTACCCTCAAGAAACATAAAAAGTTGCTAAAGTTCCAGGGCTCCGCCCTGGATTCCGCTGGGGGAGCTCACAGCGCTCCCCCAGACCGCCTAGCTGGATTTAAACCAATTTTATGTCCAGTTGTGTTTTTCATAGGTCATAACTGTATGCAATATACATAGGTGGGCACAAGTCCGTCAATCGTTAATCCGTTAAAAACGAAGCTAACTTTTTCATTAACTCGTTAATCCTTTAAAAATGTTTTTCATGTTAACGGACTAAATTAACTTCCGTTAAGTTCTGTTAACTTCCGTTAAGGTTTTTATCAGAGGTGGAGTTCTCGAGGACGTCCTTGACCTCGAGGACACATTTTGAAGTCCTTGGCTTCGAAGGTCAAGTCCTTGGCCTTGGCCTCGAAGCCTCAAGTCCTTGAACATTGCCCTGTCCTCGGCTCGAGGACAGCACTATTTTTTGAACAGTTGAAATTTTGTTCGAAAACGCCAGAAACCTCGCGGAAAATTTGCGAACACTTTTTTTGTTTTCCTCACTTGGGCATAGGCGTAGCCAAGGAGGGGGGCCCAGTGGGCCCGGCGCCCCCAATCGAAATTTTGCCAAAAACGCCTATTGTTTCTTCAGTTTCAGTTTCTTTTTAGCATTTTTCGCTTACAACAGCAACTAACAACAACATTGAAGACAACGGCCACGGGCCCCCCTCAATTCAATTGTTGCCAGCCAATTTAAACGTATAACTCGAAAGAAATGGATAGTTTTTGTCCTAAAAGTTAAGATATCAGGCCCACATCTAGCCTTTTTATGAACGTAATGCATTAATCAAGGCCGGATTGACCATAATATGGCGCAGTACCAGCTAAGGCCCCTGCGCTCAAATCTTAAGACTTTTTATGGTCTTCACCTACATTTGGCAGAAAGATGTTGCGAAAATCTCCAAAGTGCCAGGGGCCCAGCGCGATGTAAGTCCGGCCTGGCAATAACATGGTTTGTAGGCGTAATCATCTATTGTACTATTTTTCGATAACAATTCAGTAATTCACCTCTATCTTGTCGGTTTTTACGCACAAAATTAAAAAAAAAAATTAGCCATGGAATATGCTGATTGAATAAATCATTGATCTTCAACTAATGGGGCCTGGGCCCAATGGCCGAACATGTATCCCTATAACTGGTTAGTTTCATGACAAAACAAAAATCTTTGAGGAAGACCTTTGAGTGAATTATTATTTACTGCTAAAATGCAGTGGTGTAAAGTAACGAAATACTTTTACTTGAGTAGATTACTTAAGTAGTTTTTTTCGGTAACGAGTACTTTTTTGAGTAGTTTTTTTTTAACTACTTTTACTTAAGTAGTTTTAGTCTGAAGTAACGCTACTTAAGTACTTATTATTTGATAAAAGTACAAAGTAGTTTTAAAATTTGAGCTGCAGTGTTGACTGCACTTTAACTGTGGGCATCTGCAGTCAATCATTTGTAAACGCGCAGTCAGGTTATTCTCCCTTGGTTTTTTCTTTTTTTAAATTCCACGCTTGACTGCGTTTATGAGCTTTTGAAAACGATTGCATTTTTTCTAATCAAGTAATCAAGCACCGGCAATCCGGCAAACATCAACTTCTTAATCAAAACTAGGAACCAAAGCTCTTCCGAATAGTTAGCCTGCAACATCATAGGTCAACCTACAACCATTTTAACACCAATAAAATGCAAACGAACCGTCAGTTTTCCTAAAGTCATGAGTAGAGTTAGTAGGTTAGGGTGCATTTACAATCGAGCTGTGAAAGGTCCATTCGCGTTTTGCTGTTTTGTAGGACTGGAGGATTAGGCAATTGCAGAAATTTATTGATAAGTGGAGATATGAGATCCTGGCAGGCGCATAGCCAGGAATTTGCAATGGGGGGCTGATTCAGAGGCTGGAAAAAACATCCAACGATCTTATCCCAGATTTTGATCGGTTTTCACGCAGATTGAGTTGGTATTACAGTCCAAATTTAGGCAATCTCAAAAAAAAACGTCTTCAAATTTTTTTCTGGCGAACTACAAAATTTTAACAATTCAAAAAATACTGCTGTCCTCGAGCAGAGGACAGGCATTTTTTGAGGACTTGAGGCTTCGAGGTCAAGGACTTCAAAATGTGTCCTCGAGACCAAGGACGTCCTCAAGGACTCCACCTCTGCTGAGTAGCACTGTAGCAGTAACACTTCATCAATGAGTAATAAACTGATGAAATGTTTAGTTTCTTTGTTCTTGAGAACAGTGTCTTGCAATTCGAGAGCCTGGGGTTGAACTGATAAATATGCCGACAAGATGGTATAGCCTAGTGGTTAGAGCATCTGTATATCGAGCTGAATATTTGGGTTCAAATTTGGTCCAGTCAAGCCAAAGACTTAAAAATATGTAGCCTACAGTAAACTGTATTCACATCTTCCTCCTTGAAAATCTGCATTGAAGGTGATAATGTGCTGCTCAGTGCTTACACCTTTGTATGGTAGAGAGGTGGCAGTTAGCCTCAACGACCCTAATATCACTCTGCGGTTTCCTGGTCATGGCAACACGGTGAATAAATCACTAAAACTGGAAACAAACATGGTGGAATTCAGGAATTGCATGGTAAACTTTGTTTAGGCAGGCAGCAGGTTTTCTAAAGTGCAGCAAGTAAATTGAATTGGAATTAAATTAAGCTGCCGTCTAACCTACTATTGCTGTGACAGGACACTGGTATCAATCAATGAATGACTGTGCAACACTCACAGTTTCAGTTATGTTTCTACCGGTTTCTATCTGCCTTCACATGTCGTGAAATAAAATCATTTAAAAAAATTCACGATAATTTTTTCTTCTTTAATCCAAAAAAAGTTCATCGCAGACTATAATTTTGGCTTTTGTGCGTGACTTTTGGCGGACCCTGTGGACATAGTAGGCTTGATTGATCGATGCATTTTTATCCTCCTTTCGCGAGAAAGCGACGATGGTGCTATCCTTTGGACGAATCCGCACTCGCTTAGGAGTTGACCATTTTCCAAGTTTTCCGGTTGACCGATGACTTCTTCCCACATTATTTTGCTGCTCGTTCAAAGCCACCAAGCAGAGGTAATCATCGTAAAACGTCTTATTCAAGGACGCAACAACGTGACCAGGGTGCGGGTTGAACCCATGATCATGCGATCAGGGTCGTCAAAAAAACGACGCCTTTACTCTCTTGGCCACGCTGCCGACACTCTATTAAGCCACTTCCACGGTGTTTTTGGTTTTTAGCATACAAATTTAACTAACAAAGGCAGTGAATGAGTATTTGAGCAAATATTTCATGAATTGATTCCTTGAATATAGTAACAAAAAACCTGCACAATTAATATTTCATGACTTTTTAAGATAGTAAGGGGTTAGAAAATCAAGCGCTTGTGGCAGTGATGTAAAGTAGACAACCAGTTGTCATATGTCAATTGAATAGTTTGCTTATTTAGCGTGAATACTTTCAGAAATACTTCTACTTGAGTAGTTTTAAAATGACTACTTTTTTACTTTTACTCAAGTACTTTTTTTGGCCAGTACTTTGTACTTTACTTCAAGTAGTTTTTTTGTCAGTAACGAAACTTTTACTTGAGTACAATTTTCGAGTACTTTTTACACCACTGCTAAAATGTTGCACGAGACAATGCACCTTACTTCCCCCCCTACCTGGACCAAATCACCGACAATTAAAATTTAACACCAAAATGCAAGATGTAAAACGTGCTTTGGACTTCAATTGCAAGGAAAAGGAGGATTAAACAATTTAATTTTTTTAATTGGCTTTCAAATATCAAAAATCTAGTGCTTTCAAATGGCTCTGAACCCTTGCGAAATGTGATTCAATGGCATTAAAATAGTTTTTTTTACCAAAAACTTACAAAAAATCGCCCAGCGGCTTGAGGCTTCGCCCCCAGACCCCCAAAGCCTCCGGCGGCTGGGAGTACCTCCCCCAGCCCCCCGTCTGTGATACGTTTGAGTTACACTAGCTTTTTCAACACGTTTCCGAAGTTAGATATTTGCACTTTTCAACTACTAGTTTTAGCCCTCTCCCTTTGCAAAATCCTGGTTACGTGCCGGCAGGCTACGATTTCAGATTTTCCATCCTACGATATCTTTGTCCCACAAAAACTTTCTGTTTGGAAAAATTTTGATGACGTCATTGCATATGATTTGTGGTTTAGGCCTCCCCCAATCAAACATTCTGGGTACGTCTATGAATTGGAGATTGCCTGAAAGAGTTTTTTTTAACTTTTTTTTTGGAGAACACTTGCGACTGAGTCCTTGGTCCTTGGCCTTGGCCTCGAGCATTCCTGTCCTTGGCCTCGAGCATTCCTGTCCGTGGCCTCGAGAGGGTCTGTCCTCGGAAAGGCTGTCCTTGGCCTCGGATTTTTTTTGTGTCCTTGGCCTTGGCCTTGGCCTCGAGCCTTATGTCCTCGACTCCACCTTTGGTTTTTATCGTTAATATCTTGCACCATTCATTTATCGTATCGGTACAAACTAGTTTACACTGGTAACACTTGCTGCTTATTAGCACGAGTTTTATAGAAGAAAGCGAAGAAAGGAGCTCTTTTTTGTGGCAAATAATAAGCTGCAGCTTCATAGATCTATTAATTATCGCTGTTTACAACTTCCAAAGATTTTCCGATCGCAGCTTCGTTACTACAATTGAACTTGTTTTTATCTTGAAACCAGATTAGACTGTAAAATGTAACTTCCAAAACACAAGAAGACCACCACAACAATAGATATTTCCTTACAATCCGCTCAACAGCGTCAATACGTGTTCTAGAAGCGAGTGAATAAAACGAAATCTAAATTACCCGCAAAATGTTAACGAATTAACGCACTTTATTAACTTCCATTAATTAAAGCTGGAAATAACGGATTAACGTTAACGGAGATGTGAAGTTTGTTAATGGACTAGTGGTTAACGAAGCTAACGTTTTGCATTAACTTGCCCACCTATGGCAATATATCGTTATCCCCTCACTTTTAAATGAAGATCTACACCCATCCGACAAAAAAATGATTTAATGGCATGGGCCCCAATAAGGCTTGGGGTCCCAATAAGATTTGGGGGCCCGGTATCAACCTTCGTACCCCCTGGAAAATTTTCTCTCTGAGGCCCTGCTTGCCCGACATGCAAGTTGTTAAAAAAGGTAATTTGGACCCCTGAATAAAAGTAAAATGAATGGGACTATCTAAAGTTAGGCCAAACGCATAGGACTAGATTAGCATTGACTCCATCCTTTTTGACCCAGCCATTCTAGAGATATTCTACTTCAAACACGACGTCGGTGCCTCTAATGTTATAAATTTTAATAATTTTTATTGGAAATACTGTCTTTGATAAGCATTAGCGTCATTAGCGACGCCTTCTCGGTTCTATTCTAAAGCAACAATTAGCTACTGCATTGGGTCGTTTCGCTGCGCCCTAATCAGTTTGACCTTGTCAGCAGAAAATAGATCCGAGCTGGAAAAATAAGTAGACTGTACGATAGCCTGGGGAATAAAAGTCTACGAACAAGCGAAAGTAAGGCTAGTAGAGTTATTAGAGTAGGCTATTAGGCCATCGTATTAGGCAATAAAAACCATGTTGCTAGACTCAGCTGGGATTTAGACCAAAATGTATGAGCCAACTTGATTTTTACTGAAATCGCTAGGCTACCGAAAAATCTATCTTTTTTACTAGCTCAGATCTGTTGTGCTGATAAGATCAAACTGATTAGTGCGTTGCGAAACGACTCAATGCAGTAGCCTAATCGTTGCTTTGGGTTAGAACTGGAATGCATCGCTAACGACGCTAATGCTTATCAACGACAGGGTTTCCAATAAAAATCATTAAAATTTATAACATTAGAGGCACCGACGTCGTGTTTGAAGTAGAATATCTCTGCAACGGATGGGTCAAAAGGGATGGAGTCAACGCTAATCTAGTCTAATGCAATTGGCCAAACTTTAGATACCCCCATTGATTTTTCCTTTAGTCTTTGTTTAAGTTAATTCGCAGAAGTGGAGTCCTCGAGGAC
This sequence comes from Trididemnum nubilum, assembly GCA_963965965.1. NCBI lineage: Eukaryota > Metazoa > Chordata > Ascidiacea > Aplousobranchia > Didemnidae > Trididemnum > Trididemnum nubilum. The sequence goes on along the minus strand of OZ014474.1, from coordinate 841,404 downwards.
GTCCTTGGCCTCGATGACGTCCTCGAGGACACATTTTGAAGTCCTTGGCCTTGGCTTCGAAGGTCAAGTCCTTGGCCTTGGCCATGGCCTCGAAGCCTCAAGTCCTCGAAAATTTCCCTGTCCTCAGCTCGAGGACAGCGTTATTTTTGAACAATTGAAATTTCGTTGGAAAGCGCCAATAACCTTGTGGAAAATTTTCAAAAACCTTTTTTTGGTTTCCTCAAGTAAAGATCGCCTGAAAAAACATTTTAAAAGACCTTTTTCGCCTGAAAAAATTTTTGAAGACCTTTTTTTTGAGATCGCCTGAAAAAAATTTTTGAAGACCTTTCTTGTTTTTTTTGGAGAACACTTGCGTCTGTGTCCTTGGTCCTTGGTCTTGGCCTCGAGAGGGTCTGTCCTTGGCCTTGGCCTCAAAATTTTTTTGAGTCCTTGGCCTTGGCCTCGAGCCTTGTGTCCTCGACTCCACCTCTGTTAATTCGAGTAAAAATCTTTTTGTTGGAGATATTTATCACGAAAACATTGATAGGGGGCAAATAATTTCCCCTCTGTGTAAAATAGAGGAAACGCTCAAAAGTGAAGACTGAATTTATAGACGTTGCGTGATCCATGATCATTCGTCACAGGAGGAAGCGACAAGAGATTGTGAAAGAGTCTAAAGTAGTTGGGCTACCGAAAAGATCATTAGATCGTGTTGTAGTGAAGCACTGTATATCATATGACATCTTTTGTTACGCAATAGATAGCTAGGTTGGAAGGTTAATTTCAATTCGACGGATTTTTGCACCGACCAGTGGTCGAGTGGATAGAGCTTCTGCTACTGAAAAGGTAGACTCAAGTTCGATCGCTGGTCGGGTCAAACTAAATACAATTAAAATTGGTATTCACTGCTTCCCTGCTTGTCGTTTAGCAATTATAGGGACATTGTAAAGCCTCCATCGTGTTTGGTAGACTGGTGGCAGGTTGACTCAAAGGCGGAAAGTTTTCTTCGCAGTCAACTGGCCGAGGCAACTTAATTGGTGAATGAAATGTAATTTTTGCGCCACGCCGATCAAAAGGCTGCCAGAAGTCTTATTTAGTTCCTCTCGTTGTGACTTGAATTCTAAAAAATTCCATATTATGGAATTGCAAATAGGCTATCAATAAGTTTTTCGTCTTCCACGACCCATCTTACAATTTGCTTAGGGCTTTTGCGCGATGCCAAAGTTAAATTTTTGTTTTTTGAATTTGTGTTAACTCTGCATGGTGATGCTCCTACACATTTGAATGATATAAATAACTCTCGTTCTGTTTCGAGATGTTATAGCTTGCGTATTTGTGATGATAATTGGCTGGTTCAAACGATAACTAGCTTAAACTTTGCCAGATCCCAATCTATGTTTTCGCATACACCATCCAATGTATGGAATTCCTTGCCACGCTCTCTACGTAAATTTGAAACTTTTGTCCCTTTTTACGAAACGTTTAAAAGCATTTTGTTTTATTTAGCGTTTGAGGATGCTACTACTGTTTGATGCCAGTATTTCTGCTGCTTATTACTGTAGAATCATTACCTCTGATGTTAACTAAGTTTTTTCTGTAAAGCTCTTTTGTTTGAATGTTACTACGGCCCCTTAGTCAAATGAATTGATTCTTGCTGGTGTTATCTCAAGAGGGATATAAATTGCAATTATTATCATTATTATTTTTATTTTCTGGGATTCCTGTGCCAAATTGGCGCTAGAAACTTGATAATGTGCGCCGGATCAGGGAGATTTACCTACTTTTTACAGATTGCGGTGGTGCCTTACTGCCTTCGCCACATAAGCAAGGCTTCTGATCTTAACTCAAGTTTATTTTTACTTTTACCGTTCGATTATGTAAACGTACGCTCGCAGGAAGCAGCGAAAGACCATTCAGTCATCTTACGTCAACTCCACCAAATAGCAATTAGAGTTAGAAGAAAGAGTAGCCTAGGCTATGTGGAAGCACAGTGATAGGCTATTAAAACTCTTGAACTTTTATTTTGTAATGTAAAGTTTCTTGAATGAACCATAATAGTTGGCCTACATAAGTTACCAGTAGGGGTTTACGTTTGCCATCATTGTATTTTTCTATTTTTTGATATTTCAACGAGGATTAATGGCAAAATCAGTAGGGGTAGCCTATCTAAAGTTGGGGCAATTGCATTCAATTGGATTGCAGTTGACCCCATCCTTCTTGAACCAGCCGTTCCATAGGCCTACTGGTAGATATTCTACTTCAAAGATGATGTAGGGGCCTTCCTAATTATAATTTTTATTGAAAACTATGAGGCTTCAATCATTGAATCAATCAATCAATCCAGCTGTTCCTTAGTGAAGTTAGTGGTAGATACTGGTATTTTACTTCAAAAGATGATGTACAGACGTAGGGGCCTTCCTAATTAGGCCTATACCGGTAATTTTTATTGAAAACTATGAGGTTTCAATCAATCAATCCAGAGGGGCCTATATCTGATATCAGCCTAATAATGTTATATCAGATCAAGCCTACCGTCAACTGGGGCGACTTTGAACGCCGGGGTGACTTTGAACACTTTGCTAAAACAAACTATCTTTTCAGTTAAATACTTTTCAAGACCAAGAGCGGTCTCTTATTAGGTCAGTGTTTGAACTTCGATAGATTTTTTTTCATTTTTGCCTGACTAGCACAAGGTCACATGACAATGACATCATCATTTCAAGAAAATAATTCTCAAAAATAGGGTGATTTATTACACCATTGCTATTGACATGTAGATCCCCAAGTCAGGTCTATTAGCAATAGACGATTGCAGGCTCGAACCCATGACGACGTGATCGGCAGTTTACCGCCCTCACCCATGCGTTTTTTTCGCATTTTAAAGGCGGAGTGCCAATTTTAAAAAAATTGGGAACTGGAGTGTGACTTTAATTAATCTTCTAAGCCATAGTGATAGTTGGTAGTAGAATGAGTGACTATTTTTGCTCTCTGGGAATACCAAAATATGCGATTAGGCTACGCTTATCCAGGTTATTGAGCAATATGATGATTGGTTCAAATTTTTTGTCGAAGTGTATTTTTGTACCGGCGTATTCCAGAGCGGAGCGTTGTTGTAGAATTTCGGAGCCGGAGTCAGTTAAAAAATTTTGGAGTGGAAAAATTAGCCACTCCGCAACACTCTAATTTAAAGACATTTCGGGCGAAGGCAACTTAGCGCTTGTAAGTGAAGGTTTAAGTGCATGTTGGTCAGTGTTCAAAGTCACCCCAGGGACCGGGGCGACTTTGAACCCTTTTTGAGATAAAAATATATGGCTTGTGAGAGCGAAATATTTTTTTAGTTATGACAGTTCTAGTTGCTGAGGCCATAAGTGTTACGTTCAGCCTATAAGTACTTTTCTTTCTTAAACCTGGCGGAAGTGCCAAGTAAAAGTGATTCAAAACCGTTCAAAGTCGCCCCGGTTGACTGTACTTAATTAGACGCATACAGGTAATATACGTAGGTCAAATGACCTCTGTGGCTTTGAGTAGCTTAATTGCGGTGTTGACTAAGAATGGAACTAAGACCGCATCACTGATATATGTTATCAACATCAGGGTTTATGAATTAGGACATTGTTAAGTGTAAGCTGTCTGCTTTTTCCTGGAATCTCTGCAACTCATGTATGAGCGTGCGCGCGCTCTTGCTCCTTTCAATCTTATGCGTGCATTCATTAGGGTTACTGATTAGGGCTAGATTTGGGAAATAGCATAGATCCAAGAGAAAGAAGAGTGCATGTGCACTCATACACAAGTTGCAGAGCTTCCGAAAAAAAAGCAGCGGCTCATGCCTAACAACACCCAAAAATTATGTTGAGTGAGGCCTAAGGTCCCTACATACCAATACCGGTAATGTTTGATATTAGCAAGAATCAGGAATATCTCTGGAACTGCTGGATCAAGAGCTGAGAAGCAATAAGCATGGAGTCAATGTCAGTAGTTAGTGCCTGAAAAGTTACGAAAATGTGCTAACCAACGTCTTTCCGAAAATGCGGTGGCTTACAGTTACAGGTATCTGTTACCGGTATGTCTTATGATTACAAAACTGCTTGTCCACCAAAAAAGCACTTTAAGTGCAGTTCATTAATTGTCTTTTGCAGCAATTATGTTTACAGTTCAGAGTTTAGTGAGTCAACGACTCAACGTAATTTGTCCAGCATGTGTCGTGTCCCAATGGGTGAAATCGGCAGCGTGGCCGAATGAGTAGGGTTTAGTGGGGTAATTTGTGACTTGGTGTAAATTGGGACACCTTGGAGTAATTCAAGACAGGTGTAATAAAGACATCTCTTTACATTCATCTTTCAATTCAATTCTTTAAGGATCTAATGTGCATAAATTTTTTTTTAATTCCACAGTAGCGGATCAGCATCCTTAAACTGTAAATCCATTCCAAAAACTCCTGGTATCCTTGTAAGTCCATTTTTGCCGCAATCCTAGCTTATTGGTTCAAACCGCACAGTGTAAAACATGGATTAGCTTTAACCTGTTTCACACTTGCTTTATTACGCTTATTGCATGATAAAAAAAAAACAAGTTACTACATGCTCGATCAAAAATTAAATAAAGTTGAAACAAACCAAGGATCTTCAGGAGCAACTAATCAACCTAATTCAGCAGTTACTAAAAATGAAGCTATACAGTATCTCCTCACAAAGCAATACACAATGCAATTCAATTAGCAAGTTGAAATCTACTAAGGAAGCTCTAGCCAATGCCACGGAAACATGAAAGAGCACACGAAAAGAACATTGATACTATAAGTAGGCTAGCCTACTAACTGTTCTTCCGGTAAAAGGCACATGATTAGCAGAGTGCTAATTTATTACCTTGACGTTTTCGCTCAGCTGAAAATGTCGAGTATCCTCAGAAGTAGAGTTAGAGGAGTGTCGAGCACTCCTCCAATACTAGCACAAACCGTACATGTCGCAGATAAGTTACTACAAAATAAATATCAAAAGAACCAAGTAAATTAAGTGAGTTATAGATGATTATAACATCATAATGATCAACTTGCGAGCTAGGGCTAATTCAACAAAACGTTAAAATTCAATTGCTGTACTGTGATGAAACGAGAGAATGTGGCTAAGTCATATATGGTAAAAAATGAAATTAGCAATAAAACAACATTTACTGAGCACTTTTGGCTAAAGATCGGTACACTGATGGCAATGTCTCACCATTCGAGTGGTTGATAACGTTAGTGTGGGCATTGATAAACCAATTTTCAGCAATTAACCGTCTACGATAACTATTAACATATTTTAAAACAGTGGATTCTTCCCAATTAATACGATGATCAAACAACATTAAATGTTCACATAAAGCGGATTTTTCTGGTTCCGCATTTTTGACGGCTCTTTTTATGTTCTGCAATACAACTTTTTAAATCCTTTTTTGTTTGCCCCACATACACAAACTCACAATCAGCACAAGGTATCTTAAAAACTAATCAACTCTTTTCATGCTCTGCAATAGGATCTTTGGGTGAGGTAAGAATGTTACCAATGGTTTTAACCGGCTTCATCGCAACTTTCACACCAGCTTGGATAAGAATACGACCGATATGTTCTGAAGTACCTTGTAGATAAGTTATGGAGGTGAAGTGCTTAAGATGCTGTGTTGTGTTCCATTGTTTGACCTTGGGGATGGGGTAGGAGTGCTGGAGAGGGAAACCGTTGTAGAACAGACTGAACATGGGTGATTTCGTGTCGTGCATCTGCTGGGATGGTGTTGTGTATGTTAGCTCTGTCATGTAGTGTCTTGGTAACTGCGAGTTTCGGGTGCTGAGGATGATGAGAATCAAAGTGAAGGTATCTGTCTATGTGGGTGGGTTTGCGGTAGACTTGTGTGCAAAGAGTTTTGTCATGTCGTATAACTAGAACGTCCCGAAAAAGGTAAAGAGAGATCCTGCTCTTCTTCCATAGTAAACTGTATATGATGACAAACTGAGTTGATATGTTGGTGAAATTCTGTCATGGCTCTTTTTTAATACGCAGAATGTATCATCCTTATATCTAAGCCAGAGTTGAGGTGGCATGTGAAATGTCGTGAGTGCTGCTTTCTCTATATGCTCCTTGAAGATGTTAGCCACAATGGGAGCGATGCATGATCCCATGGGAATATCAAATGTTTGTCTATACAAAACGTTTTGAAAAGAAAAAACAGTGGAATTGGAGCAGATTTCAAGGCCAGTTTTTATGTCATTAGCATTGAGTTGTGTATGTGTAGACAAAGAATCATCAACCACGAGTAAATCAAAAATACACTTACTGGCGCAATCAACAGGTACAGAAGTAAAAAGGCTCGCAACATCAAACGACACCAAAATATCATCTTCTTCAATAACAACATCTTTAATGTGATCTATAAAATCAATTGAATTCTTAACACTGAAACGATTGGTCATAAGAGGTTTAATAATTTTATATAAAAATTTTGAAATATTGTATGTGGGAGAGTTGACAAAAGACACGATCGGACGAAGAGGAACATTTACTTTATGGATCTTCCATAACCCATAGAATCGAGGCATAGCAGCTCTACTACAATTCTGAGGATGCTCGGCGCTTTCAGCTAAGCGAAATGTCAAGGTAATAAATTAGCATTCTGCTAATCGTGTGCCTTTTACCGGAAGAACAGTTAGTAGGCTAGTTTACCTATAGTATCGATTTTCATGGCCTGTAGACCAGATGGTTCTAGAAACCACTTTTATTCAGTACATGAAGAACATGATGAAGTTCTTACTATTGACAACTCTCAAGAAAGGTTGTAAGTAGAAGAACAACAAAGCATAGCCAGGAGAAAGCTGCATCGAATGGTATCAGGTCAAAAATCTCCTCTGTTCAAAGGTTGTTGAATCTTATTAATTCTGACATTTGCTATTCCTGCGTGTTAAGAGAAATCGTCATTGCAGGACGATGAAGAAGAGAATGATTAAGAACAGATCCAAGGGATTCAATACAATCATTGTAAGCGATGGTACCACATCATACAAGTGGCAACATTGCCAATCCATGCAAACACTGCTACTTAATTGGGTGGTTGCTCGACAAGGTGTGGATTCTAGATAACCGCAAGATCTTTTCACAACCTCTGTGGAAAATGGAGGAGGTCACCAATTTATGGATTCCTAACTTTAATCTAGTTTTATGTTTGTGTTATGTTTTAGTGTGTTTTGTTATTCGAAGTGACTTGGCGCCTGGAACAAAGCACAGTTAAATAAACAAAGATTCCGGTGACGTCACTTGTTTTTGGAAATTTTTATTTTGATTATTACAGTGATAGGTTAAGGTTAAGGTTAGGGCTAGGATTAGGGTTTGGGTAAGGTTTTCTAGGCTTTATTACAAAATGTTTGCCTGCGCGGGATGTGTGCCAAGCCTTTTTTTTTGTTATTTAATTAACAACAACCTTTTGTTTGCTTAAAGTCATAAATTTTATTGATTATGATTGATTAATCATCACATGCTTTTATCAATTTTATCCTCAATGCTTTAGTATTTTGTGCTTAAGCTTTGCGCTTTTTTGTTAATTGCTTTGGTGTTTCATACTAAAGATTTTTATAGCAGGCTTATCTTCAAGCTTTGCCACTATCGCTGTAACCTGCAATAACCATGCTAAAATGTAAAAATGTTTTTATTCGATAAGTTGAAGTACTATTCAAAAAGCTCTATCTTTTTAGATAGCAGTGTTTGGCAGCTGAAACATCTTGACACATACAACATTCTTTGTCTTCTCTTTGTTTGCATTGCATTCCAAAGCTGCAACAAAATCAAATCGGCTATAATTAGGTAATAGCTCATACTTTAATTATCTCATTTTTTAGTGTTTTAAACTTCAGTTTGAAATTTTGATATCTTATTTGCGATTTGTAGCACTATAGTGATAATGAGAATTTGATTGGCAAGTAATGCTTTTTGCAAGTCCAAATGAACGCTTCCTAATTTTTTTTTCAAAAATTTGTCATCAAAAAACAACTAATAAAAACCACATTTAGCATAAATAATTTTCTTACAGAAAATTTTTCAACGTTATTCAGATGTTTTTACAACATATTTTCATCTGTTTTATGCACTTTTTTCACTGTCCCAAGTTACCTTGCACGTGAGTAAAATTGGGACAGCAGAGTGGCTTATTTTAACCATCCATAATTCCATAATCTGCAAAGCATTGAAAACCAAGGTGTTGCCAAATGTAAATAGCATATGCAAATGTATAAAAAAAGTTGATAAATCTAGTTTAGAAGTGCTAGGTCGGTAAATACAGTTTGAAAACTGAAATTTTGTCCCGATATATACCACCAAACCATAAAGGTGTCATTTTTATGACAACCCTGATCGAATGATCTGGGTTCAACTCACACCCTGGTCATTTTATTGGGTTCTTGGATAAGGCGCTTTACAATGATTATCTCTGCTTGGTGGTTTTGAATAAGCTGCAAATTCAGTGGACAAAAATTTAAAGAGATCCGCAGGAACATTGGAAACTCTTAAAGAGGTACATATTCCTCCAATCATGAAGTCAGAAGTAGGCTAGTCATTGCAATGACAAGTGTATGGATCATCTAATAGATAGTGTCTGATGCTGTCCAGTAACATGAGGTTAAATATGCACCACATCAACAGCAATTTATGTTAGTTCCAGATAATGCCACATGGTAGGACTTGTTACTAACAAGTCCACTAACTAACAATGTTAATTACAGTAGTCAGCCTAGTTTTGAATTGGAACACCTTGCTTATTAATTACTGCAAGTGGTTTTAGATCATTTTCAATCTTGAAACGATTATTTTTACATTAAAATGAAACTTCAAAACCCCGAAAACCCCTTTCACACTTGTAAAAAATTTATTCAAAATGCCGAAAAGTATCTTGCTTTTTTATTTTTTTTTTGCACGTCTAGAAGTGAAGACCGCTTAACGCCGATCCATTCTAATTTGATTGCCCTAGCTTTAGATATCCCCATTGAATTTGCCCTCAGTCATTTTTCACAATGAATAATAATTATGTTTCTATTTTATTTTCCTAATGAAAGTTTGTGATTAAAAAGGAAGAAAAATGTAACATCACGCCTGATAGATGTAGCATGTTTTGTACTTGTCTAATTTGACTACAAATACAGCATAGCGTCTTTGTTTAGCACTGAAATCAAAAACCTTTCAGTTGTAGAGCACCATTATCCACCATGATATTTATAATAATAGAGAAAGAGTACTGCTGACAAGGTGGCTACTGGCAAGCCTAGTGATTACATTTGCAAAACAGTTCTTCGCTGCTGTTACCAAAATTTGATCTATACTGTATATATTCCAGTTTGTAAATTCAGATATTTTAAACCTAAATCTTAGATTTAGTTTTAAGTTTGCTGCATGTTTTTACTGTACCTGGTACAGTCAATTCCCGGTAATTGAACACAATTTATTTCAGTGAATAATGTCCAATTAGCGAGTCAGGTTAATGAGTTAGCCTAGTTTGGGTTGGTAATGCCGGTTTGTCAATCATGCCACACCAATCTGTTATCTTGCACTAATCCCTATCACTTCGTTCTCGTACCTCGCAATTGTCGGTGTAATTAAGCATAACAGTTCGAATTCGATAATCTGAATTGTCTTTTAGTGCACAGCAGATTTCTGGTGTTTGATGGAAAAACACAACGTAATGAACTGATCATTTTGCAGTTTTGAGAAAATCACCATTTTGTTTTCCATTGTGTTGTAAAAGTTACTCAATAATTGTAATTATTTTTTATTATTTGGTAATGCACTTTTGGGCAAATGCTTTGGTCTAATTGTTATGTCTGATTAATGGGGAATTTTTAATGCATTTTGCACTTTTGTTTCTAGAATTTCGCTGTCATAGTCAGATAGCAAGGTTGTCCAATTGTAGAGGTAAAGCACAGTATATTGCAATGTAGGAGTTCGGTTCCTTGACTATTTGTGTCTGTTGGCTTGGTTGTCTGATTAAAGGGGGTCCGATTAGAGATAGTTGACTATATTTGTCATTGTGTGTTATGTGACATCTTTCATACAGTATTTGATACCTAGGAAATTGCCCATGCTCATTTTGACTTGCCAAGGTGCTTTTTATAGTGTTATTAATCATTGAATTTTTTCTTATTTTAGCTCTTTTTGGATCTATTCTATATTTCAGATTTTGTATTTATTTAATATTTATGTGCATTTAAAGTCCGTTAAGTAACCTAAGAGAAAAAAATGGCTGAAAAATTACGAGATGGAATTAGTCGTGAACTTCGATATGTGGAATATAAACTTCGAAAACGAAAGTCTGACAAAAACAAGAAAAAAAATTCTGGTCCTGGTATTGAACCTACAGCCTCCAGCATCCCGGAGGATTTCAAACACGATTTGCCATCAAACCATGGCGAAGAGGATCTGCAGCTGGAAGTAAGCTGAGCATGATTAAGTTTTTAATTGCTTATTAAATTGATAACATGCTCTGCTGCTCGTATAAATAACAAAATGTTCTAAAGTTATGTTTACATCAAAAAAATAAAAACCAGTGCAGGTCCTGATATGTTAGTGTATGCTAGATGAAGTATTTCAAGTCATCTTGACTGCTCTGTATCAGATATTTGCAGTACCACACAAATCAAATTTATTCATGACTGCAGTATGTAATAAGCTATGATTCGGAGATATATTTGACTGAAAGATGATGTATGGATGCTAATTTATTTTAGGGAGTGACTACTTAATGACGAAATTTAAGTTGAAGATAGAAAATATTTATCTACAAATTTTTAATTTGCATTTTTTAGGGTTAGTTAAGTTTTGGATAGAGTTAAATTTAGGGCTATATTTTGGGACTTTGGATAATGTAAGTTGAGAGTAGAGTTGAATCAGAAATAATTTTTAAAAAGTAGGAAGAATTTTCCAATGAAATAAAGCTTATCTTTATTTTGTTAGGTTGCCCTAGCTATGAGCCGGGAGGAAGCGAAAGATAAAGAAAAAGCTGAAATGAGTGACAAGTTGCGACTTGAAATGGCTATGAAGGAGAGTGCTGAAGTTGCAGAGAAAATGATGGCAAAGCATTCACCAAACCATGCAATGAGCAACCAGGAAGCTCCTAAGCAGCCAGTTGATCCATGGGGAGCTCCTCCTGTGCAACAAAACACATTTGACCCTTTTTCTTCAGCTAAACCTGCCGCAGCAGTAGCAACTAATGGCTTTGGAAATGATCCTTGGGGAGCTTCTGCAAGTGCACCATCACAAGTTGCGAGTGAGCCTGCTGTGGATCCATGGGGTGGCAGCAGTGGTGGCGTTGCATCAGTTACGGCAACCACAAGTCAATCAATGAATCAAATGGTAGCACCAGACCCATGGGGTGCCCCTGTCAATCAACCAACTTTGGCAGCTCCACCAACAACAAGCAGCGCTCAGAAGCTCGATCCTTGGGGCTCTGGTAAACCAACAGTTCAGGGAGATCCATGGAGCTCTGGTGATACTGGTGTAGTTCCTTCTGACCCATGGGGATCAACAGCTGCTCCTGCTAGCACCAGTGCTAGTACTGGTCTATCAATTGGAACAGGAGACAGCTTTGATCCATTTGCTTCTTTTGCCCCTTCACAAAGTTCCAATCCTCTTCAGAATTTCAACCAACTGTCGCTCCAACCATCACAACCCTCTGCTACCTTGGATTTGCTTTCATCAGATGTTTTGGTGCCACAGAATGCCAATGGCCCAGGAGGTCCAAACTCAAACGGTGCAGCTGTGCTTGATAACGGAAGCAACAAAGCTGGGGCATTTCTTGGCCACAATGCCAACTTGGTGAATATTGATAATTTGATAACGAAACCAGCTGTTACCCATCCGTACATCACAATGAATACTAGTGGAGATCAGATCGGTGCTAATCGCAACCCATTCGCCCAGAAAGGACCATCACTGAGCTTGAACCAAATGAAGACAGATACACAGAAACTATTTGGGGGCCAGAGTGCCCCTTCTTCAAACACAATCCAACCTTCACCTTTACCAGCAATGGGAATGTCTTTGGGGACTTTCCAGCAGGTTCCCGTAGCAATGGGTGGAGTACCGCAAGCACCGGTTGGTATGCAACCAGCAGCTAACCCATTTTTTGCGTCCCAGCCCGTGCAAATGAATCCTGGAAATCCACCGAACCAGTTGTTATTTTGAATCCATTAACTTGCAATCAAGTTGTATTATTTATGTTAACTAATGGCTGAGAAAAATAATTATACTCTCAAAAATATTTAACGATTTAAAGTTTTCATTTCTTTTCAGATACACACAAGTAATCATTGACTTTGGGACATTAAATCATAATGGAGTTTGCTTTGTAAAAGAAAAGTTGTAACCTCATTAAAACGTGACTTACATTTAAATATCAATCACTTTACATGTATATAACTTAAAATCTTAGCACAAATTGTTCTGTCAAATATTTTTCCAGTGAACGACGCCAATTTGGGTTTCTTCCACTAGCTGCAGTTTCCTTTGATTTGCAACAAAATTGAAGTCGCGATAAGGAAAAATACAGCGTGTTTTTTTTTAATTAATTTTATTTAAAAGTATTAGTAGTTGCTTTATCAATAAAGTTTTGGGAGTATTACGCATTAGCTCCTGCTAGTTGCTTTGTGAATAGTCTGTGCTTAAACATTTTTTACTTGTAGTAAAAAGGTTTGTGCAATTGCTCTATGATGCGAATTTTTGCTTGAACTACGACGAACTAAGTTTTGTGCAAATTGCTCTGTCGTAGAATGCATTTGCATGAGCTATATATACATTTGTGTCGCCTGACTTCGTAATGGAACAATTGAAACTAACTTTTAAACAGTTTTTTGCTACCTTGGTAAAACATACACACTTTTACATTCCAATGTTGCTTTATAAGAGTTTTCTTTTCGAAATCGTGCACACAAGCAGGCACGTTTGTCCTTCAATTTACTATGCTGTATGTTAATCCCCTTTCTTGTAAATGTGTGCAAAAATTTTTATGTAACTGCAAAATGCTTGTCTGTTTATTTACTTGTCATTTTTGTTGTTTGTTTCTGACATTTTGAAATTGTTCTTTTCAATTCTCATAATATTTTATCAGCTCATATCCAGTTTGTTCTTTGCGGCTGCGGTCATTTGTTCATGCAATGTAGCTCAGGCGTCCAAGAGTCCACTGTTTTTTTTTGGGGATATTTGGCATTTGGCCAGTTAATCGTTATGTTCCTTTTAAAAGCTCATTGCCCTTGCTCCACTTTAATCCAAGCAAACGTTTTTTTTTGTTTTTTTTTTTGCTCACAATTTCATGAAGCAAGCTTATACAGTAATTTGATGCGTAACCATAGAACAATTGCAACATGATATAGTTTAGAGATACTCAAAGTTTGGATGTATAGGCGATGTATCTCCCACAATTAAATTTAATTAACTGTAAACTTTCGATGTTTTATCGACCGTATTATCTGCTCGCAATCTTTGTTGATTTTGTTGTTTAATTTTTCCCCCACGATCATTTGCGTAGGTTTTGTCTTAAGTCCACACAGAAACAGATTATTCTGCATTAGCATTAAAATTATGATAAGCTGTTACCACTGTAGAATCAGACCTGTTTTTCCTTTCATTCATGTTTACAATACGAGTACATGTCGTACAGTCGTATGTAGCACAGTGTGGTTGGTAAATTGCGTTTTTATTCCCTACTATCCCATCCTTCAGCCTTTACTTTGGCGGCATCACTTTCATAAACAGCTTTAACATGGCACGTGTAGGATATTGTCCATCAAACTTTTTTGTTTAATGTATCCCCAACTTAAAGTTTAATCTCTAACCCTAACCCCTAAACATTAGTGAAAAATGTGCGGATGATTTTGCTCTTTTTCGTTTCAAGTTAATGATTTTTCGGTAAAGTGGACACTTCGTTGCTTTTTGATTCCTACTAAATACTGATTAATGACAATCAGTAATATTTTGATTATTGTAGCAAGCACTTTATATTTTAGTTCATGTGTGTGACTGCCTTTCTTAGTTTATTGTTTTTTGTAAATATTTTGGTGAATCACATCGACTTTGTAAGTTGGAGTTGCTTTTCTGTGGAGAAGGGTGCCATTCTGTTCTATCTTTCTTTACTTCGTTCGATTCGTAGGAAAATCTCATTTCAATAATCTGATTGAAACGTCCTCTGCCTAGATGCAGGTCTACTCAGACCCAGCGCCAAGGAGGACGTTTCGGAGCCGTGCCCCGCAAATCACTGCTTAGTGCTTATGCCCTCCAAGGGAGAAATTGCCCAAAATCACTTTTCTATGAAACAGCAAGACAGATCGAATGAACGTGCTTTGAGTAGCCTAACAGTACCGTAGTTATTATTCTTGATGAAACGTCCCTCAATTTAGTTCGCAAAATGTGCCCCCAAACACACTACTCTGGCGCCGGGCCTGGGCCAGCTAAAATGAAAAACAACACGATGGTCAGTAAAATATACCGGGATGTCGCTTTGGAATATGTTGGAGTATTTTGGCTGTGACAGTTTTGGTCAGGTTGTTAAATTTCGTTGAGGAAATGCTTTGTGAGCATTTCTAAGTTTCAAAAAAACAATTCGAGTTCTGGAATATTTTCGCTTTTACTTTTGTCATAATACAGTTTTGGGTTTCGCTAGTGCCAGTACTTGACTTTTTTGTCAAGCTTGAATAATGTTAAGAGTAATATAAGGCTCGAACTTCACTTTTAATTACTGAACCATTCTCAAGAGTTAGCAACCCTGATTTTGTCGAAGTAAGCGAAGGTTTTTGAATAAATGCGGTTCTTTTTGATTGGAAGTATATTCCTATCGGCATAACAGCGAAAATGTTTTCTTGACAGTTTTTTGGATCATGACCAGCCTCTCCCTTTTAAGTTCGTTTCGTGATGGAGTTATTTAGTACTTTTGTTGAGCCGCCAAACCTGCTGGCACTTCCATAGGCTACCGCGGAATGTGGTTTTGTGAAGACAGGTAGGCGTGGCTGGGTAGAAAATCATTTGTTGCTTTTACATAGTCATTTCTATTTATCGCTTGTTAAGTTGATTTTACTTTTGGACGCAGCAATTTGCCCTACATCTACACGTTTGTTGACGCGACTTGCAATGGCGTGTTGCCTCGGCCCCTCTCCAAAGCACTAGTGCGACTGAATAATGTGATGACGTCATCAATTCTTTTTTGTTTACCGTACACAATAATCGCTAGCTTAAGTTTCATCGCGTATTGACAGCTGTGCCTATTTTCTTAAATGAGTGTAACGCAGTGTGCGTCAAATTTACGTCGTTTACGTGACACCACGTTAGGGGTAAGTTGTAAATGTATATAGTTTGCTGCATTGGTGGTGTGTTAGGAGAAATGCTGTTAATAAAATACAAATCATCAAATATCTTTGTCTTATCATTATGACGCGTCAGTGATTGGCCAGGAAGTGGTCATTTTTGACAACGGTGAGGTGACGTGAGTTCGGTGGCATCAGCGATTTGTTACCGAACTGCTAATTACCAGAAAAGTTTTCTTGGCTTCACATTGCATTTGAAATGTTTATTTGCCTGGTTAGTGTTGCTGTTCAGCACGTCCATCGCATGAAAACATCTTTTCTTGGTCGTCGTTGATAGCCGAGTGTGGAACCTGCTTGATTCAACTTACGCTACAAATCCCGAATTGCGTTTGTGGGATTCTCGCACCGGCATTGCTGAGCCAATTAAAGTGGAAATG
The DNA here is from genome assembly GCA_963965965.1 of Trididemnum nubilum. NCBI lineage: Eukaryota > Metazoa > Chordata > Ascidiacea > Aplousobranchia > Didemnidae > Trididemnum > Trididemnum nubilum. The sequence continues at coordinate 825,693 of OZ014474.1, read as the reverse complement.
ACGTCATAGAATGGCGTGATCGGTGCAGATTGCGTAATCGAAGATTTATGGATTATTAGGTTCAATTTTAATTGCTTGTGGAGATTCGGTTACGCTAAACGAATACAAACACGTTTATCTTTGCCACCAGCCAGTAGATTGTATGGGCTAGCTAATTGGTCGTAGCAAAAGTCGAAGAAATACTCCGTAAAAAAATTATAATATTTCAAATCATATACCTCAGTAACGCACAAATGAAAATGTAAAGCCTGGGTGATTTCAAGAATTGCTTCGAAATCGATGAACTGTATGCCCCTGGTTGTTGCGGGCTTGGGTTCCAATCCCGTCCGTAGTCATCTTTTGAAATAAACGGAGGCTGGTCCAGATTGTGACGAAATGTCTTTCATATTCACAAATTACAAGAAATTTTATGGTAATTCACCGTAGATGCACAGCATTCGACCTCACGCCGTATTAAAATTTATCGCATTCACATACTATAAATAATTACGTATTATCAAAGACTGCATCGCGTTTAGCTTTAATTAGTGTTAAAGATAGCATCCAGACGGTCGAGGCGGTAACGCACTTATCACTGGAGCGGGTGGTCTGAGATTCAAACCTCGGGCCGATCAAATCGGACACAAGTAGTGTTGCCAACGACTCGCCACCGCTGCGACATTTCTTCTAAATGAGCTGTGTTGCCCGGGCGCAATGACACGGAGATGGGCGTCGCAAACTCGTTACATGCTTCGGCGTCATACAGCTAGTATAATGAAAGTTTGATTTGATTTTGTGTTAAAGATTTTATTGCTCGCTTATAGGTTTATCAATTTATTTGCAACCAACACCGCCATCATTGCGTTTAAGAAATCACTTTCCTAAAGAGCTCGAGCGGAATCGGAAGGACGACTGTCGAATTCTTCTCCGCGCTGATCGCTGTCAACGTCTGTAGGTAGCGGAGTTTCATTGTGTTTGGTGCTGACGACATAATGTCCGCTGCTTCCTTCAGCTTCACCGACGCGTTCATCTCGCCTTCTGCTGCGATCACTTTCGCTTTTGCTTCGCGCGCTGCTTCTGCTTCGGCCGCCATGGCGCGCTGGAGCTGCACCGGTAAACGGACATCTTTAATCTCGATCCGCTCCACTCTGATCCCCCACGTATCCGTGGCCTCATCCAGGCTATGCAGCATTTCCCTCTGAATGTTCTCACGGTCATTTAGTACCTCAAACAAACTCCGGGTACCCAGCATGTTGCGTAGTGTGGTTTGCGCCAACAATCGTGTCGCGCCATCAACATTGTTTACGTTTACAACAGACAATACTGGTTTGTTGACACGATAATACACAACAGCGTCCATCGCGACCGAGACGCTGTCCTTCGTCAATATTTCTTGTGGAGGAACATCAAAAGTTCGCGTTCTGAGGTCCACTTGTCTGTACTCGTCAGTACATGGAATGATAAAAAATAGGCCCGGACCTTTGGAGCCCCCCTGCAAACGGCCAAGGCGAAAAATAACGGCTCGTTCATACTCTTGGACCATTTTAATGCAGTTCCAAATTGATATTGGAAGGGTGGCCAAAATTAGAATGAATGATATGCCAATTAAAATCGTTCCGCAAATTCCATAATCGACCTCCTCGACCATTGCATTTCCAGAATCTCTTTGCCCTGAAGTCTTCATAGCAGACGCCACACCTCGTGCGGGTCCAACTGGGGTCATTTTATCAAATTTTTATCTGTAATGTAATGAATTTGCTTCGCTAAAACGTCGGACAAATTTAATTTCGTGCATATTTTTTCTTAAAGTTTTTCTGCATCAAATTTTGATTCAATTATGAAGTCACAAATAAAACAATAATATTACACTAACTGTGTCACAAAAAGTTCAAAAATTTTTGTGTTTAATTTTTTAAGACATCAGATTTGTTTTTGAAAATTAGAAAAAATGCATAATAAGGGCCATTCAACTCGGGTCGACAGCTTGGGGGCTGTCACCAATCAAGCTCATGACATTGCTTATGGATTTCTGGATTATTTTTTGATTGGAATTTCCATCTTGGTGATGGCTTTTACTTTTCCCATTGCAGCGTTGCTCAGCATCAAAGTCATACAGGAATACGAGCGGGCCGTGATTTTTCGTTTGGGTCGCTTGGTTGGTGGCGCTAAAGGTCCAGGTCTTTTCTTCATAATCCCTTGCACGGACGAATACCGACAAGTAGACCTTAGAACACGGATCTTTGACATCCCGCCGCAAGAGATACTGACAAAGGACAGCGTAACAGTCGCAGTAGACGCGGTCGTTTATTACAAAGTAAATGAAGCTGTGCTGTCAGTGGTGAATGTGGTCAACGTGGACGGGGCAACGCGGCTGCTAGCTCAGACCACGCTACGCAATATGCTGGGCACCAGAAGCCTGTCGCAAATCCTCACGGACCGGGAGCACATCGCCGGCGACATGCAGCATGCGCTCGATGAGGCCACCGATATCTGGGGTATCCAAGTTGAGCGGATCGAGGTGAAAGACGTGAGGCTACCTCACCAGCTACAACGCGCGATGGCTGCCGAAGCAGAAGCGTCCCGAGAAGCGAAAGCAAAAGTTATTGCGGCGGAAGGCGAGATGAACGCATCGAAAAAGTTGAAAGAAGCCGCCGACATAATCGCAGCGGCACCAAACGCGATGCAACTGCGATACTTGCAGACCTTGACCGCAATAAGCGCAGAAAAGAATTCTACAATTGTCTTCCCGCTCCCAATCGAAATGGTCAACCAAGAATTGTGACGTTATAATTCGCGCGACTTGGTGGGCCTTTAGTTTTGATTACTTTATCTTATTTGCAATTTTACAACTCTGTGAAGGACTCACGAAGTCTGATCTTGCGGCTGCAGCATTATTGTTTGATTTACAAAGCAATATTTCGCGCAATGGGGTTATTTCTAATTAAACTCACTTACGAAGAGAAGCCTTTGTTAAAACTCTTTTGCAAAATGCCACGGAGTCGCAAACCTGCAAACAGCAGACTTCTGAAATGGGCAGCGTCAAGGTGCCGTACGTTGCCACCGTAGATTGAGAGCTCGATTATCCAAACCGTTACTAATTCGGGAAGTGCTTGTAAATAATACTCGGTGTGTTTTGTAAAACATGTCCTGTAAAGGAATTAGATACAGTAGGTGTACACTTTTAGCTCGTTGTGTTCGTTTTTTTAATATGCAAATAAGCAAAAGTGATCGCTAATTGGCCAGACTCAACGGTAGAATCCACGTCAAGTAAAGCTCCGAACTAGTCAGCCAGTCAGAGTGAGTTTTTTCAAGTACCAGTACACGCAAAGAAAAAAAATTCTCAAGTGAAATGCGGTAGTAAGCAAGTGCAGTACCCAGGGGCGCCGAGAGCCAAACGTGGGCCCGGGGCCAGCTCAAATACAACGGTTTTCCGGTTTTGTAAAGTCCAAAATAGACGGACAAAATGCTGCAGTTTGGTCCGAAAAATGATGTGAAAAAAAAGGTCTTCACGGAAATTCTAACGGTTTTTCCGGTCGAAATTAGGTGATCTCCAAAAAAAAAAGAAGGTCTTCAAGGCTTCACATGCTAACTTCTCAGTGTCATTTCGATGGGCCCCCTCTCGAGCTCATGGGCCCACTGAAGACAACGGCCTTCCTGAAGCCAATGGGCCCCCTAAAGTTCATGGGCCCCGGGGTCATTGTCCCCCCTGCCCCCCTCACGGCGGCCCTGGCAGTACCTACCATACCGGTACATAAGGAGACCACGAAAGACCGAATACGCATGAGCTAATTGAGACTATCGTTGAGAGCTCATTCGATTATCCTCACTCCAGGGCAATCCACGTACAATAGACTTTATTTCAAAAATAAGCAGCAGCAAAAATTGTTTCATTCTATTTTGTACAGAAGAGGGGTCAAAAATGTCCTCCTCTTGGGTTTTTCATTATAAACTCATTCAGAAAAATGCTGTTTACTTCAAATCGATTTGATTTGACTTTGAGTCAAAGTTATTCTCAAATAACCCCCGGAAATTTGGGTTTGCTAAGACGAGGGGAAGTTTTTCAATTTTGAAGTTTGCTAAAGTCACTTTCAAAATCTGAACTTTTTTTGGCCATGTTTACCATAACTGACGTCATAAGACGCTTTTATACCATAAACAGCACTTTGACTTAGGCGTTTTCTGATTCAGTTTCAAAAACCAACCTACCGGTATGTGCAAAATTTGAATCGCCTTCGACCTAATTGAAAAAAGGCCTCATTTTTTTAAATATGGTCTTTACGTCACTATGGTGACGTCATCAACTCAGAAATAGTTTTCATATGAAATTTTGGAGAACACCAACCCGCATGCCAATTTAGGCACTTTTGGTGTTCGTGTAACTTCCGGTCTAGGAGTTAGATAGGGGGCACTTTTGCCCTTACCGTGTAAAGTTAACAGCCAAAACAAAACGTGTTGGTGAAATAACCCGCGTGAAATATGCTTACGGTGCAATTAGAACCCTATTGGCGATCACCCCACTTAGCAGGGCCTTTTTGAAGGTTATAATTTTTAATAATTTAATTGGCAACTCTGACTTTGATAGCCTTAGCGTCGTTAGTGGGGTAAGGATACAATGAATATTATCAACCTTTCCAGTCACATCACGTGACCAAGCCAATTTTGGTAAATCCCCATTTTTTCATTTATTTTGGGTTTGGGGTAATGAAATAGAGTTGGGGGGATTAAATACACTCTATTTGATTCCCTCAACCCCAATTTAGACCAAAAAGAGTGTTTTTATCAAAATTTGGATTGGTCACGTGATGTAACTGGAAAGGTTGATAATATTCATTCTAACCTTACCCTTCGTTGGTGACGCCTTCCCAGTTCTAAGCTAAAGCAATGTCGCTATTGGGCTACTGCATTAAGTCGCTTCGCTGCGCACTAATCGGTTTGATCTTGTCAGCAGAAAAGATCCGAGCTGGTAAAAAGAGTAGACTTTTCGGTAGCCTATATCTCGGTAAAAATCAAGCTGTCAGATACATTTCAGTCTAAACCATAGCCTAGCCTAGCCAGAAGGTTTTTATTACTAGGCTACAAAGTACAAACTCATACCCAGTACTTAAATTGTAGGGGATACGCGTCCCCTCATAGAGAGTTAGCGTCCCCTCATCGAGATTTAGCGTCCCCTCATCAAGATTTAGCGTCCCCCCATCGAGATTTAGACGTCCACTCATCGAGATTTGAGCGCTGAATGATAAAACGATCAAGAGCCAGGCAGCACGAATAAATCTTACAAATTCCGGCCGAATATAGTCCCAAATTGCAGTGAAGACCTTTTTTTTGGTCTTCACTTGATTTCGGGGAAAAAGCACTTCATCTTTCGGCGAAGATAGTTTTTTTTTCGGTCTTCATTCAATTGTGGGGACGGAATAGCATAGTCTCCACTGAAGTTTGGTCAAGGCTGCAAAAGCGTCCCTCCATGCAAAATTTTACAATTTAAGTACTGCTCATACCTGATAATAAGACTATCAGTGTCTAAGTAGGCCTATTGCATTTGCTTACAGTATTTTGCGACCATAGAATAAACTTTCCATCTAAGTTGCGAACAATGGCCTACTATTCTAATAAGTCAAGTCAAGTTTATTTTACCAAACGTTAAAAGTATGCAGGAAGGAATCAGTGAAAAGACCATGTGGTCATCTTCGTCAACTGCACCTATAGCAATACTTAACTGTAATAGGCGTAAACTTAAACTTGGCAATAAATTATAATACAAAATAACGCAAAGTAGGTAAGCACTTGAACAACATTATCTCCCCACCCACTGGCACATCCGACGCCACAGGCCGAACAACAAAACAAAAAATTAGGTTAAAGTTACCCACCCAACCCTAATTACACCAACCTCAATCAAAAGCAGCCCAGTCCGAGGCGGGCCTGCGAAGTCAGATGTTGCTGTTGGCGGGAAAAATTTTACACCCAAGCGTCCGCCCACAACTATATCAAGCAATGTTGTTAACTGAGCAACAGTTACTTAAAAAATATTTACATATAAAAAAAAGAAAAGGTACTGGCAAGCTGCAATGCGGTCCCATGAAGAAATCACCGACGGCGTAACGTCGAACACTGTTAATTTTAAGGTCAAGCCCAAGGATCGGTTGCATCTATTTCCTTCAAGCCCGTCTTGAAACTCATTTAACTTGAATTGTAGTAGCGTAAACGACTATGATTGTAGGAAACAAACACAACCAACCGAAAGCCCGACCCAAAGACAAGAAAAAAAAAAAAAACTAAAACGGACTAAATTTACATACCTCACCGTAAAAGAAAAAAAAAACAACAACACAACTTAGTTTTACCGATCACAACCCGAAACCAATACACAATAAACATACCACACACTACCTAATTACCGTAAAAAAACTCTTCTAGTCCTCTTTTACGATTGTTTTAAAAAAGAAGGCAGATACAGTAGAAACTGAATATTACGACCAGAGGTGGAGTCCTCGAGGACGTCCTTGGCCTCGAGGACACATTTTCAAGTCCTTGGCCTTGGCCTCGAAGCCTCAAGTCCTTGGCCTTGGCTTCGAAGCCTTAGGTCTTCGAAAATTGCCCTGTTCTCGGCTCGAGGACAGCACTATTTTTGAACCGTTGAAATTTTGTTGGAAACCGCCAGAAACCTCGCGGAAAATTTGCAAGTACCTTTTTTGTTTTCCTCAATTGGAGCATAGGCTTAGCCAAGCGGGCCTCCCTCCCACTTGAAATCAGAGTTGTAAACGGGCCGACAAGTTCAGGCCCGAACCCGAAACTATAAGCCCGAACCCGAAAACTAATTTGAAGCCCAAATCATGCCCGAAAAAACCCGAAAGTTGAGTTAGGTCTAAAAAATTTAGCAATATTACCAAGTTATTTTAATTATTTTTTGTACACCTAAGACAAAAAGTACGTCTCAGGCCCGAATTAACCCTGAAATTTTTGTCAACTTTAGGCCCGAACCCGACCCGAAAAGCCCGGCCCGACTTACAACTCTGATTGAAATTTCACCAATGACAAAAATGTGACAAAAAGCCAATTGTTTCTTCAGTTTCAGTTTCTTTTTAGCATTTTTCGCTTGCACTAGTAGCGAACAATAATTTTAAAGACCAGGGTCCCGGGACCCCCTTAAATCAATTTTTGCCAGCCAATTTAAACGTAAACCTGGAAGAAATGGATAGTTTTCGTCCTAAAAGTTGCTATCTCAAGATCACATCTAGCCTTTTTATGAACGTAATGCATTAACCAAGGCCGGATTTACCACAATATGGCGCAGTACCAGCTAAGGCCCCTGCGCTCTAATCTTAAGACTTTTTATGGTCTTCACCTACATTTGGCAGAAAGATGTTGCGAAAATCTCCAAAGTGCCAGGGGCCCAGCGCGATGTAAGTCCGGCCCGGCAATAAACATGGTTAGTAGGCGTAACCATCTATTGTACTATTTTTCAATAACAATTCAGTAATTCACCTCCACCTTGCCAGTTTTTACGCACAAAATACTTTTAAAAAAATTAGCCATGGAAAATGCGGATTGAACAAATTGTTGAATTTCAATTGAGGGGGCCTGGGCCCCCTGGCCTAACATGCACTTCTACAACTGATTATTTTCATGACAAAACAAAAATCTCTAAGGAAAATTTTCAAGTGGGTTTTCATTTACTGCTAAAATGTTGCACGAGACAATGCACCTTACTTCCCCCTACCTGGACCAAATCACGTACAATTAAAATTTAACACCAAAATGCAAGATGTTAAACATGTTTTGGACTTAATTCGCTAGTAAAAGGAGGATTAAACAATTTAATTTTTTTAATTAGCTTTCAAATATCAAAAATCTAGTGCTTTCAAATGGCTTTAAACATTGTGCAAAATGTGATTCAATGGCATCAAAATAGCTTTTTTTTCAAAAAACTTACAAAAAATCGCCCAACAGCTGGGGTCTTCGCCCCCAGACCCCCAAAGCCTCCGGCCGCTGGGGGCCCCACCCCCAGACCCCCCGTCTGTGATACGTTTGAGTTACACTGGCTTTCTCAAAACGTCTCCAAAGTTACGTATTTGCACTTTTCAACTATATTAGTTTAAGCCCTCTCCCTTTGCAAAATCCTGGTTAAGTGCCAACAGGCAAATTTTTTGATGACGTCATTGCATGTCATTTGTGGTTTAGGCCTCCCCGATCAAAAATTCTGGCTACGCCTATAAATTGGAGATTGCCTGAAAAACTTTTTTGAAGACCTTTTTTTTTGGAGAACACTTGCGGCTGTGTCCTTGGTCCTTGGCCTTGGCCTCGAGCATTCCTGTCCTTGGCCTCGAGAGGGTCTGTCCTCGGAAAGGCTGTCCTTGGCCTCGGATTTTTTTGTGTCCTTGGCCTTGGCCTCGAGCCTTGTGTCCTCGACTCCACCTCTGATTACGACATTGGCTAAAACCACAGGTGGGCACAAGTCCGTTAATCGTTAATCCGTTAATAACGAAGCTAACTTTATCAATAACTCGTTAATCCTTCAAAAAGTTTTTTCATGTTAACGGACTAAATTAACTTCCGTTAAGTTCTGTTAACGGACTAAAGTAACTTCCGTTAAGTTCTGTTCACATACGTTAAAGTTTTTATCGTTAATATCTTGCACCAATAATTATTCATCGTACCGGTACAACCCAGTTTTCACTGGTAACACTTGTTGCGTATTAGCACGAGTTTTATAGAAGAATGCGAAGAACGGAGCTCTTTTTTGTGGCAAATAATAAGCTGCAGCCTCATAGGTCTATTAATTATCGCTGTTCACAATTTTTAAACATTTTCCGATCGTAGCTTCGTTAGTGCATTTGAACTTATTTTTATTTTAAAATCATATAAGACTGTAAAATGTAACTTCCAAAACACAAAAAGACCACCATAGCAATAAATGTTTTCTTACAATCAGCTCAACAGCGTCAATACGTGTTCTAGAAGAGAGTGAATAAAAAGAAATCTAAATTACCCGCAAAACGTTAACGAATTAACGGACTTTATTAACTTCCGTTAATTAAGGATGAAAATAACGGATTAACGTTAACGGAAGTCTGAAGTTTGTTAACGGACTAGTGGTTAACGAAGCTAACGTTTTGCATTAGCTTGCCAACCTATGGCTAAAACTACTATATGCTTTTAACAACACATTTTTGTTGGTTCCGACAGTATTCCTACCAGTAGAATTTCTACCGGTGTAACGACAATTTGCTTTCAACGACATTTTTTTTGCGATCCGTTTAGAGGTCGTAATAGCCGGTTTCAACTGTATATTCAAGTAATGAAAACTAAACACAACCTAGAGCGTTTCTCTTATATAACTAGATTGTAAATAAGAGTATTTTTTTATGAAACTGCTACATTTTCTCATATTTTGATAAGCAACTTATTTTAAATAACTTTTTAAATCTATAGAACGAGACATCACGATCTTTTTTAGGGATATTTTTCCAGACTTTTAAGCAGATATGATGAAGTTTCTTTTTTCCCATTTCAGTTCTGGCACGATAGTGAAAAAATTCATTTGTACTTTTTTGTCGAGTATTATAACTGTGAATGCTGTCAAGTTTGGTAAAGTAAGAGTCAAACGAATTGGGTAACATTTTGTTGTACAACTTGAACATAAATTTGGCAATTTCCATATTTATCATATCTTCGAGTTTTAAAACACCAAATTCGGAGTACAGTAATGCCGTTGAATCACGTCCAGAACAAAAAAGAGAAGCCCTTATAATTTTGTTCTGTAAAATAGATAATTTCTGTAAGTGACTTTTACAGGCTCTTCCCCAATTAAGCAATGAGTATTGAAGAACTGAGTTAAACATGCTAAAGTACACTACTTTTAGAGTACGTGTCGGAACAAAATGACGCAATTTGTAAATCATGTCACAAACTTTCGATAGTCTTTTTGCAAGGTAGTCTATATGAGTTTTCCAGGATAAATCACTATTCAAATAAACTCCTAGATATTTTATAGTGCTAGTTCTGTCGATTAGGTTATGATTTATAGAAATTTGAAAACCAGAGTTTGGATTCAAGGTGTTACTAATCACCATGAAAGCACTTTTTTGTAGTTAATAGTTAATTTATTTTCACTTATCCAATTTTCTATATTTTTCATCTCCAGTGAGACTTGACTTGAAGAGTCTTAACATTGCTGTGCGATAAATGGAGATTTGTGTCATCAGCAAATAAAGTGGTTTCAAAGTGTGATGCTTCTGGAAAATCATTAACATAAAGCAAGAAAAAAAGCGGTCCCAAAACTAAACCCTGAGGAACCCCAAATTTAACACAGTGCAACTTAGAAATGCTGTTGTCAACTTTCGTGCAGATTTTGCGATCTTTTAGATATCAGAGGTGGAGTCGAGGACACAAGGCTCGAGGCCAAGGCCAAGGACACAAAAAAAATCCGAGGCCAAGGCCAAGGACCAAGGACTCAGTCGCAAGTGTTCTCCAAAAAAAAAGTTAAAAAAAACTCTTTCAGGCAATCTCCAATTCATAGACGTACCCAGAATGTTTGATTGGGGGAGGCCTAAACCACAAATCATATGCAATGACGTCATCAAAATTTTTCCAAACAGAAAGTTTTTGTGGGACAAAGATATCGTAGGATGGAAAATCTGAAATCGTAGCCTGCCGGCACGTAACCAGGATTTTGCAAAGGGAGAGGGCTAAAACTAGTAGTTGAAAAGTGCAAATATCTAACTTCGGAAACGTGTTGAAAAAGCTAGTGTAACTCAAACGTATCACAGACGGGGGGCTGGGGGAGGTACTCCCAGCCGCCGGAGGCTTTGGGGGTCTGGGGGCGAAGCCTCAAGCCGCTGGGCGATTTTTTGTAAGTTTTTGGTAAAAAAAACTATTTTAATGCCATTGAATCACATTTCGCAAGGGTTCAGAGCCATTTGAAAGCACTAGATTTTTGATATTTGAAAGCCAATTAAAAAAATTAAATTGTTTAATCCTCCTTTTCCTTGCAATTGAAGTCCAAAGCACGTTTTACATCTTGCATTTTGGTGTTAAATTTTAATTGTCGGTGATTTGGTCCAGGTAGGGGGGGAAGTAAGGTGCATTGTCTCGTGCAACATTTTAGCAGTAAATAATAATTCACTCAAAGGTCTTCCTCAAAGATTTTTGTTTTGTCATGAAACTAACCAGTTATAGGGATACATGTTCGGCCATTGGGCCCAGGCCCCATTAGTTGAAGATCAATGATTTATTCAATCAGCATATTCCATGACAAATTTTTTTTTTTAATTTTGTGCGTAAAAACCGGCAAGGTAGAGGTGAATTACTAAATTGTTATTGAAAAATAGTACAATAGATGGTTACGCCTACTAACCATGTTATTGCCGGGCCGGACTTACATCGCGCTGGGCCCCTGGCACTTTGGAGATTTTCGCAACATCTTTCTGCCAAATGTAGGTGAAGACCATAAAAAGTCTTAAGATTAGAGCGCAGGGGCCTTAGCTGGTACTGCGCCATATAGTGGTAAATCCGGCCTTGGTTAATGCATTACGTTCATAAAAAGGCTAGATGTGATCTTGAGACAGCAACTTTTAGGACGAAAACTATCCATTTCTTCCAGGTTTACGTTAAATTTGCTGACAAAATTGATTTAAGGGGGTCCCGGGGCCCCTGGTCTTCAATATTGTTGTTCGCTACTGGTGAAGCGAAAAACGCTAAAAAGAAACTGAAACTGAAGAAACAATTGGCTTTTTTGTCACATTTTTGTCATTGGTGAAATTTTAATTGGGGGGGAGGCCCGCTTGGCTAAGCCTATGCTCCGATTGCGGAAAACAAAAAAGGTACTTGCAAATTTTCCGCGAGGTTTCTGGCGTTTTCCAACAAAATTTCAACGGTTCAGAAAGTAGTGTTGTCCTCGAGCCGAGAACAGGGCAATTTTCGAGGGCTTGAGGCTTCGAGGCCAAGGCCAAGGACTTGAAAATGTGTCCTCGAGGACGTCCTCGAGGTCAAGGACGTCCACGAGGACTCCACCTCTGTTAGATATGAATTTAACAATTTCCATACACTGCCACAAAAGCCATAATGCTCCAGCTTTTTGAGTAAGATATCATGACTAATCGAGTCGAATGCTTTTTTTAGATCAAGAAAAAGAGCATGTAGTTTTTTTGTTGTTTAAATTATCCAGTAATTTGTCATATAAAGTTGTAATGGCTAATTCAGTCGAACTGTTTCTTTTAAAACCGTATTGCGAAGCAGTTAAAATATCATTTTTATTCAGAAAGTTTCTCATCCTAATTTCTATTAACTTTTCAAAAAGTTTGGAAAAAATTGGTCAAAGTAAAATGAGTCGAAAGTCACCAAATGTTTGTGGAGATGAAACTTTAGGAATAGGCACTACATACGCTACTTTATAATCATTCGGAAAAGTTTCTTGTTCCACACATTTGTTAAATATTCTTGTGAGAAATGGAGTAAGAACACATGCAGTAGTTTTGATGAATTTTGCTGGAATGTGATCAAATCCATGCGCTGTATGTGCTTTGACGTTGTTTATCGATGTTCTACTTTCATCTTCAGAAATTTCATGCATTACAAAACTTTGCATACAACGTTTACTGTGAATGTTTATTTGATGAGACGATGCTTGATTATTTTTACTGATCATGTTAGCACCAATATTAGCAAAAAACTCGCATAGTTTGTTAAGAAAAGATTTGGAGCTTGTGTTGTAGTTCTGACCATCAATTGTAATAGTAGAGGGCAATTTAGATTTTCTTGAAGATTGTTGATAGTTAATTATTTCTTTTATAATTTTTCACGTTTTGGATGAATCTTGATGATTCTCTTTGATTTGTTTTTCATAATACATGCGTTTTGCTAAATTCTTGATATGTGTAAGTTTATTAAGATACTTTTTGTAGTTCATTTTATTTTCTTGATTGTTGTTTTTAACATAATTTCTGAAAAGTTTGTTCTTGGTCTCAATAGAGGTGAAGAGCCCTTTTGTAATCCATGGTTTAGAGTTTAATTTCATTTCTTTTCTGGTCATATTACACAACGGGGCATGTTTATCTAATACTGCAATAAAAGTGTCGTTTAAGCATTTTACATCATTATCAACCCTGGATGTTTTGGAATCAAACATATTTGTTGATAATTGGTAATTTAGATCAAACAAGAAGTTTTCAAGATTGAAACTTTTCGTGCATCTAGTTAATTTTTTTTCTGTTTTTTAGATGAGAGTTTACTCCTTTCCAGAATTAAAAAGATTGGAAAATGGTCTGAAATATCATAAATGCACACACCACTTTTGGTTCTTGGTTTATTTATATTAGTGTAGATATGATCTAGTATGGAAGGTTTGCACGCACCAATGTCCGAAAATCTAGTGGGGATATCAATCAGAGAAAGGCATCCAACGGAATTCAAGGAATTAGTATATTCCCTGATTATTTTGCTTTTTTTGTCGGAAAAATTAACATTCATATCACCACAAACTATATACGAATTTTTTTCATTTTTCAAGGACAGCAGAGTATCACATAGCTTATTTTGAAATGCTTGCATATTTTTGTTGGGGTGCCTATAAACAACAGCACAAACAAATGATTTGTTTGGCTGGTTGGTTTCAATTTCGATCCATAGATCCTCACAATTTGAAATTTTGAGAAAAAGTTCTTGCGTATTCTGAATTTAAACGACTCCTTGATGTAAATACCAACACCACCAGCATTTGAAGGAGAGTCATTACGCAAAAAGCAATAATTTGGTATACTAATGTTACTTGTACCGATACTGTTTTCATTTAGTTTAGTTTCTGAAATAGCCACTAAATCAGGTAAACGTTCAAAATCATGTAAAAACTCGTCAATTTTATCTTTATTTTTAGATAAGCTTCTAACGTTGAAATGTAGTAGAAAAAAATCATTGGGACTAGCATGTAACGACTTGTTGGCTAATGTTTGTGGAAGGTGATACTCATCACATCTGCTCCCTAAGTCTGCCCATTTGTTGTTCGTAAGCAATTCAAATTCAATATTACTTGCAGCAAAGAAGGGCAATTCGACAGCACAGCAACCATTACAGATACCAACTCCAATAACACTGTTGTACAGTGACTTTTTACAATTAACACATGTGAACATTTGCATAATATTAGCTTCTCCGATAAACTTATTACGAATTTCAATAATAAGTATACTAGCAGGAGCGTATTTAGGGGGGGGCATTGGGCCATGGCCCCCCCTTTGGGTCGCCAGGATTGTAGGCTATAATTAGCATAGAATAGTATGCAAAATTGCGGCATGCCCCCCCCTTTGTAACTTGGGCAGAAGCTTTGAGCATGCAAAGAGTAGGCGAAGATCTTTGTTTTTGGCCAGCACCCAATTTTGGCCAAAAAATCTAACTAAATTTGAGTGAAGTCCTTTTTTTTCTTTTTTGGTCTTCACCTAATTTTGGGCAAAAAATCGGACTAAATTTGAGTGAAGACCTTTTTTTTTGGTCTTCACCTAATTTTGGGCAAAAAATAGGACTAAATTTGAGTGAAGACCTTTTTTTTTGGTCTTCATCAGATTTTGGACAGGAAAACCGGACTGAGTCTGGGTGGAAAAATTTTCATTCTGATCTTTGTTCTTCTCAAATTTTCTGAATTTCCTGCCCCCCTCCCCCTTCCAAAATCCTGGGTACGCTACTCTATACTAGCCTTAGTTTCACTAGTTCTTCGATTTTGTTATCTAGGCTTCCGTATAGTCTAGTCTTTTTTCCACCTAGGATCTGTTGTGGTGACAAGATTAGACTGATTTGTGCGCAATGAAACGACTCAAAGCAGTAGCCTAATAATAATAGCCAGGCACGTAGCCAGAAATTCGCAATGGGGGGGGCTGTTTTGGGGGTCTGGGGGTAAAGCCCCCAGCCGCCGGAGGCACGGGGGTCTGGGGGCGGAGCCCCCAGCTCTCGAAAGTTTTGCATTTTTTTGCAAAAATAACTTCATTTTAGGGCTATTTTGATTATAAAATAATGCTTTTAAAACGTGGCTTAGAAATTTGCAGTGCAAACAAGATTAAACTGGTGGCATAAATGGGCTATTTGGGAGGTGGCTAATGGTAAAATGTTAGTTCTCTTGTTTAGATGCTGATAAATTATAAAATCGAATAGCTCAATAAAACTCACACGGAGTAATTTATTTCGTATACAGTTTGTACAGAAAAATAATTGGGGGGCTAATGAAAAACGATTTAAGAGAAATGATTGGTAATCAACTAATACCGAATAGCCCCCCTCCCCTATTCCTTAATTTATAGTATATTTGTTGATGGCACCAATGTTTAGCATTTTTGCACTTGCGATCAAATTTGATTGCTTATTTTTTACCATTTTTCAAAGTTTTCATTTATTTGTTAGTGTTATTTTTGACACATTAGCCCCCCCCCCCCCCTGAACATACGTTTCAAAAGATGTTTTAAATCACTATTTAGTCCACTCCAGTGCATAAAACAGTCTCAAAAGTGTTAAAAACGTAGTATTTTTCTCATTCTGCATTTTGTTCGACATGCCAATAGGGGGGGGGGCTATAGCCCCCCCCCCCCCCCGCCCCCTCTGGCTACGCTACTGAACAGGTGTGATTATTCCGATATTCAAGAAAGGAGACCACAAGCAATGTACAAACTACAGAGGATATCACTCCTTAGTTTGCTAGGGAAAGTATATGCCAAATGCCTTGAAAGGAAATGCCGAGAAATAGTGGAATCAAAACTGGAAGATGGTCAGTGCGGTTTTCGTCCGGGTCGCAGCACCACGGACCAAATCTTCACTCTGAAGCAAATCTTCGAGAAATCTTGGGAGTATGGCAAAGATCTCTTTGCATGCTTTGTCGATCTTGAAAAAGCATATGACCGAGTTCCTCGGGATAAACTTTGGAAGGTTTTGCAGGAGTATGGCGTTAATGGTCAATTGCTACGCGCTATTACATCATTCTACTGCAAACCGGAGGTTTGCGTTCGGGTAAATGGCAAGCAATCAAAGCCGTTCCATGTGGGCCTTGGACTCCGGCAAGGGTGCGTTTTGCCACCTCTCCTTTTCATTGTTTACATGAATTGGATCGACAAATGCAGCCAAGCTGATGAGTGTGCCACGATTGGAAATTGCAAAATTAGTCGTCTGCTATTCGCTGATGATTTGGTTCTGCTTTCTTCCACAGAATCTGGCCTCCAGCGCGCATTAAATAGCTTTGCAGATGCATGCAACACCGCCGGAATGAAAATAAGCACGGCCAAAAGTGAGGTACTTCATCTTTCAAGAAACCCTTATCAGTGCGTATTACAAGTGAATGGAGCGACACTGAAGCAGGTGGAGAAGTTCAAGTATCTTGGGGTTGCATTTACGAGTGACGGAAGGCAAGACGAAGAACTCGATACCCGAATAGGCAAGGCTAGTGCAGTAATGCGAGCTTTGCACTACTCGGTTGTCATGAAACGAGAATTGTCGAAAAAGGTAAAGCTCTCAATTTTCAAAGCAGTTTTTGTGCTCATTCTCACTTATGGTCATGAATCTTGGGTAATGACCGAAAGAATGCGATCACAAGTGCAAGCGTCCGAAATGAGGTTTTTACGAAGAATCGAAGGAGTTACACTGTTTAACAAGGTGCGTAGCTCTGAGATTCGAAAATCTTTTAACATCGAGCCGTTACTTCTCCGAATTGAAAGATCTCAGCTTCGATGGTTTGGCCATGTAAGCAGAATGCCTCAGGAAAGACTCCCCAAACAAGCTTTACTTGCCAAAGCAAATGGGAGAAGACCAGTCGGACGACCTAGAACTAGATGGACCGATTACATTGAGGATCTTGGATGGAATCGCTTGGGACTTCGCCCAAGTGAAATGATGGAGGTACAGTAATGGAAGACCGTTATCTTAAGAGGTAAAGGAAGACCTTAATCTTGAGCTACTGCCCCCGCAACCCTCACGGAAAAGCGGGCAATGAAGAAAGAAGAAGAAAAACACGTTTAACATGATGCATTTTGAAGTTAAATTTTAAAATTACGTGATTTGGTCCAGGTAGGGGGGGAAGTAAGGTGCATTGTCTCTTGCAACATTTTAGCAGGAAATAATAATCCACTCAAAGGTCTTCCTTAGAGATTTTTGTTTTGTCATGAAACTAACCAGTTATAGGGATACATGTTCGACCAATGGGCCCAAGCCCCCTTAATTGAAGTTCAATGATTCGTTCAATCAGCATATTCCATAGCAATATTTTTTTAAGTATTTTGTGCGTAAAAACCGGCAAGGTAGAGGTGAATTACTGAATTGTTATCGAAAAATGGTACAATAGATGGTTACGTCTACTAACCATGTTATTGCCGGGCTGGATTTACATCCCGCTGGGCCCCTGGCACTTTGGAGATCATGGAGATCTTTGGAGATCGCAACATCTTTCTCCCAAATGTAGGTGAAGACCAAAAAATGTCTTATGATTTGAGCGCGGGGCCCCAAGCTGGTACTGCGTCATATTATGGTAAATCTGGCCCTGGTTAATGTATTACGTTCATAAAAAGGCTAGATGTGGGCCTAAGATAGCAGCTTTTAGGACATAAACTCTCCATTTCTTTCAAGTTATACGTTCAAAATGGTTGGCAAAAATTGAATTGAGGCGAGGCCCAGGGCCCGTGGTCTTCAATATTGTTGTTAGTTACTGTTGTAAGCAAAAAATGCTGAAATAAAACTGAAACTGAAGAAACAATAGACTTTTTTGTCACATTTTTGTCACTGATGAAAATTCAATTGGGAAGAAGGGGGCTCCCTGGGCCCTCCCCTCTTGGCTACGCCTATGCTCCAATAAACGAAAAGAAAAAAGGTATTCGCAAATTTTCCGCGAAGTTTCTGGCGTTTTCCAACAAAATTTCAACTGTTCAAAAAGTAGTGCTGTCCTCGAGCCGAGGACAGGGCAGTTTTCGATGACTTGAGGCTTCGAGGCCAAGGTCAAGGACTTGAAAATGTGTCCTCGAGGACGTCCTCAAGGCTAAGGACGTCCTTGAGGACCCCACCCATAGGCGTAGCCAGAGGGGGTCTAGGAGGCCCGCCCCCCCCCAATTGAAATGCTACCAATGATAAAAATGTCACAAAAAATAATATTGTTTCTTCAGTTTCAGTTTTTTGTAGCATCTCCGTGTACAACAGTACACGCGTACAGCAGTAATTAACAATAATATTGATCCAGGGGGCCCGGGCCACCTCAATTAAATTTTTAGCAACCAATTTAAATGGGCCCGCTACAATAATATTTAAATGTGTCCCCAATTTAAATGTGCCCCAACAATAATATTGATCCAGGGGGCCCGGGCTCCCTGAATTTCATTTTTGCCAATCAATTTGAATGGGTCCCCAACAATAATATTTAAATGGCCTCCAATTTCAATGGGTCCCCAACAATAATATTGATCCAAGGAGCCTGGGCCCACTCAATTTCATTTTGCGAACCAATTAAAAAATGCCTCCTACAGTAATATTTAAATGGCCCCCAATTTAAATGGGCCCTTAACAATAATATTGTTCCAGGGAGCCCGGGCCCCTTCACATAGGCATAGCCAGTGGGCCCGCCCCCCCCCCCCCCCTTCAATTGAAATACTACCAATGATAAAAATGTCACAAAAAAGACAATTGTTTTTTCAGTTTCAGTTTCTTTTAGCATCAGTTTTCCGGCCCCCCACCGCGCCCCCTCAATTTAATTTTTACCAACCAACTCAAATGGGTCCCCTACAATAATACTTAAATGGCCCCCAATTTAAATGAGCCCCCAACAATAATATTGTTCCGGGTCCGGGCCCCTTCAATTTCATTTTTGCCAACCAATTGAAATGGGCCCCCTACAATAATATTTAAATCGGCCCCCAACAAAAATATTGATCCAGGGGGCCCGGGACCCTCAATTTAATGTTTGGCAAACAATTTAAACGTATAACCCGAGTAAAATTAAGGGTTTTTATCCTAAAAGTTGCTAACTCAGGCCCTCGTGTAACCTTTTTATGAACGTAATGCAATAACCAGGGACGGATTCACCATATGGCACAGTGCCAGTGGCCCCGCGCTCATATAAGAGTTTTTTTGGTCTTCATCTGTATTTGGCACAAAAATATGGCGAAAATTCCAAAGTGCTAGGGGCCCAACTCAATGTAAATCCGGCCCGGGCAATAACATGGTTAGTAGGCGTAACTATATATTGTACATTTTTCAATAGCAATTCACCTCCACCTCGCCAGTTTTCATGCAACAAAATACTTTTGAAAAAAAACTAGATGGGAGTTTGCCAGCAAACCTAGTGAACGACCGACGCATAGCTAATGCTGTGACGCTCAAAAGTATTTTTTGTCTACCGTAAAATCAGCAATTATTCAAAAATATCTGATTATGGAACCTTCAGAAAAGTGGAGTCAAAATATTTGTCAGTGAAATATCTGCTGATATCATAAAACACTGGCACTCTAAGTTGAGCCGTTTAAAAAATTGATTTTTGGGGGTCTATTTGGGGGGGTTCCCGGGGGGCTGGCACCCCCAAACTCTGTCAAAATATTTGTCGGTTAAATATCTACTGATATCAAAAAAAGTAGAACTCTAGCTTGAGCCGTTCAAAATATTGATTTTTGGGGTCTATTTGGGGGGTCCCCGGGGGGGTGGCACCCCCAAACTATGACAAAATATTTGTCTGTTAAATATCTACTGATATCAAAACAAACTGGCACCCTAAGTTGAGCCGTTCAAAAAATTGATTTTTTGGGGCCCCATTTTGGGGGGGTTCCCGGTGGAGTTGCCCCAAAAAATTTCGGGAGAAAAAATTGCGTTTGCAGCTCAACAACTTTACACAAAAAGAAGTTTTCCATGTTTTGTGATTTAGGAGAAGAAGAGCGTACAAAATTTAGGAAGAAAAAACAGAAAAAAAAGAAATAAACCTCATCGCGGCCAAAAGTGGGTTGGTTGGGATGAAAGGGTATCTTGAGACATATAACCCTATGAAATATTTTTTGCCGTACTTAGGCCGTTTTGGGCTGAGACCGCTTTTTACGCCAAACTTGCGGGGCGGTTTTCGGGTTCTAAAACCAAAGTCACGTGACCTATTGCCTCGAAATTTGGTACAAACATGTAACTCATTAATTTCAAACTGCTGTCAAATTTTCATGTAGCTATAGACCCAACCGTTCTCGAGTTATAAGTAAAGGTTTGAAATTTCGCACTCGTTAGTTGGAAAATGGCCGAGTAAAAACAGAGGAACACGCGACGCGAGCGTCGGTCGTTCCAATTAACTATAGTAAGGGGAATGTTCATTAATGATATTTGTTTATTATCTCCTAGCTTCAGTGGTCTTTAGGACTTGGTCGACATATGTAGCAGTTATGCAGTGCCTCATAATATTGTATTTAATTGTAAAAAATCAGTTGATGTTCTTTTTCCATCCAAAGGATTTGTTCTTTCTCAGAGTCCCAAGATTGTTTTAGGAAACAAGGTCATAGGTGGGCACAAGTCCGTTAATCGTTAATCTGTTAATAACGAAGCTAACTTTTTCATTAACTCGTTAATCCTTTAAAAAGTTTTTTCATGTTAACGGACTAAATTAACTTCCGTTAAGTGCTATTAACGGACTAAAGTAACTTCCGTTAAGTTCTGTTAACTTTCGTTAAGGTTTTTATCGTAAATATATTGCAGCTTCGTTGTGCATTTGAACTTGTTTTTATCTTGAAATTAGATTAGACTGTAAAATGTAACTTTCAAAACACAAAAAGACCACCATAGCAATAACTATTTCCTTGCAATCATCTCAACAGCGTCAATACGTGTTCTAGAAGCGAGTGAATAAAACGAAATCTAAATTACACGCAAAATGTTAACGGATTAACGGACTTTATTAACTTCCGTTAATTAAGGATGAAAATAACGGATTAACGTTAACGGAGGTGTGAAGTTTGTTAACGGACTAATGGTTAACGAAGCTAACGTTTTGCATTAACTTGCCCACCTAATGAACAAGGTAATTAATTTTTGTGATAGTGTGACGTATCTTGGTGTCAAGATTTCTGCAAACTTGTCTGATGATGAAGATATTTTTCGTCAAGTGAGATCTAGTTACTGTGCAGCAAACAAACTTAACGCTAAATTTTCTAAGTGTTCTTATGTGGTAAAGAATATGTTGTTTTGCAGTTATTGTACGCCTTTTTATGCTTGCCATCTTTGGAATATCTTTCGTAAGTCGTCATACAATCGAATCAAAGTAGCCTACAATGATGCCTATCGAATTCTTCATAATTTACCTGGATTTGTTAGTGCTCGTAAATTACAGGTTTCATTTGGTATTACTACTTTTGAAGCTTTGCAACGAAAATACACGTTTTCATTGTCAGTCGATTACTGCAATCGGAGAATTGCCTCATTGCGAATCTGATGAATTCTGACGTTTTTTACAATTCTGAGTATTTTAAATCATTTCAAAAGCGCTTGTATGCCAAATATTAGTGCCTTTGAAACTGCTTGCTTTTTGGAGTTTTTTTTGTGTGTGTGTGTCCAATGTGTGAGTATTTTTCATATGGACTATCTTTAGTCTGAAATAAATGTTATTATTATTATTATTATTAAACAAACTTTTGATAGCCCCCTAGCCATTTATGTACTCCTATAACTGGTTGTTTTCATGACAAAACAATAATCTCTAAGGAAAATTTTCAAGTGGATTGTTATTTACTGCTAAAATATTGCAGAAGGCAATGTACTTTACTTTCCCCTACCTGAACCGAATCACCTACAAAATTTACAAAATTACAAAATTTAACCCCAAAATGCAATATTTTAAACGTGTTTTGGACTTAAATAGCAAGCAAAAATAGGACTGAAGAACTCAATTTTTTCTATTGGCTTTCAAATGGCTCTGAATACGTGCGAAATGTGATCCAATGGTGTTAAAACAGCTTTTTTTCAAAAAATTACGAAAAATCGCCCAGCGGCTGGGAGCTTCGCCCCCCAGACCCCCATAGCCTCCGGCGGCTGGGGGCTCCGCCCCCAGACCCCGGTCTGTGATACCTTTGAATTTCAGTACACTTCTTTACTCAACACGTCTCCCAATTCAGACATTTTCACATTTCGACTATTGGTTTAAACATAGGTGGGCACGGTACTTTGGAAAAGTACCGCGGTACCGCTACTCGGTACTTTGCTAAAATTAGTACCGCGGTACCGGTAACGGTACTTTCAAATTAAAAGTACCGCGGTACTTTTGCGGTACTTTTTTAAAAATTAAAAGAAAAAAAATTGGACTGATTGACCTCGTTTACTAGATTGTAAATCATCACTTTTAGCAATTTGGTTCGTTTCCGCGACTAGTGCGAACTCTGTAGACCTACAGTTCGTTTTGGAGAAAGTTAGCCGTAGAATAGTAAGCAGTTGCAGTATTAGTAGTACTACAATAGTGAGTACAGTAGGCCTACTAGCTAGTGATGAAATTGACTCGATAAAGTATCTAACTTATACGAACTACGGTCACCGGGCTACGTATTGTTCTAGAGCAGGGCTGCCCAATCTTTTTACTAGTACGGGCCACATTTACGGGAGAAAAGTTATTGCGGGCCAAATGCATTTTTACCAAGATTCAACTCCAAAGAATTGCAAGTTTGTTGTACAAAAATAGGTGCTCACTTTGGCCAGTATTTTGGGTATCTGTTCCCAAAAGTAAGTGAAGATAAAAAAAAAAAGGTCTTCGCCGCAAATCGGTGTTGATTTCTGTCAGTATTTTGGATATCTGTCCCCAAAAGTAAGTGAAGACCAAAAAAAAAGGTCTTCGCCGCAAATCAGATCTGATTTCGGGAAAACCAAACAGAAGAGGGTTTTGATTTAGACCTTTTTATTTGCCAGAAAATGCTAAGTAACCCTTTCCATGAGGAAATCAACCGCGCAAAAAAACCTTGCGGGCCACACAAAACAGCTTCGTGGGCCAAATGTGGCCCGCGGGCCACGGGTTGGGCAGTCCTGTACTAGAGTATCTTGTGCCCAATAATAACCAAACAGCAGTCATCTCTAAAGCATCACGTGCGTAAGTTGACACTGAAGGATACTCTGACGATCATCAGCTCCCAATTATTGCGCAAGTGACATTTACACGAAACTTAGAAATTGGGGGATAAATTGCACTTTTGGCAAAGTGTACTGTTTTGATTTGTTTTTAGTCGATTCGTTGCTGCAGTTACTTTTTGCATTTCTTATTTAAAGCTAGATGGGAGCTTACCAGTTGCCAGCCTATAAACGAACGACGCATGTTAATGGTGACTTCTAAAAAATTCTTTTGTTTCCCCGTAATGAGAACAATTTCAAAATTACAGCATTTTTTGTTGCTGTTGTATAGCATATTTATTCTCTTGTCACAACACAGCGTTAGACGCTGATTATTGCACAATCCGCACACTTTCATTGTGATATTTACTTCGTGCCTGGAGGAATTTGCACCTGCTTAAGAGTTTCTAGTTTTCCAATGTCCCGTGAATTTCGATTTCTTACCACTGAATTTCTGGCTAGTTCGAAGCCACAAGCAGAGAAAATCATCGTAAAGTGCTCAATCCAAGGACGCAACAACGTAACCAGTGTGTGGGTTGAACACAGATTATGCAATTAGAGTTGTCACAAAAAAGCTTTAGCGCTTTTGGCCATGCTTTTGGGGGACTCTCAAGAAGATTCTTTGTCTCTTCTAATTGTAAAAAAAATTAGCTTTTTGGCTAAAGCCGTTAAAATACAGGGTGAGCCAAAAGTAGGTGGACAGTAAAAAAAAATTAAGTGTAACATAGTAATAGAAAACAGGTAAAATTAAAACAAATTTTAGTACTAAACTTGTAATTATGTACCACAAATAACATACAGTGCTGTTCATAATTCAGGAGCCACCCTGCAAAATTGCCCATTTTGTAAGTTCCAAGTCGAATTTATGATATGTGCTTTAATTGTATATGGGCAAGTTATATATTTTTGTAAAGGGTTTGCTACGAGAATTTTACTGAAAAAAAATTTTTTTTTGAAATAATTATTTGGGGCCAAAATGCACCCCTTAAGCATGACGTCACTTTGATGGGCCATTTTTATATTGGTAACATGGTTGCAATGATCGAATTAGCAAAATGAAATCGAAAAATTATGTTTGTAATTATTGTGTATTCTGATGACCTGAGGTCACATCTTGGGTCACATCATGATCACACCACGATTTGCTACCTATGACGTCATAATGGGAGCAATTTCAGGACTTTCTGGATGTTCAACCTTTTTATTCAGTTTCAGTCATCATGGGCTTCAAACCGATTAGTGCAGAACAGAGAGGAGTGATTATTTATCTTTACAATGAAGGAAAATCGCAGAGATTTATTGCAAAAAAGACTGGTACATCTCGTAAAGGAGTGCAAGGAGTGTTAAAGAGGTGGATCGAGACAGGAGATGCGAAATGTCAGCCTCGATCTGGAAGGAAGCGGAAATCAACAAAGAGGTCTGATAGAACTTTGGTCAGGATTTCTTTAGGAAACAGGAGACTGAATTCAAAAGAGTTGGCCAGAGAGTTAAAGGAAAGTAGTGGCGTTGAATTGTCTGCTCCAACAGTGAGGAGAAGGTTGCTGGAGAATGGTCTTCGAGGATGTAAAGCTCGAAAAAAACCACTCTTGACGGAAAAACAAAGAAAACGCCGATTAGATTGGGCACGCTCTCATGTTAAGTGGCCAATAGAGAAGTGGAGGAAAGTTCTTTTCAGTGATGAGTCGACTTTTACTGTAAACAACCATGCTGGAAATAATTTTGTGAGAAGAAAACCAGAGGAAGAGTACCGGCCTTATTGTATTTCACCGACCATCAAGCATCCCCAGTCAATTATGGTATGGGGTTGCATGGCTGCAAATGGTATTGGTAGGCTCAAAGTGGTGTCTGGGATGATGAACGGGACAAAGTATATCGATGTGCTGGAAAATATAATGTTACCCAGTGCACGTTCTTTGTTTTCCGACGATGATTGGATTTTTCAAGACGATAATGCTCCATGCCACCGTGCTAAAAAAGTCCAACAGTGGTACAGGACCCATAAAATTGAACGAATGGATTGGCCAGCCCAATCTCCTGATTTAAACCCGATTGAAAATTTGTGGTACCGAGTTAGTTGCATAATTGGGAAGAATAAACCAAAGACGAACAGAGAGCTTATCGAACAGGTCATTACTGCTTGGTTTCGAGTGATTTCACCCGAAGAACTCAACAAACTTGTTGAATCACTTCCTCGACGATGCAAAATGGTGATCGAAAACCATGGATGGCCAACAAAATACTAAATCAGTCCTTGCCAAATCAAACGGCTCTTTTCAGAGCCACTGTTCTGTAAAAAGAGTGTTAATAATTTTGACAATTTTGTAATCTTTCCTAATTTTATTACAGGTACGATATCAACTTGACATTTCAGCAAAAAAATGTCATGCTGCTTTTAGGCTTTAAATAAAACCAAGAAAATATCATAAATTATGACGTCATAATGAGTGACGCGCGATGAAATTATGAAGTAAATATGACATGACCTAAACTTGTTACAATACCCGATAAACTATCCTTATTCCTTTAATTGCTTTTGACACCAATACTGTAATGCATATTTGCTGTTAGTAAGGAAATGAGTTTTTTGGCATGACGTCACGTAATGGGGGGCAGTTTGGCTTTAAAATTATTTTCAAAAAAAAAAAAAATTATGCCGAAACATTACCAGCAACAAACCCTTCACAAAAATATATAACATGTAGATGTATAATTATAGCAAATAGTATAAATTAAACCTGGAACCCAAAAAACGAGTGTTTTTGCAAGGTGGCTCCTGAATTATGAACAGCACTGTAGTTATAACAAAGTTAAAATGAACAATTCAATTAAAGTAACTGAGGCATAAATTTATTCCATATGCCGTCCACCTACTTTTGGCTCACCCTGTAATTATTTTTTGTTATGTTCAATTTCGGGGGTTCTAAAAGAGGTGCAATCATAAAAATTGATTTCTGGGGGATTAATTTGTGGGGTTTCAGGCAGGCGCGTAGCCAGGATTTGGAAAAGGGGGGGGGGCTATTTTGAAAGAGTGAGAAGTGTGCAAACGACCTTGACTCGAATTTTCATTGATCTTGAATCAGTTTCAGACGGATTGTCCGATAATTCAGACGAATTGTTTCGGAAAGCTCGGAAATTCAAAGGTTTTTTGCACCCGAACTAAGGTGATCTCCAAAAAAAAAAAAAAAAAGGTCTTCGCCAAAATTCAGAGTGATTTTTCGGCCGAAATCCGAAATTCAAAGGTTTTTTCCTCCCAAAATTAGGTGATCTCCAAAAAAAAAAAAAAAAAGGTCTTCGCCAAAATTCAGAGTGATTTTTCGGCCGAAATCCGAAATTCAAAGATTTTTTTCCGCCAAAATTAGGTGATTTCCAAAAAAAAAAAGGTCTTCACCAAAACTGACACTGATATTTCGTCCAATTTCGCAAATTCAGACGTTTGAGGGGGGGCTGTTTTCGAATGGGGGGGGCTATTTTCCATTTTTCACATAAAATCCGCCTCAAAAGCACAAAAAACATGCAATTTTGCATACTTTACAAGCCAATGGGGGGGGCTCGAGCCCCCCCCGCCCCCCCCTGGCTACGCTACTGGTTTCAGGGGAGGTGGCACCCAAAAATTTCTAGAGACAAAACTGTGTTTTTTACTCGACAATTTTGCACAAAAATTAGATTGCGTTGTTTTGCCCTGTAGAACTTATTAGAAAAGCGTACAATGTTTAGGAAGAAAAAAACCTCATCGCGGCCAAAGCCAAAGTGGGATTGGTGCAGATGAAAGGATTTTTGAGATAATTTTTCTGTCTAAGTTTTACCGGGTGAAATACTTTTGGCCGTATTATACACCGTTTGTGAATGAGAACATCTTCTTCGCCAAACGTTCCAGGCATATTTAAAGTCAAAAGCTAATATAAATGGATGCCGGAGGCAATTGGAGGCAATTGAGGAGGCAATTGGGGTCGGGGGCAAGGCCCCCAGCCACCGGAGGCATAGGGTGTAGGGGCGGATCCCCCAGCGCTCGAAAAATTTTTATTTTTTTGGCAAAAATAACATAATTTTAGGCCTATTTTGATAAAAATCAATGCTATTAATACGTGGCATAAAATTAGCAGTGCAAAAAAATCATTATACTGTACTAGTTGAATAAATGGTTTATGTGGGAGGTAGCTATTGCTAGAATTTCAGTTCTCTTATTTACAAGTTGATAAATCATAAAATCCTATTTCGGTAGTTTAGTAAACCTCGCAAGAAGTAATCTATTTCAGCTAAATTTTATAGTGAAAGATGTATGCATACATGGGGGCCAATCGAAAGAAGGTCGAGAAAAGTTGTTGAGCATTTTTCAAAAAGCGATCAAATTTGATTACCAATTTTCGGCTATTCTTTATAGTCTTTTTTCTGATTTATAAGTTTTATTTTTGACAAATTAGCTCCCTCCCCCCTTCAATAAACATTTCAACATATGCTTTAAATAATTTTTTGATCTATTCTAGAGCAAAAGACAGTATCAGAAGTGCTAACAACGTAGTATTTTTCTTATTCTGCATTTTGGTCGGCAGGCCAATGGAGGGGCTATAATCACCCCGCGCCCCCTGGCTACGCTATTGTATTCACGCCTGATGTGATGAGTATTCATTGCGTAAGTCGTCTCTTACAATTTTTTCTTTGCGGTTTTGGTTTTGTTTCGCCGGTGCATGAATACTGGTAATGCATTATTTTGCCATTGCAAGAAAACGTCAATTTTTCAAATCGGCCAGCAACCTGCATACGCTAAGTCCCTGCGGTGGTAGTAGCGAGTAAGACCAACAATTAAACACTACATTAAAAAAAAAAGATTGGTTGTTTATCCAACTTATTTGCAAGCACTTTTACAACGTTTCAAGCTTTTAATGGTACGTTCTTAAAATCCGTACTAAAAAATAAAAAAAACTAAAGTACCGGTACGGTACCGCGGTACTTTGCTATTTTTTGGCGGTACCGGTACCGGTACTACAAAAGTACCGACGGTACCGGTACCAAAAAAGTACCGCGGTACTGCCCACCTATGGGTTTAAACCCTCCCCCCTAGAACGAGTTCCTAGTTTCGTGCCAACACCAGGTCACGGCTTCTGATCTTCTATTCTATGATATCTTTGCACCCAAAAAAAAGTCCTCTTTCGAACTTTCTGATGACGTCATTGCTTGTGATTTGTGGTTTGGGCCCCCCTCAATTAAAAATCCTGGCTACGCCTATGACTCCACCTCTGGCAATTTTCTACAATGCGTTTTGTCTCTTATTCTCCGATTAGAGCTTTCACACAATGCCATTTAAAAATAAGCTTTAGTATTACGTGGTTTAGTTGGCTATTACATTGTATTATTTTTCAAATAAGGAAAAGAAACAACTAATTGACAGAGAATAAGATATGTTGTCTTTTGTTTGTTTTTTTGTTTTTAACCAATGAAAAAATAAAGCTGTCCTTGAGCCGAGGACAGGACATTATCGAGGACTTGAAGGCTTCGAGGCCAAGGCCAGGAAATTTAGCTTTGAAGCCAAGGCCAAGGACTTGAAAATGTGTCATCGAAAACGTCCTCGAGGCCAAAGACGTCTTAAAGGACTCCGCCTCTGATGAAATGCTTTTTTTGTTGTAGTACCGAACGCGATTGCACAGAGTGGGGCAGCAAGTACTGCAAAAGTAGTGCTGCTTTTTTCCCTAAAAGTAGTGGCGTTATCAGTAAAGGTGTTTAAAAGGAGTACGTTACCACCACCGTTCCTATGTTGCACCGGAGAAATTGGAACACAGATGCGCCGCACAAAAAATCCTAGCCGTAAGCAAAACCCCTTCATCTATGTAAATTAGTCCGTAAAGTTTTGGAGTATGACGGTCGGAGTTTCTGCTTAATCTAAGAACAAAAACGATTTCCAGAATAGAACTAAGTATATCAATTTATTAGACACGTTTTGCTTTAACTACTCATGATGCTTTAAGTTAAAGCGAAACACGTCTAATAAATTGATATGCTTAGTTCTATTCTGGTAATCGTTTTTGTTCTTAGTCCGTAAAGGATAGAAATCTTCCAATGTTGGCGATCCAGAAAATTAAAGACTTGTTTAGAGGTAAAGTTGCAGCTCCCAAGATAAAGCAAAAATTTTGGCATTAAATCCGTCGGATAGGCTTTTTCTATCTTTTTTTGATCGGCCAGGCGCAAGAAATAAATATTGCTTGGCTGGCGCAAAATTCCGGCGCAGTGTTACTTGAGTATCTTGTCGACTTGAAGTTGGATTGGGTAGTGCCTACTGCCACTGCCTACTGCGTAGTAGGTTGGACTGTAGGACAAGATACCGGTAGCCTAGTCCGGTACTGTTTATATGCTGCTTAAATCCTTTCAAGCAGCCTAGATAGGATTGAATAATAATCAAGCAGCCCAAGAACTGCGACAAGCTACCAGTATTATACCCATTCAGTTAAGAGTACCGTAACTCTATTAACTTACGGTAGCAGGCAGTTTAGCAGGTTTGAGATCAGAGGTAAGCTAGACATACCAGTATATACCCATCTGTATGCCGGTAATGGCTGCTGGTTGGCCTGCTAGTACTACTTGGTTGATCTCTGAACCAGCACGAAAAAGTAAAGTACTGGTAGTTCAGAGGTTCAAAGCAGAAGGGGACCAGAGCAATAATACCTAGTTAACTTGTAACACTGAACAGCAGTTCAAGCTCAATAACAGAACAGAGCAATAACAGCAATTTTCAACAATTTATCTTCTCGCATTTCTAAATTGTTTATAATAACAAATGAAGTTCATTCACGTAGGCCCAATAGTACAGAGTAAAACCAGACAAAATGCAAAGAAAAACTGCTTTTTGACTCAAGTGCATGTATCTCAAGTCGAGGGATGTTCATCTCAGAATATCTGCATATTCTAGAATAATTTCGAATCTTTTTTTGAATCCCAGAATCTTTCCAGAATGGAAGAGGCTTGGCGAATGGAACATTCGCGGTACTTTTTTTTCCTCGCGAATGGAGCAGACGCTATGAATGGGAACTGCAGGGAATTGCTATCCCCTCAGACTCGCATCGCTGCCCTAACCCTAACTGTATGAAAGGTTTTGAAGCAAAAGTAGGTACATCTCCATGTATTACTCCCATATCCGTACACTCCGCGTACGTATCCATTCTCCGCACTCGCACCTCCGGCGGGAGTCGAACCCGGGAGCGTCGGTGTGCAGTGCGAGGCTCTAACCACTACGCCACATAGCTTGTACCACTTAAGCGACAAAATGTCGTATTTAAACTAAATGTATGAAAAAGGCAAAGTCTCCATTCGCGAGGAAAAAAAAACACCGCGAATGTTCCATTCGCGTAGTCACTTCGTTCCAGAATATTGAATCCTATTGCAAAATATTGTTATATACCGGTATCTTATCAAACGATTTAGATCGATTCGACAATCATTCGAATTTAGACAAAGAAATAATGCTAATTGACAGCAATATGGTGTCTGCCTAATATCAATGGTAATGTCTATATCAATAGCGGCATGAATGGATTGTTATGGTCACTTGTTGATCACCATTTTATGCTTTTTCTTTAGGCAGTGGCTATTTTGCCTCTAGAGGCAAAATAGCCCCATGTTATTTTACCATTTAGAGGCAAAACAGCCCTAACGACTATTTTGCCGCAATTGCCAAACTAGCCCTAAGCCTAATCCTAACCCAAACCCAAACTCTAACCCTAATCCTAACCCTAATCCCAACCCTAGCCCTAAGCCCCTAACCCTAACCCAAACAGAGGAAAAACACTAGGCTATTTTACCTCTAGAGGCAAAATAGCCACTTCCAAAGTTGATGAAGAAGATAGGTACCTACTTGCTTATTGCTGCCGCAAGGAAGAACCCTAGAATTTTCAGTCTCTCTTTTTCCCCATAAAAACGAACGAGAAGAGAAATGCTCAAGTTTTAAGAGAAATACCCGTATAAGCTATTAATTTAGCATTGTCATGCATTGCTCGCATGTGCGTGTACTCCGTACAGTCATACTCATAGGCACCCACTAGGTTATTACGGTACTTGTAGTTATCCAATGCATGCGTAGGGCAGCATGTGTGCAATGGCTGTTTGCTGTGTGCACTTGTTATTGAGTGAGCAATGCGCGATCAATTATGTTCATTTGGAAACAACACAGAAGCAGCGCATCGTTGCAAATCTTTACTATTTCGATTCCATACAGCATAATTGGAACCGGTTCCAATGAGCATCTTGGATGAGCATGAGCATCTTGGATGAGCATGCACATCTTGGATGAGCATGCACTTCCTCTGGAATGAGCATCCCTACTCAAGTCCAAAAATCATTAGACTCTTTTATGGTGTCAAGGTATAGAATGAAATCCCAAAGGAATGGCCAGCGTTGCAGTGTGTAATGCCCATAAAGAGAATAAGAGCAGAGAGAGGAAAGAGTGAGTGCTCATTTGCTCTTTTTTATTTTTTGAAATTATCGTTATGGTTTTGGTTAGATTTTAGTTTGGGTTAGCATTAGCAGATTAGGGTTAGAGCTAGGGTTAAAAGTATGGGTTAGGTTTATGGTTTGGGTTAGGACTAGGGTAGTGATTTTTTAAATAAATTGAATTGTTCTAGGCTTACTGTGGTACTGGTAGGCTACTAAGTCTAGCCTAGCCTGGTCACAAGTCAGTTACAGTACAGTTACCGGTTGTACAGGAGGGTAGGCCTACAGAAACACCGGTATGTGTTTGGTAGGTGGTACTACTACCAGTCCACCAGACTACAGTACTACACTTACAGCCCCCAACTTTTATAATTTTTGGTTGTTTTATTCAGTTCCAGATTTGTGTTACGGTTCTTACTTGGTGATTAGCTTTTAACTTTGTAATTGCTTGAAGCTGGTCTGGTTGCTGCTTACTAGATCAGCTGGTGGAGTTCTGTACTTCAGCTTGGGAAGTTGTGCTACAGATTATTTAGGCATTCGACTTTCGGAATGAGGTTTGTAGCCTAATCTCTCAATAAATAAAATTGCTCTTGATGAGTTAGTAGGGTAGAGTTGGGTAATTTTGGAAACTTTCTCACTTATCTTTAATTTTTGGAAAACACTAACTCTGTTTGGACTGCGTCTGCGCAGTATTTCAAACCAACATCAAGGTGCTATGACACCATGCTCGCTAGCTACCAGTACATGATGTAATAAGGGTTGCTAAAAATTTCTGGTAAAACTGGAAATTCCAGCAAGCGAATAAATCATTTTTATTTTTTGCCCTGATTATCTCAGCTGCTTATTTAGTGCTTAATTTAGGTATATAATTCAAATAAAATGCATTCAGATTTTTGACTAATTTGAATAAAATAAATATTCTGAAACATGCTGCTCAGGTAGGCTAAAGGGCTTAAAAAAGGCAGCAAATACAATCTATGATCCTATTTACGATAGGTCTAGTCCAAATAAAATTAAGCTCCAATCCACAAAATTTTACGAATTCTTGTTTTGATTAATTTTCCAGATTACGACTACATTTGCTAAAAGTTTTACGTATTAAATTTGAATTATTGTTACAGCAATTAATTGCATTTTAATTCTTACAATTTTTGTTCACTTTGCTAAACTTCTGCTTTTTAAGTTGATGCTTTTACAGTAGAGGAATGGATTATTTTTAACATCTGTTTATAAGTCATGTAGTAACAAACACAATCAAGTGTAACCAGCAACGAAGGTAGGCTACAGCTAGGGATGTTCATTTCAGAATATCTGCATATTTTAGAACAATTTCGGATCTTTTTTTGAATTCCAGAATCTTTCCAGAATATCGAATCCTATTGCAAAATATCGTTTTCAGACAATTTCGATCGATTCAACAATCATTCGAATTCTAATTGAGAGCAATATTGCAACCACCGAATATCAATAGTAAATGTCTAAATCAATAGTGGCATAACTGCATTGTTATGGTCACTTGTCAATCACCATTTTATGCTTTTTCTTTATGATAAAGAAGATATACTTGCTTATTGCTGTCACGAGGAAGAACCTATAAATTTTCAGTCTCTCTTTTTCCCCATAAAAACAAATGAGAAGAGAAATGCAAGAGTTTTAAGAGAAATAAGCAATTAATTAAGCATTGTCATGCATTGCTCGCATGTGCGCATACTCCATGCAGTTGTACACACCTGCTATTACTAGTAGTTGCATGATGTGTGCGTAGGGCAGCTTGTATGCATTGGCTATTTGCTGTGTGCGCTTGTTACTGAATGAGCAATGCGCGATCAGTTATGTTCATATGAAAACAATGCAAAAGCAGCGCATTTTAACAAATCTGTACTATTCCGATTCCATAATTTGGAACCAATTCAATTTTGGAACCGGTTCTAACGGATTTGATATTCTGGAGTGAACATCCCAGCTACAGTGGAGCATAGATGGGTCGAACCACGCAAAATGCTTCCAAGCCTTATTAAAAGTTTGATTCAATTATTAACAGAAATATTGTAGCTGCAAGAAAAGGGAATGCAGAGGTCTCCAAAGATTTTTTAATTTTTTTTAGAAGATTAGATGACAGGAAATATTAAAACCATTTTTGGAAAGCTTAGAGCTTCTAGAAAGACCTGCCAGCATCAAATCTTAAATTTTCATAAATGCCAAAATTTCCGGTTTTCTGTCAAAATTTATGGTTGCTGAAATTACCTGACTTCATCCTATTCAATGAAAATTTTTATGTAGTTTTTTATTAGTAGTGACTTGGCACTTGGAACCTTCACTTTTTAGTTATTGAAGATACTTGTGACGTCACTCGCTGGAAATTTTAATTTTGATTAGGAATTGCTTATTTACATGCTAGCATGCAATATCAGATATTATCAACCAATCATTGTTCACTTGAATCAGGAGTAGGTTACAAATAAAATTACACTTAGTTGCATGCTAGCGTTTGAGTTGGGTTTTTTGTTTGAGTTAGGGATTGGACTTTAAGTGCAGTTTGGAGTTGGGCTTAGGGTTAGATTATCGATTTTTTTATCCTAATAAAATTTCACTTCAGATTTGCACGCTAGCATGCAAATAAGCTCTGCCATTTCATTATTACAGTTATGGGTTAGGGTTTGTTATGAAGTGTCTTCACACATGAAACGACGGAACATTCACAAGCCTCCACCTTTTTTTTTTACAGTAATTTCTGAACTCAGACTCATCCAACCCAAACTCAGATTCTTACTTTAAACTAACCCCAAATCCAACCCAAACCCTAATCCTGACCTTTAAAAAAGAGCTGTGTTGCCTGGGCGCAATGATGTGGAAATGGGCCCTGCAAACTTGTTACACGCTGTGGCGTTATACAGCAAGTATAATGAAAGATTTGATCAAACATTTTTGGATTGCTTCTGCTCGGTTGTTAAAAACTTTTTTACTTTTTCAGTGAAAAACCAATTTGCAATTCTTGCAAAGCATCTGTAATGACCTATGATGATGGCCAAAAAAAGTGGGTGCCATCAGGTCGCACTCCAGGATTATCAGGAGTCTGCATCTACCATCATACTGCTAAGAACACATTCCGTGTGATTGGTCGCAAGGACCAGGATGGCGAGGTTGTCATAAATTGTGCTATTATTCCTCAGCTGAAATATAACAAAGCTACACCTACTTTTCATCAGTGGCGAGATGGTGTCAGGACAGTATATGGATTAAATTTCTCTACACCTGATGAAGCCAATCACTTTGCAAAAGCTATGGAGGATGCATTAAGCCAACTAAATGGTAGTGGAGGTGATACTTTTGTTATTGGGACTTCGTGTGAGCGCGTAGTACCTTTGTTTTTGTTGGCGAATTTTTAACTAGTAAACGGTAAACATAAAAAGTTGAAATTTGGACTCAACATTGGATTTAATAAAAGCATCAGATGTGCAAATTTCGGGGATCCTAGGTCACGTGATTGTGCATTGAAACACAAAGAAAACATAAAAAAATGTGATTTTTGGCTTTAAAATTTATTAATTCGCCTATAACTCAAAAATCACTAGGCATGCACAACTGAAATTTGTACACAATGTGGGTAATTATAAATGGTTTATGCAAACTGAGTTTGGGGGCGCGCGGTCATGTGACCAAAATGTTGCAGACAGAAAGTGGATGATTTAGAATTGCTATATTTCGATTAATATCAATTTTGATGGAAAATGATTTGTGGTTTTTGAGCACACTATCAACCGTCTTTCTTTTGGCTATGTTTGTTTTCCCCAACTTGAATACTATTTTTCATGTTTTGTCTTCTTTCTTTTTCTTCTCTGGCTGTCTACTTTTAAACCACTATACGCATTATATTCAAAGTTTGAGCGATTGAAGATACCAGGTAGGACAAATACAGGAATGAAATCGGGGGTGCAGGCTGGGGGGATCCCCCTCAATCAGGCCCTCCAAAATTTTGAACTTTTAAACTGTTGGAGCTATATGGATCAAATTTTCCGAATAGGTAGATAATAAAAATAAACTAAACCTAACAAAAATTAGGGGTTCAACAATGGGGGTTTTCCCCCAAACGAGCCCTAAAATATTCAAACTTTTTAACCTTTTAAGCTAGGCCCAAACATAAAGGAAAGATAAAATTTGGCAAAATTTGGGGGTACCAAAATGGGGGTCCCCCAAATGAGGCTGCCAAATTTTTGAACTTTTTAACTACTCGTGCTAGACACATGAAATTTTCAGGGTCACATGTAAATATGAAGAAAAGATACAATTGGCTAAATTTGGGGGTACCGAAATTGGGATTCCCTGAAACAAGGCCGCCAACATTTTGAACTTTTAAACCGTTGGAGCTAGATGGATCAAAATTTTGGAATGGGTAGGAATTAAAAATAAACTAAACCTAGCAAAAGTTTGGGGTTTAGAAATGGGGGATTTTCCCCAAACAAGGCCCTCCAAAATTTGAACTTTTTAATCGTTCAAGCTCGACACATAAAATTTTTAAAGTAACTAAACATAAAAAAAGATAACATTTGGCAAAATTTGGAGGGTTTCAAAATCGGGGTTTCCCCAAATGAGGCCCTCTAAAATTCAAACTTTTTAACCTTTTAAGCTGGAGACATGAAATTTTTAAGGTAACTAACTATAAAAAAAGATAAAATTTGACCAAATTTTGGGGTTCCAAAATTGAAGGTCTCCCCAAATGAGGCCGCCAAAATTCAAAACTTTTTAACCATACCAGTTAGACAAATGAAATTTGTAGAGTTGACAATTATGAAGATAAGATAATTTTTGATAAAATTTGGGGGTACCAAAATAAAGGGATCTCCTCAAAACAAGGCTGCCAAAATTCAAACTTTTTCCACACTCACGTTAGACCGATGAAAATTTCAGAATAGATAAATATAAGTTAAAGATAAAATATGACAAAATTTGGGGATACCAAAATGAGGGTGTCCCTCTCAAAAAGGGCCATCAAAATTCAAACTTTTTAACCACTCACACTAGATGCACGAAATTTTCAGGAAAGGCAAGTATGAAGAAAAGATAAAATTTGACAAAATTTGGGGTTACCAAAATGAAGAGATCCTTCTCAAACAAAAACGCTAAAACTCAACTAGAACCATGTACACTAGACTTATGAAAATTTCAGAATAGGCAAATATGAAAACAAGATAAAATTTCAGAGTACCACAATCGGGGTCCCCCTCAAACCAGAATGCCAAAATTGAAACTTTTTAATTGTTTAACCTAGACACATCAGATTTTCAGGATACATTAATATCAAGGATAGCAAAATTAATTTGAGGCACCAAAATCGGGGGTCCCTCAATTGGATCCTTCAAAATTCAAACTTTTCAACTATTCAAGCTAAGCACACAAAACTTTTAGAATAGGTAAATATAAAATAAAAATAAAATCAGAATAGGTAAATTTGATATGACTGGGTGCCAAAATTGAAGAGTTCTCCTCCAACGGGTCCTTCAAAATTTTAACCACTCAAGCTAGACAAATAAAATTTTCAAGATAGGTAAAAATACATATAAAAAAATATTGAGGATCTCGTACTATGGGGGTACTCAAATTATGTTGACACTTCCGCCCATTAATTACAAAATCTAAACAAATTAAATCTATTGGATAGGTCAATATAAATCAAAGATAGAAAACAATATTTGGAGGGCTGCATCAAGGAAACCATGCCAAATGGGCCTTTTAAAATTTTTAAATCCTAAATACGAAGTACTCCAGCTAGACATATCAAATTTATTAAGTACCTGTAGGCTAATAGTAGAAAAAGATCAGAGGTGGAGTCCTTGACGACATCCTTGAGGACACATTTTGAAGTCCTTGGCCTTGAAGCCTCAAGTCCTCGAAAATTGCCCTGTCCTTGGCTCAAGGACAGCACTATTTTTTGAGTTAAAAGTTTGTGGAGCATCTAAAAAATTTTTTGGAAAACGTTTTTTTCTGGAGATCGCCTGAAAAATTTTTCTGAAGAACTTTTTTTTTGGAGAGCACTTGCGCTTGTGTCCTTGGTCCTTGGCCCTTGGCTTCGAGCATTTCTGTCCTTGGCCTCAAGAGGGTCTGTCCTTGTTAGGGCTGGCCTTGGCCTTGGACCCGGATTTTTTTGTGTCCTTGGCCTTGGTCTTGGCCTCGAGCCTGTGTCCTCGACTCCATCTCTGAAAAAGATGAAACATGCCAAACTTGGTGATCCCATGTTGGACAATAATTAGCTTGAACTAAAGGGCCTATAGAAAGCTGCGATGGTTTACAAAGTTATTCTTATCGACCTGTGACAACTTGTGAGTGAAGCATTAACTAGAAAATATAAATTTTAATTTTCCTTTTTTTGCAATTTGTCAAATTAGACCATTTGAGAATGAAGTCTACGTGGCAAAAGCATAAACGATTTAGTAAAAAACTTAAATAAATCCCTGTTTTGAATTTGCATAATTTTAACATTTTTTCATTTTAGTTTATGCTGTTGAGGAGGGGGCTTTAATTTCCCAACAACCGTTATACCAATATTATATGTTGAATTGCGATGCAAAAGAGCGTTTTCAGAATCATACATGGCTGTAAGTTTCGTTGATGTAACGAAATTTGCTTGTGAGTCGCTGGAATTTTAAAGACCACTTTATGTTATTTCAAATGGAGTGAAAAACTGTTAAGAACTTGTAAAAAGTGCTGAGATTTGACGTTGTATTGTAAACTGTTATGCGAGTTTTTTGAATGACGTTTCTCGATTACTTTTGATAACTTCGAGAGATTTAAATTTTGAACTTGAATGACCACAAAGCGATTTAAGTTAGTGAAATAAAATCTGAAAGGGGCGCATTTAAATTATTGATCTGACTATAAGCAACTGCATTTGTTACAAATTCATTCAAAGCAATCAGGTCACTATTTTAAAGCTTAATAATGTTCAGTAAAAGTTGGATAATGCCGCGAAGTCCCCAGACATCGCTTGTGATGTCACGTTCTATTTGTTCATTAGTTTAATCAGCTCAAATACTTTGTTAATTGGTTTTGCTCTGTTTTGGTTTTACGCTTGAATGGCAATAGTTTTAATCCTTTACCAGTCCTTCAAGAATTTATTACTGGTAGTTATTGGAATCTGCAATGTCTGGCATAGTTTGCAATGTCCAGTTCACTGTTAAATGAGTGTTGTAAACTTTTGACAGGTGTGTTCGTAGACTTAGAATCTTGTTAATTAAATGGTCTGTTTCGAAGTGATTGCGATCATTTATGTAGTTAATTGATCTTTTCATCAGTTTTAGTGATGGAGACATTTAAATTTTTTTCCAGCATTCTTCCTTCCATTTTCAAAATTAGTGGTACTGGTTTCAAGTTCATATTGAAACTCTTCACACTTGTTTTGCACGTACACGGTGCAGTTGTAGTAACGCACTTGTTAAATTCTTTGTTTAAAGGTTTAATGTTTGGTGTCTTCTATTTTAAAGTGTAGCCAAAAATGAAATATTGTCTACAACAGTTTCTAATGGTTTCATAAGTTTTGCTTTTTACAGGAGCTCCAGCACCACCGTCAGGCCCTTCACCCGCTGAAATTGAAGCACAAAGGTGGGAAAAAATGGTTATAAAAGCTCAAATTTTTGATAAGTATTAAGTTTTTGCTGTATCTAAGTTTTGCAAAGGCCAAAAAATTTTGCATTTTACTTTAATCAAATATGTTTACTATTAGTAGTGCAATTAAATGCATTTACTATTGGTTAAAATAATTCTTAAAAGTTTAGTTTCCTGCAAAAATTGTCATAGTGTATGACTAACTGATGTAAGTGCAACTCTGACTACCTTGCGTTTTTATAGATTCTAGCTGAAAGTGCATGCATGTAAATGGATAATTTTGTCGCAGCAGTCATTTTTATTTGTTTAGTTTCTAATTAATAACAACGTAACTTGCAACGTTTGTTGAATATTTGATCATGTCATTCGCTGCTATGTAAGAGCTAGAATTAGTTCATTTGAGTTGATATATTAGGACAATGTAGGTTGTGTAGAATGGCTGGCTGACTATTCAAGGAAAAAGGAACCCACAAATAAAGTAGAAACCAAATTGACTGCAGCTCGAAAATTGCCTGAATTTAGATAGTTTATAGGTTGTTCAACCAAGATGGTCGACTGGATTGGGGCAGGCGCTCTTGGCCATGGATGTTGTTCGCGTAGAATATACCCTAGCCCTTACTTAAGCACAGAGCTGGACAGCGCTGTTTCGAGCTTTTAGCTCTCATCGGCAGCCCTCAGCTATCTTTTCAAGATGTCAAGATGTTGCAGCTAGCCCTTACTGTTAATTTTAATATAACTATGCTTACAGAAGAGAACAAGAAAGATTACAACGTGAGCAACAAGAGCGGGAGAGGATGGAAAGAGAAAGAATCGCTAAAGAGCGAGCTGCTGCCGCCGCCCCTCCGGCACCAGCAGGTATATAAAGTTTGACTTGCAAAACGTTTTACTGAACACAATTTTGGAACTGCTTTTTATAAATTTTACTCCAGCACCATTACGTCCTGACCAATCCAACATTGGTTCTTGAAATTAATCAACTGATTTGTTATGCAACTTATTTTACAAAATGTGCTCAGTATCCACTGTCTATTTAATGGCGACTGGTTAGGGATCCTTCTGCTATTGGGGCCAATCAAATATGGTTCACTTTAAATGCTATTAGGTAAAGCACTTAAAACGATTTTATGTGCACCTTGTATTCGAAAAGTGAAGTGTGAACCTGTTGCTTTTTGCCTCTTTTTCTCTTTTTCTTCATGTTACCACAGGTGGCTAAACGACGCCGACTCCACCCTGCCTGTGTAACATTTGACCAATTTTATTCGGCAAAATAGTGTTTTTATCTGGCGCAAGCCAACTAATTTTTGTTTAAGTCTGAGCGTACCCCTATCTTTCCTTTATTAATTTATCTTTTTCATGAAAAACTTGCAGTTGTGCTCATAGTTATGTAAATATCGCTATTGACAAAAAATTTGGTCTCATAACGTCATTCTTGTGGAGCGCAAAAGTGTTTCATCAGTCTGGAAACTCGTCCTAAAGTAAGCCAAAGAATGACTGAAGTAATGCCGCAAAATGATGAATTTCTATATCAGCACACTCAGCGTCATCATTAATGAGAGATGAATTAAATTTAGAATTAATGGTATCAAGTAATTGGCTGCATTTCAATCTATCTCCCAAACGGACGCATTGACGTTGTTTGCAGCAAGCAAACTATTTTATATTTGGAGAAATTAATGAAACTTTATATTGCAGCAACTCCTGCCCCTCCAGCTGGAGGAGGTGGAGGGGGTGCGCCACCTCCTCCGCCCCCACCACCTCCTGCTCCTGCAGCAGCACCCCCACCTCCCAGTGGAGGTCCCCCTCCTAGTGGCGGTGATGGCGGTTCAAACCAAGGAGGTTTGGCTGCCGCCCTACAAGCCGCAAAATTAAAGAAAGCCGCTGTAAGTTTGAAGTAATGTTTTATACTTTTCTAAAGCTTTTTACGTGAAACTTTAAAGTTATTATGAGATAGTCGCAGCATCTCAGATGTCTTCCCTTCGGAAGGTGGAAGAAATTTAAGACTCAGCATTTTGGCAAAGGAAAAACATTATAGTGCCCCATTTAATTTCG
Organism: Trididemnum nubilum; assembly: GCA_963965965.1. Classification (NCBI taxonomy): domain Eukaryota; kingdom Metazoa; phylum Chordata; class Ascidiacea; order Aplousobranchia; family Didemnidae; genus Trididemnum; species Trididemnum nubilum. The sequence continues at coordinate 784,605 of OZ014474.1, read as the reverse complement.
GGTCGGCCGGCCAATTAGGAGGTACTATGTAGTGAAAACTGAAAATCCTTGAAATTTTTCAACTATTTTTTTTGACTGAGGAAACGTACTGTAGAAAATTTTGGCCTTACAAATCATTTTTAATAATCGCGAAACGTGTTTAGCTATTGCGCGATGCTGAATGCAAGGACGCTATGTAAGCAAGCTGCGTATTGTTTATAGGCTGGTGGATGATGAATTCCACTGATTGCCCATAGAAGTTGCATGGAAAATAGACGACATCACTTCCTTGACGCGAATGCATAGAGGAAGTGCTGGGCTGATAGAAAATTGGCACTGAATGCAACTCATCCGCGAGGGAGGGAGTAGCTGCCTGTTACGCTGCTAATTTGATTGTTTGCTTCACGCGTGAAACTTCGTAGTTTTTGTTAATTTGAAGTTTTCGGTTTATAAAAGCGACGCGTGATTAGCGCTTATAAATGACGTATTTAATGCACTATAAAGTTGTTCTAATGCTGAAAGTGCAACAATGTTTTAGTGTTCGCTATTCTGAGATATGAAAGTGTTAGTCGTCTATTACATGAATCTGTTACCGTTTTATTTTTGTGACATCATAGGCTCCTGAACGCGATAGCGCCCCACCTCCTTCCAGCAGCGGTGGTGGCGGAGGGATGGACATGATGGCCGAGCTTCAAAAACGGATGCAGTGAGTAGAATTTTCGGCAAGCTTTGTTCGTGTGTGCTTTGCAAATTATGTTCTTGGAAAAGATTTTTCACGCCCATTGTTGTTGCTTGTTAATTTCGTCGCTTTCTGGTAGACACACGACATGCTTAGCGGCCACTAAAAACATTCAGTTTATTCGCATGTGCACGCTTTGGCAGTGTGTCTGGCTGTTTGGGTTATTGTTGTTACCACCCGGCTTTTTCCTGTGGTAGGTAGCACGCTGCAGCAGAAGTGCTGCACCACAGAACCCCGGCCGGACTAGAGAAGCTGGGAAAGCGGCCATTTTCACACCAGTTAGGAGTGGGCGCCCCTTCTCCACACAGGCAGGCACCGCTGGTGGGTAGTAGGGCACCCACTGGTCGCCTTTTACCACCCGCTTTACTATTTTGCCCCGAATGAAAGACGGGTCGCTTTTAAGCACGCACATTTCCTAGGGTGTATTTGCACTACTGCGTATGATTATTGTCAGGTTAGATGAGCATTAGCCAGTCATTGTGACGTTGATGTACTTCCGTAACCTGCACCTTTGTTTTGTATAAATTGTTCCAAACACGTATTGGTTAACGCGCACTCTGTGTTAACAGGGTTACTGATAGGGATGTGCCGAGTAATCGACATAGATAAAATATGGCCGATACTTGCCGATTCTTTGAACGTAATAACATTGCTAATTTTTTCCGATAAGATCCTTTTACATTTGTATTTTTAACCTGACAGAAAGAATTTTCTTTTTACGAAAGCGTTTACACACGTAACGAAAGGAAAAACTACAAATCGTAGAAAAAATCAAACAAAGAAGGTTTTTTTGCCGGAGCATTGCTCATTGTTTTTGCTCAGTTGTATATTGCGCAAGCACGATTTTGCTTTCAGTGTTAACACCTGCTTGTTTGCAAAGCGTTGTTTTAATCTAAACACGGCTCCCCTTAAAATAACTTTGTTCAGCATATATATGAAAGTTATATAATGATTAAAGAATCGCAGTCGGCATCGGAATCGGCATTTTAACAAGAATCGGCATCGGTATTGGCATCGGCAAAAATTTTGGTACCGGTACATCCCCAGTTACTGATAGTCTGCTTTGTTTTCGATTGTGCTACCGTTTGAAATATTAGCACTAAACTTCATCTGTCGAAGAAGTGGGTACGTCAAAACCGCCAGCGGAGTTGCGGGGCTTATACATTGTTTTCAGAATTCTGCCCCCTTCATTGCTCGGTTAAAAATGGAAACAAATAGTGTTGACCAGATTGCCTGAGTTTCTTTTTTTTTTTCAGAAAACGCAGACAAGCGGCCCAGGAACCTCAGCAGGTAAGATGCAACATCCTGCGTCAGTTAGCAATAGTTGAGGAGAACACCACTTGTGTGCTGTGTTTAAGTTAAATAGTTCGAATGAAAATGAGTTGATGTTTTCACAATGCCTTGTCAACTTCTATAGTGATTTGTGCTGCAGTGAGGATGTTGCTACAAAATATCCTCACAATTGAAGTAAAACGGACTAGCAAAGTTTTGCGTTAGATTAGGAAATTGTAATGGATTTTTTTAGCTAGGAGCATGAAATTACCACATGATACTTTGCTTTCTAATAATTCGCGACATATTGCGTAGGGTTTGAAGCCCTAATGAATACGATTTGTTAGCCGCGTTGCTTGCTTCTATTTTGGTCCCTTGCCTCTTAGATTAAATTTCTATTAAAAACGTTTATCGCTCACGTACTGTATATTACATACGGTGACTTTTTATTACTCGCCTTCAATAACAATTCACGCGTTAGCTGCCATACTTACGTTATCAACACTTAGCCAACCAAATCGGTAGAGAATGTTTTGGTTTGGCGTTCCAAGCTTATTCTTGAACATGACAACTTTGCCTTGCTGCCAAGTGTAATACCAAACCACTAGTTCTCTGTAGAATTTTTCACTTAAAGGGAAAATTTACTCATTCGCACGAATTAGCGTTATCGCAAAGGCTTGGGTTCAATCACCACCATCATGAAACTTTAACTCTTGCCGTTTGGAATTGGGTTGGCGTTAAGTATCGTTTTAGAGTTATTTTAAGGGCAGAGGTTTGGGTTCATGGTTAACTGAATTGCGGCAAGAGTAAGAGTTAGATTGAAAAAAAACAAACAAAAAAACTAGTCCATTTTTTCGGTAAACATTAAAAGCTCTCCGCATCAAAATAACTCCATCCGGACGCCGGGCTTTCAGGGGGGGGAAGGTCATTGTATGCGTTCATCGTAAGCACTGCAATATTTGTTATTCTTGAAACAAATACAAAACTAAGATATTTCAATTGTAGTAATGGATTGCCTGAAACAATACTTTGGTGAGGCGATAAGAATCGAAATTAACGAATAGATACAGTTTATTTTCGTTTATGTTTATTTATACGTTCTTTGTGGCCGAACAATCATGTATGATCTTTGGTAAATGCTGCGATGAACTGAAGTGAAAGTAAAATATTGTTGCAGAACAAAGCTTGTTTGCATAATTGCGTGCAAGGTTTTGTTTGCTCACGTTTATAAATTTATTTTTTGTGGTCTCCTTAAGGGTGCGTTTAGAACGGGTGCAAACCAAAACAAAGGGGAAAATCGGCATCATCGACAACTTTAGAGAGTAGGGGACAAAAATTAAATAGACGTGGAGAAACTGCTGGTTCTGTTTCATGCAAAGCAACATTCGCGCGCTGTACAAGTCGTTGTGAATCACCTCAGTTTGTCTTGTTCGATTAATATTCACTTTGCTTCCCAAATTTTTAAGTGCCTTAAACATATTGTTTTTCATTCGGAACTTTAACTGGAATGAAAAGTACCGTAAACCGTTTCGTAATGACTTTTTTTGACTTGGCAGCGTAATTGCTCTGCCATGCTTTGGCTAATTCCAACACATTTAGTGCCAACACCCCTTCGCCTACGTTCCCGCGGTATTTTGTTTCCTTTAGCTGGGATACAAAACTTTGACTTCAATGTTTATCGATGATGATGTAACCATGACGATTACTTGTTTTTAGGACACTAATAAAGCTCCATCGAGCGCCCCCGCGCCAGCCCCAGTGACGAAACTTACCCCATCTTCTGGAGGTGAGTACCACATGATGCCGAAATCTTTTGCAAGCGCTTGGAGGTTCGGTATCTCTGCTCTGAAACATGAGTCCGCTATTATGTGTACCTTTTCCTTGCACTACAGGGAGACATTCAGGTTGGGCTGCAGTAATAAGAACATGTTGTTTTGGAAGAATCGCGTTTGTTCATGACTTTCGCTCATCCGCGTCGTAGTTTTACCACATTTTGAGTTCGTCATTAATGTTCATTCTGTTCGGTAACAATTTGTTGTCAAACCTTCTGATGCTAAAGTTATGTCATTTTGTCGAGGGCGCCATGGCCATAATGCAATCCTCTGCCTTTACGCTAGATTCGAGACAGCAATAGTTTATTCGCTCACAATGCCAAAATGGAAGTGAGAATTCATTCCAAGAGCTATTATCTTTCAATTATTTGGTCATAAATAATGTGGTTGAATCAATATGCCTTGAAAAGAGTAAATATAGAACTAAACATTGCGCTGGCTTTTACGAGCATTTGTTTTTAATGCAGCGCTATATTTATCGATGTCGAAACTAATTGTCTCGTGTATATTATTTGCGATCATCTGGTGTGTCCTCGGAAAAAGAGTCTGCCATTGATTTCGTAGATGTGGGTTTGATTCCCAGTTAGCTGAAACAAAAGTCACTGTTGGGATTGACAGTTCTGTGCTTAATGTTCGTCATCAAACCAGGACCAGTGTGAAGCCTCCACCGAGTGTGGTGGGTGGATGGGCAGGTGGTAGCCTGCCTCGAAGACCGAAAGGTCTCTTCACTGTCTCCTGGTGAGACAAGCTGCTACAGTAAATTAGTAAGTAGTATAAGCTGATCGAAACACGTTTAATGGAGTCCCAACCTGACTGTAATTTCATCAAAACTGATTTTTAGCGACCGAAAACAAACGCCCATCATGGCAGAAGAACGCCACTCTCAACACTCCCAGTTCAGTTAGGTGAGTTATTGATTGCTAGCAACACTATGTCAAAATCTCGAGACGACAGCCATACGCTTTCGCCTCTCATCAGATGTTTTTATGTTCAAATTTTTTAGGAGAAATAGTAACGCTTCCGAAATAGGGACTTTACGAAGACCTTCGTTTGTGGCGCCAGCGTGAGTATTGCCGGGGTAATGTTGTTGTTGGAGCATGTCGATATCGAATTATTTTTTCCTTTTGCCGATTCTTTGAACTTCCAATCTTGACCGTTCTTATGTCAGTATCGTAGCCTGTGATTCGATTTGAATTGGCACTTAAAAGTAAGGTTTCACTTGTTTAAAGAGGTATTAGTCAAAGGTCAATTGATCATATTATTAGCCTTTGAGGAATGAAGAAAGATTTGTTCGAGTGTTTCTTTTACCACCACTCATGTATGCTAATGAGACATGTGATTTTTGATGCATTGTGTTTGAACCGCACCTTCGACGTTTGTGCGACCGCGGCTGGTGGTGAAGAGGTAGCCAACTTTGAGTGCATGAGTTGCGAGCCATCTCATTCCAAACGCTCGTATGATTTACCTGTTGATATGAAAAACTCACTCGCAAAGTCTGGTATGTTGCCCAACGCATTGCTCGGTTGCTCATATCAAACGAGCTCGGCATTAGATGATTTGTGTCATTGCAGCGGCATTTGATGATATTCGACCTGTCGGCCACCATCTAGCCTGGTCTTAGTCATCGGCACCGCAGCTCATATTTCCGGAATAACACTTCTATTGGTGTACAGAGCTGAAAAATTTCAATTTGTAATCCAATGCAAATGCTATTTTATTTGGTAACCGTTGCACATAACTCTCTCCAATGATTTCACAATAAAGTAACATCATTTTGTCAGAAAAGAAGTAACGGTTGTCGTGCAAACTAACTTAGGGTAGCAATATTCGTGATACTGTTGTGTACATGGTTTTATGACTCAATAGTGGAGTTTGTGAATGAATTGGTGTTGAATGCGCTGAAAAAACATTGCAAAACCTCGCGTGCAATGAAGTGTAAACCAAGTGGCAATTAGAAACATAAAGATGAGCGTTGTGCAGAATCTGAGACTGTTGCAACGTCGACTACGCTGCGATTATTTTAATGTCGCGCGGCAACTGCGACGTGGCGATGGATACAAGGCGACTGAAGCTTCGTTTTACAACATTCCTAATCTCATTGTCTGGGACCTACTCGCGCTCTGGTCACGTTGAGCGTCCTTTGATGAGGCGCTTTAAATATCTAATTATCTATGCTTGGTGGCTTTCAACAGGCACTAGATTCAGCTGAAAAGAAGACTAAAAAGCTGGAAAACTTTGGTCATGTTCAACTCGTAGCACCTTGACTGGTGCGCATTCGTCTAACTCTAAACAAAGGATAGCGCCACCGTCGATTTCACGTGACCGGAAGATAAAAAAATGAACAAAATTAACCAATAAACTAGCTGTTGTAGCACTGAATTGTTGCCTGCTTAAGTGTGGTTGATTTACTAGCGTGGATTTTTATGTTTTTGTTGAATCGCACTTCGTAATCAGTCGGTGTTTCTTCTAATTTCAATCAGTACTTTTCTTATTTCCCACCTTTTTAAAGACTTCTTTCAAAAGGTGTTGGTTTTGTTAATTGCAGTGAAACATATTTTCTCCCGCGGACCGTTTGGTGTTGTCTGCTCCTTTTAGATGATTTTGGAATGTGGATATTTGATTTTACCGGCCAGTTGGTCGAGCGGTAACGCGTTCGTCTCTGGAGCGGAAGGTCTGAGGTTCAAATCTCGGGCCGGTCAAATCGGACACAGTGTTGCCAACGGCTCGCCACCGCTGCCACATTTCTTCGATAGGAGCTGTGTTGCCCGGGCGCAATGACGCGGGGATGGGCCCCGCCAACTCGTTACACGCTTCGGCGTATTACAGCGAGTATAATGAAAGATTTGATTGATTTGATATTTGGTTTTTGCAATTTCGAAGAAAATCGTAATAACATGAAAACAATCGTTGTTATTCCTCAAATACGTTATTCCACCTACGAAATTTCAGCATACAGGAAGTTGTCGGGGCGAACTAACTTGTTTTGTGCTTTTCAGTAAGAAGTCGTCAAGCAGCGGCGGAGGAGCAGACATGGATCACCTGAAGCAGGTGAGATATTGGGGTGATCATGTTACGTCAACAGATCATCTTCGTAATCGTAAATTTACTCTTAGTGAGGTACCATGTTTGGCCGAGTTCATACTGCTCTGAAATCAGCTGTTCATGCTGTGGGAACTCGAAGCCGGTCCGGTCCCACTGGATGGTGGAGCTAGAAACAATCTTCTGCAATAAAAATGCAAGTCAATAAAGAAACACAAATAACGCGCTGGAAAAATGTTCCATTTAGCTTGACCTATTTGTTTTTAGCGGTGTAGTGACCGCCTCTTGAGTGTTCAGTCTCCTTTCTGAGTGTTGAATGTTGATCGTTTGCGATAGACTTTTTTCGAGAGTCCGTCCTATAGTTGTTCAACATTAGCCAGAACGGTATTGTAGCATTGGGGAGTACAGTGCCATTGGTGCGGATGGGTTTGTACGTGTGGCGTGTCGTGAGTACAAGCGTCGTTCGATCCCCCTGGAACACAGACCCGAATAATTTTGATTTATGAATATAATTTGCTCGACAGAGAAATTGAAATTCATCTTTCAAACCTGTCTTTGCTGGTTTTGATTCCAATCTAAGCTGGAGATTTCCTCGGACCCTCTAGTTCTTAATACTAGCGGTTTGTGATTGCGAAGCGCTTTTTTAATTCGATTCTTGATTTTCCAGGAAATTTTAACTGAAATGAGAACAGAATTGCGGAAGGTGAAGGAGGAGATTATTGAAGGTTGGTGGATTGCGGAGGTCGCCTGTCGCAGACGGCTGCTCCATGAAACTAGGTTACAATGTTTTCGTCGCTGGTTGCAGTTCAACTGCGGAGAGGCTTTGTGTCGGAATTTTCCTAAATTTCAGGAGATTACCACGTATTAAAACATTAAAAATTAAACTTGCAAAACCCAACTGTCAGTTTCACCCATTGATGAGATCATCAGGGGAAATCTAAATTAAAAAGTCTCTGGTTAGGCGATTCTCTGTAGTTGCTTACCACAGTTTCCGGGCATAACCGACCCGAGTTTATAAAGTTTTTCATGTTGTTGTTTTGAACTCTAATTTGTCTAGCCTCTAAGTCTACCATTATATTCCTCTCTATGACCCTCGCGAAAAAGCGGACAATGCAGATAAAGACTACGTTTTTGCCAGACTAACCGTATTGGGAGGGAGAGCAGGAAGTAAGAGTGCAAGGGACATTTTCATCGTATTCCGATAATATTGCTACTTTATGGAGCGGACCTAATATACTTCGCAAATATACAAAAAAAGACCAGCCTAATTAGGGACTTCATGGTCATAGAAAGAGTCAAAATATGCTTGGAAGTTTTATTTTGATTATTTATGTACTAAGAATAAAGAGGAGGAAGCTGTGCTACGTCATCAAGTTCTCTATGACTTAATGTAAATTACGTCTTTGCTTTTAGCTTTAAGAGAAGAGTTGAGGAAGTGAAACGGGTCAAGTGCTTCTCCGTTACGGAATCCATTTCATTCTGCCCTAATTTCGTTCTTAGCTTTGAAAGCAACCACAAACGCAGGAATTTTGTCGACCGGTTTGGATTCGCTGACTGATGATATTTTATGCAATTTTTTAAATCATTTACGTAATCAATAGTATGACGTCAGCTGTAGTTATGAAGCTATTTGGACGAATTTAGGGAATATTTGTAGCATTTTCCGCATTTTTATTCTTGCTTCGCCTCTACACTTTGTGGTGTCTTCTGTATATTCTTAGACTTTCTATTCACGAGCTACTCGTGAGACCTGGTCAGGCGCCTTTCAGTTGAATCTTTAAAATTTTATTGATTGTGAAGTTGGTAACTTTCAGCTTTCAAATGAAGCCTCCACCGTATGTGGTAGACAGGTGCACATTCAGGACCGTTTAGAGGGCGGGGTATAGAGGTTATGAAGTACCCAGGCCCGAATTTTTTTGAATGTCCAGCACAACGGGTTAAGCTTTTAATACAAATATTGTGAAATGTTGCGGAACACGATTGGCGTAACTCGCAGCCGATTAGGTGTGGAGACCTTTTTTTTGTCTTCACCCTAAATCCGAACTGAAAAATAGTTGGTCGTTTGAGGAGTGTATTTCGTTTGGGTTCTGTACCCGGGATTTCTCTGAACGGCTCTGGAAAGAGGTCGGCTTGACTCCCTTCGCTGTCGCCTGGCCAAGACCACTTGGTATTTGAATACGTCCATTACTATTCCTGATTAGCAAATCAAAAATTATCGTAACTCTCTGCTGAGGCTAACGTAGGACTTAGACGTTTGAAAGCCGCCTGGCCGGTCAGTGGTGTTACATAAATGCAGTAATATTATTGTACTTTTTTATAATCAAGTGTTTATATTTGTGTTATCACTTCTCTGATGAGGTCTAATCAATCAGAATCATAAAAACGTACCTTGCACTTAACACTGGTTGTGATGAGTTTAAACGTGTCTTCATCGATACATAGAATTAGTTGAATATGCCGCTTAAACTAATTAGCTTAACTTTGGTCAATTTTGACTAATCTTGAGTTTTGCTTCGTAATTTTGTGGAACTTCTAAACCTCAGTAGCTCCACGTATCGTTTATCTGTGACAAGTTGTTTTCTAATTCGTATCCATCCCTTGGGATTGGGTGCACTGTTTTTATGGCTGTACTTTTCATTTATTCTGCACTAATCATTGGAAACTTCAAAATAATCGATGGTACCGGTATGTAACATTGTAAATTAGATACACTGTCTTAGCAGCTCACTCCACTGAACTCCTTTGTGTAGTGCAAATGACCGACAAGCGCAGAATGAGGTCTATCGGACCAATAATGTAAATACTTGCACAAGTCGTTTTCGGCCGTGATAAAATTGTCCGATGAACATCAAAATTGTTAGTTCTTAGTGGAACATGAAAGATGAATCGCAGATTTTAATGTTTTTGCTGTCAAAAATATCGTTATTTCGGTTGTCAGTTAACGTTGAGCATAGCTGTACGAAATCCAGGATTTTTGTTTACGTGTTTCTTGTCTTCGTGCAAAGCGGGTGCCACGCCTCAACCCTACTTCGTACTTTAGGTGTTACTGTCGCGCGAAAACGCTGCCTGTTGGTGACGTCACTGAATAATCTTTCGTACGTGTAGTGTTCTAATCATAGCACTGCTTTCAATCGGTGTAGTAATAAACTAATGTAACTGGCATGTTGCGGGTGTGAAGACCATTAATCAGAATTAGTTTTTTCACCAAGTTGTTTCGGTAAGGAGACAGCAAAGATACCTTTCGGTCTTAGAGTCAAGCTGCCACTCGTCCTACACACACTGTGGACTGTGTGGAGGCTTTAGTGTTCCTTTTTGTTGCCGAACGTAAAGCAGGGAAGCTGTGACTACCAATTTTTATAGTATTTGGTATCACCCGACTGGGAATCGAACCAGCGTCTATCGTTTGAGTAGCAGACGCTCCAGTCTAGACACTCGACAACTGATTGGTAAAAAAACAGATGGAATACCAAAGAGCATCTTGCTTTAAGAAGTAGGTGTGCTCAAGAAAAATATACGTTTGAAATGACAATGTTTGAAAGATTCAATCCCTTTAGAAATGGATTTAGTGGTGCGCCTTTTTTGGTCCACTGATCCACATTCATCCATTTCGACAATGCAATAGTGGCGCAGTTATCTTCGATGAAAACGGGAAAGAGTGTTTTTTGTATCACTTATCAGAGCAGGCGTTGGTTCAGTGGATGCCCCGGACACAACCACCACGGGTTAGTTGCTTTTAGTTCGTTGATTTAATTTTCCATCGAACGAAAAGTACTGAAGATAATTGTTAATTTCGAAACCCGGTGCACATGTGGCACGCTATTGTATACTTTGTTTATTTTCACACGCTGGTACGCGACTGAAGACACGTGTACCAAATTTTTGTTTCAAATAAACGATAAGCTCTGATTTTAGCCACGCATTAACCATGCCTGCGTTTCAACATTCGCAAGAATCCAAACAATGAACTACAGACAACATTCGCAAGAAACCAAACAACAATAAATTACAGAATCACCAAGTTAAACAATAGGCTAAGTACAAGGCACAGCTTATACGAAAAAAAGAAAAATTTCGCCAATTAAATCCACTATTCAGCTTATCACTTCAACTTGGTCCGAAAAATCTTTGGCTAACCAGCCGCTAACTCAGTTTCTCTAAATGATAAACCACTGGATATTATTGATAAGTTCAAGATATACCAGAGTGAAGCTCAATATTTTACCCATTTTTTGTTAAGAATAAAAGCAAAGATGAATGAACTCAATAGATCTCTACAATCAGTAGCAAAGCATGAATTCTGTGCTGATAAATATTTAAATAGTTTGATGGTTTGGTCCAGAAATAGAGCCGAAAACATTTGCAACTTATGACAAATCAAATCTGAAAATCCATATAAGAATATACTCGGTAAAAATGAACTCGAATCGTCGGCAATTAATGATCTTGAACGAAATACTTTTAACAAACGCAAATCGTAAACCATGGCACACAAACAAATATTACTAACCAAAAAGCAAAATTTAAAATTAGGAAAGCAAATTACACTTGACCTATCCACTCCGTATGCATGCCCACACCCATGCTAAGCTCTTCGATGGTTGTGGAGCAGAAATTTTTATACAAAACGTTTTTTCCTGCCCATGTTGAAAAGATCACAAACAACAAGATCATGGTTCGGTTCCGCTGGACGCTCAAAGCGGAAACGTGTTTTCTTCAAAATAGGTCAAAATGAAACCGCTGCAGAGGTAGGCTGGCTGTTGTTGGAACTAGAACCTATCAAAAAAATGTAGCCCTCAGCGAAATCGAATCCATGACATTTTGCCAACGAGTTATCGACACAACCTTGCTCGGTTTTGGTAGTGTTAATAAAATTTGCGTATAGGCCTGCAAATTCCAGTTTCTTCTGCCGCTTAGCCTACAACCCTGCACGTCCAACATTACGGGTGCTCAAAAATAATAAAGCACTCAAAATTAATCACGGATACCCAAGAGAAGCTGACCAAAGCAAAACAGCACAAAAAATAGGTCAATACGATTTTAAATCTATCACTTCTAGTAGGTGTCCGTAACCTTAGTGTGCTACATTACACCACCTTTCAAGTGTGAATGTATCGTGGTGACGTCACCAATAGTCCACATTGAGCCTACAAGAAGGATTTGGTTACAGATATGCAAAAAAGGTGCCATGGATAGTCAAATTTGATATCAAACGGTCAAATACAATTTCAAAGCATTACTCAACAAAACGTTTAAGTTAGCAACGAGATCGGTAGACTGAAGTCATTCGCTGGCATACGCATACGTGGAAATAGGTGCAAAGGCTAATTTAGTCAATGATTAGTAACTAAAATAAGGAAGTACAATTCACACAGCCCAGCTACGTAGCCAAAGCCGCGATGCACTTCATGTGTTAGATCGGTCACAAAGCACGACAAAAAGTTTCATTCAATCTCAAAAACGAAGCGGAATTGACTTGTAGCTAAAACATAATGAAAGCAGGAGTATTGAAATTTCAGAGCTTAAAAGAAGACTTAAGGGTTGTTCCAATATATTTCAACAAATGCCAAACACCCTGGGTTGGAAAAATTATATAAATCGCTTATAGATTATCTGTATAGGATGACACAAGCTGTATAAAAACAAAATTTGAAATCTGACTGTCCGTTAATGAGATATCGAAAATCACCACTAGATGTCAGATGAGAGTACGTAAAAGTACAATAATTAATTTTGAAGCCCTGACTTATGACAGAAAGTTGGTTTTTGTGTCAAAATATATGTTTTTGGGAATGGGGAATCTAAATTTGGAGTTTAATTAAAGGCGGTGAATCATCCAGCCAATTCCGGTGGTTTACAATAGCTAAAATTGAACTATAATTTTTGATAATTTTTGTTTTAATTTTGGGAGTGCGGTTGCCAAGATATTCAACAAATACAAAAAGATACCCCTCGAAAAAAATTTTTGGAAACTCTGAGGTTTGTTCTTCCCGCCAAAACCACAGTTCTCTATACTCTCTCTAATCTCTAAACTAAACTCTAAAATACAAAACCTACTGTGGTTTTGGCGGAAAAAACAAAACTCAGAGTTTCCAAAAACTTTTTTCGGGGGATATCTTTTTGTATTTGTTGAATATTTTCGCAACCGCACTCCCAAAATCAAAACAAAAATTATCAAAAATTATAGTTCAATTTCAGCTATTGCAAACCACCGGAATTGGCTGGATGATTCACAGCCTTTAAGACTAATTTTGCTATAAAATTATGTTTAATAGTTTTTTTTAGGTTTTTGGGGGTAAATTAACGTCAAAAATTGGGAATGAAGAATTAAATAAAATTTTGAAACAAAAATATTTTTGGGTGGTACAAACGTTGTTCTTTCTTTTTGATAAAAAATTTAGGATGACAATAATTAGCAACGTGTGTAAACAGAACAATTTGTTTGCTGTTACATCACAGCCTGACCATTTAGTTGCCAAGGCACTGCAACAAAAACTGCTCATAAAAATTTCTTCATTTAAGTGAAATGAAAGTATGGATACGAAGAGACAAATTTTGAGTATTTTAGTTTCATACAATGCAGCCGAGCAAACAACAATACAGCTGCACGTAACATGTAATGAACATTAGTAGAGTTTTGGCAACAAATTATAAATAGCACTATGTTGATCTTGCTTACTAATATAATAAATGCTAGTCAATCACAAGATTGGTGTCATTGCTGCAATGGTGTTTAGTGCATTTTTGTTATAAAATACAATTTTAATCATTGCAAAATCTTTATACAGGGTGTTTCAAAAGTAACATACCAATACATGGTATTATTTCTATAATATACCGGTATGTTTTGTTTTTTTTTGAAACGCCTTGTGTACACCTTTTAACTAATTTAGCTCAAAAATATCATGAGCAAATATGTTGAATGTTGATGCAAATGATAAAATAATATACACGTGGGTTCATCTCCAAATCATTGCTACTATATGCAGTACTCAAATTGTAGGGGAGACTCGTCCCCCCATCGAGATTTGAGCGCTGGATGATTAGACGAAAAAGAGCCACCCAGCACGAATAAATCCTAGAAATTCCGGCAGAATATAGTCCCGAATTGCGGTGAAAACCTTTTTTGGTCTTTATTCAATTACGGCGACAGCATGGCATAATTTTCACTAAAGTGTTTTCTCAGGTCAAATGCGTTTGGTCAAGGCTGCCAAAGCGTCCCCCAATGTGTTGCCAATGGCTCCCTACTGCTGCTCCATTTCTTCGAAAGGAGCAGTGTTGCTTGGGCGCAATGACGCGGAGATGAGCCCCGTAAACTCATTACATGCTTTAGCGTATTACAACGAGTATAAAGAAAAATTTGATTTTGATTTGATAAAGTTAAATGACAATTGAAACCACATGCACAAAAGAATATCAAGGTGCTGGAGGAAAACAGCACAACTAAGCACACTCAAAATTACTTAATACATGAATATTGACCAACGGGAGTAAGCAATTAAAATATTTCATATGGTATTTTTTAATAATTTCTTTGTTGTCGCCTGCATCTTTTTCATAATGAGCACAATTTAAAAAGTTAATCCTTATAACATTGAGATGCAAACTTTAATTGACCTTATTTATTAAATCAATACTATTAACAGTCTAGGTTTATTAATTTTTTTCAGTTATTTGATAACTACTGCGTAAATTTTTAATGAATGGCCAAAAAACTTGAACATTTTTGCTCTAAAAATACCTAAAAAAATTAAAATATTCTGCATGCAAGCTCTAAAATAATGCATGCGAAATTGGTGAAAATGATCAAAAGAACTTTGATTAATTTTAGTTAGCACTTTTTATAACCTAATTTGCACAAGCAATCACTAATTGATATCATTTGATGAAATATAATCATAAATATCATTCATGGCAACTAACTCATAATGAAGCACTGGAGAGAATGATCTCTGATTATTGCTCAATAAGGTAAATTGCTTGATTCTGATACTTAGACCAGCCATATTTTTGTTGCATAATTATGAAACAACTGTAATTGTTTTGAAACAGTCAATATTTTATTCATACAGAGCAACCAAAAATTCAAACTTTGAAAAACAAAGTACGAATTTTTGGAAGCTTGTTTCAAAAAATACGGCATAGGTGATGAAGACTACAAATGTCATGAAAAAACGAAAAAGCAATGAAAAATGTGTGTTGTCAAGACTTTAAGGCATATTTGTTTTTTTATTTCGTGCAATCCTTCATTCCCATTTTTGGGCCTCAATTTAGCCCCCAAAATTAAAAAAAAAACTTTAAATAACAGACTTTTCTGAGAAATTATCATGAAAATAACCTGAAATTATGATTCCTTGCCCCCAAAAACATGTATTTTGATACAAAAAACCGAGCCAATATCACTAGTAAAACTCATAAAATCTAACTTAAAAATCTTTCGTACTCGCGTGTGCCATCTAGTGGTGACTTTCAGTATCTTTGCAACCACTGGACTGATTAGAAAATTTTTTTTGTAGGTTGACCAGTACGCCAGCCTCTATCTATAAAATAGTTAATTGACTTTTTTCCAGAGGTTGGGTATAAAAATGCTATAATTTTTTTTGAAATATAATGGAATAGCCCTTAAATCGACAATACAATTTCATTTTTGACCCACCCCACTATTTAAAATTACTTCATATCTTGGCCAGGAAACAGCGGAGACTTTCGATCTTCTAGTCAAACTGCCACCTGTCTACCGCACACCGCGGAGGCTTCACACTGTCCCTTTTTAATGCTGAACGTCAAGCAGGGAAGCTTTGAATACCAAGTTTTAGTCTTTGGTTGATCAAACCAGAAATTAAACCCAAGTCTGCAATCAATCAAGTGAAAAGTGTTTTCTGCCTATTACAAATAAAATACGTCAGCTTTTCACAAAAATAGCTACTCGACATAAACCTGTTACCCAAAAACATGTGCTCAATATCATTTCAACAGCCTCAGAAAATGCGGGAACTTTACACGTAAACCTAACCACTTTTTCACGACCAAGAGCGAAAGCCCTGCGATGTTGAATATTTTTAGTTTGAAAAGGCAGTGTGTCATAAAACGAAGCTGAAGTGTGTAAATAAAAAAAAATTACTACGTAAATATACCGCTGACGAACCATCTGCTGTGGTCGTCAGACACCAATAAACATTTTAACAAATATCAGCCTTTAAACAGAACTCAAAATCATCCAAGGAATCATAGAAGGCTGTGCCCCACTGACTGAAACGTCAACAATCGCCTGTCGTTAAAGATCGGGTCAATTCTCACGCGAGCAAAAATTTCACGACTTCATAAAAATTAATACGTGACTGGCGCAGACATTAAAGTCGGGCAGCGTGCCACAATGTTTGGTGCTACGTTGAGTGCCACTTTGAATCCCTGGAGTGCCATTCATTAAATTTTTATAAGCCAGTCTGGAAAATTAAAATTCATTGGAGAAAATTAATATGTGGTATAAAATTATAAAACCTACACGAATCCCAAATACGAACATACGAAGATTCTGGCTAACATGAAACCAGCAGTAAAAAGGGTTCAACAAAAAGTTTTAACAGAGCAAAATGAAAGCACAGGCTAACCTGTCAATACACGATTAACTGCACGCAGCATAAATTTGCATTAAGGCAGACACAACTTAATTAAAAGTTTATTTTCGCATCCTGTCTTCCGTCACTGAAACTGCAAAGCGTTACTGAAAAAGCAGTGAAACGATATGCAGTGGAATGACGTCATAACTTTCAGTCTCATCAGCAGCCCTCGTGATTAACGAGGGGTAGGAAGGGCTCTTCGATGCATTCTTCCCCCTTCTGCTGGTAGCACGCTTTGATACCTTTATACAAGGCATAAATATGCAAGTCTATCCCAGCGCTTTCTGTCGACTCACAGGAAAGCCACAGCGACTTTCGGAAAATCATGATAGCTTCGTCAGGACGTCGTAACGCTAAAAGACACTCGCCTATTCCGCTCAGTGAATGATTGTACGTCATAACGTTACCTATAGTGAGATACTGTGACACCTTGTTGATTGCTTTGAGCGCTCGCTTGTAATAAGTTAGCGCTTCCAAATGCTCCTTATCCTTCTTTACGCAGTTACCGAGCTGCATGTAGTTCGCCGCTTTTATCTCCATTCGTTTTGCGTGGACTTGAGGATCGGACAACGCCGGGTGCAGGACCTTCTCCACCGCCGTCTGACGTCGCGACGCCGTCTGGAAGACGTCGGCCATCATCATCTGGAAGGTCTCCGCCAACTCTTCGGCATCGGGGGCCTGGGGCTTGGGGATGCTCTTGAGGAGGTATTGTTCTCTTTCAAACTTTACTTTAGCCTCTTTCCACAGCCCCATACTCTTCAAAACCATACCCATGTGATGGTAGCCGTTGATTATAACGAAGTCGTATGGATCATGAGCAATAACAGCGTTTTCAAACGGTCTTACTCTTTGCAATGTCTCCAAGGCCTTTTCGGGGTTGCCCTGCTCCTTATAACTCTCTGCAATCATGATGATATCCTTGGCAATTAATGATTCGAGATTTAACTCATTCGACGCCTCCTGCCTCAGTTTAATGGCACGCTCCAGCTGCTGGTGGCCTTCTTCATAACGACGCAGTTTCAACAAACAAGCTCCAACGGTCGACAGCCAGGATGCGATCTGCATCGGAGCCAGTTGTCGCCGACTTAAAATAACCCGATCCTCGACACCCACGTTGTCTTGAAGGAAACCCCACGCTCTATTCCAGTTGCCAATCTCCATGAAGCAAATCCCGGCCGCGTTTAGCGACTCTGCCACAAGAGGGTCAACATCGTGGTTCAAAGAAGCTTTCTTCGACAGATCAACAGCATCCTCCAACTCTTCAATCCCAAGCGGTCCTTTTTTCATTTCAGTGAGGCTCAACCCAATGACCAGGCGAAGTTTCACGGCAAAAAACTTGTTGGTTAATATAAGCGTTTTATAATCCCGGTCCGGTTTTCGTAGCAGCTTCATAATATCCTCGAACCTCTTCAAACGCAGAAAACATTCGGAAAGCAAAACAACACATTCCGCATATTCATTTGATTGGTCATATTGGAGATCTTTATACGTCTGATGCGCGCGACTCAACGATGGAAGGGCGTCAGAGGGCGATTGCATCATTAGTGAACAGTAACCCACTTTCGTAATGACAACAGGAATGCTCAGCGAAAGCTTGGTTCTATTTGTCACTTCCAGGTATCGAACCAAGGTTTCAAAATGCTCTCTCGCTTGTAAGACCTGGCCCAAGCGCTCGTAGGAACTTCCCAGTAGGTATAAATAAGGACCTCTGTAGGGACTGTTTGATTTCTTCAGCTGCATGTTGCAGTAGTTGATACAGTCGTCATATAAACGCAGGTGGAAGCAGGTTTTAGCATATACGAGTCCTCCATACTTGGAAAAGAAGCCGGCGGTTCGGCAAAGTGATTCGCGGTCTCCTGTTTTCAACCATCGAGACAAATCTTTGTACAAACACCACGCGGTCCAGAAATACTCGATCAGACTTTTCTTCCCAACGGCAGCAAACAAATCGTTGATCTCAGCAGCAGAGACAAGCTCGGTGGATTCCTCGCGAACTCGCCTGCGATTCTTCAAGCACGTTTTTAATCGCATTTCATTGGCAACAGATATGAAATACTTGAGTTGGTAGGCATACTTTTCCGCGACCAACTTATTCCGTATTAACTCGCTCACGACGCCGTAGTTTGACGACGCTTGTACGTTGTAGAGCCTGCCCAAGGCGTAGGTAAGTACGGTGGTTCCCTGGTTAATTATGTAAATTGGGTCAAGGTTTGTGTCGCAAATCTTTTTACTCCCCAGGCACTCAAGAGACTTTATGTGGTCGAGTTCGTTGGACAACTGCGCAACAAGACTGGCGTGAGGCGTGTGCTGCACAGTGCGCCATATCTGCTTGCAAACTGTTTCCACATAGTCTCCATACAAATCAGTGTCCCCATACACAAAGCAAGTCTTAGTCAAGTTTTCGGTCATGGTGTACCGTGCTGAGGCATTGTTGGGTCGGTCAGTGACTTTGAGCATTTCAACGAAAGGCATATCTGGTGACATCATCCATGGAATTGACATCAAGCCTGGGAAAGAAAGTCCTGGAGTCGCCACTGTGTCAACGAGACCAGAGTTGGGAGAGTTCTTCAGATCTTTTAGTGATGGGATTGCTCCGTTTGATGCATCCGTTTCTCCCAAGCTGACCAAAATCATGTTGAAAAGGGTTGTGAACCAGTGAAAGTAGTTCTGCACCCTTTTTGTATCATGTCTGTGCTGCGAACCTCGTTGTAGCGTTATCATATATTCAAAGAGCGAATAGGGAGTTATCTCATTTCGAGCCAAAGCCCCAATTCCAACAATGGCAAAGTCGCAGGGAGGTTTCCCCAGCAAACCCATGCATGCTTTGATGGTGTCAGACATCAAAGCGATCATGTCTGCAGTAACAGTGGTTTGAATGGCCTGAACTTGAGTTACTTTGCGCTCCTCCAAATCTCTCAACTCCATACCCTTTGCTCCTTCAGTGACAACGACCATATCTTTCAGTTTCTCAACAATTTTCTCACGAAATTGTCGCACTTTTTCGACTGCTTGTTCAGACAATTCCATCAGGGTGGGACGCTTACTTTTCACTCCAGCTCTACGGAGGGTCCCTGAGTACAATCGCTTTAAATCAGCTCTTATCTCCTCAGCATTAGTAGTGTCACGTAACAGAGCGGCATGGTACATGATTGCGCTCTGCACATAACAAGTCTTGTCATCGTTTCGATCTCGCATTAGGTTGGCAATTTTGTGAAAGAGTTTCCCAGTCTTAGACAGATCTATCTCCCTGCCATTTGGGTAACAAAGCTTCTTCAGTTTCTTTGCCAATTTCTCTTCTTCTCGTTTCATTTTTCGATCCATTTTTATACAAACTTGTTAAAATATCAACACATAGTTAACATAACTGCAACACTGTAAATAAAAAACAAACAAACAAACAATGTAATTACATATATACTGTATACCGAAGTGCATTTATATACTGTATACCAAAGTGCATTAACAAGGATCCAGCTAGGGACCGACTCTGAGTCTTTAAGTCAACCTTCCAAGTGCCACTGGTCTAACACCCACAGGATGGTGAAGCTTTACGCTGCCCCATTTACTGCTGAACGTAAAGTAGGAAAGTTGTGGATACCAATTCTTATATTCTTTTGTCTGACCCAACCGGAAAATTACACCGAGTTCACTGTTTCAAACGGAGCTGCTCTATCCAAGTTAAAGAGTTTTTTTGCTCGGTTTTTACTCCAAAAATTTCCACAGATCTAAAGACTAACTTGTCCTAATTTGAGCTTTCTACAACCTTCCACTCCAGAGACATAATGGTTCAGATTTCCCTTTAAAAAGGCTTTTTCCTTTACAAATCTGGCAAGGCAAGAGTTTCCAATTAGAAACTCTTTCTCTCTATCTTGATTGCCCACTTTTCCGTGAGGGTTGTTGCAGTGGCAGCAGCTTGAGATAAAGCATCACACTTTGTGGTCTTTCATCACCTCCATCATTTCCCATGGGTGAAGTCCCAAGCGATTCCATTAAAAATTCTCAATGTAATTGCCAAATTGGTCCATCTAGTTCTAGGTCGTCCAATTGGTCTTTTCTCATTTGCTTTGGCAAGCAAAGCTTGTTTGGGGAGTCTTTCCTGAGGTTTTCTGCTAACATGGCCAAACCATCTAAGCTGAGATCTTTGAATTCAGCGAAGTAGTTGTACAGAGATTTTCGAATCTCAGAGTTATGCACCTTGTCAAATAGTGTAACTTTTTCGATTCTTCGTAAAAACCTCATTGGAACGACCGACGCTCGCGTCGCGCGTTCCTCTGTTTTTACTGGGCCATTTTCCAACTAACGAGTGCGAAATTTCAAACTTTTGCTTATAACTCGAGAACGGTGGGGTCTAGCTACATGAAATTTGGACTGCAGTTTTAGATTAATGAGTTGTATGTTTGTACCAAATTTCGAGGCAATAGGTCACGTGACTTCGGTTTTAGAACCCGAAAACCCCTCCGCAAGTTTAGCGTAAAAAGCGGTCTCAGTCAAAAACGGCCTTAAGTACGGCAAAAAATATTTCATAGGGTTGTATGTCTCAAGATACCCTTTCATCCCAACCAACCCACTTTTGGCCGCGATGAGGTTTATTTCTTTTTTTTTCCTTTTTTTTCTTCCTAATTTTTGTACGCTCTTCTTCTCCTAAACCACAAAACATGGAAATCTAATTTTTGTGTAAAGTTGTTGAGCTGCAAATGCAATTTTTACTCCCGAAATTTTTTGGGGCAACTCCACCGGGAACCCCCCAAAATGGGGCCCCAAAAAATCATCCCAACCAACCCACTTTTGGCCGCGATGAGGTTTATTTCTTTTTTCTTCCTTTTTTTTCTTCCTAATTTTTGTACGCTCTTCTTCTCCTAAACCACAAAACATGGAAATCTAATTTTTGTGTAAAGTTGTTGAGCTGCAAATGCAATTTTTACTCCCGAAATTTTTTGGGGCAACTCCACCGGGAACCCCCCAAAAAATCAATTTTTTGAACGGCTCAAGCTAGGATGCTAGTTGTTTTTGATATCAGTAGATATTTAACAGACAGATATTTTGACATAGTTTGGGGGTGCCACCCCCCCAGGGACCCCCTCAAATGGACCCCCCAAAAATCAATTTTTTGAACCGCTTAACTTAGAGTGCCAGTGTTTTCTGATATCAGCAGATATTTAACAGACAAATATTTTGACATAGTTTGGGGGTGCCACCCTCCCGGGGACCCCCCAAAAATCAATTTTTTGAACGGCTTAAGGTAGAGTTCTACTTTTTTTTGATATCAGTAGATATTTAACAGACAAATATTTTGACATAGTTTGGGGGTGCCACCCCCCCGGGGACTCCCCCTAAATGAACCCCCCAAAAATCAATTTTTTGAATGGCTCAAGGTAGAGTTATACTTTTTTTTGATATCAGCAGATATTTAACAGACAAATATTTCGACATAGTTTGGGGGTGCCACCCCCTCGGGGAACCCCCCCCAAATGGATTCCCCAAAAATTAATTTTTTGAATAGCTCAACTTGGGTGCCAGTCTGTTTTGATATCAGCAGATATTTAACCGACAAATATTTTGACAGAGTTTGGGGGTGCCACCCCCCCCCAGATAGACCCCCAAAAATCAATTTTTGAACGGCTCAAGCTAGGGTGCCAGTGTTTTATGATATCAGGAGATATCTAACTGACAAATATTTTGACTCTACTTTTCTGAAGGTTCCATAATCAGATATTTTTGAATAATTGCTGATTTTACGGTAGACAAAAAGTACTTTTGAGCGTCACAGCATTAGCTATACGTCGATCGTTCACTGGGTTTGCTGGCAAACTCCCATCTAGTTTCGGATGCTTGCACATTGTATTGCATTCTTTCGGTCATTACCCAAGATTAAGAACCATAGATGAGAATGAGGACAAAAACTGTTTTGAAAACTGAAAGCTTTGCCTTTTTTCGACAATTCTCCTTTCATGGCAACCCAAATAGTGCAAAGCTAGCATTACTGCACTAGCCTTGCCAATCCGGGTATTCAGTTCTTTGTCCTACCTTCCATCACACAAGAATGCAACCCCAAGATATTTGAACTTCTCTACCTGCTTTGGTGTCGCTCCCTTCACTTGCAATAAGCACTGATCAGGGTTTCTGGAGAGATAAATTGATAAATCACCTCAGTTTTGGCCGTGCATAGTTTCATTCCGATGGTGTCACACTCAAATTATTGCATAGCTGCAAAGCTATTTAATGCGCACTGGAGGCCTATTTAACCTGTGGAAAAAAGCAGAACCAAATCATTAGTGAGATGATTGATTATGCAATTTCCAGTCGCGGCACACTTATCAGCTTGGCTGCATTTGTCAATCCAATTCATGTATATAAACAATGAAAAGAAGAAGTGACAAAATACATCCTTGCCGGAGTCCAACGCCCACATGAAACGGCTTTGATTGCTTGCCATTTACCCAAACACACAACTCTGCTCGGAAGTAGAATGACTCGATGGAACGTAACAGCTGACTATCAATGCCATACTCCGCCAAAACTTTTCAAAGGTTATCCCAAGGAACTCGGTCATATGGTTTTACAAGATTGATAGGTCGTGCAAAGAGATTTTTGCTATATTCCCAAGATTTCTCGAAGATTTGGTTGATGGTGCTACAACCTGGACGAAAACTGCACCGGCCATCTTCCAGTTTTGATTCCACTATTTCCTGAGGTGTGAAATAACAAAAGTAGCTCTACTTAAGTAGCCTACTCAAGTAGAATTTGTCGGCAACAAACACTTTCAAAGTATTTATATTTTTGGATAATTTCTACTTTCACGTGCTTACTTTTAGCGCAAAGTAATGCTATTTAAGTATACAGCATTTTGATTCAGAAGAGTACAAAGTACTGTGATTTTAAATCAGAAGCACAAATTTATCAGAATGGTTGAGTTTCGTACCAACAATTATTCAATTAAGTCAAGTTAGCAAAGATTTTACGAAATGATCTAAAATAAATTCTGCATGACCTGATTTGCAAATCATAAAGTTTTGCAGTTGTTCTTTTCGATTTGAATTTAATAACAAAAACTTGAGTCAATTAGTAATTCATGACTTCTTGAGAGAGTGAGGGGTTAGAAGACCAATCATTATGCGGCAGTGATGTAAAGGTAATCAACTAGTTGTCATACACTACAGTTTGTCGACCAAATAGTTTGTTTATTTTGCTTAAATACTTTCAGAAATACTTGTACTTGAGTATACACTTTTAAAAAGACTACTTTTTTACTCAAGCACGTTTTTTGGTCAATATTTAGTACTTTAAGTAGTTTTTAGTTCAAAAAACAAAACTTTTTCTTGATTACACTTTTACATACTTTTTACACCACTGACTATTTCTTGGCATTTTTTTTCAAGGCATTTGGCATATACTTTTCCTGGCAAACTATGGAGTGATATCCACAATATGATATGGCATAGCAGGCAGAGGCCTCGTAGGCATAGAATGACATCATAGTAGGTGTAGTATGACATAGAAGGCATTATACAGTATAATAGGCATAATCAACACTAGGCATTGTATGGCATAGAAGTGTTCCCTCTAACTTTTCAGCTAATCAACAAGCGTTCAAAGTTTCTAGAAGTAATTGAGCCCAAAGCTTTAAAACGATGTTTATGTGCCCTAAATTTCATACCAATTGGTATTTAAGTCACCTATATGTCAAATTTGTCGAATTTTCAAAAAGGTATTACCATACTGCCAAAAATTATTTTGTCCTTGTTCCAAAAAATTGCTTCTTCTCTGAAAAAAAAATCGGCTTAATGGAACACTAAGGCATAGTAGACATGGTACAGTGCAGTAGACATAGTGTGACATCATAGTAGGTGTAGTATGGCATAGTAGACATAGTATAGAATGGCCTTGATATGGCAATGCACACTGCAGTAATGCACCTTGCCAACTGACTGCAGCGTTGATTTGGGAATGAAATATGTGTCTAACTCTTTCTTAACGGGGCATTCAAGTGAAGTTTTTCACTGTTGTCCAAATTGTTGGGTAAAGCCTAAAATGCATTCTCACCAAATTTGAACTTTCTATGTCTTGTTGTTTTCAAGATATTACAGTTTAAAGTTAACAATTTTCCTCCTACTTCAGTGCTACCATTTTTTCAGTACTGTGATAGAAGGTTAACTTTCAGAAAGTTGGCTAGAATTTACTTGAAAAGCAGCTAATTTATAATTCTGACCCTTTACTTTGTTGTGATAACAACACTGCCGAAAACACTTCTTGAAAGTTACAAACATCCACTAACTTTTTGAAATTTTGTTTGTAGTTGGCAACCCTGCAAAACTCAATTTCAAGTTTCTTAAGACGCAAACTAAATTCTTCGGTACTGATTGCACGACAATTTTATCTAATTTGATTAAAAATAGTAAAGCCAGAAATTTGCTAACACAACGCAATGAACAATAGACTGGCTCCAAGAAATGTAAAAACATGGACAAAACTAACCATCTCTTAGAAAATTCCGACTATAAATTGACTTTGCCAAACTGCCAGGAATCAAACTAAGCTTTTCATTTTTGGAACTTTTAAGCACTGACAAACTGAAACTGGACATAAACATTGATCAGCTATCAATAACTTTGTATTTGTTCAACACATCATATTGCTTTTTTCTTCTTCTCATTCACTGCACACTTGCGCAGCGCTAGTATTGCAAACACAATCAGCGTATGTAGCAGTACTTCATCAACTTGTTTACAATCATTAGCAAGTTTTACTTATTTGCAGTACTTTCATTCAAGAACTGTTTATTACACTTCTCACTGTTTTAGATTTGTCAAATTTTTTTGACAGAAAAGCGAGCAAAAGTTTTTTGACTTGAATACATATTTAAGCTTGTCCAAATATAAGCCTGGACCAAAACGATATGGACTGAAACAGCTATTGAAAAAGCACTTTCTGCTACTGCTCTTTCCAAAGCAGTAATTGTCCATGCATTTTTGGTCTAGGCTTGTCTTTCCTCAGCATTGTAATATTTTAAAATAATCTCCAAGAAATACAACAGTACTTAAGATTGGTTCAGTATGGGTCCAATATTTACCCGCAGTGGGTAATTATTGGACACACTTTACAGGGAACCTGACAGAGCTGTGCATATTAATCAAAGATGATCATGCAATTCAGATAAACTCCAGATAGGTTTTTATTTTCATTCAGATAGGTTTGTTAATTTTTCGTTTAAAACCAAAATTTTTTTTCAAAATTACTTTTTTCAGGTAGTTACATTATTCATGGAATTTTGGTAACTTTGCTTGTCAATACACTTTCTTATGGAACAAAAAATCTTAGTTTTTATGATTAGTATAACTACAGTCAAATCTGATCAATTGCATAGTCAGTTTGACAAGCTACCATTTTAAGTGATTAAGCAAATAATGCATTTATGTTGAAGTACAAAGTACAAGAGACCCGCAACAAACACCACGTTAAAAAAACGTCTAGACATCAGACTTTAAAGCAAGCACTAAGCAATTATCCTACTCGTACTAAAAAAACAAGCAAATTAAGGCTTAAGCATTTGTTCAATTGCTGTAAACAGGGATGTGGAAGCAGTCAAATCTTTATTGCTTCTGCTTCCAGCTTCTTTTGAAGTTTATGCTTCTGAGTTCGCTTCCGCTTCCAGCTCTGGATAGAATTAGTCACTTCCGAGTTCGCTTCCGATCTCTTTCATTAAAGTGCTTCTGCTTCCACTGCTTCCGCTTCCACATCCCTGCTCGGTATGAAACAGTTAATTGTATTTAGTGTAAAAAAACAGACAAGTATTTGTTATACAGTATCCTGGCATGCAATAACAAAATAACCAAGACCTAGCAATCATGGCTAATGCACCATAGGCGTAGCCAAGGGAGAGGCAGGAGCCCCCCCCAATCGAAATGTCACCAATGAGAAAGAGGTGACAAAAACTCCTTGTTTCTTCAGTTTCATTTAGCATCTTTGTGTACAACAGTACACACGCGCAACAGTAATTAACAATAATATTGACAATTAGGGGGCCCGAGCCCCCTCAATTCAAATTTTGCTAACCAATTTAAGTGTATAATCTGGGTGAAATTAAGGATTTTTGTTCTAAAAGTTGCTACCTCAGGCCCTCATCTAACCTTTTTATGAACGTATTGCAATAACCAGGGATGGATTTACCATATAGCACAGGGCCCCATAGGCCTAGCCAGCATCCAAAAGTGCCCAGGGGGGCCGGCCCATCCAATTGAAATGTCACCAATGACAAAATATGACAAAAAGTCTATTGTTTTTCAGTTTTGGTTTCTTTTAGCATTTTTTGCTTACATCAGTAATAAACAATATTGACAACCATACAAGGGTCCCGAGCACCCCTCGCTTCAATTTCTGCCAACCAATTTAAATGTATAACCACAGAGAAAATGAGAAATTTCGTCCTAAAAGTTGCTATCTCAGGCCCTAACCAAACCTTTTTATGAACGTAATGCAATAACCAGGGCCGGATTTACCAAAATATGGCGCAGTAATTGCTAGGGGCCCCGTGCTCAAATGGTGAGCCTTTTTGGTCTTTATCTATATTTGGCTGTTGAGAAAATGTCCAAAGTGCCAAGTTCTCTGCGTTATGCGAATTCGCCCCAGGCAATAACATGGTTAGTATGCATAACTATCTATTGCACCATTTTTAAATAACAATCCATCAACACCTCTACAGTTTTTCTGCGGCAAAATAGTTTTCAAAAAAAAAATAGCTGGGAGAAATGATTATTATACTAATTATTAAATTTAAATTGAGGGGGCCTGGGCCCCCTGGTGGTAACTCCTACAACTGTTTATTTCTATGACAAAACAAAAATCTCTAAAGAAAATCTTTGAGTGAATTATTATTTACTGCTACAATATTGCTCAAGGCAATGTACCTTGCTTTCCCTACCTGGGTCAAATCACTTACTAAATTTAACCCCAAAATCCAAGATGTTACGCATGTTTTAGGCTTAAATTGTACATAAAAGGAGGATTAAACAATTAAATTTTTTCAATTGGCTTTCACACGTTAAAAATCTAGTTCTTTAAAATGGTTGTAAACACATGCAAATTGTGATCCAATGGCATTACAATAACCAGTTTTTTCCAAAAAATTACAAAAAATCTCCCAGCAGCTGGGAGCTTTGGCCCCAAACCCCCATAGCCTCCTTAGACCCCCATCTATGGTCCGTTTGAGACACACTAGTTTGTTCATTACGCATCCTAATTTACACTTTCGGGGGAGATTGAGCCCTCTCCTTATAGCAAAATCTGGTAATGTGCCAACACTTGAGCTATGGCCTTTGACCTGCTAATCCGCAATATCTTTGTCCACAAAAAGTCCCACTTTTGAAACTTTCTGATGGAGTCATTGCATGTGATTTGCGGTTTGGGACCCTCCAATCAAAAATCCTGGTTACGCCTATGTAATGCACTGCAGTACTTTAATCATGATCAATAAAAGACAACTTTTAATCAAGTAAGAATTAATTTGTGTCCCTTGATTCTCCAATAAAATTTAGAAAGGCTTTATTTCATAAAATTTAGAAAGGCTTTATT
Organism: Trididemnum nubilum; assembly: GCA_963965965.1. Taxonomy (NCBI): domain Eukaryota; kingdom Metazoa; phylum Chordata; class Ascidiacea; order Aplousobranchia; family Didemnidae; genus Trididemnum; species Trididemnum nubilum. The sequence goes on along the minus strand of OZ014474.1, from coordinate 756,565 downwards.
TTACTGGTAAGTTTTATGCCTATCTACCAGTAGTCTTTTGTTAATTCTAACTCGAATCAGCCTAAACTAAAGTTCTTAACCTACTCTAAGCTTACTCTAAGTCCAACTCTAACTAACCCAAACTTAAACCCTAACCTTGGCACTTCTTCTTCTTTCTTCATTGCCCGCTTTTCCGTGAGGGTTGCGGGGGCAGTAGCTCAAGATTGAGCCGCCACACCTCACGGTCTTCCATCACCTCCATCATTTCACTTGGGCGAAGTCCCAAGCGATTCCATCCAAGATCCTCAATGTAATCGGTCCATCTAGTTCTAGGTCGTCCGACTGGTCTTCTCCCATTTGCTTTGGCATGTAAAGCTTGTTTGGGGAGTCTTTCCTGAGGCATTCTGCTTACATGGCCAAACCATCTAAGCTGAGATCTTTCAATTCGGAGAAGTAACGGCTCGATGTTAAGAGATTTTCGAATCTCAGAGCTACGCACCTAGTCAAACAGTGTAACTCCTTCGATTCTTCGTAAAAACCTCATTTCGGATGCTTGCACTTGTGATTGCATTCTTTCGGTCATTACCCAAGATTCATGACCATAAGTGAGAATGGGGACAAAAACTGCTTTGAAAATTGAGAGTTTTGCCTTTTTCGACAATTCTCGTTTCATGACAACCGAGTAGTGTAAAGCTCGCATTACTGCACTAGCCTTGCCTGTTCGGGTATCGAGTTCTTCGTCTTGCCTTCCGTCACTCGTAAATGCAACCCCAAGATACTTGAACTTCTCTACCTGCTTCAGTGTCGCTCCATTCACTTGTAATACGCACTGATCAGGGTTTCTTGAAAGATGAAGTACCTCACTTTTGGCCGTGCTTATTTTCATTCCGGCGGTGTTGCATGCATCTGCAAAGCTATTTAATGCGCGCTGGAGGCCAGATTCTGTGGAAGAAAGCAGAACCAAATCATCAGCGAATAGCAGACGACTAATTTTGCAATTTCCAATCGTGGCACACTCATCAGCTTGGCTGTATTTGTCGATCCAATTCATGTAAACAATGAAAAGGAAAGGTGACAAAACGCACCCTTGCCGGAGTCCAACGCCCACATGGAACGGCTTTGATTGCTTGCCTTTACCCGAACACAAACCTCCGGTCTGCAGTAGAATGATGAAATAGCGCGTAACAATTGACCATCAACGCCATACTTCTGCAAAACCTTCCAAAGTTTATCCCTAGAAACTCGGTCATATGCTTTTTCAAGATCGACAAAGCATGCAAAGAGATCTTTGCCATACTCCCAAGATTTCTCAAAGATTTGCTTCAGAGTGAAGATTTGGTCCGTGGTGCTGCGACCCGGACGAAAACCGCACTGACCATCTTCCAGTTTTGATTCCACTATTTCTCGGCATTTCCTTTCCAGGCATTTGGCATATACTTTCCCTGGCAAACTAAGGAGTGATATCCTCTGTAGTTTGTACATTGCTTGCGACCTCCTTTCTTGAATATCAGAATAATCACACCTGTTTGCCAATCTCTGGGAGTTTTGCCAAGCTTCCACGCAACTTGACACACTCGCGTTAACCAGAGAATTCCTTCTCCAGTCAGCGCTTTCAACATCTTGGGTCTGATTTCATCTTCACCAGCAGCTTTTAACCTTGGCACTTAAAAAAGAAAACAAAAAAGAACGAGATTTAAAAATTACGAAAATTCAAGATCAGCCAGCCTTAGCCCTGAGTGGAATACTGCAAGAGCTATACACCCAAACAAAGTTTTTTGTTTTTTTTTAGCGGTAACTAAACTGCAGTATCTCCTACTGTAAGCTATCATCCCTGTTCCCTACTAACCAGGGTTCTTAACTACCGGTAAGTAACTTTCAACTTGTAACAGCTGCGACTGGCTAAGTACAAGGTTTTATAAACTACAGGTGACACTACTAGGCTTACTTGGCAGTGCCACATGCCAGCATGTGCAGCAGCCACAGCAAACTAATAAGGAGCCTACCATAACCACATCGTGGTCACTCCTGGCCACAGTAAACCCTGAAACTCTGATGCCATGGTAATATTGGTGATATATCACATCCATTATCTTTCGCAAAGACAGTGTGCTTATGGCTCTTTATTTCTTGTGATAATTTAGGGCAGCACAAACGTTAAAAATTATGGCAGTAACTAAAAAGGAAATTTTGCATACATCGTTATGTACCTAGAAATAATATTATTATTGTTACATTTTACACCAACAATTGTAGCCAGTTTAAAAATCCGGAAGCACTTGGTTTTGAAAAAATTGCTTCCGGTTCCAGCTCCTTTTCAACACTTTTGCTTCTGCTTCCAACCTCTTTCATCAAAGTGCTTCCGCTTCCACAAAAACTTAACCACTTCCACTGCTTCTGCATCCCTGGCTGTAAAATACTGAGCGATTGTTGTTTGTTTAATGTTATTTTGCACGCTATCGAATGACAGGGATCGCAAAATGACAGCCATATGAATTTGTTCTGAATCGGTAATTGTCTTTGAAAAACAGCAATCACATCATACGCAGCATTGTTTTTTATCTTTAATTGGTGGTGACAAGACAGCTAATGACAGGGATTTCAAAATGACAGCTGCATGATTTTGTTCTGAATCAGTAATTGTCTTTGAAGAACATCAATTCCATCACATGCTGTGTTGTTTTTTTTATCTTCAATCAATGGCAGTTTTGATTTTTTTATGACTTTGGCAACCAGTGAGTTCATTTGTGCATTAAAACAGTTTGTTTTCGTTAAGTAAGTCAAGCTTTTGTGGCTAAAATTTGTTGCAAAATTTGCTTAATTGTACAGAATGCTGTTCGATTCTATTTAATTAAGTGGACTGTGCAATAAACCACCATGCGATTAACAGCATTATTTTCTTAACAACCAATTGATCGTGGTTTGAAATTTATGATCTTTAAAAGAATATACCAGATTATGCAATTATGCGGTATGCAATTAACCAGATTCGACTGTAATAGAACTTTAAACTTTTATGATACCAATCATCAAGTCCATAAACCTTCTAGATTACATGCTTTTTAGCTGTCCAAGTATTACCCCACTGTTTTAAGTGACTAAGAACTACCTCAGTTGAATATAACAAACAAAGCAAGCAGAGGTAAGAAAACACACACTTGCTGGAGTCCAAGGCACACATGGAACGGCTTTGATTGCTTGTCATTTATTCAAACACAAACCTCCGGTTGGAAGTAGAATGACTCAATGGCACATAACAAACTGACCAGTGACCATCACTGATCAACAATATATTCCTCTAAAACGTTTTAAAAGTTTATCCAAAGAAACTCGGTCACGTGCTTTTTTAAGATGGACAAAGCATGCAAATAGATCTTTGCTATATACCTAAGTTTACTCTTCAGAGTGAAGATCTGGTCAGTGGTGCTGCAACCCAGACAATGGTACAGACAACCCTTCAATGGTACATTTTGTACTCAATGGTACATTTTGCACTCAATGGTACATTTTGTATTTGCGACACTGCAATCTCAGCGTAATCTTTCCCCTTAATGAGCTTTTTGCTCATTCAACAAGAGGGAGTCGTTTGACTCGAAGACTTCACGTCCCTTCAAGGCTCCCGTTCATCACATCCTTTTATGTTTATCTGCAGTATCCATTAATGTAATAATATGTTATTTATGTGATGGTAAATAAATAAACTAAACTAAAAAACTGAAGACAAAAATCACAATGGCCATCTTCCAGTTTTGATTCGACTATTTCTTGGCACTTAGCAGATAGTGTGGCATAATATGGTAAAGTAAGCAAAGCATGTATATAAGTATAATAGTAAGTATAAAAGTAAGCAAAGCATGTATATATATATAAAGTATAATATGGCATAGAGGCAAATAAGGCAATCCCAACCATATCCAACAGTCCAATCTACAGTCTTTAGGTAAGCTCTGAGTTTTAGACTCTTAGACAAGTTTTTCAATCTAATGAAAATTAAGCAAATGAGCTTCAAGTCTACTTAAATGTTTTCAATATTCGCTCATAAAAGCTCATTTACAGTTTTTGATCGAGTTTAGTGTATTGCGGTCTAGGTTAGCTTGTATTCTTTTGCAATTTCTTTTCAACTCAACTATATTATAGTCAACTCCCATTAATCGAACCCTCTTGCCATCAGACACAAATTGCCAAGGAACAGAATTCCTGCATTGTAATGTACTGCATTTTACCTTTATACTCCAATACCCTCGTTATTCAACTATGACAGTGAAATTCTAGGAACAAAAATGCAAAATGCATTAAAAATTTCCGGTTAACCTAACATAACAATTAGACTGTAGTGTTTGCCCGTAAGTGCACTGTAACTTTTCTAACACACAAGATACTGTACCAGTAAAACATTACATAAAACAACTTTAGTGACATATTTTGCAGTTGCATTGTCTATGATAAGTTAACTGCGCTAACCAGGGCCACACAAGCGAAGATTGGCATTGCAAGATTGACATACTGATATTACCAACCACAAATTAGGCTAACTCACTAATCTGACAACCTCGCTAATCGAGCATTAAACAAATTGTGTCTGACTAGCGGGAGTTGACTGTAATTTGATTTGGCATAAATGAAGTGAATTGAAGCTAGGGTTGTACAAAGTAGAATTTCGAATCCTTGAGATTCGAATCTCCGGCGAAACGAATCTCAAAACGCATTTTTTATCGGGTAATTGGATTTGAAAAAAACCTTTGAAAGGGCTGCCAAAGCGCAAAGAGAGGTACGTATTACACAATTTGAAGCAACCTAACTGTCTAGTCGCATTTCATTGATAGTGCATTGCACTCAAACAAGCGAGCATGCACTCAAGAAGTGACAGTTGTCTCACTTACTCAGGAGTCAGGATTGTGTTTTTTTTTAATTTTTGCAATAAAACTGTATTGTCACAGTTTGCCATGAGTTATTCTAGAATAGGATTCGAAATTCTAGATTCGAAATGTCTATTCTAGAATTATTCTAGAATACTGCATTATTCTACTTTGTACAACCCTAATTGAAGCCACAACAAAATAAACTTTAGCAACTCTCAACTTGAGGATTAAAATTAATTTCAGCTAACTTCTTTAAACTTGCCAGTTTTCAGTTACATTAGTTCAAACAAAATTATAAGAAATTATTTGCTGAAACTCTAGAAAAGTAGTTTTTTTCCATCAGTGCCAACATTGCAAAGCAAGTTATTTCTTCCAAAGTTTTTTTCCCTCTTAGCCAGTTAGAGTACTCATACCAGATACTATAACAATGCACAATGCAGTAACGCACCTCGCTAACTGACTGACTGATGCAAAGTTAAATGGTAAACGGTGCATTCAATCAAAAAATGTTTTTGCACAGAGCCAACAACATTCCACCACAACTTGTTCCTATTTACAAATCAAATAACTCCACAGCCTGACAGCACCATGCAACCCTGAAATAGCACCCTAATAAACATCAAATTTGCGTTGACCATTAGTGAAGTGAGTGGATGCAAGTTCTGAGTCGTAACAGTGCAGAGTAAAACTTCTTTTTGATGCTAGTCATAGTGGCATCATTTTTAAAAAAACCTTGATGGTGGATGTACCACCATCAACTTTTTTCAATTGTGAGCTTCAAGCATCAATACTAGAGGTAAGTGACACAATCTCAGACTACGGATTTTGAACAACATCGAACGTAAGTCATAAAACATGGCTGCGAGCAGAATGATTTATTTTCATTATAGCAGAACACGATTTCACCTAACAATTTGTTCAAGAAATTCTTAACTAAGATAAAGCAATTGGAAAGCTAATTCATATGGAAGAATAAAAACCTTTAGCAATCAAAAAATATTCTGTAATATACAGTTTTGAGCCTAGAACAGCAGGACTATAACCAATAACAGCGTAAGAAAACATTAAAAAATCAAAACATCAAGATATATACAAATTAACTAGAATTCAAAATGCATTAACTTATTTTTTAGTAACAGGAATCTTTGTTTGCTTAACTGCGCCAAGTCACTGCGAACTTTTAAGCGATATCTGATCAGTGATGTTAACTTGTTGCTCTGGAAGTTGAACATAATACACGCAAACCTACACTGTGCTATTACAGATGAGTATTACTTAACATACAGAAACAATTACATAATGCTTCAATCTTTCAGCAGCAGGCCTACCCAATACTGTAATTGGCTATGCTGAATGGGCCTGCAGCTGCAGTACAGTTGTTTATTAAATGCTTAGTTTATATGCTGAGTGTTAAATCAACTTTTTGTCAGCTACTCTAATAGCCTAAATCATTTAGAGTAACTTCAAAGACCAAATCTGGTATGGTCATTTTCATTGCATTTGTGCGACTACCAGACTTGCCAGAAATGGCAAAATACACTACTATAAATAATAAAAAAAAAAAGGCGAATGGTAAGCTAGGGCACTAGGCCTACTGTATTTTGAATTGATGTCATGAAAGAAGGTGAAGGTAACAGACTAAAATTTCCAAAAAAATTCAGATTTAACATAGGCCTACATTATAATATACCAGTAAGGTATCAAAGCAGAATTGGAAATCTGAAACAATAGTTTGGTAGTGGTAGGTCCAACTTAATTTGTCTACACAGCTAATACATTATTTGGTCAATTGCTTTGCCCCTTCACAGTTTGGTAGGTCTATCCACGTATCTATAACTTTAGCAAAAATTTCTTTTGTCTACATGTAAGCAAGCTGAAATCACTATCACAGACTAATACCTCAACGTAACTTAGACTAATAGCATACCTCAATGTTACACAATCGACCACAAACGTAACTTAGAAATTGACCTATTATTATTAAATGTGACATGTCGGAACTCAGAACAGAAAATTTTGACATGACCTTTTAAAATTTTCAGTAGGCCTAGGCAACTACAACAAGCATTTTTAGGGCCGTTATGTTTCCTTAATCTGTAGTCTACCGCAATTTTCTAGATCAGATCTCTTGGTTAACATTATGGTAGATATCCATTGTCGTAATTGCAGATATATACAGTAGGTTTAATATATTACAACATACAGTAAGATAATACAGTAACAGGTACCGGTAAGTTTTTCTACATGCTAGCCATGAAAATGGCCTAAGTTACTGGTCGAAACACGAAAACCTATAAGATAGCTTTGGGTTGACAACCATCGAATCAAAAAAAAATTTAATGACAGTAAGTTTTACTTCACAATGCTGAAAAGTGAACATTGTACCCAACAGTATCAGCAGTGTTGCCACACAGATCAATTTCAAGAACATCAAAATTTATCATAAATTACATCAAATTTTTGGTCAAAACATCAAGCGAAAATAAGCAAATAATTTGTCAAAAAAGGACCAAAAAAATTGTGAAAATACCGCATTTAGTCACATCAATCATTGCAAAAAATTACAATACCTACGGTACTTTTCAAATTGTCTAATCATGACTCTACAAATTACCGTACTGTTAGCTATTAATACGCATTAAGTTTGCAAACTAGCCTAATGCATCACTCTGCAGCATATCTGATATATATCTGCTCTTGAAATTACAACAGCCTTTAAAATGCATTATATGTAAGCTAGAATCCAAATTACCAAATTTTCATCTTGTTTTAAACAAGATTGTATGTAAAGACACATTTACAATACTGATTTTAGTTGACTATTTTGCTGCTGCAACATTCGACTCATGCTTTTTTGTTTGCTTAAGATGCAAAAGATCACATTTTTTCAGGGCACTAAATGTGCTATCACAGTACCTACCGGTGCATAAGGTTTTTAGTGGGTCATCAGTTTTTTTAAGCCAATCTTTTAATTCAACGTTTTGCAATCAATGCTCATTGAAGTTTTGTTTGTAAATTGGAACTATGTTTGTTTTCTTGGGTGTTGACTTAGCATTAGTATTGCTGTCACTTTCCAAATCGTTTTCATTACCGTCAAGATTAATTATGCAACTATCCATCTCTAAAATTACAGAAAAATAAACAAACAATAATAATTAGCTTACAGTACGGTAAATTGGGTAATCTTAATTGAGGTCTGGTACTGGCTCCATCTCTTTACTTTCAGCCAATCACTGCATCAGCACTTTAATTTTTCCAAGGCAAGTATTGAGTTGGCCTATACAGGTACTGAGTAGGCCTAATCGATCACACTGTAAGTTGTTATTCACTCTATCAGGTAGGCTATACAGTAAAGGAACGCATTACTGTATCAGCTATCGGTACCAGTACCATACCATGCCTATCGCACTACACACTTACGTTACCCACACTCACTTGGCCATCTACGTTAGTATGCTGCTCACTGACCTCACTCTCCAAGAGTCAAGACACTCGTGAGTGACAAAAAAAATGCTACAAAATTAAGCCTATTGCAAGAAATTGTTCTTGTTTAACTACTTTTATTTAGCGTTAGCTACAGTAGTTTGTAATTAGCAGCGAGACTGCTTAACATCAGATTCATTAGCAAAAACATCAAACATCAAATGATGGGTAGAAAACATCAAATTTGATGTAATTACATCAAGTGTGGCATCACTGAGTATCATGTACCGTATGATGCCAGTCTGGAAAATATGTACGGTATGCTTTTCCGAAGATCTCTGGCGTGGAAAATTTGTCACTCTGGCGTGGCGGCGCAAGTTGAAATTGAAGAGCTGCTACGACAATCGGCGTAACACTGGCGCAAGACTAAAGCTTTGGCGTAAGCCTTTGTTTTAGACAAGAATTAAAGTAACAAGCACGAAATTCGCAACATGTTATTTTTCATTTGCTTGGATCTTTTCTCTTGATCGCCGACTTTGCGAGCTTAAATTGAGCACGCGTCATGCTTCATAGATCGCAATATTTTGGTCAATATCTCTTGACCTGTTTATGCTGGAGAAAAAGTCAAAACATAAAATATCAATATGTTGCATTTTTCGTCCAGTGTTCAAAAATCTAATTATAGTTTTTGAGTACACATCATTTTGTTGACTTTTCCGTGATTTATTCACTTGCCCCTTACCCTTTATTCTTCCTCCCATTTTTCAGGTCTGAACCTCGTATGTTTTTTGATGCAATGTGACAAAAAAGTCAACACCACTTTTTTCAAAAAAATGTAAATGTGAGGCAGGCCCGGCGCCAGAGTAGTGTGACTGGGGGGGAGGCATAAACAATTTTTAGGGGGGCACAAAAACTTTTTTCATCAAATTCAAGCGTGAAGACCATAAAAAAGGTCTTCATTGCAAAATATGTGCGAAATTCCAAGAATTCTGGTATGAAGACTGAAAAAAGGTCTTCATCACGAAATGTGCGAATTTTGAGATGAAAACAAAAAAAAGGATTTTCAACGCAAAATCTGCAAAAAAAAATACGGTTCTTGCCAATAAATACTGGGTGGATGACCAGTATTTTGGGGGTGTCAGGCCTAGAACTGCTGTGCACTCCAGTGGCACCGAGTCTGTCACTTTCTTTGGGACACAATCCTTGCTTGGGGGCACATTTCTCGCTTAGGGAGGCACAACCAGTGATTTGGATGACATGGCCCCAAAATACCCCCCCTCCGTGGTGCCGGGCCTGATGTCGGGGCAAAGCAGCTAGAACATATTGGTTGATAACTTTTTCTTACCGAACTAACGAACTAACAAATTGCAAAAATCAATTCAATTTCAAGGTCCGAAGATATGGAACTTTATAGAGACTTCCATAAAACAGGGTAAATCGCCAAACATCTTAAAAAAAAAAAAACTAAAATGTTTTTTGATGAAAGCATAGTGGAACTGCGCACATAAAAATTAATCAACAGTTTCAATTCATTTTACGCATTTATTACCTGTTGTTAGATGCGAAAAAAATGTATGCTGCAGAATGTGGTTGCTGGTTACTCGAATTAAAAATGAGTACTTGTTTATGGTTAAAAAGGTCAAAATATAGTATTGTGATGAAGTTTTACTCGTCAATAAAATTCCGTTTTATTTTGTTTTTTGTTAACAACAATGTCATTCAAACCTGGCTTACTTATAATTGTAAATAATGTTTTCCAGCGTTAGTTTTGCTTGTGCGCTTCTGATATGTAAAACACTTTCCGGGTGACAACAAACTCGAAGTTCCAAGTATCACTTCGTTGCCTCCTTGCTACGAATTTCTCGTAGGAGATTTTTTTAAAGATTACACTCAGGGGCGTATTTAGGGGGGGGCATTGTGCCATGGCCCCCCCCTTTGGGTCGCCAGGATTGTAAAATTGCATAGAAAAGTACGCAAAATTGAGGCATGCCCCCCTTTGCAAGTTGGACATAAGGTTTGATCACACAAAGGGTATGTTCTGCGCGTTTCTTCTCGGCATTGGTGGTCTTCACCGATCAGTGGTCGAGTGGATAGAGCGTCTGCTACTGATGCGGTAGACTCGTGTTCGATTCCCGGTCGGGTCAAACCAAAGACTATAAAAATTGGTATTCACAGCTTTCCTGCTTGACGTTCAGCATTAAAAAGGGACAGTGTGAAGCCTCCGCCGTGTGTGGTAGACAGGTGGGCAGGTGGCAGCTTGATTCGAAGACCGAAAGGTCCCTTCGCTGTCTCCTGGCCAAGGTAACTTGGTGAATAAAATGTAATTACTCAATTACTCATTGGACTCAAAATTGGAGGAAATTTGAGTGACGACCTTTTTTATTTGCTCTTCACCTAATTTTGGGCGAATAAGCAAACTAGATTTTAGTAGAACAATTTCTGCTTCAGAGCTTTGTTCTTCTCAAATTTCTGCCCCCCCCCCCCCCCCCCCCCCTTTTCAAAATCCTGCGTACGCTACTGATTACACTGTACCGGTACTGCTAGAGTTGATACATGTTTATTATTTATCGATATAATTGATGGCAAATAAATAAAATAAAATGAATAAATAAATGTTATACACGCCCACATGCTATAAGCACTTTAGAGACCTTTTACAACTTATGTTGCCATTTGATTCATAGGAAAAAATAAATTCAGATAGCTCAAAATTTTCAAATGGAAACACTGTATTTTTATAATATTGCTATTCGCTAGTCGCTGTCAATAGCAATAGCGATTGTTGTTGTAAATAACAATAGCAATTGTCAATCGCTAGTCGAATCGCTGTTATTTTTTAAAGTATAGCGAGTAATTCGATGGTCGCTAGTTCTTTTTGCTTTTTTTTTTCAGCGACTCCGAACCCTAATTATGATGCATACTGCTGTTGTTTGAAACATATCATATGGTGCTGGTAGCGAATACTTCTGTTCTTCGGTTGCTACACTGATGGATGCCGAAGCCATTTTCAAAGTGGGGGGGAGGGGTGTAAATTCCAGGGCGGAGTCAAAATTTTAACTCAGTGTTATGGATCGAGTAAAAAGTAGAGAGGTGTCAAAATCATTAAAAATAATCTGCCCCGCTTTCAACTAATGACTGAAGACCCAATTTTAAATCTTTGTTTGTGCATTTGTGTCTTATTAATTATTGGATTTCGCAATCTTGCGACTTGAATCGAAAGGATTGTTTGTCATTGTCTAATCGGTGTTTAAGTTAAATTAATGAGTAATTATTGTCCTTTGTTAAAAATAACTGCTAATTAGCTCATCTTAAAAGGCGCATCTTCAAAGACCTTCAACGCTAATTAGACTGTATTTAGAATCATTGTGTTCTTTTTGTGTATTATTTGTGTAGACTGGCAGCTGTATACTAGCAGCTGACAGTTTTTGTTTGTTAATTTCTGGCCTTTGATGCTAGACAATATGCGATCCCTCGTGTTTTTACTATTTGAAACTATTTAAACCGGCTTGGAGCCTGAAAACTCAGTAGTGACCAAAATGAGTGAAGTGAACAGTATCAGTTATTGGTGAGACGTGTTAAATGCTGCTTAACTTGATTAAATTGCGTTTTGCGATCCTTTACCCTTACCCTTCCTATTCGTTCTTGTTTATGGATTTGACTATTGACTGTGAGGGGACAGTCTTATAGATTGGAAGAAAGGCCCTGAATTGGCCCTTGCATCGTATTTTGAGACTACTTCGTTATTTTATTTATTTTTTCTGTATTTTTCTTTAATTCAATATAATAATAAATTCCATTAAAAACCAAGAAAATCAAGTGCTCAGTTGAGAGAAGGAAAAAGGGATTGGGAGAGTTTGGCATAGCTCTCCTACACGTTATTGAAGTTGGCTATAATACTACCCATCGTTGCCCTGCAGAAAACACGAAACGATTCGGATTGGCAAGTCTTGGCAGATATTCAAATTTAAGAAATAAGCTTTAACGAGAAACGGTTTGATCAACTGACACATATCGCAAAACCGGGTTAGAAAGACTTTATCGTTTGCAACAAGAGGTTCGGGGAAGCCGCTAAAAATTTTACCTGATTCCAATGAAAAAATGACATACCGTTATAAGCAATAACCTATAAGGCCCGTAATTGAGAATCGAGACCTAATGAAGAATCGAGAAGCGTGTACCACTCAAGCGCAGAGAATAAAGATTTGAAAGTCTTTTGTCCAACATAAGGATCACCCTGACGCAGAGTTGTAAATCGCGCCGAGTTTTTCGGATCGGGTTGGGGATTAAGCTTGAGACGGATTTCGGGCCCTACCCAGTTCGGGCGTAGTGTCGGCGATCCTTCAGTAAACTATAGCTACATTCGGTAAACTCGCCACATTGAGATATAAAATGGAAAATAATTTCCAAAGCAAGCGCTTAGCCAGGAACGGCATAGCATCAATAACAACATTACGCAGAGACTTCATTGCTCGATTGTTAGTATCCCAGTGATGATACATTGGAAGTCAACAATTTCACTACTTCAAAAGTGTTTTGATATCAACGCTAATGCCAGAATATAGGCCACTGCTGCTAATTAGAAGCTTCTAAAAGTCAAAGTAAGTGGGGTATAATTTTTGTCACATCGTTAAGGTGGCGTACGCAAGATTTTTCAATGGGGGTTTTTCAAAAGTGACATCAAAAATTTGGTCGCTATCTATACTTAGCGAATAAATAACTTAATGCAATGTTACAAGATGTAATCAAAGCCACACAGTGTGTAATGCAAACAAAACTTTTCAAACAAAAAACAATTAAGCATTAGGCATACATCTATAGTAAACATCATAAGGTTTGCAACTGAACAATCAAGAAAAAATTGCTCAAAACAAAAGCTACGAAAACGCATACAATTATAAACAATGCGAAGTTATCAGGCGCGTAGCCAGAAATTCGCAATGAGGGGCTGCTTTCGGGGTCTGGGGGCAAAGCCCCTAGCCGCTGGAGGCACGGGGGTCTGAAGGCAGAACCATCCGCGCTTGAAAATTTAGCATTTTTTTGCAAAACTAACCTAATTTTAGAGCTATTTTGATAAAAAAAATAATGCTTTTAAAACGTGGCATAGAAATTGGTTGTGCAAACCTGATTAAACTGTTTGCATGAATGGGCTATGTAGGAGGTGGCTAATGGTAAAATATTAGCTCTCTTGTTTACATGCTAGTAAATCATAAAATCCTATAGTTCAAGATAACTCACACAGAGTAATCTATTTTGCCCATATTTTATATAAAAATATTTGGGGGGGTGAGCTAATGGAAAAAATTTTGAGACAAGTAATTGGTAATTAACTAATACTGAATAGCCCCCTCCCTATTCTTAAGTTTATAATATGTTTGTTGATGAAATCTACGTTTAGCATTTTTACCCAAGCGATCAAATTTCATTGCTTGTTTTTGGCCATTTTTCAAAGTTTTCACTAATTTGTGAGTTTTATTTTTAACTAGTTAGCCCCCCATCCCTTAAATTTATGTTTCAAAAGATGCTTTAAATCACTTTTTAGTCCATTCCAGAGCAAAAACGAGTCTCAGAAGTGCTAAAAACGTGGTATTTTTCTTATTCTGCATTTTCGTTGACAGGCCGATGGAGGGGGTATAGCCCCTACGCTACTGAAAGTTACTCTGTCTCATAACATGACATTTCAGATTTTCAGTAATATACTTAGTCACTTACAATGTTGCAATAAATAACAAAAAGATTATTTACTATGATTAAATATTTCGCATTAATATAAGAGTAAAGAAAGAGCTTATTTGTTTTTTGCAATAAGACGATATTTCGAATGATATACGTCGGATCAATGGGGAGGGTGGTATAAACCCCCACCCCCCTGTGTAAGCCTTTGCGCATAAGTGTGCTATGTGGGCGACGGCTAATGGTAACATTTCAGTGATTTCACCCCTCTAATTTACGATCCGGTAAATCATAAAATCACAATTTGAAAAAACTCACAAGCATTTATATTTTGGAGTTTATAGAGTGACACAGTTATGGATGGGGTGGGGGTGGGGGGCTAATGGAACGAGATTTGAGTGGATTAATGATTAACTAATACTGAAACCCCATCTCCATATTTTTGATGAAGCCAGTGTTAAGCATTTTTAGCGGTTATATTTGCTGCCTTAGGCAATTTTTAAAAGTTGTTACTGATTTGTAAGTTTTATCTTTGACAAAATACCCCCCCCCCCAAGAAACTCTAAATGTTTCAAAAGTGGCTTTAAACCATGTTGGAGTCCATGTCATTGCAAACAAACCGGCTCAGAATTGCTAAAAACGTGATATTTTTGTTATTGTGCATTTTAGTCGACCGACCAATGGGGGGGGGAGGGGGGGTTGAAACCCCCTGCGTATGCCTTTGCATCGTTGGCACTTTGGCAACACTGAACTAAGAAAGGAAATTTTTCTACTTTGTTCTGTAGTATCTCAAAAACGATAGGCATAGGTGGGCACAAGTCCGTTAATCGTTATTCCGTTAATCACGAAGCTAACTTTTTCATTAACTCGTTAATCCGTTAAAAAGTTTTTTCATGTTAACGGATTAAAATGCGGAACCAGAAAAATCCGCTTTATGTGAACATTTAATGTTGTTTGATCATCGTATTAATTGGGAAGAATCCACTGTTTTAAAATATGTTAATAGTTATCGTAGACGGTTAATTGCTGAAAGTTGGTTTATCAATGCCCACACTAACGTTATCAACCGTTCGGATGGTGAGACATTGCCATCAGTGTACCGATCTTTAGCCAAAAGTGCTCAGTAAATGCTGTTTTTTTTTTTTGCTAATGTTTTTTTACCATATATGACTTAGCCACATTCTCTCGTTTTATCACAGTAAAGCAATTGAATTTTTACGTTTCATTGAATTAGTCCTAATCGCAAGTTGGTCATTATGACGTTATAATCATCTATAACTCACTTAATTTATTCGGTTCTTTTGATATTTATTTGGATATTTTAGACATTGCGATATGTATAACTGTTTGTGCTAGTACTGGAGGAGTGCTCGACACTCTTCCAACTCAACTTCTAAAGATGCTCGGCGTTTTCGGCTGAGCGAAACGTCAAGGGAATAAATTAGCGTTATGCTAATCGTGTGTCCTTTTACCGGAAGAACAGTAGGCTAGCCTACCTGTAGTATGGATTAAATTAACTTCCGTTAAGTGCTGTTAACGGGCTAAAGTAACTTCTGTAAAGTTCTGTTAACTTCCGTTAAGGTTTTTATCGTTAATATCTTGCACCATTCATTCATCGTACCGGTACAAACCAGTTTGCTCTGGTAACACTTGTTGCGTATTGGCACGAGTTTTATAGAAGAAAGCGAAGAAAGGAGCTCTTTTTTTGAGGCAAATAATAACCTGCAGCCTCAGAGGTCTATTAATTATCGCTGTACACAATTTCCAAAGATTTTCGGGTCGCAGCTTCGATTGTGCATTTGAACTTATTTTTATCGTGAAATTAGATTAGACTGTAAAATATCACTTCCAAAACACAAAAAGACCACCATAGCAGTAAATGTTTTCTTACAATCATCTCAACAGCTTCAATACGTGTTCAAGAAGCGAGTGAATAAAAAAAAATGTAAATTACACGCAAAATGTTAACGGATTAACGGACTTTATTAACTTCCGTTAATTAAAGCTGAAAATAACGGATTAACGTTTACGGAGGTGTGAAGTTTGTTAACGGACTAGTGGTTAACGAAGCTAACGTTTTGCGTTAACTTGCCCCCTATGACGATAGGGCATTAAACGCTGAAATTTGGCGAGGGTAATTTCAATTTTTTCTTGATTTTTTTATTCGCAAGTCAAAAACCAAACTTTCCTACTCCCACAAAAACGCTTGTTTCGGTGAACCATCGAGTGGACGTGGAGACATACGACATACTCGTATCTTTTGATGATAACTACTAACTAACAAAATAATTTATAGTACCTCTAGTAGTCTTTCGCAGACGTTGGGAGTTGAAACTGAGAAAACGCATGAAAAAATGATGTCTTAATTCAGGCATGAAGACCACAACCTATTAAGGCTCATCAGTTTAGCTTGTTTTATTCCTGCATACTTAATACCAGAGGTGGAGTCGAGGACACAAGGCTCGAGGCCAAGGCCAAGGCCAAGGACACAAAAAAAATCCGAGGCCAAGGCCAAGGCCAAGGACAGCCCTTCCGAGGACAGAACCTCTCGAGGCCAAGGACAGGAATGCTCGAGGCCAAGGCCAAGGACCAAGGACACAGGCGCAAGTGTTCTCCAAAAAAAAAGTCTTCAAAAATTTTTTTCAGGCGATCTCCAATTCGTTGGCGTACCCAGAATTTATTGGGATAAGCCTAAACCACAAATCGAATGAAATGACGTCATCAAAATTTTTCCAAAGAGGAAGTTTTTGTGGGATAAACATATCGTAGGATGGAAGATCTGATATCGCTGCCCGTTAGCACGTAACCAGGATTTTGCAAAGGGATAGGGCTTAAGCTAATAGTTCAAAAACGCAAATATTTAACTTTGGAAACATGTTGAGAAAGCTAGTGTAACTCAAAGGTATCACAAACGGGGGGTCTCCATTGGACGATTTTTTGTAATTTTTTGGAAAAAAAAAGCTATTTTAATGCCATTGAATCACATTTCGCAAATGTTCAGAGCCATTTAAAAGCACTAGATTTTTGACATTTGAAAGCCAATTGAAAAAATCAAATTGTTTGATACTCCTTTTACTTGCAATTTAAGTTTAAAACATGTTTAACATCTTGTATTTTGGAGTTAAATTTAATTGTTAGTGATCTGGTCCAGCTAGGGTGCGTTGTCTTAATTATAATGTGCATTGTCTCTTGCAACATTTTAGCAGTAAATAATAATCCACTCGAGGATTTTCCTTAGAGATTTTTGTTTTGTCATGACAATAACCAGTTATAGGAATATATGTTCGGCCAGAAGGCCCAGGCTCCCTCAATTGAAGTTCAATAATTCGTTCAATCAGCATTTTCCATGGCTAATTTTTTTTTTAAGTATTTTGTGCGTAAAAACCGGCGAGGTTGGAGGTGAATTACTGAATTGTTATTGAAAAATGGTAAAATAGATAGTTAACTTCAACTAGCCATGTTATTGTCGGGCTGGATTTACATCGCGCTAGGCCCCTGGCGCTTTGGAGATTTTCTTAACATCTTTCTGCCAAATATAGGTGAAGACCAAAAAAAGTCTTACGATTTTAGCTCGGGGCCACTAACTGATACTCAGGCTCGTAGCCAGAAATTCGCACTGTGGGGGCGGTTTGGGGGTCTGGGGGCGGTTTGGGGGTCTGGGGGCGGGGCCCCCAGTCACCAGAGGCCAATGGGGGTGAGGGGGCGAAGCCCCCAGCGCTCGAAAATTTTGCATTTTTTTGCAAAATGAACTTAATTTTAAAGCTATTTTAATAGAAAATAATGCTTTTAGAACGTGGCATAGAAATTGGCAACCCAACATGATTCAACTATAGTTGCATTAATGGGCTATATGGGAAGTGGCTGATGATAACATTGCAGTTCTCTTGTTTACCTGCTGGTAAATCAAAAAATC
Source organism: Trididemnum nubilum (assembly GCA_963965965.1). Lineage (NCBI taxonomy): Eukaryota > Metazoa > Chordata > Ascidiacea > Aplousobranchia > Didemnidae > Trididemnum > Trididemnum nubilum. The sequence continues at coordinate 738,724 of OZ014474.1, read as the reverse complement.
CTATTATTCAATAAAACTCACACGTAGTAATCTATTTCGCCTATATTTTACAAAAATAATTGGGGGAAGGGTTAATGGAAAGATATTTGAGAGAAGTGACTGGTAATTACCTAACACTGAATAGCCCCCCCTCCCCCATATTCCTGAGTTGATGATATATTTGTTGATAAAACCCATGTTTGGCGTTTTTAAATTGGCGATCAAATTTGATTGTTTATTTTCGGGCATTTTTTCAAAGTTTTCATTGATTTGTAACTTTAATTTTTGACAATTAGCCCCCGTTGAATATATGTTTCAAATGATGCATTAAATCACTTTTAGTCAATTCCAGCACAAAAAACAGTCTCAAAAGAGCTAAAAACGTGGTATTTTCGTTATTCTGCATTTTGGTTGACAGGCCAATGGGGGGCTATAGTCCCCGCTTCCCCCATGGCAACGCTACTGCTGGTACTGCGTCATATTATGGTAAATCCAGCCCTGATTAATGCATTACGTTCACAAAAAGGCTAGATGCGGGCCTGAGATAGCAACTTTCAGGACAAAAACTCTCCGTTTTCTTCGGGTTATACGTTTAAATTGGCTGGGAAAAATTGAATTGAGGGGGACCCGGAGCTCCTGGTCTTCAATATTGTTGTTAGTTATACTGTTGTAAGCGAAAAATGCTAAAAAGAAACTGAAACTGAAAAAAAATTAGGCTTTTTTGTCACATTTTGTCATTGGTGAAATTTCAATTGGGAAGGGGGCGGACCCCCTGCCCCCCTCCCCTTGGCTACGCTTATGTTCCAAGTGAGGAAAACAAAAAAGGTGTTCGCAAATTTTCTGCGAGGTTTCTTGCGTTTTCCAACAAAATTTCAACTGTTCAAAAAATAGTGCTGTCCTCGAGCCGAGGACAGGCCAATTTTCGAGGACTTGAGGCTTCGAGGCCAAGGCCAAGGCCAAGGACTTGACCTTCGAGGCCAAGGCCAAGGCCAAGGACTTCAAAATGTGTCCTCGAGGACGTCCTCGAGGCCAAGGACGTCCTCGAGGACTCCACCTCTGCTTAATACCGTAGGCTTAAACATCATTATACTGACATATATGTTGTTTGGTCACGCTATTATTTTCTGTTACTAATGGAATGTCACGACTGCAACAAAGCTGTCGGGGGTGCAGGGGTGCCGATCTTTGTTGAGCATTGGGGGGGATAATTTGCAATTTTACCCTAATTTTGCCCTATTTTCAACATTGGGGGCGATAAACCTCAACCACGATTTTTTTCAGGTAAGCAAATTAAGTGAAGACCAAAAAAAAAAAAGAAAAAAAGGTCTTCACCAAAAATGGAAGACTTTTTTCCTGGAATTCAAGTAAAGACCAAAAAAAAAGGTCTTCACCAAAATTGGAAGATTTTTTTCCCCAAAATCAAGTGAAGACCAGCGCTCAGATGCAGACCAGAGTCAAATTATCCGGGGGGATGCAGATGTAGACCATACTCAAATTATTGGGGGGGATATATTCCCTATCCCCCCCGGGTTTCGGCACCCCTGCGTGCGTTGCCACAAAATTAGCAAAGTTTGCAATAAGCACGTGCATTTAATATATGGAACTCCAGAAGGAGAAGAAGGAAATATGGCCAAGTCGTCACGTGCTTAACATGTGCGAAAAGTTAAGAAAAGTTATTGTATTTAGCAGTAAAACCCAAGATTCAAGAACTCAGTGGTTAAGTTATTCTGCTTGCATGAACAAGGCATTCTTTTCTTTCGAAATCGGAATAAATTGTAACGAAAAGTTTGGCACAAAGTAAGCTTATGGGCAGGCGCTGCACGAATAATAATAGAAAGCCGCATATTTGCACAAAACAACCTATGCAGTTCTTGAGGATAAAATTTCAAGGCCGAATGGAGGTTTCGAAGCCGGCCTCGGTCTCTAAACCAAATGTTTGAGGTCTCTGCCTCAATCTCGGTCTTGGCAAGTGTCGTCTCGGTCTCGAACCTAACGGTCATAAAAAGCTATCAAAGAAAGCAAAACAACCTTTGTCCCCATACCCACGTTACTATGTTGATGCATAGCAAGCAAATAATGCAAACGCAACACCCTACAGTCCACACTCTGCAACAGTAGCGTAGCCAGGGGTCGGAAAGGGGGGCAATAGCCTTCCCACGGGCCTGCGACCAAAATGCAGAATAAGAAAAATGCTACGTTTTTAGAACTTCTGCGATCGTCTTTTGCTCTCTAATACACCCAAAGAATGATTTAAAGCATATTTTGAAACGTTTAGTCAGGGAGGGGGCTAATTTGTCCAAAACACAGTGCAAATCATAAATCAGAAAAAAAACTTTGAAAACTCGCCAAAAACTGGTAATCAAATTTGATCGCTCATTGAAAAATACTTAACGTATGTTTCATCAAAAATACCTAAGCTCAGAAATAGGGGAGGGAGGGGGACAATTCAGAATTAGTTAGTTACCGATCACTTTCTTCAAACTTCCATTAGCCCCCCTAATTATACCGTTTTCCGTAAAAAATGTTGGGCTAGATGAATTAGATTATTCCTTGAGAGTTGTACTAAACTACCGATATAGGATTTCATGATCTACCAGCTTGTAAATAAAAAAACTGAAGTTCTAGCAATAGCTATCTCCCAAATAACCCATTTTTGCAACTAGTATAATTATGTTTTTGCACTGCTAATTTCTCTGCCTTGTTTTAATAGCATTAATTTCGATCAAAATAGATCTAAAATTAAGTTATTTTCCCCCAAAAATACAAAATTTTTGAGAGGTGGGGGGGCTCTGCCCCCAGACCCCCGTAACTGTCCCCCATTACAGAATTTTGTCTGCGCGTAGTCATGGTCTACGCACCTGCTCCGCAGTCTCTATAGTTCACCAGAAACATACAGTCACTTGCCAAGAATCGAAGAGATCATCTGAGTCCACTATCAATAAAGTACTGTATTTGCATTATTTCAAATGCAAAACAAAAAAGTTCAAAACAATACTAAAAGGCGGTAAACGGAAGATACCAAAGCTGAGCGCAAAACTTTGACCACTACTGCACGCCTGCACTGACGGCAGCTGGTTGCGAAACGTGCTGGATTTTATTTTCACTTGGCGATGCTGTTTAGTTTTTAAAGTTGGCGTAAAGTTTGCTAGGTTCTAAAATGAAAAAAGTCGCTTGGCGTGGCGATGTGTCTGCTTGGCGTAACTTCGGCGTGGCCTGAACATGGATTTCATACTGGACCGTATGCTATGTAGAACGTACGGTTACCTGTCAGTAGGCTATTTTACTTCGCTATTTAGCTAACTTATAGCTTCAACATGCTTGCTAGTTAATGCCTTGTATTTGTAAACCCTTTTGACAATGCTTTTAATACTTGGCTTACCTAAGTCTGAACTACCCACCCACTGTTGAACCATCGATCACAAACCATCTGGCATTTAAATTCATTCAATATCAGCTAGCTAGTCGTACAATGACGTCAGAATGGATTGGTTGGTGTTCGGAGTGAAGCGGATCTATTGCTTTTCTCGTTAACCCAATCGAATTTTGAAATGGGGTTTTCAAAAATTCATCATTTGTAGTTTTCAGAATGTCTCCAAAAACTATGAAAATTCAGTTATGCCGACCTTTAATTACTTTGGCAGAACTCTAGCTCCCAAGCCTCGCATTCTCTTTGGCAGTATGTTTTTTTTACGAGATCGAGTCGCAGGGAGAAGAAATAATAATGAGACTTGGACAGCAAAGAGTATTCATTTCAATCAGCACGCATTTGGAGGAAAATTCGGTTGGAAAATGGCATTTTTTTTGGATATTTTGGCACTTTTTTGTCTAAACGTTCGGAAAGCTTTCGTTGAGTGGGAGGGCGCTGATTTTTCTGTAGGGGGATGCTAACTCTCGATTGGGGGACGCTAACTCTCAATGGGGTGGACGCGTTCCCGCATTTAAGGACTGGTCTTAAGCTTCCAGACGATCTGCAATAACTTGGCAGAGTCCGAGGATCCCCAAACAACCGTGAGGTGAACTATAGTCAAGGCGCCCTTTGTCATTGCTGCTTCAACCACAATCAAGGAAGCTTTTAAAATAGTCTAATTTTTTTGGTCAGATCTTATTTTGTTGGACATTTAAAACGCACACAAAAATGCGAATAACTACTGTAGTGAATATTGTATTGTTTCATTGTTTGTGACGTCATTATGAAGTTTCACTTTGGCTTTTGTAGTTAGCATTTGCGACAGTCAGTAGAGAAGAGGTTGGTTTTATAACGACAGTAAATTGCTTGAAAGTAAAAAGTTGGTTTGATGAATGATGTGGTGGATAAAGAGAGAAAACGTTACACAACAATTCAATCATTAAGTTCACAGATTGTTGTTTAAAAGTGGTTTGTGGGGATGGGCGGGGGGGTTGTACTTTGATAGGTATTGGGCTTACACCATCACAGTTATTTTAAATGTGCTGTTTATGCGGGGGGTCGATAGGATAGCTGTAGTTGCGATTTGCGATAAACTAGTCAACGCGCGATGTGAGTCAACTTGATCTTGTTTTGCATTGAGATAGAGTATAACAAACAACGTAGGCTGTGCAGTTAACCCACAACAGAAAAGAAAAAACAAAATAAAGACGTACTTGTGGCTACTGTATCGGTTCACAACAGCTGTCCTTGCCTATGGCGGATACATGCACCTGATGTAAACCGAGCTAAACCAGAGCGAGTTGTGTGGTGCGACCTGGATGGAACCTTCTACCACAAATCCCACGTTCTACCACGGAAGGGCTTAGATAGAAAACTTCAAATTAAACCTCTTCGTAATTAAAGTTGTTTCGACTTAGTGTTAAGACAGAGTTGATAACAAATTTATCTCGTTTCAAAAATCGCTCCGACCAAAAAATAGAAGTTTTTTGTTCACTCGTTCTACGAAGATGTCCAATCAAATACGCGTGACCGCAAAAAATCTTCGCAACTTTTATTAATGCTTTTTATTTTTCCGCTCGTCTGTTTCTAGTCTACCAAATAAAGACTCTATGACTCTAAATAAAGACTCTATAAAAACGAATTTGATTTTGTTTTGTAATTTTTTTTGAAAAAAGAACTTAGATTATTTTTTCAAACAAGATTGCAAAACAAAATCTTATCGTTTTTATTCACAATACTTTTAAACTCGGAATTCTTTTTTCTCACAAAGATAAACAATCTACTAAACGCCGGAGTAACGCTGTTTATAAGTTAAATAAATTGCTCTTGCGATGGAAGCTACATTGGCCAAACAAAATGGAATTTAACATCAAGATTAAAAGAACACCATCCTGGCAGCAAAACTGGAACACAAACAGACGTAACCAAGCATCTACTGGAAAATCCATCACACCTTCACACGTAATCAATTTTAATGAACCAGAAATTCTTACAACAGCAAATCATACCAGGGAACTTGTTAATCAGCAACTACCCTCAATCAATGTTGACGAATGATCCACACCACTGTTAGTTTTCAATAATTGATTTCATATATGCATGTTCTTTTGTTTTTTTTTCATAATATTTTAATATTTTGTATTAAACTGTATGACGTTATTTTCTCTTTTTTTTGTTTGGTTGTTCTGTTATGTTATAAAATAATATGTGTAATATGATTAGTGTATACCTGTAAAAGTATAAATTAATGTTTAAATGCAAATAGCCAGGCAAGGAGATGCAGCAAAGTAATTTTGTTCTGCTGTCCAGTTTCATTTTTTGCCTTGTTTGTCAAGTCCCGCCATTGTTTAGTGCAGTTTAGTTGGATAAGCAATGCGGAAAACTTCCAATTCTTCTTTACTTACGGTAAGTTTTGTATTCTGGCTGTATTAATCAAAAATTTTAGATTTTTCTCACTAGTAACGTTCAAATTTGAGCAGGGTTAAGAGCTAATGGGAATAGGATGGGGGGTTAGCAGAAAAACTTCACGCTTCAATAAACATGGTGTTTTCCGTATATATCCAGACATCATGTATAGTGCATGTCTTGAAATCACAAAATCCAATTTTGCTCCTTGAGTCTGCGATTTTCCCTAAAGAGTCAGCTATGATTTTGGTTTTATGTTCTAGATTGACAATGGTTTAAATAAATTAACCGAAACGTCTGAATAAATATGTTCTACAGCATTTTGGCAGTACCGTTTTTGATTAAATTATTCTAGAAGTCACCGGCCAGTTGATCGAGCGGTTACGCGTTCGTCTCTGGAGCGAAAGGTCTGAGGTTCAAACCTCGGGCCGGTCAAATCGGACACAATGTAGTCAACGACTCGCCACCGTTGCAGCATTTCTTCGAAAGGAGCTGTGTTGCCCATAGGCGCAATGACGCGGAGATGGGCCCGCCAATTCGTTACACGCTTCGGTATAATACAGCGAGCATAATGAAAGATTTGGTTTGATTATTCAAGAAGTCCGTTTACCATGCTCCTAAACCAATAAAATATGGTCAAAATTAAAATTTATGCCGGATAGGTTAAGACAGGGGTGTATTTAAGGGGGGGCATTGGGCCATGCTCCCTCCCTTTCGGTCGCCAGGATAGTATAATTAGCATAGAATAGTATGCAAAATCGTGGAAAAAAAAACAAAAACAAATGTCTATAAACCATGTTAACTCGATGCACATACCTGTGCTCAACGAATTCCTAGCTCTGATTTCAAAAAAAAAAAAAAAACTATTGTAGTTGAACTAAACTTGCTTTGCAGAGCATATTTATTCTTCATCATCAGTTTAAAATCCAAAAGACCAAAACAAGATCAGTAGAAAAAAAAAGTAAAAAATTGGTAGATAATTAAAACCACGAAAATGTTCAGAATCAAACGTAATTGTATCAACGAAATATTAGATACTGAAAGTCATAAAACTTATCAACACAGATAAAAAGCCCCATGTAAAAAAGTGAAGGGAGACCACGGGTCTAGAGGATAAATTAGAAGGCCCTTTCTCGTATAAGTCTGCAGGGCAGGTTTGGAAGCCTGGCCAGTCGCCGCATCGTGGAAAATTTGATGGAAGCCCTTCTACGTCACTTGTGTTGCCAACTCGAAAAGCCATCGACATTCCTTAAAAAAGAGTAATATTAAACCAAACTTTTTGTATTTTTTGCAGAAAACGAACGGCCCGAAAACGTGCCAAAAATTTGCTGCATGTAAAATCGGCAACACTGTGTCTGATTTGACCTGCCTGGGAACTAAACTCAAACGTATCGTTTCAAAGACAAACGCGATCAACAATACATCAACAGGCTGGCCTTGATGCGATTAAGTTATCAGATAAAATTCACCTGCTTCGACGTGAAACGCTAAATGGCAGTGAAACAACCAGACTCCAGGGTTGCCAGTATAAAATCGAAGAATTGCGTAGCCTCCGTCTGGAATGATGACTGTATCCTTCCTGACCGCAGCCGCGGGATTAGAGTTGTATGGAATGGATCCAGATTCATAAATCTCCCTCATCTCCGCCTGACTGATATCCTGACCCACCCTAAAACAACACCGCTATCTGTTTGCCCATGACTTAGAGTTGTGCCAAATCTTGATCTTTAAAAAAATTAGTTTTCTGTCATAATTCTACTGATTTCCATACCGGTATGGCAGATTGTTGAAGAAGTGCTGTAAATAGAAAAGTCTTCAGGCGGATTTCACCCAGTTTTGGGTGAGGCTTAAGCAAATCTTGGTTTCTGCCGCGCATTGTTTTGCTCCTGCATGCATGCGTATTGAATGCATATTGTATGCATGCATTTACGTGCATTGGTGTCACTCAAACTTTTAAGAAATGGTTACCTTTTTTAAAACTGTTATCTACACCAAGTTATATCAATTATTGCACGACTATATGGTGGAGCCAATGACTGCAACCCAATAGTGACAAGGCAGCTTTTTGGAAAAGACTTCAGAGAGAAGAATGTAACTGCTTCAGCGTTAAATAAAAATTGGAATTTAGATGGGCTTGAAGATAAAACGTTTTCACAGTGATCGCTCTTGATAAATGTTTGCTAACTACAACGCACAGTACATTTTTGTTGTGGTTATGGCAATGCATTGCTTTATGAAAAACCACCCATAAACCCCTTTCCAGAGCATCACTTTTCCCAGATCGAAAGCTTGTTGTTGTTGGAGAGCATATTTTTCCTCCTGTCACCGGACAGCGTCAGACGCTGACTATTGGACGATCCGTGCACTTTTCATTGCATTGACTACTTTGTGGTTGGAGGAATCCGCATCTGCTTAGGAGCTTCCAGTGATCCAATGTTCCTGTGGATTTCTTCGAATTTTTGTCCACTGAATTTGCTGCTTGTTCGAAGCCACCAAGCATAGATAATCATCATAAAGCGTCTTATCGAAGGACGCAACAACGTGACCAGGGTGCAGGGCCAGGGTCGGTTGAACCCAAATCATGCGATTAGGGTCGTTGTAAATATACGCCTTTACCGTGTCGGCCACGCCACCAACAAAACTTATCTGTTGTACAACGAAATTTCCTTCTACACAAGACGTTACTTGTCCATTGCAACCACCGAGAAATGCTGACCGTGCAGATGCATCGGGTGCCCTGCGGCGAAGGTGACGCCTTCGTCGTAGACCACTAGCTCCACCAAGCGGTTCAAACGGACATCAATCACGTGAGAGCAGGCGCGGAACTAAAACAAAACGGGATGAGGCAGGCCATTGCAATCAAATTTGAATTAATTAGCCAGAACCTAATACAAATTTATCATTGATTAACAAATTTATTTTGTTGCAAATATCTACCAGCTAGACGAAAACTAATTTGTAGACAAAGCTGGAATGAGAGAATGCTGTTGAAGATGGATTGGCAGAAGCTGTTATTATTTTCCTCGTTATAAACGAAGTCGTCAGATAGTGACTCTACGAGCTGCTATCGCCGTTACAAATCAAATCCTGGATAGCGAATACGGTTTCAGTTGAACATCAATAAATAAACCCCGGTTGAAAGCACGTAGTCTTTTGTTCAGGGGTGCCAAAACCCGGGGATGGGGGATATATCCCCCAATAATTTGACTGTATCCCCTCCAACAATTTGAGTATGGTCTTCACCTGCATACCCTCCAATAATTTGATTCTGGTGTGCATCTGAGCGCAGGTCTGTACTTGAATTCGGGGAAAAAAGTGTCCATTTCTGGAGAAGACCTTTTGTTTGGTCTTCACCTAAATTCGGGGAAAAAAAGTGTTCCAATTCTGGTAAGACCTATTTTTTTGGTCTTCACTTAATTTGCTCACCTGAAAAAAGTCTTGGTCGAGGTTCATCTCCCCCAATGTTGAAAACAGGGCAAAATTGGGGTAAAATTGCAAATTATCCCCCCCAATGCTCAACAAAGATTTGCACCACTGCTTTTGTTGGCAACTTGCCGAGAGCTATGCAGTGTCGTTTCAGTGAAACGTTACTAATCGCTCGATCTGGGTTCGACTCGCGCCCTGGTTGTGTTGTCGTGCCATTGGATGAGGCGCTTTGCGAATACTATGTTCGGTGGCTTTGTCCAGCGGCAGGTTTAACTGAGAAAGAAATTGAAACAAAATCAAAACAAAACAAGACAAAAAAAAGCAAAAAGTCGGAAAACTTGAAATATAGTCATCTTCTAATCGGATGTGGATTTGCCTCGCGTTTTAGGTACAAAAGAATCGAGTCGCAATCTGTCGTCATTAACAATATTAGCAGCTAAGTTCCTTACCGAACTACTATTGGTGACGTAACTATCGCTTTCGGTATGGGTGTCGCAAACGAAAGAAGCGTTGACGTCATCAGATTGCGTGAGTAGGGGGGAGGAAGGGGAAAGCCAAGTGACGTTGTTCAGCTGGGGAGTGTACAAATGCTTGTTTCGGGGTACAAATTTGAGAGGGTAAAGGTCCGGGTCGTGGTATTTATTGTTGTCCACCTGCAAGGTGCAAAGCAACCGTGACATTTCGCTTTGGACTATGACGGAATATAAAACTTATTTACGATTGAACCTCCTTAATTTAGTTCTCCTCAATTTTCTGAACTTCGATTCGGCCACGAAACATACCAGAGTCCAGTCAGTTGGCGAACCAGCATCAATACTGAGACGTAATTGTAATTGTTACTTAATTCACCAAGTTGCCCAGGCCAGGCAACAGCGAAGTCAGGGGTCGGCAACCTTTCTTATACTGCGGACCGGTTGAAAACAGAATATTTATCGCGGACCGGCTTTCAAAAGCACAAATGTTTAGCAACGAAAACGTAAGCCAGCTGCAATGGAGAACGGCAACAAATTCCAATGTTCGCTGTTAATTGATGATATATTTGCATTGTTGTTGTAACAAAGCTAAATTATTGTAGTACTTCCTATAAACTAGAATTATTTCATCACAAGATGTTACAAATATATTCCAAAGCATTTAACCTAGAAAAGTATACGGCCCGGTAACGAACTCTCCATGGACCAATGGTTGTCGACCACTGAGCGAAGGGACCTTTTGGTCTTTAAGTCAAGCTGCCGCCTGCCCGCCAGTTTACCACACACGGTGGAGGTTTTACTCTGTCTATAAGCTGAACACGAAGCAGGGAAGTTTCGTTGCAAAACGTATGAGCAGGGTATACAATTGGCAACACTTTTTCCGCAACAAGATTTCACTTCCCGTACAAATGAGATCCAACTTGGCAGTTGTACCGCAATGAGATCGTGTCAGCCAAACATTCTCACCAACAATGCAAGCTCATTCGCTTTCAGTTCTCACTGAAATTTCCTCCAGTCAATCGACCAAATATTTTAGAATTAGCTAGACTATTTGCTGCAATCTACATTTATTTACCGCAAAAACGTTCAGGTATTTCTATAAACGTTTTCAGGCGCATTAAAACTGTCGAGAAAAACCGAATTCATTAAACCTTTTATCATGGCAAACTGCTGAAAGTTGCTACGGAGCAATTATCGTTTCTCGAATAGAAAAACTAAATGTTACTCTTCTGTACTTACTGTAAATACTGCAACTGTACTATTGCGTTCGGTTATGGTACGGGAGGAGCAAAAATATCTCGATAGCAGATTTTATTTTCTCGTCACAAACTCACTTGTTTAAAATCGAATCCAATAAAAATGACTTCATCAGGGTTTCCATTTACTTTTTCTTCTCTGCCAATTGCTGAAAGAGCTGTGATGTACTTCGTGATGTTACTTTCTTCCAGGTTAAGTGGGTTCAGTTGCGTCAAATCTGTCGATATAGGAGGAAATGACGTAATAATGAAATCGCTTTCAGCCGATGAATACCTGAATCACAAAATCAGTTTTAATGCTTTTTTTTTTTAATGTTTTTCTTTCCGAAAAAAAAAAGAAAAGTTTAATCTCTATCAATTTTTTTTTGAGGATTTTTTCCCAATAAGACTAAACCACGCAAACGTGCCAAAAAATCGGACCAATATCTTCAAAAAACGGTATTTTGTTGCCTTCATATTGCTGTTGTGGATCAGTAATGCATGACTAAAGGAAAAATTTGGAAGGAAAACATTAATGAGGACGTTACTCAAAAACAGCGATTTTTCACGAAAATCCCCGGCTTACCAGCGCGATTTAAGATTCGAACAATTGCTTTTTTCTAAAATATAGCGTTTTTTACAGCCTTTAAAGCAATTTAGAATTAAATGCATAGCGTATCCACCGACGCAGATAAACTTTGTTCCGAAAATCAACTAGTTTTTGCGGAAATAGATTGGACAAATAACTAAGTTAATTACCATCATGAGCATAAAGAATTGCTAGAATATCTGTTTAAATCTACAAATTCGATTGATTTGAAACTAATCGGTTTACAAAAATAACTAACAGAACCTAAAACACCGCAGGAATAAACCTACCGTAGCCTCCATTGTATCTTACTTGAGAATTGCCCACTGCGATTGGTTCCTGCAGTCAGCCATTCCCTGGACCTTCACCCAGTAGTTTCCTGGTTCCTGATTGGCTAAAATCACTACGTCAAAGCGCTCCCCGCCGTGAACAACCAATGAGGAAACATTTAGAGGAGTGACGTCAATGCCGTCGGTTGCTATGACAGTGATGACGTGGGCGTCGAAGGAAAGCTGCATTATAAAGACAATATTTAAACATTTATTTTGGTCAAGACAAAACACAGAAGAGCGAAGCAAAGGATTGGTATTGAGGTGAATCAAAACCCAAAGCGAGTTTTCAATCCTAGCTTCACACTTTGCTGGGATTTCTCTTTTAAGTTCTTTCGTGGGTCACCTATTTTAAAGAAATTTAGACCGAAAGATGTTTGCAACATTAGCGCAACTTTCAACAAAAGTTAGGCTTGAAGTCAAAGCTTCTTCCATCGTTGTTGTTTATTGCTGTTTATTTGAGACAGTGCACGGGCGACTATCTTGTGGGCAAACTTACATAGCCGGCCTAATTGTCGGGATTACGAAGTGGTTTTTTTTTCTTCGATGACTTTCAAGAAACTTATTGGGGGGGGGGGCACTTTCGCAACAGTAAAGAAATGAAGAGTGAAAACCTGGCTGTGAGGCTCGCTCTTTGAACAACCCACGTCGTAACAGCATCCAAATTTATTAAACCGGCCCGTTGTCTCAGTCATGAGTGACCCAAAGACCAACTAAATTAGTGGCAAATTTCTTGACTTCCTCGATTGTCCAATTCACCATTGCCTGATAAGCTAACGTGGTTACAACGCTTTACAAAGTAGTGCTGTTATAAACTACAAAAATCAACAACGACTGTCCAAACCTCGAATGGGCAGAAGATGACCGCGTTACTGATAACGCGGAATCGATATCGCGATCCTTCGTCGACAACAAACTCTGCGAATGGAACCTGTGTGCTGCGGCCGGACGAATCCTGAAGAAATACAGTTTTACGGTCGTCTTCTCAACGTAAGAGTCACAAGAAAGGAAACTCTTTTTGCAGCGACTATGGACACTTTTGCTAAAACCTCAATCACCGCTTCTCGAATGATCCCAGATTCTGACCTCATCAGGAGAGCCTTTCAAAGCCCGTTAGACTAGAAACAGACGCGGGGAGAAAATGAGAAGACGATTGAAGAAAAAAGTTTGCTCTTGTTGCGAAGTTTTTTTGCAGTCACGCGTATTCGACTGTTTGATTGGACCATTTGAACATATTCGCAGCTCAAATGAACCTTGAAGAAAAATAGACAAAACTGTCAGCTTCCAGTTTACTAATAAGAGTGTATGGTCCGACAATTGGGATGCGACGCGACTGGCAGGTCTCAGCGAGTCTCTCCGTGCCCCCATCCCACCAACCACCATCCTATCTTGAAGACAGAGCAGTGGTCTCATAAACATAGGTTATAGATCTGGATTGGAAAAATAAATAACAAGCGAACGCAATCTGCTGATTCAGCCGACACTTTATAATCAAAGAAAGGTATAACTTTTAGTTTCTCACCACATAGCGCCCTCTTCCGTTTATAAGAATCGCTTCACCTTTGTTGCTTCCGCCCGCATGGTGATGCAAAAGGTAAGCGCTAAGGGTGGGTTGATGGAACATGTCCCCAATCATAACGGTGAAATTTGCATTATCTGTAGCAAAAATAATAGGTCTAGGCAAGAAGTTGGGCCGCGGGACACAGGTCAAACTCAAGTCAACTTGAGTCAAATTTTGAGCAAAAACTTGACGATTGTTTTAGCTCAACTCATGTTTTTTAGGGAGTGACTATTTCAACGGAAATTTTCAAGTTAAAGAGAGTAAAACGAAAATGAGGAACAGTGATCCGCGCATTTTTCATTTGCTTTTTTAGAGTTAAGATTAGGATTTGCGTTTGAGTTAGGGTTGGGGTTAGGTCTGGAGTTAGTTTTACAATAAGGATTTGAGTTTGCGTTGGATTTTGGTTAAAATTAATAGTAAAGTATTCAAAAATTTCTGGTGACGTAGCCTCTTCCTACTTTTACACAAGTGTAAGTTTTTAAATGCCGAAGTTGCAGATGTCGCTCTTCAAAGTTTGGCAAGCACAAGGAATTTTCATTTGGATATGAGTTCAAGCACCGACTCTCCCGTCATAATTGGCATAAACAACTCCCACCTTTGTTTGCCCTTGTTAAAAATTTTTCAGGGCCTTATTGCATCATCAAATTCACCATAAAACATTGGTTGTGGGTGCTCAGGAGCCTGTTTTCGTAGATTTTATAGGTCAAAATAAAGTCAAAATTTTGATAAAGGTCAGAATTTGTCAAAATTGTCTTTTATCAAAACCGTGTTTAAAAATTCTTTTTTCTTTATTTTTTGGATTTTTTGAGCAAGTATCAATATTTTATGTACAGTTTTATTTGTGTTTTGATAAAAACTTGCAGTTCAAGCGCTAAAACTTCTGTAAATTTCAGCAGTATCGTTGCAGAAGCATACAAATTAGTATGTTAATTAACGTGCAATATCTACTTTTCGAAGTTTTCACTATGCATCGCGCAGTTGCAGCAGCCCCTAGACTGGCTAATTGAGAGTTCTGTTCAAATACTGTTGATAGACAGTCAAGTAAACTACAAAATTCAAACACATGTAAATTGCTGATTGTAAGAACTATAAAATTTGATAAATCGTTTCAGTGCCGGGACCATGTGATCGACTTAGAGGGTCCCGTTTGTTGGGCCGCCGTTTTTATATTTTGATTGAATTTTGTTTTTGGCAGACACCCCCCGAATAATCCCAGAAATAGGGTAAAACAACCAGTAACGTTAAATCTAAATTGTGACCTGAACTGTTTTATGACAACAGGCTTGCGCTTTAACTTCTGCTTTGGAAACTGTTTTAAATCGGTTAAATTTAAACTTAACATTGTAAATTGCGACTTATGAAACATTTTTAATGAACATTTCCGCAACCAAAACGGCCGTAACAGTTTAGTAGTGTAGCAAAACTGATTTTTGTTGAGAAAGGAAGCAAAAAACAGACAGAAAAGCATCATCACGAAAGAGCATTAAATGACATAGAGAGATTATGTAGTTTGCTGTTTTTCGTGACAATAGTTTTTATCTACAATTTAAGTCAAAATTTCTCTAAAATAAAGTCGAAGATAAATTTTTTAGGTCAAAATAAAAATGGCTCATTTGAGGCCAAAAAATAACAATAATAACTATGATATGCTCACAGATTTTTATAAACCATTTGAAGCAAATCTTTGCACAACCAAATAATAATCATAATGCAATCTCTGTCATATTGTAACAAGATATTCAGGGGATGATGAAATTGATATATTTTATTGCCATTTTTTGTTATCCCGTATTTAAAAAACGTTATATTCTAAAACAATTTGTTCTCAAGAAATCGTTGAAATTTGAACTACGTCGGTTTTTCATTCTGTTCATCAGGCCCAAATACAATACAACACAAAAACAATTCATTAAAATTTAGGCCAAAATATCACCTAACTTTAAAGTGACCCATCACTTAAGCAATGTGTGTTCCACTGCGACACTATTTTTGGTGCTAAATTTCAATTCTCTAGGTCTCTGTGACGTCTGCGAAAAATGCTATTTTGTTAAAATGTAAAAAATTGTCACTGACGTCACTAGGAACTCTGACAAACGACACTTTGAATTTTTTAAATGCGCTAAATGCTTCTTGTAATCAACAAGGTGGCCCATCTGGGATATCGTACGAGGTGGTATACCTGGGACCTTCAAAAGTGCTGGAGAGGTATCATTAGGCAACCCTGCTTTAATTGTTGACTTCCAGATAATAGAAAAGTCTACATCACTTACCTACGTCATAGAGATGAGAGTGGGGATTGTCAGATTGTGGGGTTTTGATGACGATCGCCCCCGCGACCCCATCGGAGCGCTGGAATCCCGCATGGGCGTGCCACCAGTGAGTGCCTGGAGAATGAGTAGCTTTCGATAATGACAAGCTTTGCATGCGGGTAGAAGGCGTTCTATTATACAGCAGAGAAAGTGCAAGTTTGTTCTATTATGCAACGTTGGTTGTCCAGCTTTACAGTAAACCCTACATACTCAGCTCTGAGTCTCCCGTTCAAGGTAGGAGTCCGCCTGAGCGTTCAAAGCCACTCTATTTGCCAAACATCCAACCAAATATTTCATAAATGACATCATCATGTTACTTTGTGACATCATCACTTTACACTGACGCAAGATCGCTTGAAAGCCAACCAACTCACAGGCTCAGCTAGTGCTGGCAGGACAAAGGTGAACTACACGTTTGCAAAAGGCGAAATCATGAGACGTCACAATGTAAGAAATTAGTTTTGGTTTACCGTACTTCTCACCAAGTGGCCTTAGCCAGGAGACAGCGAATATAAGTTTTACCTATAACTTATCACCTGGGGGTTCGGCTCTGAATGTGTATTGAAAGGAAGTCCCAGTTGGGATAGGGCACTGAGTGACCTGTGGAACCCCATCCATCCAGGGGGATTCGCGCTGATAGATACCGTGCCAGTGGATAGAAGTTCCCTCATTGTTGTCGAGTGCGTTGTGGACTCGAACGGAAATTGTGTCGTTGTAGCACACCTTAACACATCAGGATGAGTGCTTAACCATTTTGGAGCTGACAAGCTAATATGAGATCCACTAATTCAGAAGCTCTCAACACACTTTCGAAACAAGCGTGAGAGCGGGAAATCTTCAACCCTTCACAACTTCGTTTCAGCTCACAGTCTGCATGCAACGCTGGCGTCCAACCAACTCACCGAGATAATTGGACCGGGAAATTGGCGATTGATTACAGCAACGTCACGTGACACCCCATCAGCAGTGATGCAATGATCACGGTAACAATCGGAAATATTTTGCGGACAATCAAAACATGCCTTCGACATTGTGACGTACCTAGCGGAAACAAATCATAATTGAATGGGTTTGTTTGACCAATTCTGTCAGCGCTAATTCAAAAGACATTGCAAGCTCGTGGTCATCCTGAGCTATTCCAATACGTTTTGGTTAATACAATGCAACCGCCCTTACCATCTCGTCTAAAACCGGCTAGTCACATCACTTGACTATCTCTGTTTGGTGGCTTCGAACAAGCAGCAAATTAAGTCAAACGTCAGTTGGAAAGCTTGGAATACAGTCAACTCCTAAGCGGGTGAGGATATTTTGTCCTTGTCTGTCGTCGTCGCTTCCTCGCAAGTGGAGGATAAAAATGAATCAATCAATCGATCAGATGCATCAACAGGAGCATGAACTTGCTCGTTGGCTTCGTTGAACCGGTTTGTGGATTCAACGTTTAAAACTTGCATGAAAGATGCATGCACTAGAAGTTGGTGCAAACAAAGATAGAAAAACCACCCAATGACTTACCATTCCAGATGAAAATCATACTCGCATGTCATTGGCTGAGCGCCATCACATGACCGGTCGCACACGTGACCTGAAAGAACATAGGAATTAAGTTGGATTCGTTCATCTCTTTCATGGTCACCGGACGAATGCATTTGCAAATAAAAACGCACGTATATCTCCAATCGTAACGAGACCGACAGATAGAAAGGAATGTTGTTGTTATGGCATCATGGCAAGCCGTTAGCAACATTGTATGCGGTTTGTTTGATCAGAGAATTGAGCCCATGCCTTTTTACTTTGGAAAATGAGCCAAAAATATTTCGCTACCCACTTACAAAAAATTGATAACTTAATTCAATATTAGTTACGAAACAAACTTTACACTAAAATTTTTAGAACTTTTGAATCATTAGAAATTAACGACACTGACGAAGGTGAAGCGTAGTCTTTTATTACCGCTTTGATCGTTGTTCGATTCCGCACCGTGGTCAAGTTGTTGACTTATTGAAGTCATTGTATAAGGTGCTTGACGACAATTATCGTCGAACTTCAAACAAGTAACAAATTTTACTGCTGCGATAACAAAGTTAAAGAATTAAAGCAAACATCTTGAAACATTGAAAGTTTCTGAGCTTGTGTGGATTCGTCTTACTAAAAGTGTCGCGGTCGCTTCCTTGTGAGTAGAGGATAAAGATTGGATCAATCATCCTACAAAACTGCGATATTCACCTGGCGGAATTCTACGAAAATGATTTGCTCACCTGTCGTCGATTCCGCCAGTAGCAGCAGAAGGACCCCTGAAAACAATGAGTAATGACGTCATACAAGCCGCAGCAACCGAGCAGGGAAAGTACAGCAGTGGCGTTGCTAGGAAGGGTGACACCCGGGGCGGAATTTTGTGGCGTCACCCCTTTTCGGTCCAAAAATAGGTGGGGACCAAAAATAAAAAAAGGTCATCGCCGTCAAATTAGTGGGTTTTGGCCCAGAAATATGTGAAGTCCAAAACAAAAAGATCTTCGCCGCTAAATTGGTTGGTTTTCGGTCCAAATGAGGACGGAAAAAAGATCCACTCCACAAATCAGTGGATATATGGTTTCACTCGAAAATCTGGTGTCACCCCAAAATGGTGACACCCGGGGCGGGCCGCCCCCCCCCCAAGCGACGCCACTGAAGTATAGGCCAGTCTAAGGCCGCAGCCGACAACCAATAATATGAAAATGCAGAATTCTTCGAAACTGGCGCCAGACAAACTCCGTATCGGTCATTATTATGGTATATTTGCCCTTTTATGTAACTGTTGTAGGAATAGGGTTTGAATTGTCACTAAAACCAACAGAAACTGAATTTAAGTTTCGTTGCAATTTTTCTAAGCCTTACTCGGAAAAGAGGAATTCGGATACTGCGGAAGTCCTATTTATTTCTATTAATTTCGTTTTATCGCAGCAATTTTACGTAAAACTTTTGCTAGTTTTTAAATTTTCGAACAAAATTTTATTCCCGTGGC
Organism: Trididemnum nubilum; assembly: GCA_963965965.1. Lineage (NCBI taxonomy): Eukaryota > Metazoa > Chordata > Ascidiacea > Aplousobranchia > Didemnidae > Trididemnum > Trididemnum nubilum. The sequence goes on along the minus strand of OZ014474.1, from coordinate 720,013 downwards.
TGGGAATCAATTCTACCGGGAAAAGTTTCAAATCTTCAACTTTTCCATGAGAAGTGTTGCTCTACACATAACCTAACAGAGCAGGTCCTGTTTTACTCAAAAATCCCTACTTTTTCCTAATTACACCACCGCCTTCAGCTCCAATTTGAATTCCTAAACTCAGCTACCCTCAAAAATGTTCGGATGACCAGCGGTACTTCTCAATCAAAATACTATTTTGAAGTCGTCGCAATGCATCAAAGCGTTGCGTGATCGACGTTTCTATCTTTGAGCAATAAAAAAATGAATTTAGGTATGTTCGGTTGTTCGCTCGTGTAAACAAGGCATTCTGTGCCAGCCTAACCTCACCAAGGAATAGCACCCTTGTTTGGGTTCTATTTGCCGGCCTTCCGTTAGGATGGGCCACCGCAACGGGTTACAAACACCAGGCTGAAATCTGAACAACTAATTTCTTGTCCTTTCCATCTAATTGCTGCTGAAGTGAACGAACGTCTGTTGCAAGCTACTGCAGCTGGTAGAAGCTGATGGATTTGGGGGTTCATCTCATGTTCCGCTACAACGGCGTAGCGCAGTTTCTTTGGAAGGATTCCCAGCGCTGAAGAGCCGTCGGCAATATAATCTGCCCAATTAAACTGCCCAGAAAATTTATCAACCGAAATGGCCCTCCGAAACTTAAATTCTGATCCAGCTTGCGCCACAGATCCTGCCATTCTCAGCTCTGACGCTTAGAAATCAACAAACGCAGCTCAACTCACCAAAAACTTGGCGCATCGCGTCGTACGTGGAACGCTTCCTGCAATCGCGCAACTTTGCTAGTAGCTACCGGTATGTAACAATGCTCTGCCTGCGTCGCGTGGAGGATGACGTCTCAAAACTGGCGGAACCTTGAATCAATTAATTGTTCAAACATGAGAGTTGGGTTACAAGTAACGATGCAAAACGTATTGTGATGTTACAGTACATCTTTTCGCAATAATTTGGGGGCTCATTTGCCATTTGGAATTGTCATCAAGTAAACATCGGTCACGCTCGACTTTCAGTACAATATTTCTTAACCTGCTAGGAATACGATCTACAAAATTAATTAATTTTACGCATGGGAAACCCAGTTAACATAATTTCGTTTAACAAAAAAATATTGGGCTAACATGTAATTAATTAGCAATTTGCGTGGTTTTAATTTTATCGGTTAATCTGCTCGCTATTTTTGTTCTTCAGAAAGTGAAAGTGTTTCGAAGTGACTATTTCTCCCAAAACTTTCACATTAAAAAGAATAAAACGAAAAATATTTATCCGCGTATTTTTCATTTACCCCTTTAAGCGTCAAGATTTGGGTTTGAATTAAATTAAGGGTTAGTTTTGAGTAAGGATGTGAGTTTGGAATAGATTTGCGTCAGAATCAATAAAAAACTAGATAAAAAATTGATAAAAAAAAACAAGATAAAAATTTTCGTTGAAAGTCTCAAAGCTACTAGGCATTTGTTTATTCGTTTCGGATTTTTGAAACGATGTGTCTTTCTGGATGAGCATTAATTCGTTTTGACAGATCAAATTTAGACAGATTTCAAACATTGCAATAATTTGAGTTTATTTGTTTATCGTTGAATGCTAAGTGATAAAATTTAGGCCTACTAGTTAAATTTTCTGAAGCGAAACAAAATCTTGACTTATTACGTTCGATTATGCAAAATGTGAAAAAAAGTGAATATTCATGAAATACTTTTGTTCTATGAAAAAAAATGTTCTATGAAAGGTTGGCTGTTTTATGAAAGGTTGGCAAAATGTTTTATGAAAGGTTGGCAAAAAAAAAATGTTCTATGAAAGGTTGGCAAAAAAATGTTCTATGAAAGGTTGGCTGATTTTACCGGTAATTTTAATCTTTTTTTTTCAAATTCCAACTCAAATCCTTATTCTAAAATTAACTCCAAGATTAATCTAAACCTGTAACTCTATTCACTCAAGCCCCGACGAACACCCTAAAAAAGCAAATATAAAAATGGACAGATGAATATCCTTCATTCTTAACTCTCTTGAAATCAACGTCACTTTTTATTTTACATAGGCCGGTATATAGGTCGAGCGGTAACGCGTTCTTCTGTGAAACAGTACATCAATCGTTCAATTCTCAAGCCTGTCAAATCAAACAGTGTTGCTACGACTTGCCACCGCTGCGACGTTTCTTCGAAAAGACCCGTGTTGCTCATGGGACAATGATGCAGAAATAGACCCCTAATAGCTTTTATTTTTCGCCAGTTCAATGCTGCCTTCTTGAGCCGCAGGTCTTAGAAACTGTAGGCCCTCGTCCGGGTGAACTAACCCACGAAAATGTTTTTCGTTGCTCTCGGCGAACAGTTTGCTACATAAAGCCTCTCTAAATCATAATTAAAAACTTTGCAGAGCTCGCTCCACAATCTCAATTTTTTTCTGCACCGCTCTTCCGCTTCACCGATGACACTGGACAAGTCAGCAGCTGACGGGCACCTGCGCTACTTTTGCTTCAACCAAAGCTTGGAGGTTGGTAAATTACCACGTCACTGCGATTGATGTCCATTTGTGATTCTTGCCACCAGACGTTGCAAAATCAGGGAACGAAAACGTTTATTTTTCGAAAACGATGCTAAAAATTTCGGCGGGAATTTTTACCCAAAGATCACGTACAAGATGCCGAGCATTGTATTTTTCGTAAAGCCAGCGAAAGAATTTAGCGCAATCTTCAATTTTTGCGGCTGCCACAGTTGTGCGGATTGGGCACTAGCGGTAAGGCAGAAGTGGTCTTCAAAAAAATTTGCCTCTTAAGAGAACAGATTTTTACCGAGTACAAAAAAATAAATTCAGCGGCAAAAAGCAATGCAATTGGAAAACAAATTTCAAAAAGGGTTATAAGATGCTATATACTTTACAATATTTGTCATTGCATATTTTTATCAATACTCTTTCAAAAATTGCACCGAATACTACTGTAACTGTATGTTTATTTTATTCACACTGAGCAGTTGAGCACGCTGACGTGCTAGTTACTATTTTTGACCATCAGAAGTGCCGGTCTTAATTTTTTTTAAGTCCTAGGCTACAACAAAAACAAGTACACAAAAAACTTTTTGATCGAGAGATTCAGAACTGCCATTTGGAGGCTACGAGGGTTTCAATAGTGATGCTATTGAAATGCGAACTATCGAAAAAGTCGAGAGCTCTAGAACTCCTTTTTTGATTTACAAAAGTGTGTTTGAGAAATAACTGAAAAACGATTAAAGTCGCTTTAAAATCTGGACAACAATTAGTTGTCCTGGATCCCTTTTCATCCAGTACTTGACAGCTTGATTGAGAGGATACGGTCGTCAATTTTTCGCCGACCCTGATCGCATGGTCTGGGTTCAACCCGCACCCTGGTCACGTTGTTGCGTCCTTGGACAAAACGCTTGACCATGATTATCTCCGCTTGGTGGCTTCGACCGAGCAGTAAAGTTGATTTGAGAAAAAGTGAGAAGTCAACAGAAAACTTTGGAAAAACGGTTAACTACGAGACGGGTGCGGATTCGTCCAAAAAATCGCGCCACCGTCACTTTGTCGTGGCAGGAGGATAGAGCGTACTTCCATGCATAAATGTATTTGCTGCCGAAGCAAAAGCTTAGGATTTTTTCAATCGGCTATGGTTGAATGTTTTTAGCCTGCCACGTGCTCAATGAAGGACCACTGCCACGTGCTCAATGTAGGACCACGGCCTTCAGAGATTGCATTTAACGAAACAATGACCAAAATTTTCACGATCCATGAACAAACAGAAGTTTGAGGTAGAAGAATTCTGATGCTCTGCATTTGATGGAAGGAACACTACGTGGAGCCTGGTTTAAAACTCGATGTTCATCCGACTATGTAAATTTATGTGACTGGATTAACGTAAACAGGCCAAATTCAAGTTTGGTGCTAAAAAAGAAGTATTTAAGCTTCTTCTAACAGCTTTAATTTGAAAAAGTCAAGGTTATTACTTTTGCTAAGTAGAAATCAATTTTCCCACTACAAAAATGAGTTTAGAATAAAATAATTTTTATCAGCCATATTGCACCAACAGACAAAATTTTTAAAACAGAAATCAATTTGTAATTAAACGCCAAACTTTTTCGGCCATTCTTCTGGTCCTTTTCAGAGCAAAATATTACATTTTAAAAGTTTAAAGACAAATTAGCGAATGAATAACTTTCAAACATACAATATAGTTCAACTCGATGCATAAAGTACGCAATTTGTACAATAGTTACGTTAAAATTGCGTACTTGTTGCATTGAGGAAAACGATCGTGCTTTTTTGAAAGTTATTCATTTGTTAATTTGTCTTTAAACTGTTAACATGTAATATTTTGCCCTGAAGAGGACCAGACGAATGATCGAAAACATTCAGCGTTTAATAAAAATGATATCTGTTTTTAAAAATTTTGTCTGTTACAGCAATATGGCTAATAAAATTCAAGCTCTTTGCCGAAGATTTGGAATAATTCTTTTTCAGAGAAGAATAAAACAAAAAACCATAATTGGAGTAAAAACACTTTGGTTTATCAACGACAGATCAACAAACTTGCAAAATTAACCCACTTTAGGAGTTATTTAAATTTTTGCTGGTTTATCAAAACCGCTTCGTGGAATTTGATTCCGTGAATAAATGGTTCGAATATGCAGCATCGGTCCTGCACGCGATTTTACGTGATACGATATATATGAAATCAATAAACAAAAACAAACGGATTGGGTATAAAAAGAAAACAGCTAAAGAAAGACTATGTAAAGGATCAGTGTTCATCAGATGTCACTCAAACTATCGCATGGCGCCCCGATTTTTCCACAGCTTCTTAGTCATGCCAGTTTTAATCACAGACTTGAAGCATAAAATCCAACAGAAAAATCTCCCTCGTTGTTCAATAATATTAGTACGATCAAACTTCAAAATCTTTAGCAAACTGTTTGGCTTTTACGTCCTTTTAGGTTTTAAACGTTGTGGTAATCTTTTGTGGCGAATTCACGCAGTATCCGTTTTTCGTCCGCTTTTTCTTATTAACCTACAAGCATGCGCTTTTTCATTCGCATTTATGTCCTGACAAAAAATTCCATCAAAAACGTTCGTGTGTGACCAATGAAAGCCATATTTTAAAATGGTACTCTACCCCTTACCTCGAAAGAAGCTTCGACAAAAATTTTGTCGGTATATCAAAGTCTAATGCAGACCATTAGACCCACAAACGCGAATGAAAAGGCGCATAACCAAAAAAAAAAAAAAACGAACAAAAAGCGGAACGGACCCTTTGCGAATCCAGCAGCATCCGGTGGAAACTTATTTCTCCACATCGTCTTTTCTCTTCCTTACATTGCGATCGTGAATGAAGCTATAAAAAAAATTAAAGGATTATCGCACCCCTAATTTCGCAGTCTATAATTGCAAGTCCAACCTTGAAGAGCTTCTTTTGCCCGGTTCTTGCCTCATTTCGACTAGCTGATCCATTCCACTTCCTTTCTCCGCATTGCCTCGTCCTTCTGCAGACTTAGGACGGATCATCTCCGGTAGATCTTGAGGATACTCTTCAGTTTGGTCCTACACACGGGACAGCTCTTCAGGGCGGACGCGCAACTGGTGCAGCAGCAGAGGTGGTTGCACGGCATGAAGAGGCAGTCCGACCGCAGGTCCAGACACACTTTGCACCGGTCGTCTTCGTGGATATACTCCTCCTCTTCCTCAAGCCCGACCCGCGGGCAATCCACCGGGGACGGTAAGGGCGAGGGGGTTCGGGAAGGAGGCGCGATGTTAACAGGAAGGTGGGGGCTCATCAGTAATTCTCCAGCTGGAATTGAGGAAATATCTCCTTCAAAACTATCCGCAACAATATCAGGCTCGAAAGATGAGGCAGCTGATGACGCAGCCGATGATGCGGGTGATGACGTCAGCGATGACGCCGGCCTTTCATAGGAGGAAGTTGAAGGTTGGCAGTCCATAGTTTCCTCGAAGTGTTGTGGCTCATCTTCCTTCTGCAAATCTTCAATCAACTCCATAACTGACGTGTACTCCGTGTCCTCACGCTCCAGCTTCCTCCTGACCAATCCGCGGATCACGTCCTTATCCGACGCCATGATCATGGCGTTGAATACAATTTCACTCTTCATGGCTTCTTCAACTCTTTCGTCCAACGTTCGATTCTCAGGAAGGTCAAATGTTTCAACAGGCATTTCATCGGCAGCGATTTTTCCCCGGGTGGAGTGTAGTGGAAGTGGAATAGGGTTGTGGATCGAAGGGCGGTCCAAACCCGGATGCTTCTTCACCACCGATATAACATACTCAACACCCTTGCACAGTTGTATAAACTCGCACCTGCGCAGAAAAATGGCGTTAGATTCGTGTTCAGAAAAATGCGGCTTCAATCCAACATTTCCACGGAACTGCATGTGGAGCAGCCATGTAACATGTAGTTAGCTCTAAGTTTTTTCCATTTTTTTTTTCAGTTGGTGAACACGACAACTGTTGCTTGAAATTATTGCAGCCAAAAACTGGGTTTCCGAAGGCAACCCAAAACGAGCAGTTTCGCCCGCAACAGCAATGTAATGACTTTCGATAATGACGTAGCTTCTCGTGACGAAATGCAATCTATCAGGCGAGTGACCAACATCATGCCGATGAAACAAGAACACCGCGCTTGGCCAACCACAACAACGTAAAGTGCCGTTTTGTGTTTTGTTTGTCAGAGTTGAAAAATTACTTGTCTTAGCTGCTTAATTACAATTACAGCCTAAATTTTCAGTTACAAATATACAAGTTCAAGCTAATTTTTGATTCAATTACAATGAAGATTTTAAAATATTGCGTGATCTTTTGAACATTTTTTTTTCAAATCAGTTATCAAATTGGGAAGTGACTACTTCACCGGAATATTTTAAATTAAAAAAATATTCATCTGCACATTTTTAAGGGTGAAAGGTTACGGTTTGAATTAGATTTGAGGATAGTTTTTGAGTAAGAAGTGGAGTTTGAGTTAAATTTTACTGTAGTCAGAATAAAATAAAGAAAACAAAATAAATGTTACGTAACGACCATGTAAAAAATCGGTTTTGTTTTATTTTTCAATCAACGTTAAAACTTAGATTTTGATTTTCGGTTTAAGATTAAACTTAGGGTGGGGGTTACGGCTATATTGTTTATCGATTTTTTTATTCTAAAGCTATACAACAGCAGCCTATGCTCTGATGAAAACTTGATTTCAGCTTCGCAATTCTTGCATTGTGTAACATTTTCCTATTCGTTGATAAAAAGAACTTCGCAAAATGCTCTGCAATAAAGTATCTAAGAAATTCTCAGTCAATGGTTAGCATTTAACAGAGCAAATGAAGGAAAAGCAAATTAGTTATGATAATGAGTTCAAACACATTTTGTTTATCATTGTGTAGTCAACAGGGCATGGGTATAATCAAAATATTGTAATTAAAAACTGGTAGAAAAAACAAATTTGCAATTATCAAAATTCAAAAGTCTCAATCATAATTATAATTCCAGCAAAATCGTGTAATATAACAATTTTTTCAATTACAACTTTTCTAACCCTGCTGTTTGCGAGTCTTCGTCAAGCTAAACACCACAACGGGTAAATTGCCAAGGCAACTGATGAGGCAACGATACAAAGGTGGTGTGCTTTTGAAACACCAATATTTTCGGTATCAAATTAGCTAATTTAATAATTATGCTGTTGCTACGCAGCGATGTAGCTCGAAAACTTACTCGGGAAACCACTTTGAGTGCTCGTAAAACGGGTCTTCATTGGGGCGCCACCCACCGAGGCCCCCCGCACAATTGAAACATTTCACTTTGTCTTCAGAACCCAAATAATAGAAACCGGCTTCGCTGAAAGTTTTGGGGGTGGCGAGCTGAGGATTGGGCCAACCCCGGAAAGACAAAACCCGGTCAACAAGTTTTTCTTTATGGGGGTTGGCTGGGTGGGAGCACGAGACCTGGGGCGTCTGTTTCCATCGAGCCCTGCAAATAAATGAGCTATTTACATCAAACAATTCATTTAGCTCGCTATGTTATGACGAATCGACTACGAGTTTGCAGTGCCCAACTGCCCATCTCCGCGTCGTAGGGCTCGAACAACTCAGCTCCTTTCGAAAAAAAGCCGTAGCAGTGGCGAGTGGTTGGCAACATTGCATCTGATTTGAGTGATTTCAAACTGAACCCCAAAGCTTTCGCTTTCAACGCGAGAATGCGAAATACAGGACCTACTGTCGGGCAACGAAATAACGTCAAAATCTTCACATTACAGATCAATGCACCCCATGGCAAACCCAGCAAGGTTTTAATATCACTCAAGCATAAACCAATCGGCATTCTTTAAACGGCGAGGTAAGTAAGCGAACCTAGGTTTATGAACTCCTACCTCTGGCTTGTCGGTGAGTGTCTGCTTCCACTGGCACCGCCATGACGATGGACTCCGTGAGTGTGCCTGAAACAACGCACTTGTTTGAAATACCAAATAGATCTATGGCGTCTTCTAACGGTAAATAATATTTTAATAAGTGACATTTAAGTGACGCTAATAAGTTTAACTACACATTACAAAACTGATCTCTGGACTAGCGAAAACTGTGTTGCAACCAGCGAAGTTTTGTATGCAACCCGGTTTAATTCCCTGGATCAGAGCACACCGAAGCCAAGTGAGCAGCGAATTGCACCAATATCGAGTCAAAATAGCTTCATGGATCCCCAGTTTGACATTCAAACAGTGGCCATTCAGTTACTGAATAGAAATAAGAAAGAACGTGAAACCTGCATCGTGGATCGAAACAGATAGCGACTTAGCTCGAAAATCGCAACGTCTTTTTGTTGCTTTTTGCTCCAGACACTCGGCAAATCCCTAAGCCAATTAATTCTGCAGACTCCCACATCTCGTATCTTGATCTCTAACAACCAAATCTATGACGGCGATTGTCGACTAGAGGTTTCAACCGCATACCGGTACACTACAGCTCTTCCCTTTTCCTGGACCACTTTACAGTAACCGATACTGTACGTAACAAAACCAGTAGAAGCACTTCGCTGTAACGTGCTTACCCGATGTGTGCTTGGTCGCTCTGGATACGTGAGGAGCACTGAAGCATCGACGACATGCCGGAAGACACTCACTTCCTCGCCTGAAACCAAACTAATCAAAAGTTGCAAAAAAAGCTTTGAAAATGCTAAGAAATCTGGAAAAAGCAAAATTAATCAACATTTCATCTCATTTATTCTTTTCCATTATGATTCCGGTTCTGCAAGAACGGGCATCCAGATCAGAACTAGTGGCGTAGGCCATGCGACACAAGACTGCTTTTTTCAGGCAGTAGGTTCGCTCGATAATTGTTTCGGAGGGCAGAGCGCAACCGGGTCGCTTGCTAATCGTCATGTCAGGATTGACGGTTCGATCGTCAATGGCTGTTTGGTCATCTATCAGTATTACCGGTATCACAATACAAAAATAAAGACGGAGTTCAGGGCTTCGTTCTCATTTCTCGCCAAAGCAAGATGCTCCTTCATTATTTTCAGTTTTTGATCGCTTTGTAGTGAATCTTTTGAGTTTTTTTGTTGATGTGAAGAATATCGCTGCACAACTGTGGCTACAAAACTGATTCGATAGTCAGATAGTGGTTCAGTGTTTTGCATTTTTCTATTTGACATGAAATTACTACAGCAAAGTAGCGAGTTGAAAATTGTACAGAAGAAACCGTTGCGCTTACCGCCCACCTTGGTAAAATTCTTATATTCAGGTTTCTATGTACAATAACTGTACTCTGTCAATGATCAAGGCTAGCAGTACGCAGCCATATTTACACCACAGTTGCTGAACTCGACTCCAACTTTCAGCTAAAACAACGCTTTTACCGGTAGCTGTATTTCAATCGTTAAATTCTTCTTACTCTTTCGGATTCTACCCGTATTACCGTACTAAATCCGGTATTTTCTACCGCACCTTTTACAAACTTGGGCTGACTTCGTTTTAACAGCGCGAAAAGAAAACGGTTATCTTGAACAAACTGGTTTTAACCGCTTCAGAGCCATTTCTGATGGGATTTCCCCGTAAAAAGCTAGTGGGAAATCCCCTAAATTCGTCACTCGGGGAAATTTAGTTTTGTTGCAATGGAAAATTACCAGAATACAAAAAACAGATGACTCACAATCAGTTTCATAGAGTTGAAAGGTTGACGGCAAACCCCCTGAAAACAAGTTTAGGGCCCTACGAAATATTTTCAAAGGTAAGAGCGCTAACCAAAAACCGGTAACTTGTGAATAATGAAGAAAAATTGTTTGAAATCTTTGTGGTTTGAATGTGTCACTTTTAAGTTTATTTATTTTGTTTATTTTATTTATTTATTTTATTTATTTATTTATTTTATTTCTTTCTTTTATTTATTTATTTTGTTTATTTATTTATTTATTTTATTTACTTATTTATTTCATTTATTTATTTATTTCATTTACAGTGAACCCTCCTTTATCGCGGGGGATACGTCCCAAAAATAACCCGCGATACGTGAAATAGGCGAAGTAGTCAGCTTTATTTTTGACTGTTATTTTACAATGCAATACTGCATAGCCGTAGGAGGCGGGGGGGCAGGGGGGGCGGTCGCCCCCCCATTCGGTTCAAAACGTCGAAAATCGTCGAAAATTCGGGCAAATGGCCAATTTATTTGGGCAAATAGTCTGGATATTTGGGCACACTAGTGCCAAAATACCGTCTTAGTTTCGGTGAAGACCTTTTTTCTTTTTTTTTGGAGAACACCTTCATTTGGACCGGAAAAACCGTTCAAATCCCAGGGAAGACCTTTTTTTTTTTTTTTTTTTTTTTTTTTTTTTTTTGGAGAACACCTTAATTTGGGCAGAAAACACCGCCTCAATTTTGACAGAGAAACGCAATGCATCAAGTCATTTTTCGGGCAAAAGTTTGCTGCCCCCCCAAATCATTTTGAGCTCCTACGGCCATGCAATACTGTACTGCAGAATATAACAAAAAATAAAACCTCTTTGCAGCCCCAAAATGTGGAAATAGAAATATTAATGTTTTCTTACAAATAACTATAATAGTTTAAAGAACGGTGTTGTAAAACAATATTTTTTATTGTAATGAACTTCTAAACAACAGTAACGTCCCTAAGCCTATCAGAATTCACTGTAAAAAAAAGCACTATAAAAATTCCGCGGAACAGCGAAGCCGCGATAGGTGAAGCGCAATATAGCAAGTGATCACTGTATTGATTTTATTTATTTCTTTTATTTGCACTGACATTCAATTTCAATCAATTAAGCAACATATAAATCAGAAGTAACATTACAATTGTAGCTAATTCAACAGAAAAACAAGATTTTTGCGCAAATAGAAGCAGAAAAACGATAACGTTATACAATGCATCAAGTCAAGGTAGCCGCGTTATCAAGATTATGAACAGCTGCTACACCTCAGAGAAAACGAAAAAAATCAATTGCGATGCTTGCGAAGCAAAAAAGAAAAGGAGTGCAGCATTTACAATGCGCACAAAACCCAAACCATCAGAGGTATCACATACTCTCACAAAATACCACAAAACTATCAAAGGTGCACAAAAATACATCACAATCATATTCATAGTTTAGATAGCTCCATGAAACAAAGCACATTTACTAACACCACACAAACTCGCACTCACACATACACACAACCCACACATTCTCAGTCACTCACCTTGAGTCGCACGTAGACATATAGCCAGGCCGAATTAATTATAGCCTGGTTACAAAAAAATTTTTTTGTTTTTCTGATTACAAAAAAGATTCGTTGTTTTTCGAAATAATTTATCTGCTGATGATGAGACTAGTAATGTCTTAAAACGTTCAGAAAAAAAATATTGGCTCAGGTTTTGGCTCTTTGCTTTGTATTGAAATTCAAATTCTAACCACATCTTTATTTAGATAACCAAACAGTACATTTCGGTCTTCGAGTCTAGCTGCCACCTGCCCACCTGTCTACCACACACGGTGGGAGGCTTCACACCGTTCCTTTTTATTGCTGAACATCAAGCAGGAAAGCTGTAAATACTAACTTTTATAGTCTTTGGTTTGACTTGACCAGGAATGGAACCAGAGCCTACCATTTCGATAGCAAGCGTTCTATTCACTTGACCACTGAATGATTACAAATATAAATAATTAAAAATAGACAGTGCATGATTGTTTATGATACTGCACTAACAATGAAACTATTCACGCAACTAAAACTGAACTGGTTTTGAAAACTAAGCACTTCACATTCGAGCTTCTGTGTTCAGTTATTTCAGCTATTTAAAGGGAACGTTGCGCCATAGAAATTATTCATCAATTTCACCTTCTTCTATTTTGCGTCAGCATTTGAAATGCAACTTAAAGAGTCAAAACTGCGCAAGCGTTCGAGGCCTAGAAACTTAACGACTGTTCCAATTTTACTTTACAATAATGGCAGCTGGATGAAGTTCAACAAAAGACAAACATTCTTGACAGATGGGTGAGCCAATGTCGCAAAACAAACAAAAGCAGGCTCTGGCTCGCTCAGGGTGGCGCAAAACATTTTGCCGGGGATTGAAAATTGTAAAACAGGAGTGAAGAAACAAAGAGACATCATTGTCTACAAACTAATTAAGAGTTTAGACTATAATAATAACAACAATAATAATTATGATAATAACGATGTAGTCAATTGTATAGCGCCGTTTCCTGCAAGGTGCTTTAGAGTAGGCGCTTGACACTTACGGTTCTCTAAGCTAAAACTTATCTAAATGGATAGGGACCGTTCTGCTCGACTTATTATCGCAATTACTTTCCATTGGCCTATTATTGTACGCCCACAAATTCTTATTTCTTGGTTTGCTCGTATCAGGTTATGAAGAAAAAGAATCCCCAGCAAAAATCTGATGAATCATTTTTGTTTATTAATTAAAAATATTTTTGTTATATTTTCAAAAAGAAACTAATTTTCACAAATGGAACCGGCGCTGACGATTACAAGGGTACCCAAACAGCTGCATACCCGCCACTGACGTAGTTGGCCTTCTGATTGCGTAACTTTCGAGCCAAAGCCAAAGTCAATATTGATCATTGCTATGAGCATCCAGCAGCAGCCATAAATCTGCGCATAATGCTTCGCTAGCTGCAAGTGAATAAAAAATAAAAATGAGGAAAAGAAAACTAATTAAAAGTTTGCGATATCGCAGCAGCCTCGGTTAAAGTAGCAATCATTAAGCAAACTCAATATAAACATCGTCGCTCATTATCGTTTTATCGCTGATCAATAATCCTTGCTCTTCAGCTCTCTTACTACTCATAAAGCTGATACCAGATTCGCTATTGACCAATTTAAGGTCATTTCCTTCAAAACTTCGGATCATACCCCTTAAAATTTCTTTTGTAACAGCAGTTGCATTCTAAGTCTACCTGCAAACTACTGGTACGCATCAAAGAGCAAAATGATCTCATCCTGTGGTAGAAATTAGCTTAATTGTACTAAAATAGGAAACTCCGAAGCAAATTGTACTAAAATAGGAAAAGTTTTAATTTCTGCTTGAAGGTATACTAAAATTCGTACTGTCTTTCTAATTCCACATAGGCTTGCTACTCCAGCCCACCTGCTGACTGCCACTATAACTACCACTGCAAGCAAAAGCTTATAACATGAATGCTCTGATTTCTATTCAATCTCCTCCGATTGCAAACAAAGTCTCAAACAACATTATTTGAAACATCCGTTTGGCAAAGATCCAGCTTATTGCCTTACAGCAACTGGGGGCAAATTTTTTTATGAAAAACAATTGAATTGGAACAATGGGATTGAACAATTGGAACAAAGCAGAGCAATTTTGGAATGGAAACCCGATACTTCAACATAGTTACCAAAATACAAAGAATAAAGAGCCATGGATTATTTCGCAGAGCAACTAAAGCGACGGCTTTATCTAAATGCTGTAAACAAAGACAATACTAAGCACGTAATCATCGCTCAATGGAAAAAAAAAGAAATTACTAGAGGAACTATTGTACTGTACATAAAAAGTAAACGAATATACGAGCTGTAGTTCCCAACTTTGCGCTTTGTCAATATTTTCGATGTTTCAGACTTTACACAACGGCTCGTTGTTTTCTTCCCTCTTTTGCGCCCGACCTAATAAACTCAGGGTTGAGGTCCTCGAAAGTGAGGTAAACAAATTCCCTCGCCTGTATCACATAGCGTGGTTGCTGTCTGCTTTACTTTCAATCAAAGTAACTATTTAGCGGAAAAATTGTACAAAGAGGATTGAGAAATATTGGTCCTCGCATTGGTCGTTTGCGTCGGAGGTTCGGGTTAAGGTTGGGGTAGGATTGGGTTACACAAAAATCGAAATCAAATTTTCCAGAGCAATTAGGCTTGCCGCTAAATTTTTCCACATGGCCCCTCCACCAATCTTTTTATCAGATTCTTTTCGCTGTTAATTAAAAAAAAAAGTGCCAGAAATTTAAAATTATCTTGTAACAAAAAAAAAACTCACACTCTGACCCCAGGATGGGACATCGCCCGAACAATTGTGTGGGTTGTAGTTTGGGTGCAGGTGAACTTTCAATCGGTATTTGTTTTCTGACATAAAGCAGCAACCACAGAACTTTAACAGAGGCGTTTTTCGCTGAGTCAGCGTACTGAGGACTGCTTGGCAGGATGCTGCAGCAAAGTCACGAGACAGCTGACTCGAGCTCACGTGATTCGGGGATTTCCCTGTTCCACCACAAAGTTGATGTTAATCAAAGAAATGTTTCTTGCCATGTCATCACTTTTGATCTACTGATGGCGTGCAATCATCGCAATTACTTACAGTATAATCACGTGATAATAACCTAGAAAAAATTTCCCGGCCAAATATTTGCTTTGATATTTATAAGGCGAAGTTGGTGAAATAGACTTAAATATTTTGAATATCTTCATTCTTTGACAGATTTCAACAATTTTCGACATACAAATTACTACATTACACCACGCATTAATTTGTTCATGAGGCCCGAGGAGTCAGGGCCATCTAGTTCACTTAAGAAAGCTGAAACACCGATGCAAGACCCGGTCTACATCGCTGGGCGTAAAATCGTGAGCGTACGAACGTAATTTTTTTGTTTATCTTAAAGAAGCTATCCAACGGACTAGTTGCCAGTTGGTTAAAACAAACGATGGACGCGTTCGCACGCTTTCGATTATATGCGCAGTGGGGACCGTATCTCAGTTTGCACAGTGCACGCACACATTAAAGACTTCGCTTTTTACGGTGAAGAATAAACCCCAAACAGAGTAGGGTTTTCACAACATACGTAAGCGATCAAAATCAAATGTTTTAATAACCGATTTATTTCAATACAATGAATTGCGGTGCTTTTACCTTGCTGATCATCGAACAGTTTTGTAAGATAGGGAGCTATATTTTAATTTCGCTGACAAAATAATCACGTTTTTCCATTTTAAATTCTTTCCTGACTACTGCCCCCTGTTCCAGTCTGAGGCCCGCAGTTGAGTGATAATGGCAAACAAATTAACCAAGTTTGTGAAAGAACGTATTGCAGACCGAATGCCCCCCCCCCCTTATAAAATAAATAAATAAATCCCTAAGCTTTTTAAAAATAGAATTGAAACTTCAAAACCAAGCTTTCGCGAGCCTTACAAGAACACAAACAATGACATTGAGGTCTCGAGTAGATTGTGTTATTCTGTTTTTCTGAAGACTTGTTTGTTTATGGGCTCCATACGCACGCGAGCTAAAATTTTCAACTAAAGAACTCGTGGCTCACAAATATTTGCTGCAATGTTTCCAACCCATTTGCAAAAACGTTTCAACACTATTTGTGACCCAATTAACAGTTAACACTGTTGAACACTGTTCTGCAAATCCGTTAGCAGCGGCACCGGTAGAAACAAGTTATCCGACTACTTGCTGCGACATTTTTTGATTAAATTTCGTGACTTTAAAATTCAGAATTTTGGCTCAGCGGATATTTGGCTCCACCACCACCAGGAGAAGCTAAAAGTGCTGCAGTCACTACCCCTTACGCAAGCCAGTCAGAAAATTTTATATCCGATGTGGATGCGTTCATACCTATTTTGGATTTGACCGATAAGTGTGTGGGGGGGAGGCGTGGGGGGGTGGTTATAGGGGCTAAAGCCTTCGTAACTTGGCAATTTAATTCTTTCAAATGACGTTAAAATGGCAACTTTTTCCCAAAAAATTACTAAAACTGTTCAGCGGCGCGGGGCTTCGCCTCGAGACTCCACGACCTCTGATGACACCCTTTCTGTGATGCACTAGACTGGAGACTCGTCAGTTGTGCTGAAGGGTGTCGTTTGCTGGATACATTTTTTGAATTAACAACAGAGTTAAAGAAATTTTGTAAATTGGCAATTTCTTGCTGAATAACAAACAAAGAATCTCAGTGAGGTTCTTTTGCATATCTGTGACGTCACAAGTTAATTTGTGCAAGCGAAACAGCATCGCAAGAAAGAAATGTGGTTCTTGATGCTTTTAGAAGATGATTGGCTACTATATGTTCCCACGTGATTTATCGTGGGCTCGTGGCCTATTTTAGAAATAAAACTATTGTTTCGTTCTAAATTCGAGCTAATTAAATCTGGTTCTTCAAAACCGAAGCTTCATTAGTCGGCGTCTTAAAAGGAAAAGCAATCTTTTGTTTCTCTACTGTAGGATTGAATTTTTTGCGTCGTTATTTCACCGGGCAAGGACGGTAACCCTTTGCGTTAACTGAGCCCCACCACACTTTCTAACAATGATTGTAGCCTAACATAGTGGTTTGTAGCCTCATTTTTTCTGAAGATACCAAAACAAAAAAAATTATTATTCTAATTCAACTTTTCAAAGAATCAGAACGGCTCAAGGTGTGAATCAAGTTGGATTTAAATTCAAACCGTCTTATCTTCGTGCATTGCTGGAACGTTGTTCGGACTGTCTAATAGTGTATAAATATGACGTTTCAAATACAAAATTTGCCTGATTGCGTGAGTAATATGAGTTTTAAATGGAAACCTTTCACACCTTGACATGCGACAAACGGCAGCGTGTTAATTATCTAAACCACCTCAACAACCGAAATAAAAAAAAAACCTAATACCCCTTCAGCCTCCAGGTACTTTAGACAATCCTGATAAGAAACGACAGCGCTGTTTTGCAGGTCGTTCAAAAATGCAGCTCAAGGATTATTTAATCAGCGAAGGAAATGACATCGTCCCCGCCCTCTCCTGATGCCCTGACTCAGAGGGGAGGGACGTAAGTAGAGGAGCCCTGACTTCAGAAGAGTTACATGAATTTATTGTTTGCCGTTTGTTGAAACAATAGGTTCAAATCCAAATCACAACACGCAGCAGAAAACACCCGCATGGCGGAAGAATTTCTTCCTTTAAAATTCGTCATTAGCTGCAGATTGTCAGTTGACTTCGAAAAAGCGACTAGTTGACGGGTTATATTTCTTTTCATAAGAACAGTGTGCAAGAACATGAGGCTCATTTTTGCTCAAAATTTCGGAGCAAATTAAGACCAATGCCAGCCTTACCATAAACAAAATAAAATGCATGGATTGGTACGAAGCATTGCAGGCTAAGTAATCAGATATGCAGCAGTTGTGGCCGGGCTACCTCGGATTAAAATGAAAAGCTTCGGAGCCTACAGTAGCGACTAGCAAGTAGCAGTGGTTTAGTTTCCTCAAACGTCCAGAACCAGCTTATACGTCACAAAGCCTGGAAGCCAAAACGCTTATGAATCATATTTGTGAATAGGCTGCAAAAAATGTGCTGATTCATTGTTGCGTCAGAACTTTTCGACTAGTCGTTGCAGACGCTTTGTGGATAAATTTATTTTTTAGTAAAGACGCTGAGTGGCGATAAAGTGCAGATTGATGAAGACGACGTGGTTGGTTTGAAAAAGTTTGAGTTGATAGGTTGCAAAATAATTACTTTTCAGCAAATTTTCGAAGGTAGATATTCTGTTGCGATAGGAAAACTGATCAGAAGTTCTATGACGTGGTTATTTTTGACAGGGAAGTTGGAGGAAGAATTTTTTTGAGATACGGCATTAAAGTGCGTCCAATGCGGTGCTATTATTTCTATTTTTGTTACTTTTTCTGATGAGTTTCTCTTTCATGACAGTTATTGTTTATGTAATAAAAGTAGACGTTGCATTATGGTTTCCATGAGGTGCAAGAGGTCTTTTACAAAAAAGTTTTAAGTTTAAACCCGAAGTTTGGGAGTAGTACATTACGAATAAATCGGTAAATCTTTTCAATGAATTGGATTATTGTGACGTTGATGTGGTTATGCTTGACTGACTTCATGCAAGGTAGGTGTGTAGTTCTTAGCGGGTGCGAGTTTTTAAGATGTGTATCGCGAGAGTAAAAAGTTTTTTGGAAAACATCTACGTAGTTCACGATGATGGGTAATGGAGATGATCCTGCGTCTAAAAAGCAGCTAGCTCCCCACAACTCCACTGGGTTCAGCTTTCAAAGGTTCTGTGACCTGTAGTCTACGGAGTAGCGGGTTTTGTAGCAGTTGTTTTGCCGCATCATCTCGCCATGCAACCTTTACATAGATTTGGGCCATTTGGGCCGTTACTTAAACTTTGCTTTGATTTACAAGAAAAATTATTTGCTTGGTGCATTTACACCCACAACAAGTTGCTCTTAGCGAGTGGCGAGAATCCTCCAAAATTTTCTAAATGGTTTGTGATTCAAAAAAATAATTTGGTTTCGAAATTAGCGGGTATAGAATGAAAATTCATTTTTAACGCGACTTTCACTACGTCATTATAAAGCATGTCATTATTACCGAGAGAGTGACGCGCGAAGGAAGCGGAGAGAATTGACCAATCAAGTGGAAGAAACCCAGCAGCTGAGAACCTACTTCACAAGATGCATGACGCAGCAGGTAACCGAACCTGGGTCTCATGATTGTCGCAATTAGGAAAGTTCTAGCATTTTTGTTAATTTTTCCGGATTAAAAAAAGAACAAACGGTTTTGCTGAAAGAGCGCGAATGTACTTTATCATAATATTAATATTGTCGTTAAAAGGAAGATTTCATCCAAAATAAGTAAACCCCTTAAGATGCCGCTGGGAAGAGCTTTATGATTTATCTTTTGATATTGTTAATGTATCATGACCTTGCCTACATCTTAATCACTGAACATCTCCCCAAAACACCGAAGTTGGAAGCAGGTTAGAACGCGACCACATATTGCTGGAAAATTACTGGCTAACGAAAAAATGCCCCCGATGGTAATCAGCCATTGGCTGACTTAGTAAAGCTTCTCAAGATCCATAGGTGGGCTAGTTAATGCAAAACGTTAGCTTCGTTAACCACTAGTCCGTTAACAAACTTCACACCTCCGTTAACGTTAATCCGTTATTTTCAGCTTTAATTAACGGAAGTTAACAAAGTCCGTTAATTTGTTAACATTTTGCGTATAATTTACATTTTTTCTTATTCACTCGCTTCTAGAATATGTATTGACGCTGTTGAACTGATTGTAAGGGAGTATTTATTGCTGTGGTAGTCTTTTTGTGTTTTGGAAGTTACATATTTTAATCTAATCTAATTTCAAGATAAAAATAAGTTCAAACGCACTAACAAAGCTGCGATCGGAAAATCTTTGGAAATTGTGAGCAGCGATAATTAATAGACCTATGAGGCAGCAGCTTATTATTTGCCCCAAAAAAGAGCTCCTTTCTTCGCTTTCTTCTATAAAACTCGTGCTTATACGCACCAAGTGTTACCAGTGCAAACTTGGTTTGTACCAGTACTATGAATGAATGGTGCAAGGTATTAACGATAAAAAGTTTAACGGAAGTTAATAGAACTCAACGGAAGTTAATTTAGTCCGTTAACATGAAAAAACTTTTTCACGGATTTACGAGTTAATGAAAAAGTTAGCTTCGTTATTAACGGATTAACGATTAACGGACTTGTGCCCACCGATGTCAAGATCTGTAAAATACCGCATGCAACAAGAAATGAAGCATCATTAAGCATTCCTAAAAAACCGTCGGTGGAAACGAGACCATCGAGGGAAACTCTTGTAGCTTGGCAGCCACCGCATGCCTGGATCTTTGTTGACCGTGAAAGTTACTCAGCCTGTAGTTGCAGGGCGCTGGAAGGGACCAGCTCGATTGGGAATCGAACGTGGATTTCACAGTCCTTGACTCCGCTTGGTTTGACGTCACCGACCAGGTCTATTGCAGGTGGGTAATGACGTCACTGCTGATGCTCACTTTTGGTTACAGAAGTAAGGTGAAGCTCAGTGTTGCGGTGCAATATCTGCACAGGATACTGCTTGGGCCAGGGCAAGGTACACTGCTAGTCAGGGATGCAGAACGGTACGGTACGTTCAAAATTTGAACCAAGCGTACTTCAAAAATCTACCGTACCGTACTAACGTAACGTAACAAAAGCAAATTTTGCAATGCGTACTGTACCTACGTACTTTTCATCGGATGGTACACTCTAAACGTACCGTAGTAAAAAGGTACGGTACGTACGTTAATCAAAGCTCTAAACGTAACATACTTAAGAGGTGCGGTACTTAGGTAAAAAAAAGCTGCTGAGGTTTTTCCAAAGTTCTCGTTTTCCTCGCTTCTAGAAAGGTTTAACTGCATATGTATTCTAAAATAGGTTTCATGAATATCAGTTTTGACAAGTTTGAAGCTGTTCAACAACTATGACGTCTCCATACATGGTACGCTAGTTAGTACGCACATTCAAACAGCGTACCAACCTACCGTATACCTCCATAAAAAACGCTTACCGAACAAGCGCACCGTATTTTTTAGCAAAAATTGAGGCGTACCGTACCGTACTGCCATACTTGGTGCTATTATTTTCAGCAAATACAGAGCTGGTCAGGAAAACTCGGGGATCTTATTGGGAACTCGGGGATCGTAAGGGGTCTAACGAAAATTTTTCGTATATAATGACCAATTGATTTTCGACCTGTTTTTGCGACCATTATTACGGAAGACTTTTTTTCGGTGTTCGTTTGTTTTCACAACCAAAGACAAGCATACAATATCCAATAGGAGGTCTATTTTGGGGGGATTCTAGTGGTAAATGCCCCTATTTCCTCGAAAATAATACTGCCCTGTCGATTGAAACCCGAAGTTCTTTTTTCTCAACAGCGCTGCTAACGATGGAGCTACTGAAGACTGTTGGCAAAAGGAACTCGAGCGCCTCCTAGTGAAGGACAGCAGCAAGGTTTTAGAGAGGGCTCAGGTCTGCGTGGCACACTACGCAGAAGACAGAAACTTCGAGCCGCCAAGAGGTGGGTGGAAAGATGTGCTTTGAAAATTGAACTCGAAGGCATCTCCCATTTCTTCAGATTCAGGAAAATTCGAATTTTAGGACTTGTAGAGAATGCTGTCAAAGCAGGTTAACATATAAAAATGAGTAAAAGCTTGTGCGCTTTCATTCGCATTGGCATGCGTCCATAGTTGCACCAACTCGGCAATTATTTGTGGAAAAGTTGTTTTTTGAAAAATTTTAGCGCATGCAAATTAAGACCATTATTTCAAACTAGCGCTTTCACCCAGACTTTACCACTTCCAAAAAAAAAGATTCGGAAAAGTGTTTTTAAATGTTGCGGTCGGCTGGTTGTGAGTGAGGTCATTACCTTCATTATTGCGAGAGACGAAACAGCTGGCTGTCGAGGTATTTTATAATTTTGAAATCTGGTTTGAACCAATCAAAAACTTAACCACCGTTACTGTTGAGCTCCGAGTTGCGAATGAGCTTCAATGTAAATAGCAAGATGTTGCTCGTATTACTGTGGATACATATAAGCTTGCGCAGAGCAGCAATGGCAAGCCAAGTTCCTTCATATCGCCAAACCATGAAACATCTACTAAAATAGCAATATCAATTCCCGATGCTCAGAGCGGTGCCAGCGCGTAGCTTAGTTTGAGACCTTGAACTCTCATGTTTGTTTGCAAATATGACGTCATAAGTCATCAGCTCAGTAATTGTAAAATTTTCTTCTGCTGCGCAATTGAAAAGTATTTGAAAGCGGGGTTACGTGCAAATTGAGGAAATGCAATATGAGACCACCACAAAATGACATCTAGCAAGCAGAAGATTAAAGAACAGAAGAAAAAACAATAGAAATGGCTAATCGAGTGGATTATGGCAGGTTTCGAGCTGTCTAGCCCCAACGTAATCCACTTTGTTTTTAGACCGTTATTCAAACATTCGACCGAAGAGGCAGTCCACACTCACTCCGTTTTCAGCACCCCATCAAACCAATCCCTTTGTTCCAGATGGGACAAAAAGATTTATCTTTTGTCTTTCCGAAACAACCGTGCTTCCTGGGGATCGAACCCCGCTCGATTTCAGTGCGTTGTCGCGATTCGTGCAGCGATACACAAGAGACGGGTGAGGAAGTTGAGTAGTGAAACGAAAAACATGCTCGAAGTTTTCTAAAATTTTTTACCAAAGTTTCAAAGTTTATCTATTGACACGCCACAACAAAAAAACAAGCGCAAATAAATCAAAAAAAGCTGTCTCTGCCATGCAGCGCAGTGACGTCGCTAAGGGGGCGGGGTGGGGAGCGGTGAAACAAATGAACAATATGTTCTGTGAATGAAATGACATAACAAATGAAAGAACAAATGAAATAAAAATATCAAAAAAAGAAAAAAACAATATGCTTAACATCATTGGAAATGTTAAACACACTGAAATGAACTAAAAAATGATTTAATAAAAGTATCTTTTGCAAGATTGATTTGGAAGGGGGGCGCTAATTTGCCATAAGGATAAATCACAAATCAGTAAAAACTTTGAAAAATCGCCAACACTAAGCAACCAAATTTGATCGCTAGCTGAATCATGCTGAAGGTTTCATAAAAAGATTTTAAGCTCAAAAATAGGGGGAGGGGATTGGCTATTCAGTATTAGTTAATTATCAATCAATTCGACTGAAATATTTTTCCATGCGCCGCTCCTACCCAACAATTATTTTTCTTCATTGAATACAGACGAAATGGTTTACTCCTTAAGAGTTATATTGAACTGTAAGATTTTATGATGGTACCAGCTTGCAAATAAGAGAACTGAAATTTTACCATTAGTCACCTCCCACATAGTCATTGCCCGATTTATGCACCCAGTTTAATCATGTTTTTGTACCGCTAATTTCTTTGCCAAATTTCAAACGCATTAATTTTATCACAATAGTCCTAAAATTAAGTTATTTTTGCAAAAAAAAATACAAAATTTTCGAGCGCTGGGAGCTCCGCCCCCAGACTTTCGAAACAGCCTCTCCCCGCTGCAGATTTCTGGCTACGCGCCTAACTCTAATCATGTTTTGGTACTTCTAATTTCTATGCCACCAAAGTTCTCCCTGATGCCACTTTTAAAAAGCATTGATTTTTATCAAAAAAGGCTTAAAATTAAGTTATTTTTGCAAAAAAATGAAATTTTTGAAGTGCTGGGGGCTCTGCCCCCACACCCCACAACATTAGCCCTGCAACAACCCCCCAACATTAGCCCCCTAACATCAGACCCCTAACGTTAGACTCTACCCCCTGACCCCCCAACCAGCCTCCGGCGAAGCTCCCAGACTCCTACACATAACCCCTTCCCCACTGCAGATTTTTGGTTACGCACCTGAAACTAAAGTGTGATGTTCATATTTTCTAGTTTTAGAATCTTACAATGAGAAGTTATTTAGCTAGCTGAATAACAACTGCTATCTTTAGTAATGAAGTAGCAGCGCTATCTTCAAAATATAACCTTTTGCGGTCTACTTTGGATTATACAGGGTGACACCCCAAAATTCCGCCACAGGTGTCACCATTCTTAGCGACGCCACTGATGCAGCATCAGGGTGGCTGCGAAGGGATCTTGAGGCCATCTAGTCCATGGGTTCTCAAACTTTTGGTGTTATGGAGCCCTTGAAAAGGTTGACCATTATTTCCGGAGCCCCACAATAAATTTCCAAAATAAAAATAAAAAATTCAAAAGTTACACAGCAGACTTGAAACATAAAATTGTTTTTTTTTTTTCGCGACTGTGAGGTAGCACTTACCTCACATATCTGCTATCCCATTAGGCTAGTATTTCATCAGCATCTGAATTCACACATAGCCTATCCTGGCATCCCACCCGAACCGTCAAACCACCCACGAGGGCAATTTCTACACTTGCCATCGTACCCTCTTCTCAGATTACTCTGATCTAAGTCTGACAACAAGGTCACCAGAAAGAGGATTCTCGACCAGTATCACATTGGCACTTCACTTAGCTCAACCGCATTGCTCTAGCATCACTAAGCATGGACACCATATATGACATCATATTAACAATTTATCACAATAGTACGCTATATGCATATTTTAAACTTGTTTGTTATCATCAGGCGTACATAACTGTGTAAATGCCTACTAAAAATTTTGAACCTTAAAAGCCAAAATTAGCCTACTAGACAGTAAAGCAAACTTAGATCAAGTAAAACAAACAAATTTGTCAGTAAAACAAACATGTTGTCAGACTTAGATCAGAGTAATCTGAGAAGAGGGTACGATGGTAAGTGTAGAAATTGCCCTCGTGGGTGGTTTGACGGTTCGGGTAGGATGCCAGGATAGGCTATGTGTGAATTCAGATGCTAATGAAACACTAGCCTAATGGGATAGCAGATATGTGAGGTAAGTGCTACCTCACAGTCGTGAAAAAAAAAAAGTATACCAATAGCTTGCGGAGCTCGTAGGTTTCTCTGGGGTAGCACTGGGACTCCGTACGGAGCACTTTGAGAACCTATGGTGTAGTCCAGGGGTTCTTAAACTTTTGCTGTTATGGAGCCCGTGAAGAGGTTGATCATTATTTACGGATATAAATTTAATTTTTATTAAACTTTCAAATGTGCCCGGTCTTTTTGGCGTACCCAATAAAAGCTAGAATTAAATCTAAATTTCGCCGGTAAAGTATATTAACGCTGTAAGTCACTGGGGCAAGCACGTTCCCACTTGAAGTGATTCTGTCTGAACTCCTAGCGATGCCGAGCAAGGCCCAAAACGGACGATGTCAACCCAAGCGAGTGGTTCCTCTTCAACTGCAGGCTGACAGCAATCACTAACTAGTATAAATGTAAAATTCCTTGTTCAAACATCAAATTAAACCAGCAAGTCAGTAGTAACTCCCAAAACAGCTTAGGCTACTGGCAAAAAAATGTATACTTCGGATACTGGTTTTTGCCTAAATTTCTGATACATTACTATTGATGTTACTTAATCATTAATCAACACCAGCCGTTACTATGATTTCTATCAATCGATACTAGTCGTTAAGGCTGAAATAATTCAGCGTCTGCCAAATAAACGTCTGAAACAAAAAACCGAAAAAGCAGGCAGTATGTAGCGCCGTTTCTGTACCCTCATTTGTGCAATGTTTTTTTGCATATTTAATTAAATAGTCATTTTAATTGAATGCTCAAAAATAAACATACAAAAAAACATGAGCAAAAATAAATATGCAGAAATTTTTGAATATTTATTACACCATACTTTGCGCAACATTTTTTGCATATTTAATTAAATAGTCATTTTAATCAAATATGCAAAAATATATGCTGCAGAATAAACCGTTGCAAAAATAAATAGGCAAAAAACTGTTACACAAAAATTTTTTGCGCAAAAATTTCTGACACAAAAATTGTTGCAAAAATAAATCCACAAAAATTTTTGTTGATTTATTTTTGCAACATCATTTTATGTATCAAAATTTTTAGCATTACAATTGTTTGTGTCACAAATATTTGTAGATTTATTTTTGATAGCAAAGGAACAACACTCGCCGAAATAAATGTGCAAAGTTTTGCGACGCAAAAAATGTTGATGTAAAATTTCATGTCGCAAAAAAAACGCATGCAAAAATAAATCGTCAAAAATGTTTGACTATTTAGTTCGTGTCCATAATGATCAAGGGTTGAAATTATGCGAGCGGGAAGGTACCAGCAAGGTATAAAACTGGAACATCAGGACGAAAGCTTTAAGCTGTACGGCAGCTGTAGTAAGGTGCTAGCCTGCTTATGAGACCTCTCGTTGGACTAGGAAATGATGGTTTATTCACCCGTACCTTCCCGCCCGCATAATTTCAACCCTTGATCATTATGGACACGAACTAAATAGTCAAACATTTTTGACGATTTATTTTTGCATGCGTTTTTTTTGCGACAAGAAATTTTACATCAACATTTTTGCGTCGCAATAAAATTTTGCACATTTATTTCGGCGAGTGTTTTTTCTTTGCTATCAAAAATAAATCTACAAATATTTGTGACACAAACAATTGTAATGCAAAAAATTTTGATGCATAAAATGATGTTGCAAAAATAAATCAACAAAAATTTTTGTGGATTTATTTTTATAACAACAATTTTTGTGTCAGAAATTTTTGCGCAAAAAATTTTTGTGTAACAGTTTTTTGCCTATTTATTTTTGCAACGGTTTATTTGCGGCATATATTTTTGCATATTTGATTAAAATGACTATTTAATTAAATATGCAAAAAATGTTGCGCAAAGTATGGTGTAATAAATATTCAAAAATTTCTGCATATTTATTTTTGCACATGTTTTTTTGTATGTTTATTTTTGAGCATTCAATTAAAATGACTATTTAATTAAATATGCAAAAAGACATTGCACAAACGAGGGTACACAAACGGCGCTCCATAAGGCAGACCTAGCAAAACTAACTCACAAAAAAATAGCTTGCAAGCCTGAAGCTTTCAGGCAAAGCAAAGGTTCTCTAACTTACGCTAGACTGAATTCTGATCTGATTGCGGTCCACTGAAATCTGGTCTATGGAAGACCACGTTTCACAATGGAAAAGAAATATTTGTGGAGACAAAACATTGTGAAATGGCGCCACCAGGCGTTACATAAATTAAAGAAACAAAGAGGGGCAAGCAAAGCCGTGACGATCGACAACAAACGCAGTGAATTTGACCCTTGACAAACATACTCATAAGGTAGTTTCAGATTTGATTAATGCCGTTATTGCTTCCTTGGAAAGTTGCAAATTAGCTAAGTCAGTATTTTAATAAGTAAATGAATAGCTCGCGGAGCCCGTAGGTTTTTCTAGCGGAGCCCTGGGGCTCCGTACGGAGCACTTTAAGAACCTATGATCTAATCAATAGCCATACGACTGAAACATTAAAAGTGGACTAAACCTGAGTGCAAACGGTCTCCAAATACAATCATACCTGGGATCGAACCAAGTAGGGGTGCCAAAACTCGGGGGGGATGGGGAGATATATCCCCCTCAATAATTTGACTGTATCCCCCATAATTTGACTGCATTAAAATACTGACTTAGCTAATAGTTTGAGTATGATTTGCATCTGCATTCCTCCAATAATTTGACTCTGGTGTGCGTCTGAGCGTAGTTGTCTACTTGAATTCGGGGAAAAAAGCGTTCCATTTTTGGTGAAGAGCTTTTTTTTTGGTCTTCACTTAATTTGTTCACCTGAACAAAATCATGGTCGAGGTTCATCCCCCCAATGTTGAAAATAGGGCAAAATTGGGGTAAATTTGCAAATTATCCCCCCCAATGATCGGCACCCCTGGAACCAAGGGTCTGATGCGGTGGTAACTGCAACTAATTTTTAGACGTTGCTCTGCCCAACCGCGATATCCTGTCACGTGGCCGTTCCGGTTCATTGCGCTTACTCTTTCAGACTCACCACTACGGGGAGTTCTAAAAGAATGCGCCTCGAAGGAAATCGTTGAAGGTTCGTGTCTGATAGAAATGAATTTTAAGTTTTAATGTTGTTCCTCGCTTGAGATATCTAGTCGGATTTTCGGCAAGCAAACGGATTTAAAAATTCTCGCAAATTAAAGCTACAAACCGGAAAAAAAGTTGTTTTCATTTTTCAACTTTTCATGAAAACTCAATGTTTGAAAAAATCATGTTTTTTGAATAATCACGCACCAGTGTCTGTGTAAAAAGATGGCTGTCGAGTTCATGCCAGTCTTCTACTGATTCTCAGTAAGCTGCTTCAGCATCTCACTACCTGACGTCGCAAAACACATATGCTTGTTCCAGGATATTTCTGGACTTCGTGGAGTGGATGGGGGCAATGCACATCGACTTGCGGCATTGGAATGCAAATCCGGAAGCGGAGTTGCCGATTAAAACAAGACCCATTTCACAAAGTCTTCGATGGTTGTGACACAGGATCACCAGTCCAGAGGCGGAGTTGCAGGAATCTCCCATGTCGAGCCCACTCCTTCTACCATTGGGGGCCGTGGGCCGTGTCTTCTTGCTCCCACACATGCGGAGAAGGGATCCAGATGCGATCCAGGGGCTGCTTCCACTTTCACGGGTTCGAAACCCCGCTAATGTACTGCCGTGGAAGGGCCGGGGAGGAAGTCCACTATCAGAGGCGCATGTGCATCGTGAACGAGTGTAAGTATTCTGTAACAGATTGGTGTTGTCCATGCTAATTGGCAATGTATTATGATGTATTATCTCACCATTATGCTTCATAAAGAAAAATTATCACGTTTCAGGTCCGCATGACAATTGGTTCGATTCCCACCATCACCAGTTCACAGACATAGATGATGATCGGAAGTGACGTAACAATGTGAAGACAATGCTTGTAAATTGCGTAACAATCTTTTGTAATCAAGGCAGCTTGTCGAGTCTGGCGTTTATGTTTTTATGTGAATGAAAAGGAGGTAGTTGAACCTGGTGGCAGTGGTTGGACGTAAATTTGTACGGAAGTAGAACTAAAGCTGCGGAATGTTTTAAGTGAAGCCAATAACCACACTAGCGATAGGAAGCAGGTGTGCCTGGTATCTGAACAACTGTCCACTAGGTACCTCAAAACAGTTCCGTCACTGATGCAGCTATGACTTGCGCATTAGTGGATCGACAATGCTTCAGATTGTGCAACCGAGATTTTAACGCTATGGGTGCAGCCTTTTTTCGAGATAATGAGATCTGATAAGAAACCACCCTGGAAAAGCACAACTAGCTTGCAGCACCATTGGAAGCTTCGCACTCGATACGCCTAATGGCGACGTCACATTCCAATAGACGTGCTGACGCCGGGCCACCCATTGTGGTGGCCTCTTCTAGTTTGACGAAAGAATTTCAAAGGAAACCCCCTGAAACTGGCGCCCTGCGTTGTTCTGGTTGGGCAGAGTATTCGCATCCCCACTGGTCCATTTGTACCAAATCTTTCAACTGGTTCATCGTTCAATGTAAGCGAGAATAATTCTTGTTTGTTGTTTCAATAAACGACGATTTGTTTACGTCATAACATCGTGTCGCCGAGCGAAGATGTTGTGCGGAATCTATAACAAACTGCTACTTGAATACCATAGTGGTGAAATTCCACAATTTGTTCAAGTTTTTTCATTTGAAATTTTAAAGGGCAAAAAGCATCTCAAGACAAAGAAACATCTAAAACAGATCTTCACCGAATTTCAGCTTTTACAACTTTTCGTTTCCGAGATATTTCATTTTGCAGTTTAGATCTTTCCAACAGTGTTGCCAGTTAAAATCTAATTTCCTAGAAATTGGTGTATCCTACCAAACTTGTTAAAATATTTCTGTTGTAACGTGTAACACTAATTCATGCTAAAGCCTTACGTCCAGGTGCTTTCAAACCAGTTGTGAAAGATATCCAAGATAGTGCTTTAGGAAGAATAAAAATTTAACTGGCAACACTGTTGGGAAGATTTAAACTTTGCAATGAAATATCTAAGAAACAGTGTGTCGTAGAAAGCTGAAATTTACTGAAGATATGTTACAGATCATTCTTCATTTTTTGTACTCACTGAAATTCTAGCTGGATTGGCCACCTCCTTAGAATGTAATTCGAGGTTTCTCCGCAAACTCTCGGCTTTTGAACAGGGCCGCAACTAGAACGTTGTTTTTCGGAGGGCGAAATTTGTTTCTGGAGGGGCCAAAATTTTTGGGTTGGTCTACTTTTCTCCGAGTTCTCTGTTGATCTAAAAAAAAAGTCATTTCACCAAATCGTTCTACTTATTTTCTAGTTTTTTGTTGGTTTCCAAAAAAAAAAGCACCATCTTGAAACTGCCGCAAGGGAAAGGGGAGTTTGGGTGGGCATGCTGGGCATTTTAGGGGGGGGGGCAGAATTTTTGTTTAGGAGGCGCCGCCCCCTTTTGCCCCCCCTAGTTGCGGCCCTGCTTCTGAACTATTCTGTTTACGGGGTTCATTCCACTATTAGGGGCGAAATAACGAAACCTGTGTTAGCTACTTATAAGCTATGAGTGATATATCCCTTGTTGCAATGCTACTCCTTGGAGCGATGTTTGGATGACCACATCTCACTGGTCATTCCACAGTCTCTTGCACACCTGCCAGCAATCAAAGACTGACCGTCACCACAACAAATTTCTCAGAAAATGTCATACAAAATTTTATTTAGAAATCATTGTAAAAAGCACAGATTATACAATGGCAACGCATTATTTACACCTAGGATATTTGCATTGTCAGTCACAATGTAAAACGTCATAATAAGAAAAGCGGTCATGCACAACTTAAGCGGCTAACTCATTTAAAAACAGTGAAGTGAAAGGTGAGAAAAGAAAATAATTTAAAACAAAAAACAAAACATTAAACACAAGTATACACCAAATCAAAAAAAAAAGATTTCGGATTTTGTGGTGGAATTTTTCTTTTGCTCCAGGATGCTCTCAATTGAACAAGAACCGGTTAATAATAATTAATTCGTTCAACAAAAAAAAAGTAACAAGCTAACACAAATAAAAAACAAAGCAAACAAAAAGTGGTGTTTTATAAGTGCAGAAATTGTGCTAAGTTAAGTTTTATTGATTTATTTAAGTTTATTAAACAACGCGCTGATAAAGGCAGCAAATATAACACTATATCATAAAAAGTTTACAAAAATATATATAACACAATTCCTGAAGTCAGAGTTCAAAAGGTTGCGCCGGAGGTCAAGGGGGGAGGTCCCCTGTGAGTTGAAGCTCATGCACCCCGTGCGCGAAGTGGCAGACTGGCCCGTAAGTGCATTTTCCCGACAGCCACCTAAACACGCAGTTACGTGGCCTCAGCATTATTAGCAGCGAACACTGATCAAACTCTGCTTTCTCATCAGGGTTCAAAATTAAGTATTTAGCAAAGTAATGAACTACGATCGTGAGTAAGGAGTTCGCGGGGCGTCATCTCCGTGTCATTGAGCACAGGCGACACAACTCTTTTCAAAGCAATGTCGCAGCAGTGGCGACTGGCAAGTCTTGGCAACATCAGTGTGTCCGAATTGACCAGCCAGGGATCAAACTTATATTGTTTGCTCGAACGTGTGCCAATTTGCTTGGCCGGCTCGCCGATAGCCAGCACAAAACTGCATTTCGCGGTCAAAGCCGCTGTGGTCGGGTCAGCACAAACGCAGCTGAGCGGAGATTGGGATAATCTGGAAGAGAGTTGATTCTATGGCGCTCTTAATATGAAGGTCGCCTTGGTTGATACCAGTACTTATATTGTAAAATTTTGCATAGGGGAACGCTTTTGCAGCCTTGACTGAACCTTAGTGAAGATCAGGCGCGTAGCCAGGATTTCGCAAAGGGGGGCTTTTTTGGAAGTTTGATACAACCGTGAACGAAGTTGACCCATATTTTCATTAGTCTGAAAGTGGATTGTGGCGATTTTTCAGTGAAAATTAGGTGATCTCCAAATACAAAGGTCTTCGCCGAAATTCAAAGGCTTTTTTTGGCCGAAATCAAACATTTCTCTTCTGCATCACTTTTCCCGCGGAATTTGGTGCTGTATTTGAGCGGACTTTGTACGTTTTTTCGTCCCTTCAACCAGCACTCAAATCTCGACGGGGGAACGCCTAAATATCGATGGGGGAAGCTCAATCTCGATGGGGGGACGCGTCCCCCCTACAATTTAAGTACTGGTTGATATCAATCCGAGGTCATCTGGGTTCAATCACAAGTGTACCGGCTGATTCATATCCAGTTTCAAAATTTAAGATAAAAATTGTGGATATTTTTGATTAATTTTTATAAAAACATTGAGGAATTTTCGTGGACTATGCGGGATCAACTGTCAAGGTTTGTATTGAGTTACGGGTTAGCATTGCACGTGGATGATTTTTATAGCCCAAGGTGCTTTTGACCAAGTCCAAAACATTCAGCAGTATTGCACAGTAAAACAATAATTTAGAAAGGAACTTACAGTCGACAAAGCTCTGTCTTGAACTTGTAAACGCTCGAAATGTCCCGTCGCCTTTCATCCTCGTTGTGAGCGAAAGTGCATTGTGCTCCATAGGGACATCTGCCGGTGGTGAGGAAAACTTTACACATCCGCGTCTTGAACTTGATGGTGAGCTCGTCGCAGCCTGTACAACAAAAGTTATCGGTGACGAAAAAGTAGCGCGTCACGTCATATTTACGTCATACCATGAGCAAAGTCGCATCTCTGGCCGTATTCGCAGAACCCGGTAGCGGTCCAGGACCTGCAGAGCCGGGTCTTGATCTTGCTCCTCATCCGGCTCTTTTCCTCCACCTGGTGGTAGAAGAAGCATCGATCCCCATACGGACAGGCCCCAATCGTGTGAAAGGTCGTGCACGGCTCCGTCTTGTACTTGAGGGGATTCAGTCCCGCACTACGTTCGAATTTGACTGAAAATTATCAATTTTTAATAAACGTTTGAACTCGGCCAACTGTTCAGTAAGGTGGCGCCACTGAGTCCACGTCGAAAAGATTTGGTTCATTGTTTCGTTGGGCCCGCAGCTACATATCGAAGCTACGTTTGATCCAAACTATAGCATCAACTCTGCATGTTACGGTTGTATTCGTTTATATCCACTACAACTTCGCGGCATGCCTGGGTTTGGCGGCGGGTCAGGTTTGCCAGAATCCACCAACTTAACTTAGCCAAGCCGTGAGATCAGACCACAACGGCCCAAACCGAACAAACCAACCTGCTTCCCGCTGTGGACTTTCATCGCTGAGCAACAAGAATCCCGGCGACGAGCTAAAAAATCGATGACGTCACATTTAAAACGTAACAGATTAAAAATTATTTAAGCGCTTTAAATGAAACCAGGATGCGTCCACATACAACCTTTTATTATTAAAGCGATGCATTTGCACTTTTACAGCAATTTTTTGGGCCTGTTTTAACCTCGGTTTTTCTTTGCTGACTTCACAATACTTTTGAAATTGTTGTTTCCGTCGGCGCCAAACTAACGGCCGCTGTGTGCATTAATATGAGGGCATTTGCTGGGTCATCCCAATAATTCACCAAATCTCCTTGGCCAGGACACAGTAAAGAAAACTTGCTGTCTTCGAGTCAAGCTGCCACCTGCCCACCTGTCTAGCACACCCGGCGGAGGCTTCACACTGTCCCTTTCTATTGCTGAATGTCAAGCAGGAAGCTAATGGGCGCTAATGTTAGGTTTTGGCTCGCCCCGACCGGGAATTGAACCTATTAAGCTGCCGTTTCGATTGCAAATGTTCTATCCACTTGATCTCTGATTGGTCACCGGTGGCAGAGAGAAATCACAAACTTACTCGGATGTTATCGGGATGCTTCCCGGCCTTAATTCATCGGCGGGTGAATCTGAAACAAAATATGACGTCATTTACGAGTTAGTTTCAGCTGAGCGCATGAGGTGACGTCAAAAGGGAAACGAGTCGACTCGCCACGAGCGTCTGGTCAGTGACGTAGGATTGGAGCAATTCAGTTTGGTCAATTATTTTATCACCGCATTTTAAAGGGACATTCAAGTCGGAGATTTACTGCTTGGTTTTCTCTCAAAAAATTTAGAACGATTTGAAGACTGGAATCTTTGTCATATTTAAGCTTTCAACGACCTTCCGTTTCCAAGGCATGACAGTTTAAACTTTCCCCTTAGAAATTTTGCCATTGTGACCAATCAGAAGCAAAATTTCAAAAAGTTACTGCGTGTTTTTAACGTCCAGCAAATGAGTGTTTTGCCACAGCGTTATTTTCAAAACCTACAGTCAAGAGTCAAAATTCGAAATGAGCAGCTTCACAGTTGTAAGTCGGGCTGGGCTTTTCGGGTCGGGTTCGGGCCTAAAGTTGACAAAAATTTCGGGCTTAATTCGGGCCTGAGACGTGCTTTTTGTCTTAGATGCACAAAAATATAATCAAAATAACTTAGCAACATTGCTAAATTTTCCAGACCTTATTTAAGTTTCGGGTTTTTTCGGGCATGATTTGGGCTTGAAATTAGTTTTCGGGTTCGGGCCGGGTTCGAGCCTGAACTAGTCGGCACGTTTACAACTCTGAGCAGCTTTTCAAGTAAAAATTTGTCTAAATTTCATCCTTCTGTCACAACCTAATGGGAAATTGTCCACTCCGAACTGTTATATCTTGAAAACGGCAAAGAGTATGGAAAGCTCAAATTTGAAACTTTTGAAGTAACATTTAAAACTTTTCCCACCATATTTGGTCTCCAGAGAAAAAACTAATTGGAAAATCCGTTTTAACATGGTCAACATCCTTTCGATAAAAACAACACTGCAAACAAAACAATGAAGCACACGGCGTGATCACAAATTCACAACTTTACGTGATATGATGTTTTAATTATTATTCATTACGTTACGTAATTTTGGGTTGCCAATCAAAGATCAAGAAGATCTATGGCTGAGAGCAAAAACCAAGTTCAGTTTCAACTCAAAACTTAAAAGTAGAAACCGCGCTAAAACTTTTTGCTCATTCATTTATTCTCTTGATCAAAAGTTTTTGGTAAAATAATGACGTAACAAAAGCGGCGTCAACTCACCAGTGGCAATCCCCTGCAGAGCAAGCGCAGTCAAATCCTTGGCAAGAATCCGCTTCCCGCAGTCCTCGGTGGAATCCACACACTCCGATTCACAGCTCCAAGGATTCGCTTCGCTGGCCCAAATCGACCCTCCATAATAAGAGCCGCCATATTTAAATCCTGAGGAAGAATTAGCGGAGTTGCTTGCTTCATTGAGGGAGTTGGATGCTCCATTCCAAATGCTTTTTGAGGTAGATGGAGATTTATTTGATCCACTCCACAAATCCGATAATCTTTTTGACTTTTGCAATGAATTGAAGTCGGAAGCGGGCGGATCAAACGGAGTAAAGTTTTTTCTTTCGTGGATCAACGTACAATTCGGCCCCAGCTCGCAAAGACCTTCTCCGTGGTATCTGAAAGTTTAAGACTATATACTATTAAGCCTATGTCATATAAGTATTAAGCCTATATACTATTAAGCCTATATACTATTAAGCCATGTTTGGAGAGCCGGTCATTGCAGTAAAAATCACAGAATGTAATGAATTTCAAATTGTGAGTTTCAATTCTAAACTTCAACCAAACTCCGACCACCACGGCTGGCGAACACTGTGTTTCATTTAGTAACTCACTCCACAAATCTGATGGAGGACAAGCGCAATGGAGCGTTTGTTACTAAAACGGACGACTTGCGTTTGATTCCCGATTGGACCTAACCAAAGACTTTGAAATTTGTATTCAACGAGGGTATTATTATGCTACGCATGTTAACATTGAAAATTAAACTTTGCATAGAGAAAATTTTGCCAAAATAATCTGAATCTTTTACGTTAATCATTAACAAAGACAACGTGAAGCCTCCACCGTTTGTAGTAAAGAGGTGGGCAAGTGGCAGCTTAACACGAAGACCGAAAAGTCCTTTCGCTGTTTTCTGGTCAAGGCAAAAGTTAGGAAACAAGGACATGCATAGACACAATTATTGTACAACAAAGCTTTCGCAATCTACTCTCGCATTAGCGAGTCGCTTCCTGCAGGTTTGGTAGAAACTGCTGTCATATCAATAATAAACGAATTGTACTTACTTTGGACACAGCTTGCTTCTCTCATTCACGTGATCAGCCATGGAGGAGCCAAACCCCGAATCAGCCAATAGTAAGCGAGCATCGTCGCTAGCATCACCGATGACATCATCG
Organism: Trididemnum nubilum; assembly: GCA_963965965.1. Classification (NCBI taxonomy): domain Eukaryota; kingdom Metazoa; phylum Chordata; class Ascidiacea; order Aplousobranchia; family Didemnidae; genus Trididemnum; species Trididemnum nubilum. The sequence goes on along the minus strand of OZ014474.1, from coordinate 684,022 downwards.
AGAATTATTGGAGGAAATGTGACGAAAGGCGACGAGAATTTGCGCGGCCGAAAATGTGACGTGGGAGTTTCGATGGAGGGGCCCTCAAGGTGCTGTGGGATGGGCGGATTAAAAGCTCTTGTGCTGGCATCGTCAGTGGAAGAGGACGGAGTCGAGATAGACGGGTCATCAAAAGCGGAAAAAAGAGTGCTGGGAGAGGAGTCCACCGGAGCAGGGCCCGGAGTGCGGTTGACTTGATTGTGGAAATGCGGAGAAGCATCTGAAGTAAAAAAAACATAGTTAAAATCGCGCGATAAATTATCTTATCCGGGCCTGGTATTTACAGCTTCCATATTTCACACATTAAAAGGGAGAGCGTGGAGCCTCCACAGTGTGTATTGGACAGGTGGCAGCTTGACTCGAATACCAAAAGGGTCCTTCGCTATTTTTGACCTGACAACTTTTCAAATAAATGTGGAATTAGGATTGCAGTACCACACAAAGGTTTCACCTAACTTCTCAGCGAGAGACGCGTGAAAGTTTTTATCGCACCGCAAAGTTCTCAATTATTTCAAAGCATTTGTTGGAATCGTTTATGATTTCATAGGAAAACACTGCAAAAACATGATGGTCCATAACACATAGCTGGTCACCGCCAAAATCCTTTAAAACCTCGCTACGCTTTTTAATGCAAATGCGCAATCAGAGCAGGGTAAGCCTACTCTATGCTTCCATGTGATGGCCTGCGGTAGTGTTTAAACATTTGCATGAATTTGGGAAAGGCAAACCGATAAAAACGCAGGAGTAGGACGTATCAACTGGCGCTTACATCTTTGGGGTTTGCGCGCCTCACCCAATTATGATTGTGGCGAAGACCAAATCGCCCATCACATTATCGTCCGTCCACAAAATACGTCTCCAATAAAGGGGACAAAAGGCCTTACCAACTCTTCGGACCATCCTGAGTATGGCTGCATGGACTTTCTTTGTGAATGGTCACACGGAAGACGACGATTAAAGAGGCTAACACGATTCCCCTGTTTTTAATCGTCAGTGTGCTTTCTTGCAAAAGAAAAAAATCACAGCATTTTCTACGACGTCAAACGCCACCGAACCAATGAGCAATCGGCTAAGTCGGCCATGCACTTGGCCGACCTGAGAGGTGCAGTTGGAGCTTGACTCGCAAAGAGGAACCGAATCGAGCCAATGTTGAAACAACTCCACAAACAGCAGTCTCTTTTCGTTCAAGTTTGGTTTAAAAAAAAAGACGTATTCGCTGTTTTCTAACAAAAGCAACCTAGCTCCTTGACGAAGGTGCGCATCTGCACTTGAGACTGCAATTACAATTTCAATCACAAAGCTTCTCATCTTTATGTTATTCTTCTGTCGCTCACCTTTCCCATCCATCTTGCTTAGATTGTCTCCCTCCATCGCTTGTGACCTCATAGGCTGTAAAGGTGACATCACAATGCTCGATTTACATGCTGCCAAATGACGTCAAATGTCACGTGACTATTTGAACGCAGGTCAAATCAATTTTTTTTGAAAATTTTGCCGCAATTTCGCGCCGATAAAGCGCTTAATTATGGTGCAACAATGGATGTAAACAACTTTGCTGCGACACTACAGCAAACGTCATTTGTGATCGAAGAATCGTGGGTTCGATTCCCGTTCGTGGCAGGCACGGCTGCTATAAAACTTGATCGGAATATTTACGACAAATTTTTCTTTGCAAGAGCGAGCTCATTTTATAAGGTAGAGCGGGTTCGATTCCCAGGCCATTCATCGATGACCCGTTTTACTTACGCAAAGAATTCAACCTACATTTTTGGGACGTAATGCCAGAAGCTTGCTCTTCGCTCTGTTGCTTTTGCTTAAGACAGATCTTTTTGCTAAAATATAGGCCTAATGTTCATTGCACTGATTCAAAAAAAAAAAAAAAAAGTGAAATTGGAGGTTGGTTTTCCACTTGGTAACTGTAGCTTTTCCATCTCATGGCTCTATTTCTCGCCAATTTTAAATTTACTGTTCAGGAATGCAAAATTCTCGTCCACAATTTTATTTCAAGCCAATTTTAACGATTCGTTTTTTCACGGTTCTTGCTTCCTGGAGCGCAGCAGGTTCTCCCACGCCTGATCGCCGCTCGTGATGTGCTGGAGGTCCGCGTAGTACTTCCGAATCCGTCGAAGACGATTGCGCTGCTTCGTTATGTCATCAGCAATCGACAAAGACTTGCTGATTGTGTGTGATGCCATTGATGATGTCAGAATGGGAAGTTTATCACCGGTATGCTTTCCTCGTTTAGATTGGGTCGCATTTTCATCTGCCGCCGCGGAATTTAACTGCAAATTGGTTGAAGGCGCAAGGGCTGGTAATCTGCGAACAAAGGATACTATGTTTTACTTTAACTGTAGTCACAGCCGCTAATTGTTACATTTTGAAAAGTTTCAATTCAATCGCATTTTGATTAGAACAAAATGTTTTAACTATTTCGTAACTAGATATTTTGCAATAACGGGGAAAAAGAACGAAAATTGCCAAAAAAGGCAAACCTCTCAATTTTTCAAAACTGTTTTTGTTCCCTTTTCACTTATGGTCGTAAATCTTGAGCAGTGATCGAAATATGATTGCAATCGCAAGAGCTAACGTCCGAAACGAGGTTTTTAAGAAAAATCGAGGGAGTTCACTGTCTAACAACGTGCGTAGCTCTGAGATTCGAAAATCTCTAAACATCGAGCTGCTATTTCTCCGAATTGAAAGATCTCAGTTTAGATGGTTTGGGAAGTAAGCAAAATGCTCAGGAAAGACTCTCCAAACTAGCTTTACTTGCTGATGCAAATGGTCAAAGACCAGTTGGAGGACCTACAACTGGATGGACCAATTACATTGAGATTTTGAATGGAAGCGAAATGATGGAGGTAAAGGAAGACCATGATGTGTGGCCTGTGGCGGCTTAATCTTGAGCTGCAGCTCCCGCAACCCTCACGGAAAAGCGGGGAATGAAGAAAAAGAGAAAGTTCAACTAAATCCAGCCTCACCACTTAAAAACTGATCTTGAAAAAATAGATTCTTCCCAACAAGTCAAAAACTGTTATTGGCCATTATGGTGTGGTAAAGAAACAATACGGGGCTTATGATGACATAGCTGGCACAAATAGAGCCAACTCTTTGAATACAGCCCTTCCTATTTTTCACTAACCAAAACAATTTGAAAAAACGAGAAACGTTTCTCCCAACTATCGAACTGTACAATCAGTCAATTGCGCTGTCTCAACAATCATCGCAATAAGACAGAAGGAAAACTTACTGGGACTTTTTTGAAACGACGTAACTTCGAGTTCGCTTGCATTCCCGGATGTTACGTCGGGAGTCTGAAAAAGCAGCGCAAATGAAATTTGGTCCGACGGATGTGCGAAGAGTCCCAGTAACCCATTGCAGAATTGCGTAGACATTAATATTGTAACCTCCATCCATATCCAACCTGTGTCATGAATGGACAAAATAATGGTGGCGCACCCAATGGGATTCTAAAACAATACTCCCAAAACGTTCAGCAAAGCAATGCTCCAACCATTGTTTTACCACGTCGGGTCTCATCAGATGGGCCACGGACGCACATCCGCATATTTGTGCGGTTGAAATCCGACAATGATAATGATCCCTGGCTGCAATTTGCCCCCAAACCAATTATTTGCTGGACCGAGCTATTACAAATTGCTTTCACTCCCAATCCCTGGCCACACTGACAAGTCCTAGAAATGAATTCCTTCGATTTTGACCCCTCGTTTTGTCTCAACCACAGCTTTCATGCAGACTAACTTTTGCCATCTCATTTTGCATTTGAAATCATGCAACTTGCTCTAGCGCTTTAAGCTTTGTGTTCAAAGTGCTATGAGTGATAAAGGCCGTCCTGTCACCTTTTCTCTTTTAAGATGCCATCGCTTCTGGTCGATTTTCAATTCTCTTAGTCGATTTCTCATTTTTTTCGATTATTTAGTGATTTTTCGGTTCTTTTTCTTTTTCATGGAAACAAAACTTACGAATCGTTTGCAAAATAGTCATGAATCTACGAAGTTGAACCTAGACATATAAACCTGACCTAGTTGGGAATCAAACCTACCTCGGCAGATTGGTTCAAGCTTAAACGTAACTTCGTCTTTCTTTTCTGGCATGTTGCCTTTGCTTTATGTCGTCACAAGACGCAAAATCCGCTGCGTTTTTGAAGTTCGTTGAATATTTCATGAAGCATTTGCGCAATGAAATACTTGACAATTTGCCAAACAAAACGAGAAATGTTTTGGGATAGTGTTTTATGACACGTAGATGCTGTGAAAAAATGGGATTCCAAACAAAGAAATTAATAAATTAACTAATCTATCCATTTTATAAATTGAAGTTACCGGCCAAGTTCGTCGAGCGGTGTCGCGTTCGTCTCCGCAGCGGGAGGTCTGGGGTTCAAATCTCGGGCATGTCAAATCAAACACAGTATTGCCAACGGCTAGCCGCTTTTGCGAGATTTCTTTTAAAGGAACTATGTTGCCCAGGCGCAATGACGTGAAACAGGCTCTGCAAACTCATTACACGCTTCGGTGTAAAGCAACGAGTAACGAAAGATTTGATTTTCACAAATTTATTTTTGTCCCTTTAAAATATCAATCAAAAGATACGAAAACTCCCTAGAAACTGAAAATTTTTTGAAAATTTTTTAACTCATTTTGAGGCTACGGTTGCAAAGATATTCCCTAAATACAAAAACACAATATCCCCCGTAAAAAGTTTTTGGAAACCCTGAGTTTGTTGTTTCGGCTTGAATTTCCAGAAGACTAGGGAGGTTTAGCAAAACTAGATTGGTCACAAAAAGTTACTGATGGAAGGGTAATTACTAAATATTATTATTCAGTCGCTCTTTTTCCTGGAAATTGAGGCTGAGAAAACAAACTCAGGCTTTCCAAGAACTTTTTAGGGGGGATATCTCTTTGCATTTGATGAATATCTTTGCAACCGCAACTCCAAAATGAGAACAAAAAATTTTTTAAATTATAATTAGATTTTAGCCAATGTAAACTACCGGAATTGGCTGGATGCTTCACCCCCTTAAGTATTTCCAACCCTTTTTCCCTGATATCTTTAACATTTCCGCAGCTATACCATCCTGTTCGTTAGCCTCTGACTCATCCATCCTATAGCATCCTTCATTTCGTCCGTTCCAATTTCATATCCTTCCATTTCTCCATTAACTTCCGGCAATTCTTCACGTCTGTTGTCTTAATCAATTTGCGATAGTGCAACCAAATTGCCGCACGATCGTGTAAATCAGGCGCGCCAAAGTTTTTCAGGAGCGGCCTGCGTTACACTTTTTGAGCTTGAGCGGGCCGTACAATCAGTGCTGCACCTACTTTGAAGCACTTTTCGACCGAAGAAGTCGGTTTTTAATGAAATTTGATGCAGTTTTCAGCGGAAATTAGGTAAAGACCAAAAAACGGTCACCCAGATTTGATATGATTTTCAGTCAAATTTCGGCTTGCTTACATTCGGCGATAAAGTTAAAGTTAGAGCAAGTCTCGAGGCCAGTTACGAGCCGCAAAAACTTGCTGTGCTGGCCACATGTAGCCCGCGAAACACACTTTGGACAGCCTTGATGCAAATCAAAGCATCTTGACAAAATATTTATCTTATCACGGCTGGGACCTTGGAACATTCCATACAGATGTTGGGGCTCTTCAGGAACAACCAGCAATTGCAATTTGGTAATGTTGCAGGGAAAAATAACTAACCTAACTCGGTTATTATTACAATTAAGCGTGCAATGACATAATAAGCGTGTGATAATGGGAAAAAAGTCAAATATAAAGGATAGAAAATCTTGCTCATTTACTTAAGATCAAACTAGTCAAAACCAAAAGTTATTTATCTGAAGGCAGCGCAATCTTGAGCGGCAATCATGCAAATCCTGCCAACCCTCGTTCTACTCGCAGCATCCGCAACCTGTGTACAAAACAATTATTTAATTTTTTATTCTCTCTAGCGCACCACTAAAATCACTAATGCGCATAGCTGTTAATTTGAAACAAACTTTGAGGAGCTGGCTGGCTGAGCTGCTGCTAGATTTTATATCGATTATCTGGTGTGTTTTAGACTGGGGACCTGTTCCTTTTTTGTAAATAAGATAATGTAAACAAGTGAAGTAACAGGTTACGTAATAAGTTTACTGTACAATATAGGTTTGTTTGCAGTGTAGTGAAGGTTGGCTAACCCTTGTACTGGTGTAGTAAGCTGGCTGATTTTACAGTTTTATTAAGTACCATTGTGCCAGTCGGTTTTTGCTTTTACCTTCTTGCCGTAGTTGAGAGCTGCCGTTGCTGTTTTTATTCTTTCGTGTGAGTCCTGTCCTGTACTGCAGTATTGTCATTGTGAATTATAGTTTTGCCGGTATTTCTGGCTGTTCGGAGCTTGAGCTGAAGGTTTCGTTAGTGGCCTGGATTTGTTTAGGTGGCTGCTGTCTGGTGTACAGTCCTATCTTGCGCCCCCATCGCTCTCAGATCCTTGGATTCCGGTCTCTAGACTACCAGATTCAGGAGGACACACGACTAGCTATCTTATTAGTAAAGTATAGGTCCTTAAGTTGCTTAGACTGCAAATCGCTAGATGCGAAGAAGAGCTGTTCTGTGTACAACCTGCTCTCCCGGTAAGTAGGCCTTAGAATTCACAGCATTTCGCGGCAGAATCGCAAGCTGGGCCAAGCATTTCGGGTCGGGTTCAGGCTTAAGTTTGGTAAAATGTCGGGCTTAATTTGGGCTGGATATTCGTACTTGCCTCGTGTTTCAAGTTTTAGTTGCTATTAAAGCGTAATCAAAATAGTTTTGCAACAAGAAACGACTTTTTTTAGCATCAATGCAATTATTACAACACAATTATTCCGTCACAACTGATCAGCAGTAATGACCAAGGATGGCAGTACAGTACGGTACATTCAGAATTTGCCTACTGCGTACCTCGCACCTTAAACCGTACCAGGTACCGTACTTCAGTTTAATTTTTGAAGCGTACCGAACCAACGTACCGTAGCCGTACCATTACAAAAAAGACGTACCGTACCAGCGTACCGTACTTTTTAGCAAAGTTGAGGCTTACCGTACCTACGTACCGTACCGTAATGCCATCCTTGCTTTTAACTACTCGCAACTTTAACCAACTTTGAAATCACTAGCCTACAAATCAGCGATCTCAATTCACACATTTAACGTCGCCTTCAGCTGTCTTTTGCCTCTGAATACAAAAACCGGCGCAATGTGCGAAAAGTCTGGGATTTTTAATTCAAACAGCAAACCAATTGACCGCACCCGTACCATTACAAAAAAGGCGTACCGTACTTCTTAGCCAAAATGAAGCATACCGTACCGTACTGCTATCCTTGGTAATGACTATAGTTTTATTTTAACAAATTACGAGCAATAACCATACACATTTTTCAGACCAAACTTTAATAATAATAATTGGATAGGTCTAAAACTTTATCAAAAATAGATGGAATCAGCCACAAAATTGGGGATCACAAACATCAATTCCGTCGAAAAGACGTGGGTGGCAGTAATCTGTTCTGTCGCAAGTGTTAAAATCGGAGAAACAAGCAAATGAACGGCTAGAAACTCCACTAAAATTCATTGCAATCCATCATTTTTTTGTGAACTGCGGTTTTATTGCGGAATTAATCATAATATTACTTCAATTAAACGAGGACTAAAGGCAAAATCAATGGGGGTATCTAAAGTTAGGCGAATCGCATAAGACTAGATCAGCGTTGACTCCATCCTTTCTAACCCATCCATTGCAGAGATATTCTACTTCAAACACGACATCGGTGACTCTACTGTAATGTTTCAAATTTTAATAATTTTTACTGGCAAGTGGCAACCCTGTCGTTGATAAGCATTAGCGTCTTAGCAACGCCTTCCATGTTCTATTCGAAAGCAACGATTAGGCTACTGCATTGAGTTGTTTGGCTGCGCACTAATCAGTTTGATCTCGTCAGCAGAACAGATCAGAGCTAGAAAAAAGAGTAGACTGTACGATAGCCTAGGTTACAAACGTCTAAGAACAAGCGAAAGTAAGGTTAGTAGAGTTATTAGAGTAGGCTAGTAGGCCATTGTTTTCAGCTTGGATGGAAAAGTTCATTTTGCGGTCACAAAATACAGTCAGCAAATACAATAGGCCTACTCAAGTATTGGCTGTCTTATCATCAGGTAAGAGTTTGTACTGTGTAGCCTATTACTAAAAACCTTATTACTAGACTAGGCTAGGATTTATACCAAAATGTATCTGCCAGCTTGATATTTACTGAAATCGCTTGGCTGCCGAACAGTCTACTCTTTTTTCTAGCTCGGTTCTGTTGTGCTGATAAGATCAAACTGATTAGTGCGCAGCGAAACGAGTCAGTGCAGTAGCCTAGTCATTGCTTCAGGTTAGGACTGGGATGGCGTCGCTAAGACGCTAATGCTTATTAACGACAGGGTTGCCAATAAAAATCATTAAAATTTGAAACATTACAGTAGAGTCACCGACGTCGTGTTTGAAGTAAAATATCTTTGCAACGGATGGGTCAAAAAGAATGGAGTCAACGCTAATCTAGTCTTATGCGATTCGCCTAACTTTAGATACCCCCATTGATTTTGCCTTTAGTCCACCTTTAATGTATCTATTAGTACAAAATTTCGCATCGCAATCATTTTTTACTCCATTCCTAGTTATACAAACACAATAATGCACTTGTAGCCACTGGTAGCAGTGCAGAGTGTTGCGGTAAGGAGAGGTGGAGTCGAGGACAGAAGGCTCGAGGCCAAGGCCAAGCACACAAAAAACCCCAGGCCAAGGATAGCCTTTCCGAGGACAGACCCTCTCGAGGCCAAGGACCAAGGACACAGCCGCAAGTGTTCTCCAAAAAAAAAGGTCTTCAAAATTTTTTTTCAGGCAATCTCCATTTCATAGGCGTAGCCAGAATTTTTGATTAGGTGGAGCCCAAACCACAAATCACATGCAATGACGTCATCAAAAATTTTCCTAAGAGGAACTTTTTGTAGGACAAAGATATCGTAGGATGGAAGATCTGAAGTCGTTGCCTGTTGGCACTTAACAAGGATTTTGCAAAGAGAAGAGGCTTAAACTAATACTTAAAAAGTGAAAATATGTAACTTTGAAGACGTATTGAGAAAACTGGTGTGACTGAAAGCTAGTGTAACTCAAACGTATCACAGAAGGGGTTTGGGGGCGGGGCCCCCAGCCGCCAGAGGCTTTGGAGGTCGGGGGCTAAGCCCCCAGCCGCTAGGCGATATTTTGTAATTTTTTGGAAGGAAAAAGCTATTTTAATGCCATTGAATCACATTTCGCTCGTGTTCAGAGCCGTTTGAAAGCACTAGATTTTTGACATTTGAAAGCCAATTGAAAAAATTAAATTGTTTAATGCTCCTTTCACTTGCAATTTAAGTCCAAAACAAGTTTAACATCTTGCATTTTGAAGTTAAATTTTAATTGGAAGTGATTTGGTCCAGGTAGGGGGAAGTAAGGTGCTTTGCCTCTGGCTACATTTTGGCAGAAAATAACAATCCACTCGAAGATTTTCCGTAGAGATTTTTGTTTTGTCATGAAAATAACCGGTTACAGGAGTATATGCTCGGTCAGAGAGCCCAGGCCCCCTTAACTGAAGTCAATGATTCGTTCAATCAGCATTTTCCATGGCTAATTTTTTTAAAGTATTTTGTGCGTAAAAACTGAGTAGTTGGAGGTGAATTACTGAATTGTTATTGAAAAATGGTACAATAGATGGTTACGCCTTCTAACCATGTTATTGCCGGGCTGGATTTACATCGCGCTGGGCCCATGGCACTTTGGGGATTTTTGCAAGATCTTTCTGCCAAATATAGGGGAAGACCAAAAAAGTGTTACGATTTGAGCGTGGAGCCCCTAGGTGATACTGCGCCGTATAATGGTAAATCCGGCCCTGGTTAATGTATTACGTTCATAGAAAAGCTATATGAGGGTCTGAGACAGAAATGGAACCGGTCAGAATTTTCTCGACCCGACCCGACTGGTAAATTTCAAATTCATCGCCGGTTGACCGGCCGGTCGACCGGTATTTTTACAGAAGGTTTTTGTTCACTGTTCAATGTATCTAATGAAAAATTTTCAAAGGGGGGGGCATGGGTGAGGTGTTAAAATTTGTGACTTTAGATGGGGGTCTCAAAAAAAAAAAAGCAAAAAAGAATTTGTTTTTTTTTGCAAAAATGATTCAATTTTAAGATTTTTCTTTCATTCAAGTTTCGGTTTGAAAGACCTGTGTTTGAGCAGCGCAAAACGTGCACAAAATAAGCATAAAAACAACTGGAGGGCACAAGCTAATTATATTAGATGTTCTTTCTAATGATATTATGCGACAGCCAAAAAATGAAGTTGCAATTTTTTAGCTATTTGTGACAGATTATTTGCAATTTGCCGAGCAGCAAACACTAAACTTTTTTTCTCGGCAGTGCTGCTTTTGCAGTTACAAAAAGATAAATGAGAAAAAAATAACAGCAGAAGATAGGTAACAGTAAAAACATACGAACATCACAATACTTGTACTATTATACCCAAAAACATTAAATCGATGGAGCAATAACGTTATATAATATTGAAAATTATGTCACTAACAGCGTGAAAGAAAAGGAATATTGAAAAATAATGTCACTAACAGCGTGAAAAAAGGAATACTGAAAAATTATGCCACTAACAGCGTGAAAAAAATTAATAATATTCACAACAACTAAGCTGCTTCACAAACAGTTTGAGAAAGTACGAAAAGGATCTATTGCAAAACATTAGGTTCTGGAAAAGGTTTTTAGCTCCACAGAGATTTATATACGACGGAACAAATAGTATAAATCTCTGTGCTGCTAAAAACTTTTTCCAGTACTTAATGTTCTGCAATAGATCCTTTTCGTACTTTCTCAAACTGTTTGTGAAGCAGCCTAGTTGTAATGAATATTACTAATTTTTTTCACGCTGTTAGTGACATAATTTTCAATATTATATAACGTTATTGCTCCATCGATTTAATGTTTTTGGGTATAATAGTACAAGTATTGTGATGTTCGTATGTTTTTACTGTTACCTATCTTCTGCTGTTATTTTTTTCTCATTTACTTTTTGTAACTGCTAAGGCAGCACTGCAAGTTGTTCTTAAGAAGCTTCCCGCTTTGGGAAGCGAAACGTCAAACCAATAAATAAACTCATCGGTAGTACGAAGTGGTTTTGAATAACTACCCCGATGAACGCAACGCGTCCGTTATTTTCATTGAAAACACTAAACTGTTATGACGTTGGCTAGAAAACATTCGAAATATGACGTGCCCCAGCAGTTTGTAGACATGCTGCTGCTTCAGAACAAGCCATGGATAGTTAGATATAAAAAAATAAGAGCTATGTCTTTCTTGCCCAGTATAGAGTGTGGTAAATTTAAGTTGAAAAAGGGTTTTCAAAGCGGCAAGAGTTTAGCATGTACTAAAAAATCTGTAATCAGCGCCACTTCTACTCTTAAGCTGATTAAAATGCTAGGTAGCGCAAGCCTCTTCCACATGCATGCTTTATTAGAATCTGATTACGCGATTTTAACGTATATTTTGCACATTTTTGCTTTGTGCCGTGACCCAAAGTGGGGGGGGGCATGGCACAATACTCCCACCCTAAATACGTCCCTGGATGTACATGTCTTAATGGTCACAGCATAATAGTCACAGCTTGAAATCATTCTACAAATGTTTTCGATAGTACTGATTTTTTGTAAAAAGTTTTATTTATGATATATATATATATCAATTTTTCGGTTGGTGCTTAGATGTCTTTTAGTTGCCAGAAAGGATAATTTGACCGGTTTTTCAACCGGCTTGACCGGCCGGTCGAAGAATCTCGACCCGACCGGCAACCCGACCGGCCGGTCGATCCGACCGGTGCCGGTCGACCCCGCCGGTTTCCATCTCTGCTCCAGTTCGTTTTATGCTTATTTTGTGCACGTTTTGCGATGCTCAAAACAGGTCTTTTAAACCAAAACTTAACCAAAAAAAGTCTTAAAATTGAGTCATTTTTGCAAAAAACGCAAAAAAATTTTTGCGTTTTTTTTCTCAGACCCCCGTCTAAAGTCAAAAATTTTAACACTTCATCCATTCCCCTCCCTTTTGAAAATTGTTTATTAAAAACATTGAATAGTGAAGAAAAACCTTCTGTAAAAAACCGGTCGATCGGGCCGGTCAAAAACCGGTCAACCGGCGATGATTTTGAAATTTACCGGTCGGGTCGGGTTGAGAAAATCCTGACCGGTTCCATCTCTGAACTGAAGGGCACAAGCTAAATTATTAGACGTTGCTTCTAATGATATTTTGCGAAAGATCAAAAAATAAAGTTACAATTTTTTAGCTATTGGTAACAGATTATTTGCAATTTGCAGAGCAGCAAACACTAAACTTTTTTTCCGTAGTGCTGCCTTTGCAGTTACAAAAAGTAAATCAGAAAAAAATAACAGCAGAAGATAGGTAACAGTAAAAACATACAAACATCACAATACTTGTACTAGTATACCCAAAAACATTAAAATGATGGAGCAATAACATTATATAATATTGAAAATTATGTCACTAACAGCGTGAAAAAAAGGAATATATAAAAATAATGTCACTAACAGCGTGAAAAAAACTAATAATATTTATAACAACCAGGCTACTTCACTAACAGTTTGAGAAAATATGAAAAGGATCTATTGCAACACATTAAGTACTGGAAAAGGTTTTTTGCTCCACAGAGATTTATATACGGACGGAACAATTAATATAAATCTCTGTTGAGCAAAAAAACCTTTTCCAGTACATAATGTGTTGCAATCAGTAGCGTAGCCAGGGGGGGGGGGCTATAGCCCCCCCATTGGCTTGTCGACCAAAATGCAAAATGAGAAAAACACTACGTTTTTAGCACTTTTGAGACTGTTTTATGCACTGGAGTGGACAAAATAGTGATTTAAAACATCTTTTGAAACATATGTTTAGGGGGGGGGGGGCTAATTTGTCAAAAATAAAACCAACAAATAAATGAAACCTTTGATAAATGGTAAGAAATAAGCAATCAAATTTGATCGCAAGTATAAAAATGCTAAACATAGGTGTCATCAACAAATATACAATAAAATAAGGAATAGGGGGGGGCTATTCAGTATTAGTTAATTACCAATCATTTCTTTCAAATCTCTTTTCATTAGCTCTCCCCAATTATTTTTCTCTATAAACTGTATACGAAATACATTACTCCGTGTGAGTTTTATTGAAGTATTCAATTTTATAATTTACCAGCATCTAAACAAGAGAACTAACATTTTACCATTAGCCACCTCCCAAATAACCCATTTATGTCACCAGTTTAATCTTGTTTGCACTGCCAATTTCTAAGCCACGTTTTAAAATCATTATTTTTAATCAAAATAGCCCTAAAACGAAGTTATTTTTGCAAAAAAGTGCAAAATTTTGGAGAGCTGGGGGCTCCGCCCCCAGACCCCAATTGGCCTCCGGCTGCTGGGGGCTCCTCCCCAGACTCCCAAACAGCCCCCCCCATTGCGAATTTCTGGCTACGCGCCTGGTTGCAATAGATCCTTTTCATACTTTCTCAAACTGTTAGTGAAGCAGCCTAGTTGTTATGAATATTATTAGTTTTTTTCACGCTGTTAGTGACATAATTTTTCAGTATTCCTTTTTTTCACGCTGTTAGTGACATAATTTTTCAATATTCCTTTCCTTTCACGCTGTTAGTGACATAATTTTCAATATTATATAATGTTGTTGCTCCATCGATTTAATGTTTTTGGGTATAATAGTACAAGTATTGCGATGTTCGTATGTTTTTACTGTTACCTATCTTCTGCTGTTATTTTTTTCTCATTTACTTTTTGTAACTGCTAAGGCAGCACTGCCGAAAATTTTTCTGAAGAAGCTTCCCGCTTTGGGAAGCGAAACGTCAAACCAATAAATAAACTCATCGGTAGTACGAAGTGATCATGAAACCCAATCCCGATGAACGCAACGCGTCCGTTATTTTCATTAAAAACACTTAAACTGTTATGACATTGGCTAGAAAACATTCGAAATATAATGTGCCCCAGCAATTTGTAGAAATGCTGCTACTTTAGAACAAGCCATGGATAGTTAGATATAAAAAAATAAGAGCTATGTCTTTCTTGCCCAGTATAGAGTGTGGTAAATTTAAGTTGAAAAAGGGTTTTCAAAGCGGCAAGGTTTTAGCATGTACTAAAAAATCTGAAATCTGCGTCACTTCTACTCTTAAGCTGATTAAAATGATGCTAAAATGCTAAGTAGCGCAAGCCTCTTCCACATGCATGCTTTATTAGAATCTGATTACGCGATTTTAACGTATATTTTGCACATTTTTGCTTTGTGCCGTGGCCCAAAGTGGGGGGCCATGGCACAATACTCCCACCCTAAATACGTCCCTGGATGTGCATGTTTTAATGGTCACAGCATATTAGTCACAGCTTGAAACCGTTCAACAAGTGTTTTCGAAAGATGAGGTTTGTTAATACTGTTTTTTTATAAAAAGTTTTATTTATGATAAAAAATATAAGTATATTTCGGTTGGTGCTTAGATGTCTTTTAGTAGCAAGAAAGGATAATTTGACCGGTTTTTCAACCGGCTTGACCGGCCGGTCGAAGAATATCGACCCGACCGGCCGGTCGACCCGACCGGTTTCCATCTCTGATGTGGGTAAATGCTTAAAATAAATTCTTTGAAATTAGGTGAGCTGTTTATGACGAGCCAGCTCTTTTAACTATGTCAAATTATTTAAAAATATGAATAAAATTTAGTTTGGTTCTGTCACAGGCCATAAGGCATTGAAACACGTTTAACGGAAGCGTGCATAAAATAATTGACAGTATGAACAAACTGAGTCGTTATTTTCCCAAGATTCCAACAATAAATACGACGTTTGTCTCAAATAATGCCAATAAAGCAGCTAAATCGATTTGCACTTTTACTTCTTGAAGACCTCCTTTTGATTTTCTGCCTACGCCATTGCACCCATTGGTTGCCTTTTACGACCCTCTGGAGGTGCAGCTTCACAATATCTGCCCGTAATATACGAAAGGCTCAGGGATTAAGTGTTGCAACTCAGGTTTCCCTGATGAGATATTTTATACAGTTTAGTTTTTATGTAGATCTCACAACAAAAAGTACATGAAATCAAGTTTTCATCACACAAGCCGTACTGCGCCCAAGCGTGTAACGAGTTTGCGTACCATTTTAAGCGTCATTGTGCCTGCGGTTGCACAGCTCATTTTGAAGAAAGGTCGCAGCGGTGGCGGAACGTTGGCAACTTTGACCGCCCCAAGATTTGAACCTTAAACTTTTCACTTCAGAGGCGAACGTGTTATAGCTTGACCAATGGCGGGTGTTCAAAACGATTTGCTTATTTTAATCAATCTTGGCAGATTGATGCTAATTGCAGGTTTGTGACATCAAGTACCTTGAAATGGACAAGCGAATGGCAACGATGGTTGAGCCGCCTTGTTGCTTCGCACTTCACAGCGCACGAGGAGAATCCTGGCAACACTACAGTACCTTGATAGAATTCGTAGGCATGACAAGGGAGTCCGATACATCTAACTGAGCAGAGGTGATGGTACCTGGGGTACAGGCAAGTGGGGCAAGTGGGGGACCCCGTTTAAGATGACAGACTAGAAGATCAAAGCAGCACGGGAATACCCTAAGTCGAAATACTTGTATTTTGAAGGCAAACAGTTTGTGTTTTGGAGAGAGAACCCGCGACGCATGCACAATTACTAGCCTACCACAAGAATCATGTATTTGGCGTTTCGGTGTAGGTAGGGGGCACCTATACTGCAGTGGCGACGTGCGACGACTCCTGGTTTTCTTGCCCGGTTGTGAAGGAGCAAATGCACGTGCACCTGAGATCGATCTTTTGCTTCTGATCAAAGTCTCCGAACATTTTTGTTTTAGACAATACAAATATGACACGATCAAACAATATTTAGAAGGACACTGGATACCGAAGCCAGAGTTGTAAGTCGGGCCGGGCTTTTCGGGTCTGGCTCGGGTTCTGGCCGGGTTCGGGCCTAAAGTTGACCAAAATTTCGGGCTTAATTCGGGCCTAAGACGTATTTTTGGTTTTAGGTACCCAAAAATATAATTAAAATAACTAGGCAACATTGCCAAATTTTTCAGACCTAACTTAACTTTCGGATTTTTTCGGGCATGATTTGGGCTTCAAATTAGTTTTCGGGTTCGGGCCTGAACTAGTCGGCCCGTTTACAACTCTGACCGAAGCAGTTATTGCGTATTTTATTGCAGACACATTGAGCGTTCTGTCACTTGGGGTATTTGTCGCTGAGGACTTAAAATTTTCACGAGTCCCAGCGACCAAGTCATTATAATTGTGGTGTGGATGAAACATCAAGGACTTTACGATTGAAGATGCCTAATACAGTACAAGTTTCTTTGTTTCGTGTGTGGATTTTTAAATACATTTGTTTTCTTTGCATAGATGATCAATAAAGAGCGGAATAAATATATTTGAAGTCTGAAATACATATTAACGCCACAATCGTTTTTAAGCTGTGGCACTGCCGCAACTCCACTATCCGCAGCGGAGTCTGTGAGCCTCACCAGAAACTTGGAGTATTTTATCTCCTTTTATCGAGCTTTATCTTTCATGCGCTTGTTGGTTCCGGCATCGCGGTACAGCGGTATCACTCGAGCCGGGCTGTTCGAGCGGGGATCGGGCTTCAAATCATTTTTCTTCGAAAATAAAAGCGTCGCCGTCGCTTCGTCGAGAGTGGAGGAAAGCTATGATCAATCAATCAATCGTATTCGGGTTCGGCCCGTTCTCTGCTGCGATAAGCGGTTTTGAGGCAAAAGTCTCGGTGATCTATCGAGTTGGTGAAGTTGAGCATTCTTTTTTCCCGGTGAAGGCCTCTCTCGTACAGCCCGAGCGATCACGTGCACCTTGGAATCCTTTTTCTATGTGGAAATATTCCAACAACGCCCGTCCCTGAACTCATTTTGTTTTTTTCTTTTGGGTTCCATTCCTGATTGCTTCTACTTGTTTTTTACACTTCTTCAGTTTTTCTTGAAATCATTGCTTATTTCCCGCTGTTCTTGTTTGACTTGAAACACACTTTTTACTTGCGCTCGTCTGACGCGATTGGCGCCAGCGTTTTGTAACCTAACCACCAAAATGAAAAACAAAAATTTTAATTCGTTGCGATGTAGTTACAATCACATGAGCTTAGGTCAGATTTGGCCGAAGGAAATATGTGAGCAATCTTTTCAATCTTCCGCAGTTCAGTCCTAATTGAAGCCAGGCAGTTTTTCAGATCTTACGCAAACATTTGAAGAGAATATTTTAAATGACCCGTTAATTCCCTTCCTACACAAGAATTCAAATTATTCCAACGCAATTTCCTGCCAAAAACCGTCATATCTATGTTGTTGTAGTTAAGTTGGTAAAAATTTAGTCAGGCTTCGTTTTTCAGTAAACTGTCGCTAGGTGGAGATAAAAAGCTGTAAACAACCCCATTGATCAGCTGGGAAAACAATCGCTTTTTATTTTTGTTCGGTGCGATTTTTGAAATGAGTAAACTTTTTACCCCCATTAATAGCATAAAACCAACAGCTCGTAAGCGTTTTCGATTTTAGCGTCTTCCCCGGGAGCCACCATACTGGAAACGTTAACATGCCCACGCTACAATTCATTATGAGCAGACAAGTGGATAATTGGAGTCCATGTGACTAAAGTCGTTACAGAAACACTCAAACAGAACAACATAATTGCCTGACCTCAATTGACTTTTTCCGTTTCCTCTCCCATCGAGGGTCCTCCGCTGCCCGGGCGTCCACTTCTCCACTGGTGCACACGTTCGGTTTGTTTGATATTTTAAAGCGAGATCGTCCTAAACCGGTCAAGTTTACGATAATCTGACATACACTTGGTCGATTTTCGTAGACAACTTTAAAATTTAAATTAGCTTTAGCGCGGCAACATAAGATTAGCGCGGCAACCGCGAGAGATACTACTTTCGAAATTTTCCGCAAACCAGCAATTATTTTAATGAATAGCTGCAAACATAAAGTTAGAAGAATTTACCCCCACCGGGCCATGTTGCGGCCCATCAACTGTCCGTCCATTTGACCGGCCGAATCCACTGGAAACGTTTGGGCTAAATCATCCCACAAAAAAAAATGATTTCGTCACTCTACTGTATAAAAATATCACGTGGAAAGATTAATAGTCTATGTCAATTACCTTATGGTTAAACAAAAATGACACTTCTAAGAGTTTGTACAAAAATTGGAGATACCATTTTCTATGAACTTGCAACAGTCCAGTACCAGTGCCCCTAACGGCTGCTTGTGCCCCACCTTTTGGTTTACTCAAAATACTGTTTTTGGAACATCACTCAATGACAAGACAACACACGATGATGGAAGAGGAATAATTACGTTCAAACATAATTCTACTTTGACGTTTTCTCGATTCTTTGCGAAATTGCCGGCAACCAAATGCTGTGTCACATAAATCTGACGCAATATTCCGTCTTATTTACACGCCTTTACGGATGTGTCGTGAAATAGAGATGTAAACCTGCAGAATCGTTACCCGTACTTCGTTAGTGATTATGACATGAAACAATAGATGATGAAATATTTTTTCAAAGACCATCTGTTTTGATTTTTAGAGCACACTCAAGATTTTGAGGTCGCAGTCAGTGGCGAAACCAAAGTGAAGGAGCTTAAGCCACCTAAGCCAAGTCACTTAGAAAAAATTAACCTTAAAATACGGCCGTTTAAACGTATTTTACACTTGGTCTGAAGTAAAGGAGGGGGGTTGAAGGTGCTAAGCAATTTAATTCTTTGAAATGACATCTAAATTTTAGCAATTTAGTTATTCATATGGCTTCAAAAAGTGCGAAATGTGATTAAAATGGCGTTAAAATTGCTATTTTTTGCTGCAAAATCACAAAACTTGCCCAGCGGCTGGGGCTCCGCCCACAGGCCCCCTCCACGGTCACTAAATATTTAGTGATTATGTCAGTCGGTGCACGCTTGAGTTGCACCAGTTCGTTCAGCTGAGGGCCTAAACCAGGCAGTTTTTTTGCAAAAAAATTTACATTTGGTTCACCATTCTTAGCAAAATCTTGGTTGCACGTCTGGTTGCATTCACTGCTGTAGATAGATTTTTCAAGCGAGTGTGGGCCGCAGACGAAACTAGCTAAGAAACGCTACCGGCGTTATTTTAAAATTGCGCGTAATTGTAGCCGTACAAGATCTGAAGATCAGTCTTATATGCAAATTTTAGTGCCCTCCACTTTTGGCTGGTGCCCCCTCACTTCATTTGCTCTGGCGACGGCACTGCAACAGCCTCGCATATTTTTAAAAATCTCGGATTATGTTTTGGGCAATCTCAGGTTATAAGATAGGTATGCATTGGTTGCGCTGAAATCCAATTGTCTCGTGGGCAACGGTTCAGCAGTGAGCAGTGAATTCACTTTGTAGTTCAGTGGCTGTTAAAACACTAATTAGTTGTTAGTGAATAGACTGAATACCCTTTTTTTTCTGTTAATTAATTTAGAAAATTACGTAATTTTCTGCTTGTATTTCATGTTTAGTTGAAAAAAAATTACAAAGAATTTTAATTTCTATTTATTGTAACAGTCTTTTATCTTTTGCATTTAAAACTTTTTTCAACAACAAAAAATTCCGTCATTTGTGGGTTTGTATTGTTTTGTAATTCAGCGAATTTCTGTTTGTTGACGGAAACATCGCGATGCAGCCAAAAGCAATTGCGCGGGCCGCTTCCGATCTCTAATTATAGCTCAGAATAGACGTGCTACAAATAATATCTTGCGTCAAATTTTGATGCAAATTTTTACGTGAAATCAAAAACTGACCATAAGCCGAAAATGTACGCATTAGCTTGTCTATAACTTCGTCATAACCGCTCAATTACGTTACAAAGAAACACAAACGCAGATTTTGACGTCATGTATAATTTCCAAATAATTGCCTACTTAAAAATAATTCTAATTTGCATAATAATCAGCTGTAAAATGCAATTATATTGTTGTTTTTTTTACCCCATTTAGAACGTTTTAGGGCAAAAAATAAAATAACATTTTTAAAGAAGCAAAATATCCCAAATCTAAATTCATTTTTATTTGCATCATTTAGTTTAATGGTTTCAGAATTCGAGAAGCGCTTTTACTTGAGCTCCAAATTAGAAAACTTCATTTATTCGTTAAATTACGTTAAAGCTGTGCGTTTCACAAACTACAAATTTTCCAACACGGATTTGATTCTTTGCACAGCGCTTAACGCTTTCCTTCCGTTATTTAAGCGAATCGAGTTCCTGGAGCCCCTCTAGCTATCCCCCACATTGTGGCAAAGTAACGACTATAGGGATCTGGAAGCGGGTTGGCGGAGAAGGAGATGGGAATTTGGAAAGCAAGGAAACATCAAATAAAGAGCCGCACAATTCAAGCAAATAAAGCAGCAGACTTTTCAATCGGGCTATAGGTAGTGGTTTGAACCCATTTCGGACTTTTTGGACAATTTCGAACAAAATTTTGGGCCCAAATCCGGACAATTAGAACCCAATTCGTACGTCTTTTAACCATGGCAACCACAGACTGAAAGCTGGACGAATCCACGATGTTTCGCAGATTGCAGAAGTCAGGCAGCTGCAGCTTCGGGCGGTTGTATAATGAACAAAGTTTACAGATTCACTTGACCATTTTTGTTTATACTTGATTCAAGCGTTCACTCAAATTTCAAGGTTTTGGGTTTTAACATATCGAGGCTTTCGGACCTATAATTTTGGCTTCGAATGACTTTAGGGTTGTGGTTTAAACTTCCGCTCCTTGACAACCCCGAGTAATAACCGATTGTCCCACCTTGAAGTGGTAGTTGAATAAGATCCAGTTCTGGGCGTTGTCCTTCTCCTTTCCTGCGTAGAATCTCCCAGCTACCTTCCACCCGTGGTGGGTTAGAAACGCGTTGTTCAGCACCGCGAAATCGTAGCCTGCGACGTGCATCTCGCAGATCTGGCAACATTCAATTGTGATCATCAGCAACAATTACCGAGCCAACATCCACCAGAAACAATAAAAAACTGCCAGGTCTTCTAGTGCATCCCGCAAAGACAGTTCGATTCTTGCCCGCGGCAACTTGGCCTTTTTTAGTTATTTAAGTAACTTATATGATACACCGGTGCTGTATAGGTCCCCAATACTCGCTCAAAAATTAATAGGGGAAAAAGCAGGTTTTTCTCAAGATTTTAAAGTGGTACAGTACTTTATCCATCAAATGAGCAGAATCAAAAAATCTGTGTTTTGAAATCGAAACGAATAAATACGATCGTTTGACTCTGACGGAAACGTCTACTCCAACTCCTCACCTGCTGAATCCGATCGAATCCGTATTGCTTAAACCTGTCGTCAAACATGGGCACAGAGCGGCGTGCGATGTAGAAGGGCTCCCAGCTTTTGTCCCACTTCGCATCGAATGCAATCTCCAGGTCTGGGGTCTGTGGATCACGTGCGTGAAACGTGTAATAACGCAAATCGCGTGGTTTGATGAAATTTTACATTTTATTGTTCGTTAAAATATCTTATATCAACATGCAAAAGCAAATCCCTGTCTGCACAGTAGTTTCTGTGCTGTTTAAAAACAAAACAAAACATTGGCGCTAAAATGGAATGGGTCTATGACGACCACCTTCCAAATGCAACTTTGGTATTCTGGATGTACGAGATTTTTTCCCAGTGTCTTCCTCAAATTCTATGGGCCGCCACACTACCCCCACTCACCATGGGCCGCCACACTACCCCCACTCACCATGGGCCGCCACACTACCCCCACTCACCATGGGCTGCCACACTACCCCCACTCACTATGGGCCGCCACACTACCCCCACTCACCATGGGCCGCCACACTACCCCCACTCACCATGGGCCGCCACACTACCCCCACTCACCATGGGCCGCCACACTACCCCCACTCACCATGGGCCGCCACACTACCCCCACTCACCATGGGCCGCCACACTACCCCCACTCACCATGGGCAGGCCGCTCCACTTCCCCACGTTTTCTGCTCTGTGGCACCACCAACAGGTCTCGTTGTGAAACTGGCGGATGGTCCTCTGTTTGATCTAAAAGAAAAGAAAATTAGTAGCAGGGGCTAGAAGCAGAAATGGGGCTTTATTTTATTCTAGCATCTGCAGTAATTCTTAACTTGATAAATTTGCCAAGAATGACGTCAATACCCATTAAATCTGTCATAAAACTTTCAACGACGTCATATTAGCAGTGGAAAGGCCAAATGTCACATTTTGTAATAACATTTTATTCACTAAGTTGTCTTTGCCAGGAGACAGCGAAGAGACCTTACGGTCTTCGAGTCAAGCTGCCACCCGCCCACCTGTCTACCACACACGGTGGAGGCTTCGCCCTGTCTCTTTTAACGCCAAACATCCAGCAGGGAAGCTGTAAATACCAAGTTTTATCCTCTTTGGTTTGACCCAACCGGGAATTGAAACCAGGTCTTCCGTTGCAGTAGCAGACGCTCTTTTCACTCGACCACTAATCGGTTAGACAAATGCCTGCTGCCCTGGCAAATGCCTAAGTTAAAGCGGTGCATCACGCAGTGTTAATGACGTTATCAATCACCATGGTTACGCTTTACGACACAAATTTTGCAAAACTGGAAATTAAAAGCGTATAAACTGAAAAAATTGATTATTTTGTTGTTAGCTGCTAATAGCGTAATTTGGGGCCTTGGGATTCCGAAACCCGACATAAGGGCGCAGACAAAAGTTCGCAGGACATAAGGTCGCAGACATAATTCCGCAGGACATAAGGCCGCAGACATAAGGGCGCAGGAACATAAGGGCCAAAGGACATAAGGGCGCAGGGACATAAACGCGCAGAGACGAAAATCTGCAGTCTGCGCTAACATTTTTGTGCTTCGGAAAATAATTAAGTTATCAAAGAAACGAAATTGACTAATGAGTATTTTATTTAATTCTTGAAAGCCAAGTTTTGAAAGTTTGAATTCGCTTCCTGCCTTATAGGTTCCGCAAACTCCTCACACGATGTTGGCGAAATAAAGCGAGAAAATGAATGATTTGATTTGGCTTCGCACGGGGACAAAAGACTAATTATAATTGTTTGCTTTACGGATTAAGTACAACCGTTAAATGACTGCGTTTGAAAACAACCGCTGACGTGGTTACGTAGAGCAAATAAACTCATTAAAAATCAACATTTCTTTTTAAAGGTTTGTTCAAGATTTCCGCGTATGGCGACTTTAAAACAGTTTAAGGGTAGTGCTTTGTGCCATAATTGAGAACTGGAAAAGGAAGCAAATTCAACAAACTTTTTTCAAAATTTGTCTTTCAAAAATTAAATAAAATACTCATTAATCAAGTTCGTTTCTTTGCTTACATAATATTTTCCCAAGCAGGAAAATGTTAGGGCAGATTGCAGATTCACGTCTCTGCGCCCTTATGTCTCTGCGTCCTTATGTCCTTGCGACCTTATGTCCCTGCGCCTTGTGTCTGAGCCCTTATGTCCTGTCCCTTTTTGTCTGCACCCTTATGTCGTAGATCGTTGATATTCTGCCAACAATCGCAGTCGAATCGTATTTCAAATTTGATGAAATCAAAATCGTAAAGAGGTCTCGAGATCTGTTTTATTGATGAAACGAGAATTACTTGAGGCAATAAAGAGGTACCCTAAACCTTGTTGCACCAGTTCCCTTGTTTGTAAAAAATACGTTTAATCCGTTTGACTCCGTATCAATGGCTACCCTGCGTTTCGAAATTTCGTGACCTCACAAAAGGATGACTTCGCAAATTTTTTTGCACAGTATTAAACATTGCGTTAATTATTCTGCAAAAGCTTTTGCAAATCGCCAATTTCTTTCAAAATAAAAAAAGCGATGTTCGAATATTGAACAGTGCGTTTTTTATTTTGCAAGAAATTTTGCGAATTCATCATTTTGTGAGGTCACGCAATTTCGAAACGCAAGGTTGCCAATGCGGTACGGAGTCAAACGGATTAAATCTATTTTTGCAAATAAGGGGAATAGTGGAACTGGTTTGGGGCACCTGTTCATTACCTCAAGTAGTAGTTCTCATTTAAATCCTTCAATAAAACCTCTCATGAGCAGTATCTCTTCAAATAATGCACCCGAGATCACCTACCCCGTTTAAGAGCTCCTTCTTGTCTTTTGGGAACTCGAACCCTTTCCGAACCTCAAAAGCCGGTACAACATAGGCACGAAGATCTGTGACGTCATCGAAGAGTGAATGCCTCGATGCAAACGAGAGAAATTGATGACGTAATCCAACGTTTGGCATAACGTCGATATCTGAAAACTTACAATGTCACACAAACCGAAAAAAAAACAAAAAAACAGAAGCGTCTTAAAGCTTCTCTCGACCTAGGAAATGTAGTGGCAAAATGCATTTCAAAAAGGAAATGAAAATAAAATCACTAGAGTTAAAGAAAACAACAACAATTTTAAGATCAGGTTAACAAAATAATTGGAAAAACGAATCACTACACGTATTTAGTAAATCGGCCTAAAGAATGTTTTAGATTCTTTAGTTTCAGAATAGGTTGGAAACGGCAAGTCGCAGCATTGGCATATATTGTGATACATGACGTCATCAACGTAATCTCCCCATGCAAAAGTAAACAACATGTTTTGTCACTTTCGGTGCAGACCCGGCTCTACTCACCAACCAGCAGCACGTATTGCGTCATCACTCCGCTTCTGGCCGCGTTTCTCAGCACGTTATGGGGGAAGGCCAAGCCAGCTACGTCATAGTTCTGATAGCCGTAGTTTTCCAGCCGCAGGAGCAGCTCTCCACAGGCCATGTCGAGCCAGGCTCCGACCTTGATTTAAAATAACTCGCATTAACAAAGCCTCGGAACTCTGCTTGACCCATACACTTGCACCGGCAGTTCGGCACTGATTATTAGGCTGCTAGTGACACATTTTCATCTTCATCTGGTGAACGTGTTGTTTAAAGGCCATTACAAAATATTATGCTTCTGCCGCTGCTACGTTTTGCAATTTCGAATCCTAGAATGTAAGTTCTCAACGTTCACGTATAAAGCTGATTGACAGGAAGATCATTATAACATAATCAGATACTTCATTTTCCAGTTCATTAGCTCCACCATCCACAACT
Source organism: Trididemnum nubilum (assembly GCA_963965965.1). NCBI lineage: Eukaryota > Metazoa > Chordata > Ascidiacea > Aplousobranchia > Didemnidae > Trididemnum > Trididemnum nubilum. The sequence goes on along the minus strand of OZ014474.1, from coordinate 658,742 downwards.
TTCAAAGCCACCTTCCCACAATATTCCTTCATTTACCACTTCCGTTCACCATCCAAAACAACAATCCACGCCATCCCTCCATTTACAACAATTGGCCAAACCATTTGCTTAAACGTATGTCAGCAAGACAGTAGCGTAGCTAGGGGGGGCGGTAGAGGCGCCCGCAGAAATTTTTTCAGGGGGGGGGGGGCAAGCGACGTATTATTATTTACTGGATCAATCAAAACCTAACAGCTGCTACCAGGATTTTGCTAAGGGGTTTCAACCAAAAGTTTAAATGATTCTGTTCAAAAAGTGTTGCAATGCGGGCGGCATGTTAAGCAAACTGATGCAATTCAAGTGTATTATGTATAGGGGTCTGGGGGCGAAGCCCCCAGTCGCTGGGCAATTTTCGCAATTTCTTGAAAAAAATAACAACTTTAACGCCATGTGGATCACGTTTTGAGCGTTTTTCAAGCCACTGAAAAGAACAAAGTTCCTGAGATTAAAAATCCACTTGAAATTCCTAAATTGCCCAGCTATTTCAGCCCTTTTTATTTGCAGATCAAATTCAGACACGTTTAAACGTTCGCGTATGTGAGCATGCTCGTAGCCAGAAATTCGCAATGAGGGAGGGGCTGTTTTGGAGGTCTGGGGGTGGAGCCCCAGCGCTTCAAAATTTTACATTTTTTTTGCAAAAATAACTTAATTTTAGGGCTATTTTGATAAAAAACTAATGCTTTTCAAACGTGGCATAGAAATTGGCAGTGCAAACATGATTAAATTGGTTGCATAAATGGGCTAAGTGGGAGGTGGCTAACGGTTAAAGTTTAGTTCACTTGTTTACATGCTGGTTAATCATAAAATCCTATAGTTCAACTCACACGGAGTAATCTATTTCGTCTATATTTTATTGAGAAAAACAATTGGGGGGGGGGGGGGGCGGGAGCTAATGAAAATACACTACAGAGAAGTGATTAGTAATAATTAACACTGAATAGTTTCCCCTTCTGTTCTTGAGTTTATAATATATTTGTTGATGAAACCTATGTTCAGCAATTTTACATTAGCAATCAAATCTGATTGCTTATTTTTGGCATTTTCCAAAGTTTTGAGTTTATTTTTGACATATTAGTCCCCCTGAATGTCTGTTTCAAAAGATGCTTTAAATCACTTTTTAGTCGATTCCAATGCAAAAACAGTCTCAGTCGTGCTATAAATGTGGTATTTTCCTTATTCTGCGTTTTGGTCGACAGGCCATGGGGGGAAAGGGGCTGTAGCACCCCCCCGCCCCTCTGGTTACGCTACTGTATGTGAGTTAAGTTTTCCAAGTGACTTAGATAAGGTGAAGGGGAGGCTAAGCTCCCTTAGCCTCTTTGGTTGCACCACTGACAGCAACCTAAATTTTGTTAAAGAGGGTGAGGGAGCTTGATTAACCTAAAGATTGAAATTTTTTGCAAAATGCCTCAATTGGACAGCGTGCCGAGCAAACAGATGCAACTAAAGCATATCACAGACCAGGGTCTGGGGGCAAAATTCTTGCTGCTGAGCAATTTTTGTGATATTTCGGAAAAAATAGCCATTTTAATGCTATTCAAATCAAATTTTACTTCTTTAGAGCCATTAAAAAAGCTGACTTGATACAATTTGAAATCCATTTGAAAGAATTAAATAGCTCACCCCCTTCAAACCCCCACGTTACTCACAGGTCAAGTCCAAAACTCGTTGTAATTAAATAAATTAAATGCTGAATAGCCACCCCCCCGGCCCCCCCCCTATATTCTTTTTTTATGAAGCTTACGTTAAGCATTTTGTATTAAGTGATCAATCTTGACTGCTTATTTTGACCCATGTTTTGAACTTATTATCGATTAATTTGAAGCTGTGTTTTTGACGAATAATTAAGTTAATACTCTCCCCCCGACAAAAAATAAATAAATATGAAAAATACATGTTTTTAAAGGGGCTTTGAACCACTTGAAAGAACATTAAAAGTGACTATGAACCACTTTAGAGGCCTCAGAAGGGCCAAAAATTTTGGCATTTTTCTTATCGTGCACTTTGGTCTACAAACCAATGCAGGTAGCACAGCCCCCTGGCTACGCTATTGATTACAGGTTTGGTTTGGTTTCGGTTTCTCAGCAAAATTAATTTAATGGCGGAGTAATTATTATTTTAGTGTTTAGATAAGAACAGCGTTAATTTGAAATATTAAACGCTGTATTGTATTTAGATCCTGATGATAAGAGCTCAATGACAGATCAGAGATGCTAAAACGTTTAATAAACCGTGTACTTCTAGAAATAACCATGGATAAACGTCTGACATTGATTATTATTTAATCGAACAATTAAATGCTTAATTCTAGAGTATTGCTAACGCTCGCTTTCAAGAAATTGCTATAAGATAATTCACGTAAAATGGGCAATCCTGTTTCTCTTGCCCCCGCCCTCTGCACCAAGTCAAAAAAAAGGTAAAACAGCTCCACAAAAGTTGTTTTCTTAGTTTAGATAAATGTATTTAGATATATTTAGACTTATTTTGCAAATTTAAGCATATAAAATACTTGGCATCTTAATTTCCAGGGGGGGGGGGGCAAGTGCACCCCCCTGCGGGGCGGGAGGGCTATAGCCTCCCACTGGCCTGAAAAGTATACAAAAACATCACGTTTTTAGTGCTTTTGAGGCCGAGTTTTGCTCTAAAAACGAAAATAGCCCTCCCATTGGGATAGGCGATAAAAATTGGTCAAGGACTTTATGTGATTTTTATCAGAAAACGGGCTTTCAGCCTGGCACAAGACCTTTTTTTTTGGAAATCACCTAAATTTGGGCAGAAAAACCGAACCAATCTGAGTGAAGACCGACCAAAATCTAAGTCAAGATCGTTTGATGTTGTTTTCAGTCTCCGAAACAGCCCCCCCCATTGCAAATTCCTGGCTACGCGCCTGAACAAGATTGTCCCTGCTCCCTGGTTGCATAGGCGTAGCCAGGATTTTTGATTGGGGGGCCCCAACCGCAAATCTCATGCAATGACGTCATCAGAAACTTCGAAAAAGGAATTTTTTGTGGGAGCAAAGATATCGCAGAATGGAACATCAAAAGCCGTGGCCTGGTGTTGGCACGTAACTAGGTACTCGTTCAAAGGGGAGAACTTAAACCAATAGTTAAAATGTGAAAATGTCTAAACTGGCAGACGTGTTGGGTAAAGAAGTGTACTGTAATTCAAACGTATCATTGACGGGGGTCTGGGGGCGGAGCCCCCAGCCGCCGGAGGCTATTGGGGTCTGGGGGCGAAGCCCCTAGCCGCTGGGCGATTTTTTGTAGCTTCTTGGAAAAAAAAAGCTGTTTTAACGCCATTGGATCACATTTCGCATGTATTCAGAGCCATTTGAAGGTACTAGATTTTTAACATTTGAAAGCCAAGTGAAAAAGTTAAGTTGCTCAGTCCTTCTTTTGCTTACTATTTAAGTCCAAAGCACGTCTAAAATCTTGCATTTTGGGGTTAAATTTATAAGTGATTTGGCCCACGTAGGGGTAAGTAAAGTACATTGCCTCCTGCAATATTTTAGCAGTAAATAACAATCCAGTCGAAGATTTTCCTTAGAGATTATTGTTTTGTCATGAAAACAACCACTTATAGGAGTACATATACGGCCAGGGAGCCCAGGCCCTCTCAATTCAAAATTTTGTTCAATGAACATTCCCCTTACTGTAGCTAATTTTTTTCAAAAGTATTTTGTTGCATAAAAACTGGCGAGGTGGAGGTCAATTGTTACTGAAAAATGTACAATAGATGGGTACGCCTGCAAATCATGTTATTGCCCGGGCCGGATTTACATTGTGTTGGGCCCCTGGTACTGTGGGATTTTGCAATATTTTCCTGCCAAATACAAGTGAAGACCAAAAAAAATCATATGTGAGCGCGGGGCCCCTGGCACGGTGCCATGTGTCAAATCCGTCCCTGGTTATAGCACTACGTTCATAAAAAGGTTAGATGAGGGCCTCAGTTAGCAACTTTTAGGATAAAAACTCTCAATTTCACTCGGGTTATACGATTGAATTGGTTGGCAAACATTACATTGTGGGGGGGTCTCCGACCCTCTGAATCAATATTATTGTAGCGGGCCCATTTAAACTGGTTGGCAAAAATTAAATTGAGGGGCCCGGGCCCCCTGGATTAATATTATTGTTGGGGGCCCATTTAAATTGTGGGCTATTTAGATATTATTGTAGGGGGCCCATTTAAACTGGTTGGCAAAAATTAAATTGAGGGGCCTGGGTCCCCTAGGTCAATATTATTGTAGGGGCCCATTTAAACTGGTTGGCAAAAAATAAATTGAGTTGCCAGGGCCCCCTGGATCAATATTATTGTAGGGGGCCCATCTGACTTGGTTGGCAAAAATTAAATTGTGGGGGCCCCGTGAATCAATATTTTTGTAGGGGGCCCATTTAAATATTATCGTAGGGGACCCATTTGAGTTGGTTGGCCAAAATTTAATTGTGGGGGCCCGGGCCCCCTAGATCAATATTATTGTGGGGGGCCCATTTAAGTATTATTGTAGGGGGCCCATTTGACTTGGTTGGCCAAAATTAACTTGAGAGGGCCCGGGCCCCCTAGATCAATATTATTGTGGGGGGTCCATTTAAATATTATTGTAGGGGCCCATTTGGGTTGGTTGGCAAAAATTAAATTGAACGGGGTCCGGACCCCCTGGATCAATATTATTGTTAATTACTGTTGTACGCTTGTACCGTTGTACGCAAAGATGCTAAAAGAAACTGAAACTGAAGAAACAATAGTCTTTTAGTGACGTTTTCATCATTGGTAGCATTTCATTTGGGGGGGCCCGGGCCCCCCCTGGCTACGCCTGTGCCTGGTTGTACTGGTTGCTGTGAGGAGGAGGAATTCTATAGCGTTTTTTCCAATCATTCGGGGGATTCCGATGATAAAGAAGATAAGCCATTTGGACATCTCTCCATAAATCTGAATTGATAAACTTTTCAACTTGTCCCGTTCGTGGTCGTCTCTCACCTCGCCCATGTCTGCCAAATGTGAAGAGGGATAAACGAGGTGAAAGGTCACATGGAGACGAATTTTGGAAAAGCACCTTCTCAGCAGAATTATTGCGTCATCAGCGCGGCTCGCGTCCTGAAATCGATGTAATCAAATGTTAATCCATCCTATTGTGTTAACGTGAACTGCACCAAGCTCGCATAATTTTTGAATAACTTTGTATAACTCTGCCGTATCTACTGGAATAGTTGGTCGGCGAATAATCATGATTTTTACGCGAAATCAATTAGGTGCTTCAAAAAATAGTTGCTCGGTTTCGATGCTCGAGTCTAAAAACAAACATAGCTAATATCATTTCTGCAGATATCAAATGGTGAGTTACGTTTCACCTGCTTTGGGGCAAACACTGCACAAGACACCGGGCCGTCCCATCTTTCCAACAGCTCTACCAAGTGATGTAGATGATTAATCGAACATTGCGTCGCAAGAGTGACGTCCTAAAACCACAAGGATCTGTCAAAATGATGTCATAATCGGAAATAATCGAATGGACTCACGTAAAAGGAGTAGTTCTTGCTTATTCCGGACGATCTGTAAAACCGGACGATTCGGTATTGGCCGCTGTCGAATAAACAAGTCGTTTTAGAACCGGCAACTTGGCAAATCAACCAAAAAATAACTCAACATAAATTAAAAATTGACCAATGACATAAAAACTCAGTGGGCATATTCGGTTACAATTTAGTTAACTCTGCCTGTGCAATTACCACAATGAGAGATACGTCAGAGAATTCCGGCAATTTCCAATTAACCCCGCGCAATCTCGGAATAAACAATCGGGCCATTCTGAAAAATATTTTTTATCGTTGCATAGAACCTCTGCAACTTACGGAATCAGTGGAGCCCGCATGGCGGTTCTCACGCTTTTTAATTAACTATGTAGTTGATGTCGCTAAGATTTTCATAAATCTCTGCTTTCGTGTGTTGCATGAATCCACTTTGCAAAATATGATCAATCAAGCACAACCCCCACCTGTAATCTATTGTTTCCCCTGATATTTTTCTCATCACGTGATGTCGTTGTTGGGGCAGTCGGGGTTTTACATAATAAAAAAGCAAAACCATTTCAACAAAAAAAAAGATGAAAATTGAATTCCACAAATTCTTTCGAAAGTTCATCAATAGGCTTAACATTTCCATTTAGTATAGTGAACGCGCGTGAAAAGTTAATACTCTTGAGAAATATCTTGGTATGGAGGTTGCAAGCAGAGAATCGTAAAAATTGTAATATTGTTACCGGTATGCAATTCGGTATTATCGCGTTTTGCTCAGACGTTCTGAAGAAAGCAACAATGATGCTCCTTTCACAGTCGGAGGCATCTAAGTAGCTGCTACCCCCCCCCACATTGCAGACTTGAGTTTGATGATCTTTGAGGATATTGGGCCGTAGCCAACGATTGACTCACCAGGAGATCAGCAACATTCAAGGGGCATTTCCTGTCCCTGTACGGTTAATTAATGAATGAAAATTTTCCCAGCGTTGCTCAAGCATTTACACTGATTACGGACCTATGTTGCACCACGGAAATTTGGAATAAATATCCAAAAACCTTGAATGAACATCCAAATTTTCTTATAATTAAATAATGCTGAACTGGAATGCAAATTGAAACATCCCTCGCTTTCGCTGCTTCGAATTAAACGAGGACTAAAGGCAAAATTAAGCGGGTGTTTAAAGTTTGACCAATCGTATTAGACTAGATTGGCGTTGCTCCATCCTTTTTGACCATCTCCTAACGTCGTCTCGAGCGCCGACCATCTAATCACGTCGGGGTCACCAGCGTAGCGTGTCAAAAGGGAGCTCGCTCCGATTGCGGTTAACCGGCTCGGTTGTACAACCTCGAGTTGCTATGATCTGTTGAGTTATAAAGCTATCGGTTCCAATTATCTTTCATTTGTGGTTACTTCCATGCTACTTTCCACATCGCCACTGGATGAAGCAGGAACTGCAACACAGGGGTTCGATTTCCGGTCGAGTCAAACCAAAGACGATAAAAATTGATGTCACAGCTGCTTCTCAGCAATAAAAGGCAGAGATGGAAACCGGTCGGGTCGAGTATCTTTGACCAGCCAGTCAAGCCGGTTGAAAAACCGGTCAAATTCTTCTTTCTTGCATCTAAAAGACATCTAAGCACCAACCGAAATACACATATATATTTCATTATAAATAAAACTTTTCACAAAACAACAGTATTAAAGGTGGTGAATCATCCAACCAAACCCTTTGAAAACACTTGTTGAATGATTTCAAGCTGTGACCGATATGCTGTGACTATTAAAACATGCATTGTGCCATGCCCCCCCTCCTTTGGGTCGCGCCACAAAGCAAAAAAGTGCAAAATATTTCTTAAAATCGCGTAATCAGATTATAATAAAGCATGCATGTGGATTGTGGAAGAGGCTTACGCTACTTGGCATTTTAACATCATTTTAATTAGCTTGAGAGCAGAAGTGGCGCAGATTTCAGATTTTTTAGTGCATGCTAAAATCTTGCCGCTTTGAAAAGCTTTTTTCAACTTAAATTTACCACACTCTACAGTGGGCAAGAAAGACACAGCTTTTATTTTTTTAAATCTAACTAAGCATGGCTTAATGTTCTGAAGTAGCAGCATCTCTACAAACTGCTAGGGCTCATTATATTTCGAATATTTTTCTAGCAGTTTATAGTGTTTGCTGCTTGGCAAATTGCAAATAATCTGGCACCAATAGCTAAAAAAATTTAATTTCTTTTTTTGGCCTTACGCATAATATCACAAGAAAAAACGTTTAATAATTTAGCTTGTGCCTTCCAGTTCTTTACAATGTTTACATGCTTAATTTGTGCACGTTTTACGCTGCTCAAAACAGGTCTTTCAAACCGAAAGTCTCAAAATTGAGTTATTTTTTCAAAAAACTCAAAAACTTTTTTTGTTTTTTTTTTCTGAGACCCCCCTCCAGAGTTGTAAGTCGGGCCGGGATTTTCGGGTCGGGTTCCGGCCTAAAGTTGACAAAAATTTTGAGCTTAAGTCGGGCCCGAGACGTCCTTTTTATCTAAGGTGCCCAAAAATGTAATCAAAATATTTTGGCAACATTGCTCAATTTTTTCAGACCTAGCTTAATTTTCATTTTTTTTTTGGGGGGGCGTAATTTGGGCTTCAAATTAGTTTTCGGGTTCGTGCTGGTATTTTCCGGTTCGGGTCTGAACTAGTCGACCCGTTTACAACTCTGCCCTCTTTCGGAGTCACAAATGTTAACACCTCACCTTTGCCCCCCCTTTTGAAAATTTTTTATTAGATGCATTGAACAATGAACAAAAACCTTTTGTAAAAAAACCGGTCGACCGGGCCGGTCAGAAACCAGTTAACCGGCGTAGATTTTAAAATTTACCCGTCGGGTCGGGTCGAGAAAATCCTGACCGGTACCATCTCTGATAAAAAGGACAGTGTGAAGCCTTCACCATGCGTGGTAGACAGGTGGGCAGGTAGCAGGTGGCAGGTGGCAGTTTGACTCGAAAACCGAAAAGTCCCTTCGCTGTCTCCTGCCCAAGGCAAATAAACTGTAATTACAATCATTTTTCTATGCGTAGTACTTTAGCTGGCTGATGACGTCACTGGTCTCCACGCTTCTCAAGTCTGTTGCTTGAATCGAACTCGATCCAACTTCCGAGCCGAACATCACTGTGCTGTATCTCTCAAAACTGGCTTGCTTGCTATGAAAGCTTTTCAGAACCAAACTTCACTGCCAATTTCACGCATCACTTTGTTTCAGATAATGCCCTGAAGCTACTGTTTGCGTCAAAACGCTACCATTTGCAGCACGCTTTATTAGCCACGCATGCACGAATCGAAAAATATAAACCAGCTTCGATTCTCCATATGTTTAGAGCTTACTTTTACATACTCCTCTATAAACCGCTGCCCTGATGAACACCCTAACACGTCCCAATCTATCTATCTGTATACATTATACAACACCAGTCTATCATGATGCCCGACCCACAAACTGACAAAAATGGCAATAAACCAATTGGACTTCTTTTCGAAGTAATATTATTCACCAAACGCGGGGCATCTGGACCAAACGGCAGAGGGTTTCGATTAATTTTTGCATAACCTGCACCCAAAAGTTGTGCAGATGCGTTTGCGGCACTGCAAGGATGCGACGCGATCTTTATTGCGCGTTTCGAAAGAAAAATATTGATTAAAGATATCTCGCTATAATATTACATTTTATTCCCAAATTGCCTTAACCAGGAGACAGCGAAGGAACCTTTCGGTCTTCGAGTCAAGCTGCCACCTGCCCACCTGTCTACTACGCTCGGTGGAGGATCACACTGTCTCTTAAAATGGTAATCATCATATCTTGTCACACCCAAACTTCACCCATTGCACGACTGTGGGGTTTGCTTCTTTTAGGTCAAGATCGGAGTAATGTGATCCTAGTTGACACTCCTGAAGGATGTGGTTCGTTGTTTGTAAATTTCCGGATGGACAGTCACTGGTAGTGCTGATTCCTCATTAGTGAAGATTATTTTTTGCTTTCCCTACCTTCGCCCGGGCTCATTTGGGAGCTACATATTCTTTCCTTGTTAGATTTGATCCAGAAGGGCAGTAGCGTCACTAGGCGGGCCGAAGGGGGGCTATAGCCCCCTCTCCATTGGCATGTAGAATATGGAAAATGCCACGTTTTTAACGCTTTTGAGCTTGATTTCTGCACTGGAATGGACAATAGTCCCTTATTGGCATTTCCAAGTGTAGGTGACGACCTTTTTATTCCCTCTGTTCGATCTACCACTGAATTTGGACATGAAAGCCGTAACGATTTTAGGTGAAAACCTTTTTTTTATCTTCATCTGGATTTGACCATAAAGTCGATCCAATTTCAGCTGAGGACCTTTTTTTCCTTTTTTTTTTTTTGGTCTTTGTCCGAATTTGGAGAGAAAATTCGCCGCATGTTCAGCCGAAGACCTTTTTTTCGGTCATCAACCGAATTTGAATAGAACAATCGTTTCATTTCCAGATGTAGACCGTTTTTTTGTTCTTGTTTGGCTATGACTCCCGGACACAGCCTCTGTCCATTGCAAATTCCTGGCTACGCGCCTGCAGGAGGGAGTGAATCAGCAGGTTCTGGTAGGACATAGTAGTTCTGGTTGCTGTTGTGTTGTATTTCTGCCAAGATTTCAGTCTGAAGGAGTCAGCTTGGCTTGGGGGATGTCACCTTCTGTTGCAAAGCTTTTGCAGGACTTTGATCTTTTCCTTGCTTGCTGCCAACCAAACAAGTGACGTCTAGAATTGTTTGGTTGCCTGAACCTTTCAATTTTTGTGGTAGTTTTGCGCCTGATATGTGGGGGTGGAAGTCCAGTTAAGCCACAAAAAGTTGGCAAGGGACTTAGCTTCAGAGTAGGCCTACCTGTGATAATTCGATACACTTTGTTCACTTCTGCATCTATTTTGCAGGCATAACGCGATCTTGTCCATACAGGAGCACAATATTCAGCTGTAGATTGACACAGTGCCAAAGCTGCTTGTCGCAGAGTTTTAGGATCAGCTTCCCAAATGGTGTTAGCTGGTTTGTTTAGGAGGTTTGTCTGGAATTGGAATTTCTTCTTCGGCTTGGAAACATGCGTTTTGTGCGAAAGTGTTCCATCAAGGGTAACTCCAAGGTACACGGAAAATACTGACCAATCAGCTCATTGTTATCCCACTTGATTTTAAGTTTTTTTGTCAGCTTGGTTGTTAATTAAATAAAAGACACTTACTTGAATTTTATTTGGGTTTGCATTCAAATATCCCTTTTTGTAGTATTTAGATAGGCTAGATCGAGCTTCTGACAGTCTTTCTTCAATAATTTGAAACTTATTGGACTGGGTAGCGACGCACAGATCATAATGGTGAAAGTAGCGATACGGAGCGGAATGCAGCTAAATATAGATAATAGTTTTAGGCCGCTTTTCTGAAATTAATGCGGACATAATACGTCATCCTCTGAATAGTCAGTTCATTGTACAGCGATGTTCCACTCAAGCTTTCATAAACACAGAGTGCAAGTGCGGGATTGAAGAAGTGACAACCCCAAATGGAATCCAATCCTTTCTACTTTGGGAGGGTGTGGACCTGCTCCGCTACGACTTGGTTTTAGTTTCTGATGTTGAGGATGGTTGTCAGCTGACAGGAACCTTTGTCTGGCTCATTTCTCTGACAATTTGTTGTTGTTAACGAGTTTGTTTTGATTGATAAAGCCTGAATTGCGCATCTGTGATTGTGACAACTTTATGATTTTGCACCAAACTGTTAGGTCACGTAGTATCTTCGTATTATTTGTAATTCATGCGAATTCAAATATTATCTGAAATAAACAGGTTTTAAGTGATGTAATTAATTATCGTTACTCTATTGTTTGCTTTTGCGTTGTATCCGGTATGACGTCGTAATGCGTAAAATGTCTTCTTTTGTGCACAATATTACGGTTATGACATCATTGTATACCATAGAAATTTCCTGTTGAATTAAATATTTCACTACCCCTTCTCAACGACTTGGACTTTTTTGTGATTTCAAAGCAACTTAAATTTTTATCAGGGATGACAATCGCAGGGGTGACTTTCTGCGATATTTGTTACGCAAAAATTAAAACTGCAATGCGATAACTGGATCAGAATGATTGGATGCTGGATGCAATTTTTTTGCGATAATTCAAAAATTTGCCATAAAATCGCAGCTAATTTACAACTATTTTTGTAATTATGGATTTGTTGATTAATTTTGAAAAAAAGTTTGTGGCCCAAAATACCGCAATGTAAACTGAAGCTAACCCAGCGCAAGACTTTAATTTAATTACATATTGTAATTGTGACGCAGAAAATGCCAAAACTTTCTCCCACTCATTGCCGTCGCTACGGGGGGCAGGGGGAGCTGTGCCCCTCTTAACGGCTGCTTATGCCCCCCATTCTGATTTGGTCAAAATACTGTTTTTGGAACATCATGTAACAACAAGACAACACACAATGATGGAAGAGGAATAATTAACGTTTAAACCTAATTCTCCTTTGACGTTTTTTCGATTTTTTGCGAAATTGCCGGCAACCAACTGCTGTGTCACATAAATCCGACGCAACATTCCGTCTTATTTACACGCTTTTACGGATATGTCGCGAAAGAGAGATGTAAGCCTGTAGAATCGTTACCCGTACTTCGTTAGTGATTATGACATGAACAATTCATGATACTTTTTTTTTTTTCAAAGACCATCAGTTTTGCTTTTTTGAGCACACTCTAGATTTTGAGGTCACAGTCAGTTGCTTAACCAAAGCGAAGGGGCTCAAACCCCCTAAGCCAAGTCACTTAGAAACTTCAACCTTAAAATACGAGCGTTTAAACGTATTTTAGACTTGGCCTGAAGTAAGGGGAGGGGAGTTGAAGGGGCTAAGCAATTTAATTCTTTTAGATGACTACTGAATTTTAGCAACTTACTGTAATTATTCATATGGCTTCAGAAAGTGCGAAATGTGATTAAAATGGCGTTAAACTGCTATTTTTCGCTGCAAGATCACAAAAATTGTCCAGTGGTTTTAGCGACTATTTCCCGTCTGTGACATGCTTGAATTACATCAGTTTGTTTACTTAGCAGGGGGGGCTAAATCAGACAACTTTTTTTGCAAAAACAATTTACATTTGGTTCACCCTTCTTAGCAAAGTTCTTGTTGCGCGTCTGGTAGCATTCACTTCTAGCTGTAGATAAATTTTTTGTGCAATTATGGGCCGAAGAAAACGAGCTATGAAACGCTACCGGCCTTGTAGGTCTCTATTTTTTAGACATGAATACAAAATTTTAAAAATTGCGCATATTTATCGCCGTACAAGATCTGAAGGTCATTTTTTTATGTGCAAAAGTTTAGTTTAGTCCCCAAACCCCCACCCCTGTTTCTAGCAAGTGCCCTTTCACTTCGTTTGCTCTGGCGACGGCACTGCTCCAACTTTTACCCAAAACGTAACTTGTGATGACACAAAAGGAGCCAACAATAATAATGACAAAAAATTGGAATATTTGCAAAAATCGCACATTTTTTCAAATTCTGCGATGCTATAATGGATGTGGATTTTTTTTGCGTGTTTCGATGGAAATAATTAGATGCAATATTTTGGGAAAAAAGCGTGAGATGCGAATTTCGTTGCGATGTGATTGTCATCCCTGATTTTTATGCACAAAAACAAAATCAATTTTGTTGTTTATTAAAATTTTTTTTTTATGAAAGGTTTTGGTGAATGATTTAAAAATCAAAATTGCAAAGTTTCGACGGCCGTCACGAACTCTGACCTGCGGCAGAAACGTTTCGTTGGGATCATTGAGGAAATTATCCACATCATTATCTATTGCCAATTAAGGTTCTAATGTGAAGAACTTAGTGTTTTGAATTGTTTTACTCTCTCACGATATTATTGTTTGACATGGAACAAATACGTAGTCATCACACGTGAAATATGTTGCATATAAGCACATCTAAAATGTGTTGTTTTGTTTGTGTAGCTAAAATTAGTTGCTCTCGAATTATTTCTGTCTTTAACCTCGTTGAAAGTAATATAGTGCCATACCGTCTGATGGATTTTGCTTGTTGCATGCTAATCTGCTTTTTTTTGGGGGGGGGGAAATCGTATTCTTTCTATCTTCACTCTTCTGAAACTTTTTTACTTCGTTTTCGAAAAAAAGTCTGAAACGGAAAATAATTAAATGAAGGATTCCAATGGCCAGCAATGACTTCAAGAAGTAATTTCGAAGGGAACGCTGAAAAGAATTACAAGCTCTTAAAGCACAGCGATCTTTTGCATGTCGCAGAATGACAGATAAATTTAAATGGCGTTCGCCCCTTATTCTGCTGGTTACGACCTTGTGGTTGCCAATCTTGCACTCTCCTTTAGCGCTCTGTGGTGTCCAAATTGTAAACACCATCTACAGTAAAATGCAAACCATAAAGTGTAAGTCAGATTTTGAATTTTGGTTTATAGGCCAGCTTAGTTTAGCTTTTGTATTTCAGTTTAAACGTCAGCCCTGCAGCAGATTAGCTTTGGTATTTAGCGAAGTTCGAGTCCAGAGCAGTTCGTGGAAAAAGTTTAGGCTTGATTTTTTATAGCTAAAATGAAGAGATGAGGACTAAAGCCTATACTGGTAGTTTGGTTATTGAAAATTACCAGTTGAGTTAGCCTGATTCAGGGGTCTAAATTCCTTGCACTGTGTCGACTCTTCTTCACACTAATGATGAAGTCAGTTGACATCGAAACACGGAAATGCTCCCGCGATGGGGGCTTCGCCTTATCTGAATCTCTAGGGGTTGAAGCGATTGCTCTTTTATACCGAGAAGCAGCATTAAGGTGTCGTCATGAAGTAGAATTGTAAGGCGTGATGTCTCTTTGAACTACTAAAGTAGCTCTGCCTATTTTAATTCAGGAATTATTTAACTTGTGAAAACCATACGTATAATAAAATTTCAAGCATGACAATCGCATCGCACCCTTTTTTACCAAAACTATCCCGTCAAATTTTTGCGTCGGAAAACGCAAAAGAATTTGCATTCACCATCGCATCACCGAATTTCACTAAAAATTATGCGATTTTTGCATTTGTTTCGATTTTTTCGTTATTTCCATCGGGTTCTGCTTCGTCATAAGTTACATTTTGGGCAGAAGTTGGAGAATGTTTTGGCATTTGTTGCTTTACAATCACAATATGTAATTAAATTAAAGTCTAGCGCTGGCTGAGTTTCATTTTATATTAAAATTAATTAGAAAAATCGATAATCGCAAAACTAATCGCTAATTAGATACGATTTTATCGCATCGAAAAAAAATTAAATTATCGCAAAAAAATCCCTTTCATTGTTCTACTTTTCATCGCATCGCAGTTTTCTTACGCAACGAATATCACAAAATTCATCGATGCAATTGTTATACCTGAAAAATTGTTTGCAGCACCTGTAACATGTCATCGGGTCGGGTTTAGCGTGCTTTGGTCGTTACATGGATATTACGAAAATTGTATTGAGGTTTTGATTTTGAACGTGGTTTGAAAAAAAATGTTTATTAAACTTTTTTGTCATTACGCCCAACTTTAAAGTAAAATATTGAATTTAAGCAAGTCTTTCTAACAGGAAGGGCAGCAGCATCCATTTGCAGGGCACGGCCCCCTTGTGCTTCCCTAGCAACGGCCCTGTTGCAGTAGAAAGTAATTTTCTTGGCATTGGAACTTCTTCGTTTTGTACGATGATATTTAGCAGCGGTGCAGAACACGGAGAGAATCGTCAGCAACACGGAGCCTAATTTGACGGGTCCATTTATCCTTACCATATCAAGCGCGCAGCTAATTATCCGCCAATAACCATAATTAATTTGGCGTAATTGATACAATCGAAATAGTGAATCGAAATATAATAGATTATTTTTTCTACTCAAGGAAGCCATTGCTATAAGATAGCTCCGTTTTAATTGTGAAGTAATAATGCAGCTTTGTTTTTAGTCTTTGCGACTCTAACACCCTTTAAGGCAGCAGAAGTCGCGCCCAACGCTTCCGGGACGCAGACGGAAATTAACTCGTTAAATCTTACTCATTGATAGAACAACTATGCCCACTTTGTCATAAAAAGATTTTTACCTTCTGGTTACGTAATAAGCAAACAAAGTATTATCATGAAATTGCAAATTGCAGAAGGGGATTTCCGCAAAACTAACACGATAAACTATGCAATTAGTTTCTAATAATCATAAAACTCCAAAGTAATTTGAGAAACGAATAAATTTTCGGGCGCTCGTTGAAAATGTGGCCTTAAATTGATTCAAAATTGTTTCGCCCAAAAAAGGTAGAAAACATAAATATACCTGTTGATGACACCAGACGAGTACATCCCCCAACCTCCCTGTCTCCTCTAACAGTTTTGCATTTGGCCTCTGCATGGGGGCCATTGCAAACGTGTTCGCAGAAATTGACGTTTAATTGTTGAAAAAAAATCGATAAATTGACAAAAAAATAATAGAGTTAAGATTAAACGAAGCATTCTATTTACGAGACGTTTCGATTGCAACTTTAAGTCATTTTCATTCTATAAAAAATCATGATGTTCGAAGATTTGTAAAGACCGTCGTTATAAACCAATGCGATAAACCGAAGATGTTAGTTAATAACCGGGTTAAGGGTAAATTCTTAAAAATAGTAATGAATCTGAACCAAAATAGAACAGAAAAAAAATTATAATTTGCCACAGATAACCAAGATTTAATAAAATTTGGCAAAACTAAAAAAATTTTTGTTTTAAGTCTTTTTTTTTGCCAAAGTTTTTCGCATCCCCCCGTTTTTCTGCTTCAAAATCAAAGAATGTTTATTTAACTTTCAAAAACCACGGCACGCTAAATACGATTTTCATCGACTAATCTTAACGCAATGCAGCAGCACGAAGACAACAGCCCGAAACAATATTACAGCACATAGTTTGAGAATTTTTTTTTTAAGACCGAACACAAATTGCAGTGCTTCAACCCAGTGGTCAGCAACCTTTCTCATACTGCGGACCGGTTAAAAACGGAAAATTTTTAGCGGACCGGCTTTCAAAAACAAGTGTTTAGCAATGAGTATGCAAGTCTGCTGCAGTGGAGAACGGCCGCAAATTTAAATGTTCGCTGTTAATTGATGATATTGGCATTGTTGCCGTAATAAAGCTGAATTGTTGTAGTACATCCTGTAAACTGGAATTATTTCATCGTAAGATGTCACAATTCTGTATATTCCAAAGTATTTAACCTCGAAAAGTATACGGCCTGGCAACGAACTCTCCACGGTCCGGAACCGGTTCAAGGACTGGAGGTTGCTGACCACTGCTTTTACCCACGATTGTAATTTCGTTTTGGAACTGTGCGCATTACCATGTTGCTTGCTGTGTTGTTGCGTTGCTTTAACTTAGTAACAACCTTTTTGCTTTGTTCTTGGTGTCCGTTTTTTTTCACCCTCGCTCAAGTAGAAACAGCAGTCAAATGCAGTTATTCCCGTGGTTGCTTGCAGTGTTTGGTGTTGCGCCGTGATCGATTATTATTGTGATGCGACGAAAAGCTCGACGCGGTAATCGTTTGGCATTACTGCTCTAAAAAAAACTTATTAGTATTGTAGCAATAAGTTGTAGAATCAGCAACGTCAGAGAGAATCGAACCTAGAACTTTGGTCCCGCTACCGAACCGGTCTCTTACCTCTGCACCTAATATTGAAAATTCTTTTCTCTTAAACCGGACTACAAGAGTTCAACCAAATTGCTGCACGACCCGGTGAATAGTCAATGCATTTCGACAAAACGTTACACGAATCACAGCAGCTGGCACCTCAGAACAATCTCAGATGTTGGGGCTCTTCAGCAAATAACCGGTAATTGAAAATTCGTGATGTTGCTGGCAAAAATTACAATTAAACCAAACTCGGTTATTTTTGCAATTAAACGTGCTATGACATATCAAGCGTGAGATAATGGGAAAAAAGTCAAGTATATATAACCATCGAAAATCTTGCCCTTTACTTAAGATCAAACTACAAGTCAAAACAAGAAGTTATTTATCTGAAGGCAGCGCAATCCTCTGCGGCAATCATGCAAATCCTGGCCACCCTCGTTCTCCTCGCAGCAGCAGCAACCTGCTCTCCCTGTAAGTAGGCCTTAAAATTTATAACAATTCACGGTGGTTGACAGATTGGAGTGGGGGTGCATAGATTGTTTACTTCTTTCATATAAGTTGAGAGTTTCAAGGCAGAGTTGCAAGTTGGACGGGTGTTTCGGGTCGGTTCGGGCCTAAAATTGACAAAATTTTGTGCTTAATTTTTTTTTTTAGATCCACCATATTTATCCTCAATTCGGGCCTAAAACGTGCATTGTGTTTAAGTGCAGCCATAAAAACAAAATGTTAAGAACTGACTACTGAGAAATTAGTGATAATCTATAAACAGTATCCAGAGTCTTAGAGGCACAATCCAATCTACGATTGATAGCGTGAGACATACTGTTTCGGAATCGACTGTCGTCTTTTGTTTCTCGTCATAATGAAAATAACTTAGCACTTCATAATTTACGCATCAACACAATCATTGACACCCTGAATCACAATCTACAACACAAGGCAAATTTACGTAGTTGATGAAAGAGTAATAATATTTTAAACAATAAGTAACAAAAAAGATAGCGTTGGTAAAATAATAATGGCAGTTTACTTTGCTTTGCTTAGCATGCGACAGGAAGGTTGCGAATAGACCCTGCAGTCATCGAGTCAAGCAACCACCCAATACGTCAGAGTCGAAAATCGCTAGTTTTGTCAGTAAATTTCAATTTGTGATAATCATTTGAAATTTATGATATGAATTTGAAATTTTTGGTAAAAATTTGAAATTTGCTATAAAAGTAGTTTTATTGTGTCACAGCAGCTGTAGACAAAAGTTATTCGGAAAGGAGCAATCAACAGTATACATTTTTTCCGACCGTACTTAACTTTCGGGCGTGGTTTAGGGGCAAATGATTTTTAGGGTTCGGGTCGAGCTCAGGCTTGTATTTTCGAGTTCGGATTTGAATGAGTCGGCCGAACTCCGCACCACTCAACCAAAATTTGATATCGCAAAACAAATTCGTTAGATGCAAATGTTTGATGACGTTGATGATTCCTTAACTATGAAGCGTCAAATCTATGCTTCTTTTTTCTCTCTTTTTTTTTTGCTTCAGACTAAAACTCAACTACCGACTCAACAGTTTTGCTTCGACGATTGACGACGCGGAAATCAAAACGTCTCTAAAAAGTTGTGGTTTCAAATTTTGTCTTTATAAAACCTTTTCAAACGGTTTAGTTTATCGTTGCTTTTTTCACTCACCAGACTCGATATTAAACCGAATTATCGAATCCAAATCGTACCAAATTACCGGAATCGACGAATCGATTCGAGTGAAGAGGAGCAATGACGACTCGTCAACGATTGGAGACAAGCAGTGGGTGATTGAAGTTGAAAACGAGATCGAACTCGGTTGTCGGTTATCGCAAGCGTGCGCCATGTGGAACGGTACCACCACATATGTCCACCCGAGATGCAACGAGCACCCAAGTAAGCTGGAGTAATTTTAAAAAGTGCATTTATTTTTTGAGCATAAAAATAGGCCTTGAGAAACAGTTTCACTATAGGAATGAAAGAGCTAAATGGTCGCAAACATTTTGTGTGACATGAGACGTTTCGACTGATTACTTAAGTCCTTTTGAGACGATTTGTTAAACATGCCCTTTGTAGGATATTTTTTGTTTTAAATTTTTTGCGCATTAATTGCAATTAAAGAAAAGCCTACGTAAACTGCGCTTTTTAAATTTTAGATTTGTGTATCTCAATTGATACCCCGAGCGCGCTTTGCCCAAACAAAGAAATGCGCGCAGCTATCGCGCGAATCCCTTTCACAAAACGCAGCTGCTGAATTATGTTTCAAATTTATTGGGATTTTTTGCCTTACAGAATTCGATAAAATGAACAAAAATTCTGCGTTCAAAAGATGTTTTAGGTTTTGGAAGCTTTTTGGGGGGGTAGAGGAGTAACCAGATTGCTTGTGGAACATTTTCTTCAGTCTATTTTGGCTGATCGCAGCGTTTAGTGCACGAGTGCTAACGAATTCACTAGCAGTAAAGTAACTGAAACGTCATCGGCCATGACGATTCAGCGGCACTGCGATTTTGTTGTCAATCATTTTATGGTTTGTTCAGAGGCTTTCTCCAGCATCAAACCCACATCTTTGCTTGAAACGATCTTTCACTCATTTTTTTTAGTTGAAAGATTTCGGGACGCCTGCTACTACTGCCGTCACGTGATCAAAGTCTGCCGAAGACCGACGTTTGTCCCCCAATTGATTTGATGGAAGAAGCCGCAGGAGAACCGATGGCGGATCTTTCATACATATAAAAAAAGGCATTCAAGTCGAAAGTTTTTTTTCTTTCAAACATTGTTCAAAGATCTGAAGACTATAACTTCACCAAGTTTGAACTTTCTATGACCTTCCGTTTCCGAGATGTGAAGCTTAAATTTTCGATTTAAAAGGCTTTTCCCTAAGACATTTTGCCAACTATAAACAAAATTTTAAAAAGTTACTATATAATTGTGGTCCTAATTCTCAGTATAGGTCTTCGAAAGTAAAGGGTCAGAATTGTAAACCTGCTGCTATTCAAGTAAATGCCAGCGGCTTTCCAAATTTTCTTTCACAAGACTGACAAAATGGCAACACTGAAGTAAGAGAAAATCGTTAATTTTGAACTGTAATACCTTGAAAATGGGGAGACGTAAAAAGTTCAAATTTGGTCAAAATGTATTTTAGGCTAATCTCGACTCTTTTGGTCAACAGTGGAAAACTCGATTTGAATGCCCTTTAAAGTGATGCTGCTTTAGCAAGCAGCTGATTGGCTGAGTTTAAGAAGGAAAATCAAATTCTGCTTCAAGACCTGTAGACCTATATTTAATTACTCACTAAGTGTATAATTTGTTAGAGTTGCAGGCCTGGGAATAGTTTTTGATGAACCAGTTTGATTGCTACTTCTACCTTTGACCCTTTCCCCTTTTCTAAACGCCACCTGACCACCCATTTTTGGGCCCTGCAAACCCACAGTGGATAATAGTATCAAGTCGCGTTTTGTCAATTCTACTTTATTACACCCATCTTTTGAGCCAAGCAGCAGCCTTCTGAACCCAATCAGGCTACTAACGGGTTTTTGTATATACTTCTTTCAAAGTACTATATATAGTTTATTTATTTGATTTAAATGTTAATACTATGCGCATATACATCACCCCTCCGAAAGACAAAATTTGATTTTTATATTACTGTTGATTTTAAGTGATTACATGAGGTAGAACATAAAATATTTTCTTGATCACTGTATTTTAGTATCTCATAAATATATTTCCTTTGCATTTAATCATTGGTTTTGAAAATATTGTATATTTTTTATGATTTTAAAATTCAAGATTTTCGTGTTGGCTTAAAAATTCATTGAAGTAGCTTGGAAATTGAATTTTAATGATGTATTTGAATTTTAATTTATTGGGTTTGTGTTGAAATGCAGACTGTTTTTATTTTGTCTTGAATATTCCATCTAATTAAATTTTTTATTACACCCCCTGGATTACGCCGAAGCGTGTAACGAGTCGGCGGGACTCGTCTTCGCATCATTTCGCCCGGGCAACACAGCTCCTTTTGAAAAAGTGTCGCAGCGGTGGAGAGCTGTGGCAACACTATGTTCGATTTAACCGCCCGGAGATTTGAACCTCAGATCTCACGCTTCAGAGACGAATGCGTTACCGTTCGGTTGATTACGGTATTCAAAAATTGAACTAAACGTTTACATGTGCATTTAATTTTTTTGAGTTTCTCAAATTAACTGAAAAAATCCTGCATTTCAGATGCATTTATTCTTCATTCGTTGTTCGTTAGGCAAGAGCGAGTTTTTTGGAAGACTCTTTAATAAAATGAAAGTCGGCCAGTATTTTGCAGCCAGAAAATCCTCTTCGAAGTAGCCAAATTTATGTATTACTGTGTGCATCGTCTACAGCCTGCGATATTGGACGATTACTACAAATTTGTGACTAATGTTAGTAGACATCGCTTGAGAAGTGTAAATGACGACAAACTCTATCTGCCCCTTTTCAAAAACTAACCCGGTCAAAATTCAATAAAATACAAACGGGTTAAAATCTGGAATTCTTTACCAAAAAACATTAGAATTCTTTCCTTAGTAAAATTCAGAAAGAGCTGCTTTCAATACGAGAAAAACAACATCGAATAAGTATTGCTTGCAAAACTTTGCAAAACTTGTAATCTAATTGGATGTAAAACAGTGACTTCGCAAATTACAACTCTTAATTTAGCCAATTGCATATGCCAACAGGAGTTTGTTGACCCGAAGACTGAAAAGTCCCTTCCATACTTGTGGTCGCTAAGTGTTTTTTTTTTATTCATTTTGTTGATTACGTAAATTAATTATTCGAAGTTGCACTTTTGTGGCAAAGTAAATATCTCTGAAGCTGAATAAATGAAATTGTACCTCCAGCAATAAAAAACGATATTCTACTCGCACATCATGTGCAGTTGTAATTATTGCAATTTCGTCTCTATTCACCAGTTTGCCTCGGCCAAGTGACAGCGAGGGGACCTTTCGATCTTCGCGTCAAGCTGCTACTTGCCACCTGTCCAGCACACACGTCGGAGGCTTCACGCTGTCCCTTTTAATGCTCGGCGTCAAACGGAGAAGCTGTGAATACCATGTTTTATCGTTTGACCCGATTGACTTGAGATCGAACCCTAGTCTACCGTATCAGCAACAGACGTTCTATCTACTCGACCGTTGACCGGTTAAACTGATCGCAGATCAGACCAAGAACAGCAAACTTCAAAACCTCAACAGCAACAGAAAAGCATCAGAATAAACATCGGTACCAACGATATTTTTTAGACATGTTGTAGATTGACTAGTTGTTGAAAGTTGTCAGGAACTCAGCATGAGCGTATTTCCGAACACGAAGCAGAGCGGTGCGTGACGTTTTTAAAAAGAGTAATCTACTTGATCCTAGCGGCTGGTCCAGGCAATCGAGAAAATATCGAGTATGTGTGCCAAGGTTCAAATACAAAAAGGTGATTTTTTTGCAAATTTGGCAGTTTTTGAATAACATTTTAGAAAATTTTTGTGTCTTAAAATTCTCGTTGAAATACCAGCCAAATCAATACGTCATTTTGCATATTTAGAGTAAGCTTTGTGCCGCAAAAGAGATGCTGCAATAAAATTTTGCGTTTAGTTAATTTGTTTTTGCGGAAATTGTTAAAAAATTTTTGCAGATAATGATGAAATTTTTAATCATATCAGCAGCTAGCGTAGGTATAGTTGAGCCAAGTTTTGCATTAGAAAGCGCAGTGAATCAAGCCAAAGTAGATTAAATTGAAATCAACCCAATTTGATACGTTTTGGTGGTAATCTTATCTGAATTACGCCAGAAGAAAATTATCGAAACTTGATTGATTTATCACGTAGCCTCAGACAATGTTAACTATTACCTCACAAAATGGCGACGTTTCAAACTTTTTATCTCACGCTTTATTTGAATATAGCTGGGCACAAAGACATAAATTACCAAAAATCAAAGTTGTCATTATACTCGCGGTAATACGCCTATTGTGTATAACGAGTTGGCGAGGCCTATCTCTGCGTCATTGCCCTCGGGCAACAAGTAAGAACCTTTTAAAGAAATTTTGCAGCGGTGGTGAGCCGTTGGTAACAACGTAACCGATTTAACCGCCCCGAGATGTGAACCTCAGACCTCCGGCTCCCGAAACGAATGCGTTACCGCTCGACCAACTCGCACAAAGACATGACTGTAATAACTCAGTAATTCGAGGGCAAAATGTTTTATTTCGATTTCGATGCAAACACTGAATAATCATAAACAGCTTTCAACCAGATAAAATCTACGCAAAGTTATAATTGCAACTGGTGTTATAAAATGCTTCTTACCGCAAATACAATAAAAATCATTAAAGATCAAAGTAGATGAAATCTGCTTACACAATATCCTTACTTATAATGCAACTCAAAGATAAACAACACATAAAATAAAAGTAATCACAGCCATACGAATGCACCGATTAAACAGCTTAATAAAAATATATATTAAAAATAAATAAACTCTTTTCAACATAGCAATTACATCTGTTGCAACCAAAATGTTTGTGTTCGGGATGTTTTTCAAAATGTTAGATAGCACAAAAAAAATGCAAAAACAAGCGGTGTTTTTCATGGCGTGAAGATGCTTTTGCGAAATTTTTGAAACCAGCAGCAGCAGCTTCTTGGCTCCGTTTCAGAAGAAAATCTGATCAGCGTGGCCTGGGGGGCTGCAAACCATTCGCACGTGTCGGCAGTAGAAGCAGGACTCCCGAAACGCCTCGACTGAAAAAAGCAAAACAATGATGAAATGGAGGCTGGATTTGTTCCTCGGTTGTGGGACTTCCCGAATGCAAGAGATTTGACGTCCTTTTTCTGTCTAAGTTTTTCGTTCCCTTTTCAAAGACGAAAAAATTAAGTAGAAGCAGAATCATTAGGTACCGAGCAAATGATAAACTGATAGGAATGGCCCCGTTTTCCAGACCCGGCAAAAAATGATCTGCAAAGTTTTATTGCTTAGCATGGCATTTAGAACTACGATGGAAAAAACCCGCACATCGAAGATTTTTCTTCTCCTCCCACTGGTGTTTTAGTTGAAGGGCAAGCGGTAAACTCTTGTGAAATGTTTAACGAGATATTCTTCTCGCCTGCCAGCGGTTACAGCGCAAAGCAGGAGCTTTTCACCTCAATGATACCCGGCCATTGGTTCTGCTGCTTCAGAAGCTGCTTCGTTCAGCAAAAGCAATTTTGTTTAAAAGATTTCTTACCTGGGTGTTCCGCGCACCGTGGGTGGATGTACTCGTCCGTCCCCTCCCACTTTTTGCAGGCTTCCACCAGGGTGCATCCACTTATCACTTCGTCGTCTGGGATCACCCATTCTTCGACCCAACGGTCCCCACTCGCCATCATTTCATCTCCTTCGTCTCTCTTCACTCGGTTCAATTCGATGTCGGAAACTCGGTTCAATTCGATACCGGAAACTCGGTTTAATTTGATACCAGTTATTCGGTTTAATACGTTATCTTTAGCTCGCTTTGATATGGAGTCTATCAAAATATGATCATCGTTAGAGTTACAGCTATGCCACAATGAGCCTCTGCCCTCGGTTGAACCCTGAACCAGTAAAAAGAAGTAAGATTTGGTTTATTCGATGTATCCTCGATTATCCGGGCAAGTTGCGCAACTTTTTTTCCAAAATTTTGGCCGGTTAAGCACTTGGCCGGATAAGAAAAGTATCTATAATAGGGTACGTCGCACTTAAAGAATCTAAACAACAAAAAACGAAACTAGTACGAGAACAAGCTTGGCCACAAACCAATTTAAATACAAAATAAGAGACGAGCTTCTTGACAACATTGTTTGTTGGCTTTCTAGTTTTTCCCACTGCAAAACGTGTAGATTTTAGACTAAATAATTGAATGTACCTACCTGTTGAACCCGGCCAGTTCATCGAGGGGCCGGTTAATCGGGAGCAGGACAACCGAGGATGCACTGCATTTTCATTATCGTATTCTTAGTACAGCTCATGCTTTGTGATTAAATAGTGAAAAGTTGGTTTAAAAAGTGGAACTTTTCTTTTTTCTTTTAAAAAAGTTAACATCTTTGAGATCTAACAGCTTATCGTTCCGTAACACAATTTGGAAAAAGTTGGGTTTAATTCTCGGTTCAGGTCGATTCATGTAAACAGTGGTATTCGAGAATTGAGTCTATATGACGACACACACCTACGATTCTAATCTATATTTAGGAAATGCCTTAACACTTACAGGAATCAGAAGGAAACACTGAGAAGGCAACAAGAAGAAGGCAAATCATCAATCCTTGCATAGTTGTGAGTGATTCACGACACGACAACAAAACACACAAACTTGAAAACACAAAAATAAAACACTGTATAATACAGATCTAATTTAAAATATCACTTTTATCTGCAAACATAACAAATTAATCGGTGACATATTGTAGATATGATTTAGCCAGTTCCAATGTTACCAAAATTTTTTTTACAAAGTCGGTAATCGAGTCGTTTTATTTGGATCATCGGCGCTAATCGGGATCAATTAGAGAGGGCAATATTTCTTCCGCGCATTCAAATCAAACTCCACAGCAACCTACAGCCGCAGACGAAACCTTTGTTTTCATAACGTCGGTCTCGGGTTCGAAACCCACCCGGGACAAACAAATCGACGAGTGTGGCAGGGCTTTGCCTTAATTGCTTAATCTGCTCTGACAGCAAAAGTTTGAATTCTCTCAAAGCTACCCAACCAGCCATTTCTGTCGTTGTACAACCAACAATTAATGGATTGACAAATCTTACAGCTAACCTTTTCGGAATTCATCACTAATCAGATTTTAATCTTTAGCTAATGTTCCAGTCAGCAGCGTTTATATAGTGAACATGTTTTTTTCTTCGAGACCAATTTCGACCTTATTAAGTAATCAAGTCGCGAGTTGTTAGAGCGATGCTCACGAAACGTGCTCTTACGACGCTCCTGGCCTTCTGCGTATTATTGTGACAAGAAACAATGCTCAGGTTATGCAGTTTAGAATACATTTTAATAATTTTGATTGTCTCATTTACAAATGTGCATTTTTTCCAATGACGCCATTTCAACACTCAAACAATTCGTGGTCTTCCAGGGTACGCTCTGGGTGTATGTGTGACTAAGCATTTATAAGCTTCATGAAATCCCCACTCGCACACGCTCACACACGCACACGCTCACACACTTTTCGCCTAATAATTTTTGATTTTTAGCGCAACGTTTCAACCGCAGGTCCATCCGCATTTCTAAACGTAGACCGATCATTGGCTGCAAAATCTGCTAGGTCGAAATTCTTCTATGATGTCATGGCATAGTGGCATCATCAAAATAGCATTTGGCTAAACATTTACGAAGTTCCGGATCCGACTTGCGAGTTCGCGCTATCAAAGATTTTATCATTTTCAAGAAATTATTTGTTAATGTAACAGTAATAACTTCTTTTATGACTTAACAAAAAATCGTTCAATCTAAAACAGCAGATTGATTCCTCGAGGAAAATCGTTGTAATTTGGAATCTATTTGCTTTAATGTAACTGATTTAAAATTCTATTTTTACAACTGATTCAAAAGACTTCCTGTGTCGTCACAAAAGGAAAATACCTGATCCAGGAAACGACCAAAAATAAGAGAAGAGAAAAACAAAAACGTATAAGAACAAAAATCATTTGCAATGATATATGCAAAAACTTATTGCAAAAGTTTTTCACAATGAATCAATTACACTGCAAATTTCTTTGTTAGGAAATAATATGTACGCTGCAATTGTCGAGATAGTTTTTCTTGATATTGATGACGTAATTGTAACCTCATACCCTATTTGATAGCTGATTTCGCCGCCAATTAATTAAAACAGTTGAATACATGAATGTTTGCTGTCAGTCATATTGTTACCATTTTAATATTTTGACTTCATAATGGAAATTGGCTCTTTAAGATGGTTGATGCGGAAATAAATGAAATTAAATCTTTCACTATGCCCCCTGTATTACGCCGAGGTGTGAAACGAGTTTAACAGGCCCGTCTCGGCGTCATTGTGTCCGGGCAACACAGCTCCTTTCGAAAAAATGTCACAGCGGTGGTGAGCCGTTGGCAACACGGTGTTCGATAAGACCGGCCCGAGATTTGAACCTCAGATCTCCCGCTCCGTAGGGGAAAGCGCTACTGCTCGAATAACTGACCGGTTACGAAAATAATGTTGGTTGCAATGTTGTGGGTGGCTGGTGGCTTTCAATCATCGGCGACAGACGACCTTGGTTTGATTTTTTACAACGTCGCAGCCAAACTGTTTAAGCATTGATCGATATTCTTCGTGAATTCATCGTTCTTGATAGGCACGTACAGTCGCGCACGCTATGGATGTGCTGCGGAAGTTTTAAAGAATATGACTTAATTTGTTCAAGTCATTTTTGAACTCATTGTCACCGCTGCCATGTTTGAAGTATTATGTTTATTCATCATCAGCAACTAAAAACGAGGCTTTTTCAGGGTTGTCCGTTTGCTTTTGACCGTAACAAAAAGCGGAAATAATTATGATCTGATCAGCACCTAAACTCAAGCAAAACGTTATGAGTTCGATCCTTGGTCATGCAAGCGCAACTGTTTACTCTCAAAGACAATATGTTTACTCTTTGTGTCCATGTTTTGTCAGGTTATTTACAGTGAAATTTGTTGCTTTGTAACGTTATAGACGTGGCTAAATTGAATATTTGAAGAGGTTTCTTTCCCGTTCAAGAGCCTGAAGAGCAATGCAATTGTGAAATTTTTCTTGTTTATTGGTGAACATTTTTAATGCACACGACTCGGGCGAAAGACCATTGGCATTGTTCATGGTATTATTTTATTAATAAAACAGCGAGCAACACAACGCTATATTCTGTAAACACTCTCGTTTCGACTAACATCAAATTGGCGATAGAACTCAAAACACCGTTGATCACAAAGCTATATCAGAATAACAATGATAAGTGTTTTTTTTTGTATCTTGGGCCGCTTTGCAGCAAAAAAATGCATGAACAAAAACTACATGGCTAGTGCAAGTCTCTAAAGCAAAATCTACTGCGAAAAGTGTGACGATCTTGGACGCACTAAGTCGATGGTTGGTGTGGGCGACCTGGATGGACGGAACCGATGACGAAGGAATTTTACTTCTTCCCAAACACGGTGTGGACGTACTCCTCCCTCCCGCACACCCTTAGAATGTGGCGGCACGCAAAGCAGGCCTCACGATAGGCGACAACTGCAAATGGAAAAGTTAAAGTCACCGCAAAAAAGGTCTCGCTCAGATCGATGGTTGCACCTTTCAGTTATCTCTTTCTCATTCAAATTTTTCTCATCCACATAGCAGAGATATTTACCGCTCAAGCGGTGTTGTTATGAGAGGGCATCACGTGACCGCAGCGACTGGAACCCAGATCATGCAATTACAATTGTCGTGTTTTCTAGCAATTAACCTAAAGAAGTAGATTAAAATATAACTCGACTTAGATTTTAGAAGGAAACACTCGCCGTAATGACGTCATGCAACGACTTACTAGGATGGAGTCCGCATTTCGGATGGACGAATTCGCCTGATTCACGCCATCTGGCGCACGACTCCGTTAACGTGCACACAAAAAGGTCTTCGTCATGAGGCATGAGAAGCCACCACTCGTCCCACTCGTCACCGCTCGTCATCCACTCGTCCTCAGCTCTTAACCTTTCATTCGTTTCAATATCGGTATTTCGGCTCAGTTCTGAATCGGTTACTCGGTTTGAAATCATGTCTGATGAAACAAAGATAAAACTACTTTCATCTTTTTCTGCCTTCACCATACAAATTAAAGTCTTATTGGTTTCGATTAAAATTATTTGTTTGGTGTGCAAATGCTTGGCTTTATTATAGCTCCGAAAAATTATTGATCACTTTCCAAGAAACTACTGGCTTGCATAACCTTTAACTCTAGATTTACATTTATTTTCTAAATTAGAAAAAGAGTTACCGATTTACTTACTGTGGACTAGTTATAAATATTTTTGCTAATTTAGAAAATTAATATTTAATATTACTCTGACTTTATTGGTTAATGAGCACTGTTGAAGAGGACTGGAAGCAATTCGAAATTTGCTAACTGATTCTATATTATGTTTTTGGTTTTTCTACTCCTCAGCAGCCGGCGAGTTGGTCGAGCAGTAACGCGTTCGTCTCTGGTGCGGGAGATCTGAGGTTCAAATCTCGGGTCGGTCAAATCGAATACAGTGTTGCCAACGGCTCGCCACCGCTGCGACATTTCTTCGAATGAAGCTGTGTTGCCCGGGCGCTATGACGCCGAGATGGGCCCCGCCAACTCGTTACACGCTTCGGCGTAATACAGCGAGTGTAATGAAAGATTTGATTGGTTTGATTACTCCTCAGCAAATGAATGCCCGTATATGTTTGTCTCGTTTCCAGTCGAAATCGACGCCTGGTGCAGAATGACCAATTGCGCACCTATTGAGACAATCGATTGTTTCGTTCGACTTTTTTCCGCGGACGCGCTTCGATCTCGTCAAGGATCGACTCCTTACCCGAAAAGTTGCTGCCCGACGCCAAAGTGGCCTCCCACAACGACTTGGACCGCTGCCTTCTATGGAAACTGTGAGTCGCAGCAAAGCACAAAAGAGGTAAATTAAGAAATATTTTGCTATTTTTCCTCCATTAAAAAATAATTATAAAACCAGCCCAACGTACAAGTTTTGCATGAGGCTGCCATGAGCACCAACACAATGAAGATTGTTGAACTTCCCATTATTGTGTCACAAGGAATTCAACAACGCGTTGTTTTGCAATAAAAATAAATGTTTCGTATTGTTTCTTATCGATTTTTAACATTTGTTGAAAACTCTGAGGCTGGGCGTGCTTTTATAAGCAAGTCAGTGACGGAGTTAATTTTAGAAACTTCTTGCTTCTGCGGAGTCACTCCTTGTTTTCATTCTTAATTGGAACCGTAGTTAAATTATGATGTCATAAACATGGAATTGTTCATTTTGTTGTTTCATTGTTTTTTTAATGAAGGGTATTTATTTATTTTTTAATTCTTTTCTAAGCACAATAATCTTAGATCATAACGTTTACTTGCCCAATTCCCTTATTCCAGTAAACTGAATTTGATTATTAGCTAATAAGGATGGATTGTCTTGTATTGTTCTAACTGCGTAGGTAATACACTGCTGTATCAACGTAAAAAAACGTGAGGTCAAAATGTTTCCAAACTAAAAAACACTTCTCAGAATTCCTGTCGGCCTATGCGATTGACACACGATTGACTTCAAAAAGGGTTGACACAGCTCATGGATCGTTGCTGACATATCTTCATCTTCTTTTACTTCGTGTGAAATAAAGCGAATAATTCCAATAAGCAATGTTTGGTGCAAGGAATGAGAGCACCGCCCCCGCGTAATCTCATTTAGAACCGGAAGGATCATACAAGAATGTTTTCTAATGCTGACAAATTTTGCTAATTTCATTCCGTTCGTGCAATGAAGCATAGTCACGTGACTCTTCCGTGAAAAAAGTTTTGCTCTGGTCAAATGATTGTGAAGTTTTTGAGAGTTTAGTTACGAGAAGTTGCAACCCTCGAAAGTTCCCGCGCAG
Source organism: Trididemnum nubilum (assembly GCA_963965965.1). NCBI lineage: Eukaryota > Metazoa > Chordata > Ascidiacea > Aplousobranchia > Didemnidae > Trididemnum > Trididemnum nubilum. The sequence continues at coordinate 627,882 of OZ014474.1, read as the reverse complement.
TCTACTCGGCTTCTTAACTGTCGCTTCCGAAACTGAAAACTCTTGAATCGCTGTGGAACGGAACACGTGCATTTGATTACACTCAGATTCTGGATTGCGCTCATCGCTGCTCATCGCTCAACTCTCGCAAAGTTTCTCCCTTTGCGAGTAATGAACACGTGGGATGTTCGTTCAGCAGCCTCTACCCTGGATGTCGGAAGAAAATTGATTAATACAATTTTAACTTGACACGCCTCGATTGTTGAGAGCAAATAAATTGGCGGCTATAACTGAAAAATTTCGGCTTCTTCGTTAGTTGCAAACCGTGTTTGCGTATTGCATTTTGTTTCGTTCATTTTTTGTTCAATGTTTTGTTAAGAGAAAGAGATTTATTTCACCAATTCATAATTGGCGTAAAAACAAACAAACAAAAAAGAAAGCATAAAAACGCATTGAAACAACAAACACAGTCAAAAAAGAACCGTTTCATTGGTTATCGAGTCAAGGGACAAAATTGAATTTCTGTATTGCGCCTAATTTGCTCGTGAGGTAATCCCCGAACTAAAATGCACAGGAACACCAAACGCTGTTCTGCAAGGAATGGGAGCAAGTTTTTACAGAATTTTGGAAGTTCTCAGCAACAAGCAAATTAGTCTTCAAGAAACTCACGCAATTGTTGACCTATTTGTGCTTCAATTGTTTCCTGACAAAGGTCGTCACTCAATCCATAGTCACTAAATGCTCAATCGCTGCAAATCAACCGAAACGCGACGATCGAAGCAAGAACTTCGAGAACATTTTTCATTTTGATATTGCAACTTTCTGCGACCCCCAGCTGACGACTTTTTCATGCCCACCCACGCCCCTCGTCACTCCCAGATGAAAGAAAAAAACAAATTTTGGTTTCGACGGAGGACTTAAAATTCCGGACTTAAACTTAAATAAAGCACTTCAGAAAATGACGTAGTAAGAGCAGTGAAGCGGAATATCTGAGCTGAGGTGATCACGCTTGAATTGACATTGTTGTTTTTGATTTTAGAAAGTTTTTCTTTGCCCGAGCAGAGAAACTCGAATGGCAGTTGAGATTTTCAAAAACATTGTATGAATAGAAGCGTAATAATAACGACCAGGGTTCAAAACCGCTACTTTTTATCTCGTACACTTTTGTTTAGAAATGCAGCAGACACACTGTAGCGTTCTAAGCGCAAAAAATATTTGCTGAAAGCTTTGAGTTAGATTTTTTTGAGATCATCGCCAAAAGGTAGATTTCACTTTCTCTTTGTAGATTATTACTGAAGTATTTTTTGCATTGATGATGTTTATCAAGTTGAAGTTCTTTTTCATTTTTCTCAGCTTTGTAGCACACTCTAACGGCAGCAAGTTCTTTCATCGCAGACATCAAAGTGAGTGAATTTGTGCAAATTCAAGTGCTCAAAGCGCATACAGGGCAATCGCAAGTAGCTACTACATTGGATAAGATTTTCGTTGCGCAATGCAGCAACACAAGTGCGCCTAGCCTCATTAACAACATCGGATTGCCCCTCCAATCAGCGTCTCCACTCTCCAAGTCCGGTGACAATTTGACGACGCTCCGCCGCCTGGGAAGAAGACGCCGCGGTGCCAATCGAGCTGGTACCGCGCCTCAGCAATAACTGATAAAACGCAGAAAAAAAATTGGTGAAAAAAACAAAACGAATTTATCGTGATTACTCCATTTTAGAATATGAAGCACTTAATTAAAGTTAATCCAGCAAATGAAAATCACGGCGGCAGAAAACTTGCCATGGAGTAGGAAGACCCCAAGGCATCTTAACCTACTCACTGCAAAACTTAACCAAGATGAAGCTTACATTAAATCGCCTTGTCTTGGTGTTTAGTTTAATCCCGGCCGCCCTCGTAAACCTAGGCCCGTTCTGCAAGTGTGGTGAGAGGACACGGACACCATACTGTGTACGAGAGCCATTGTAGACCAAGAATGACAATCGCATCGATAATTTTTTGCAATATTTGTTACGCAAGAAAGCTGCATTGCGATGCAGACTAAAATAATGGATGCGATTTTTTGCGATACTTTAAAATTTTTTCGAAGCGATAAAATCGCAGCTGCTGTAGGTTTCAATTTTTTGGTGCGGTTATCTATTGTAGCGTCAGCTCCAACGTAGCCACAAGTTTAAGTTTAATTAGATATTTGGATTAATAACCCAACCCGCAGATTACCTCGATAGGACGCGTTCCAACCGAGCCGGTCGGTCGCATTGGAACGCGTCCGTTTGACATGTACGTTACAATGGCAAGCACGACAGGACGTTGTAGTGGTGGAGGCGCTCACCCTTACGCTGGTTGGAGACGTGGATATGCTGTCGCCAGCATAAAGGATGGGAAATGATATAGCGTCAACTCCAACGTAGCCACAAATAGAAGTGCAATTAGATACATCATTAATAAGTCTACCCGGAGAGTAGTAGCTCGATAGGTTGTTCAACTGGGCCGGTCGAGCGCATTGGGACGCGTCTTTTTGACACCCTGTACATTACAAAATTATTCTTTGACTTGGGGCTACGTTGGAGTTGACGCTACTTCATTCCCCTCCCTCTACGCTGGCAACGGCACTTGATCATCTCCAACCAGCGCAAAACAGAGCGTCAAGGGCGTACGCAGGGGGGGGTTGGGGGTTCAAACCCCCCTCCCCCCCATTGGCCTGTCGACTAAAATACACAATAAAGAAAATATCACGTTTTTAGCACTTCTGAGCCTGTTTTTTTTTGCAATGACAAGGACTCCAACATGATTTAAAGCCACTTATGAAACATTTAGAGTTTCTTCGGGAAGGGAGGGGTTAATTTGTCAAAGATAGAACTTACAAATCAGTAACACTTTCAAAAAATTGCCAAAATTAGTAAATTTAACCGATAAAAATGCTTAGTATTGGCTTTGTCAAAAATATGGAGATGGGGTTTTAGTATTTGTTAATTGATCAGAATCAGTAATTATTTATCCACTCAAATCTTGTTCCATTAGCCCTCCCCTCCCTATCCCCAACTGTCTCACTCTATAAACTGCAGAATATAAATGCTTGTGAGTTTTTTCAACGTATGAATTTGTGATTTACCGGCTTATAAATTAGAGTACTGAAATGTTACCATTAGCCACCGCCCACATAGCCTATTTATGCAAACAGTTTGATCAGGTTTGCACAACCAATTTCTATGCCACGTTTTAAAAGCATTATTTTTTATCAAAAAAGCCCTAAAATTAAGTTATTTTTGAAAAAAAATGCAACATTTTCAAGCGCTGGGGGATCCGTCCCCAGACCCCCCACACAGCCCTCCATTTCGAATTTCTGGCTACGCACCTGGCAACTTTTACTGTTTATAATTATAAAGCGTTTTTGTAGCTTTTGGTTTGAGCAATTTTTTCTTGATCGTTCAGCTCAGAGATGGAAACCGGTCGGGTCGACCGGCACCGGTCTGGTCCACCGGCCGGTCGGGCTGCCGGTCGGGTCGAGATTCTTCGACCGGCCGGTCAAGCCGGTTGAAAAACCGGTCAAATTCTCTTTTTTTGGAACGAAAAGACATCTAAGCACCAACCAAAATATACTTATATTTTATCACAAATAAAACTTTTCATAAAAAATCAGTATTAACAAACCACACCTTTCGAAAACACTTGGTGAATGGTTTCAAGCTATGACTAATATGCTGTGGCCATTAAGACATGCACATCCAGGGATCTATATAGGGTGGTAGTATTGTGCCATGCCCCCCCACTTTGGGTCACGGCTCAAAGCAAAAAAGTGCAAAATACACCTTAAAATTGCGTAATCAGATTCTAATAAAGCATGCATGTGGAAGAGGCTTGCGCTACCTGGCATTTTAGCATCATTTTAATCAGCTTAAGAGTAGAAGTGGCGCTGATTACAGATTTTTTAGTACATGCTAAAACCTTGCCGCTTTGAAAAGCTTTTTTCAACTTAAATTTACCGTAGGCCTACTCTACACTGGGCAAGAAAGACATAGCTCTTATTTTTTTATATCTAACTAGCCAGGGCTTGTTCTGAAGTAGCAGCCTTTCTACAAACTGCTGGGGCACATCATATTTCGAATGTTTTCTAGCCAATGTCATAACAGTTTAGTGTTTTCAATGAAAATAACGGACGCGTTGGGTTCATCGGGATAGTTATTCATAACGATTTCGTACTACCGATGAGTTTATTTATTGGTTTGACGTTTCGCTTTCCAAACCAAAAAGCTTCTTCAGAACAATTTTCAGCAATGCTGCCTTTGCAGTTACAGAAAGATAAATGAGAAAAAAATAACAGCAGAAGATAGGTAACAGTAAAAACATACGAACATCACAATACTTGTACTATTATACCCAAAATCATTAAAATGATGGAGCAATAACATAATATAATACTGAAAAATTATGTCACTAACAGCGTGAAAAAAATTAATAATATTCATAACAACTAGGCTGCTTCACTAACAGTTTGAGAAAGTATGAAAAGAATGTATTGCAAAACATTATGTACTGGAAAAGGTATTTAGCTGCACAGAGATGTATATTAATTGTTCCGTCCGTGTATAAATCTCTGTGGAGATAAAATACCTTTTCCAGTACATAATGTTTTGCAAAACATTTTTTCCATACTTTCTCAAACTGTTAGTGAAGCAGCCTAGTTGTTATGAATATTATTATTTTTTCACGCTGTTAGTGACATAATTTTCAATGTTATATAATGTTATTGCTCCATCATTTTAATGTTTTAGAATATAATGGTACAAGTATTGTGATGTTCATATGTTTTTACTGTTACCTATCTTTTGCTGTTATTTTTTCTCATTTATCTTTTTGTAACTGCAAAAGCAGCACTGCTGAAAAAAAGTTTAGTGTTTGCTGCTCGGCAAATTGCCAATAATAATCTGTCACAAATAGCTAAAAAATTGTAGCTTCATTTTTTGTCCTTGAGCATAATATCATTACAAATAACGTCTAATAATTTAGCTTGTGCCCTCCAGTGGTTTTTATGCTTAATTTGTGCACATTTTGCGCAGCTCAAAACAGGTCTTTCAAACCGAAACTTAAATAAAAAAGGTCTTAAAATTGAGTCATTTTTGCAAAAAAAAAACAAACTTTTTTTGCGTTTTTTTCTAAGACCCCCGTCCAAAGTCACAAATTTTAACACCTAACCCATGCCCCCCTTTTGAAAATTTTTCATTTGAAACATTGAACAGTGAACAAAAACCTTCGGTAAAAAAACCGGTCGACCGGGCCGGTCAGAAACCGGTCGACCGGCCGGTCAACCGGCGATGATTTTGAAATTTACCAGTCGGGTCGGGTCGAGAAAATCCTGACCGGATCCATCTCTGGTTCATTTGCAAACCTTATGATGTTAAGCACCGGCGCAGCCAGGGGGGGATTAGGGGGACCAGTCCCCCCCCTTTTGAAAGTGCTTAATTTCACAAAAAATACTTAGAAAAGATAAAATGTCAAAAAAAAACTAATCTAAAAACGCTCAATTCGAGTGTCATTCTACCCTGAGTTGCAAATAAGCAACGCCAAAACTTTCGCATTTTTTGAAAAAATTTTCCAAGGTCATTAGCTTCTCTATCTTTGAAAAAATTTCAACTGTCTAGCTTGTATTGTTTCCGAGATATTCGGGTTGAAAAAACGTTTGCAGCAAAAAGGTAAAGTGTATCATAATTAACGTAATAATACAAATGAGTTACAACCAAAAAATCAATTTTGGTAAATATCAGAGGTGGAGTCGAGGACACAAGGCTCGAGGCCAAGGACACAAAAAAAATCCGAGGCCAAGGCCAAGGACAGCCTTTCCGAGGACAGACACTCTCGAGGCCAAGGACAGGAATGCTCGAGGCCAAGGACCAAGGACACAAAGCGCAAGTGCTCTCCAAAAAAAAGGTCTTTGCAAAAATTTTTCAGGCGATCTCCAAAAAAAAAAAGGTCTTCACAAAAATTTTTCAAGCGATCTCCACTAAAAAACGTTTTCCAAGAAATTTTTCAAGCGCTCCACAAAATTTTAACATTCCAAAAAATAGTGCTGTCCTCGAGCCGAGGACAGGCCAATTTTCGAGGACTTGAGGCCTCGAGGCCAAGGCCAAGGACTTCAAAATCTGTCCTCGAGGACTCCACCTCTGTTGTTTAATGTTTAGATCCCTATTTTCTACCAACGATAAGAATAACATTACAATAATCAATTAACAAAACATTGTATTGGCTAACCACAACACAACGCTTTTTTTTTTCTGCTTGAAGATAGCTAGTAGTTGTACATGGTGTCAATTAACATGAATAATAACAGGAAGCAATTATTTTTTCAAAACCCAATCACTTCAGGGTGTAGTTGGGGGTTGTTCGTATGTTTTTGCGAATTGTACATCTCATTTGTTCTTAATTTGTTACAATATACTATAGGCTATTTGAAAGTTGAAATATTATTATGCCAGCTTGCCTGAATAATAACGGCAATCCGCAACTTTTTCGTATGGCCTACGGTAAGAAAACGCATTTTTGAGTCCGCTATTGCATCGCCAAATAAACTAAAATTGTAAAACCAGGTGAAACCACTTTTATTTTTCTTTCATTTATTTATTTTTTTATGCGTCTGCTACATGAACGACGGCAGGACTCCTGCCTGTTATCGCTAAACCTTTGTTATTTGTTACAATTTGCCTAAATGAAAACTTTCCGCGGTTTGCATATGCTATAATCATAGCAAAAACATTTGGTCCCCCCCACCTTTTTTTATTTCTGACTGCGCCAGTGATGTTAAGTATAGATGTATGCTTAATGCTTGATTGTTTTTTGTTTGAAAACTTTTATTTGCATTACGCACTGTGTGACTTTGATTTCATTTTGTGACACTGCGCTAAGTTATTTATTCGCCAAAGTATAGATTGCAAACAAATTTTTGACGTCACGTGTGAACCCCTCCCCATTGAATAATCCTGCGTACGTCATTGCAGAGCGTCCACCACTCCAACATTCTGTCGTGCTCGACATTGTAACGTACGTGTCAAAAGGACGCGTCCCAATGCGGCCGACTGGCTCGGTTGAACAACTTAACGAGCTACTCTCCGGGTTGACTTTTTAATCTATATATCCAATTATTCTTTGACTTGTGGCTACCTTGGAGTTGACGCTACACTATTTTTTCGATTACTTTTAAAATTAAAGTTCATTGCCTAAAATTTAGCATTCAGTTCGCAAATACAATAGCTATTGTACACAGGGGCGCCGAGAGCCAAACGTGGGCTCGGGATGAGTTCAAATATTAGGCATCTTTGGTTTTGTGTATTCCAAAACAGAAGAGAAAAATGGCAAAATTTTCTCCAGATTTTGATGTGACCTCCAAAGAAAAGAAAAAAAAAAGGTCTTCAAGGCAAAATGGCACAATCTTCTCCGGATTTTGATGTGACCTTCAAAAAAAAATAAAGGCTTCAAGGAAAAATTGCACAATCTTTTCCGGATTTTGATGTGATCTCTCCAAAATGAAAAAAAAAAGTCTTCGATCTTCCACAAACTGATTTGTCAGTGTCATTTCGATGGGCCCTATGAGGCCATTGGGCCCTCTGATGGGCCCCCTCAAGCCCATGGGCCCCTAAACTCCATGAGCCCCGGGGTCATTGTCCTCCCTGCCTCCCCTCTGGGAGGCCCTGATTTGTTCAACCATATTTGCATTATGAAACGAATAGTTGCTGTGAAACAATACAATACTGGTACACTCTCAATAAGAACCAGTTTACATGAATGAGCGCGAGGATTAACTTTGCTAAAAAAATGCATTTTGCAACCTGGATATGGATAATAATACACAAATGACAGTACACGATCACATGGTGACACCTTCAAATTAAACTATCAATCAAACTTCATGATGAGCGAAGTTTGAATTCAACCGATTCAAACAAGTGCTCGACAGCGTAGGCCAGAGTATCATAACCACAGTACAAATCAAAAATTTTAAACTTTCGTGTTATTTTGGGCAGATACCCATGATGATCCCGATTACGGGTAAAGCAGACTGTTGGGTTTTAAATTTTTCATTTTTGACGTGTACTGTGTTACGTTATGTTATTATGAATAAAACTTTAAGTACACCACTGTACAAACTATTCAAGTTAAGCTGAATAAATTTTTTCGTACAAACTAAACCTAAGAGCAATCAGGATAGAAAACTCGTGGAAAACTTAGTCTCATTTTGACACTAACTACAGCAGTTCTTATGAAACTGTTTCACTGAAAGCTTATGCAGAATTTGCGCTAAGAGCAAAAATAGCGTCCACAACATCATCGGATAAGCGCATTCTTAAATCGGTCGTGATGTACTTCGAGCTGAAAAACACCCTCTCTACAGTTAGCTGAGTTACATTTAACTGTAGAAAGCTCGGGCTGGTTTGGCCAGGTCTTCATCTAAAGTTCCAAGCGAATTTTCCAGTTCTGAAGTTCCACCGCCCTTCATTTTTAAGACTCAAGTAACCTCAGAGGATGTGTTTAGGCTGCTTGAGCTCACCTAAACAGAACGTGGGGCGAATCGACACGCTGGAGGACTGCTCCACCCACACCGTTAGGTTCATAATTCATCCCGGATCGTATTTGGTTCTATACCTATCTGTGACGTCACGGAGCGATCCCTTAATGGTGAGTTCGTTCATATGAACTGGGCATTCTGCGCCTATATAACCACATCAACGCAAAGCACTTTTGGGGGTTTTGTTTGCAAGTCTTTCATCAGGCTGGGCCACCACAACGGGTAGGCTGCTTGGCAATGGGAAATATGCGTAAAGTGTCTTTCCCAAGGGCAAAGGGACGCGTCGCCAGTTCGGGAATCGAACCAGCAGTCAGCAACTTTTTGATTACCAACCCGGCGCTCAACCATTGAGTTATCTGTGATATTTGGCCACAAATACTCAAAATGGGGTTTTCCAAGCCGATAATGAAACATTCGTGAGAAATGTTTTCATAAAACCCGACATCTCGTCAGATATTTAACCAGCTCGTATTTCTACAATTTGAAAACGAGTTCGCGGGCTCTTATCCCAATAGCGCCCGTGCATACAAAATTTGAAAAAAAATACAGGAAAGGTTTTTCAAGACAAAAGGTGATACATGGTCAGATCTTAGTGTAATTTTGGGGAAATCATAATTAATTACCATATTTGGCAATGTTGCACATATGCAACTCTGGGTATTAATAGGCTGCAATTATGGACAACAACACAAAAAGAAAAAACAGTGTTTGATCATGCGAAAACAAGTACTTTCAATGTAAATCAAATTTTCAAATACCACAAAACTAAATTTTTATTCATAAGATACACAAAAAGGATTTAGAAAAATTGATGAATAATCTTGACGCAAAACAACTTCTTGCAAAATTAGTCCTGGTACTCATTTTGTAGTAGTAAAGATCTACAACAATTGACCCTTGCTCCAATCAAAACTTTGATTTCAAAATTCTAAAGCCCTTACCCCTAATTTAAACTCAGAAACCACTATCTTTGAAAAGATATAGCATGAAGATATTCTGCAAAGTAACTGCTGAATACTTTGTGGCCTCTCTCTGAAGCTACTATAGTGCTGATATGCAATGCAGCAAACACTCCATCGTCTTATGGAGCCACTACACCGTACTTGGATAAAATGGCAACTAACCAACTTCTTGAAACCAATGCTATTTTTGTTCTGCAGCCAGTGATGCCAGCGGCTGCTGTCCAAAAACATTAGATTTTTAGAGAAAAAACAACAGAATACATCAAAACTACAGAACCAATGCAGATAATTTCCAACAAACATCCATGAATAGAAGTGAAATCGGGCTGAAGACCTTTTGTTTCGAAGATCACAAAATCACATCTCCTTTCAACCGATTTTTTAGAAGGATATAGAGTGAAGATTTTTGTTTGTTTGTTTGTTTGGAGATCTCCTCATTTTCAAAGTTGTCTATCAAATGATAGGCTGTAGCTGATAGGGTGGATTTAGCTTTTTTATAATCTTGTTTCCTAATTTGCATCAAATTTTTGTCGAAAACATTAGGTTTGCTCCTGACAGCAAGTTACCGCAGATTTCTATCAAAAACATCAGACATCAGATAGAAAATCAAGAACATCATCGCTGGTATTTGCACCTCAACTGTCTTGATTTATATGTGGATTACATGGCATGCACTAATTGGCGCTGTTTTAAATATTTGTAAGGAAGCCAGAAACTAAAAACGTATATTTGAAGAATATGCATTGTGCATTGGTAGTGACTATTTCACCGAAAATTTTCAAGTTAAAGAGAATAAAACGAAAATGAGAAATATTCATCCTCGCTTTTTCCATTTGCTTTTTTAGGGGTTAAGATTAGGGTTTAGGTTAGGGTTTGGGTTAGAGTTCGATTTGGGAATACTTTTAGAGTAAGCACTTGAGTTTGGGTTAGATTTGAGTCAGAATTAATAAAAAAGTAGATAAAAATTTCCGGTGAAATAAAGCCTTCCTTGTGTATTTGTAATACTATAGCAGCTACACCAACTTGTCAAGTAATCCCTCTGCGCCCAGTGTTGCAAATTTGCAACGTCATTTCAAATTGTTTTGCTCCGAAAGCTTTTATTTCAAGTCTGAAACTTTGGCATGTTCTAAATGACATTTGGGTTGTACTAATTCAGGAAGCTCATCACGCATTTTGACTTCTCTGCTATCTGTACTGCAAAAAGGAAGCAAAAATTGGTCACTAACCAAATTTTGGCAAAATATGCTTAGCAAATATGAAAAAAGCTGCTTTTTGCAGCCAGTTGTAGGTGGAAATGTAAAAGCTACATAATTGCAACAGTCGGAGTTTAGGTAACTAGCCAAATTTGTAAAATGAATTTCAATCACAATTCCATTCCCAACGCTCTAGAATCTATGTAGCATATTTGCAGCGTGGGGTGCTGCGAGGACGCTGAAAACAATGGATTCTCATTGCGTGTCAATCTAATCGTTTCCCGCGAAACTTCTGTGAACGGGTTTTGTTGTATGCGAATTAACAATTGTCAGAAGTTCATCCATTGACTCATTTTTTCAGGTATTTATTGGCTCTAAAGCCTAATTTGAAAAAAAATCGAAAAATGAAAAAAAGTATTCATAATAATGCTGAGTATCCAGAAACAATTTCCCAGCAACGTTTTGGTCGCGCAGGTGCAGACGAAGCCGGCGACGTCGGCGGCTGTGGACACCAGCAGAAGCATCAGTAGCGTGGCAAGACAGGAACTCAGGTTCGATTCCCCGGTGGTAGAGCTGCTTATCCCGTCCAACCTCATTTCATTCAGCGGAAGATACAAGATTTTAAGTAAGATTTGAATCGCGTGGTTACGATGCCGAAAACAATGGCTTTGTGATATTCACTTAGAGATTGAATAAAGGCTTGGTCGCATTAAACACTCCGACATCGGTAACAAAACCAGTCTTGCTGCAAGTGCTAGATCATTCGTTTTTATATGGCCGCGTGTTCAAGGCAAACCAGAAAAAATGACATCCGGTGATCCCGTATGTGTAGCGTTTTTTTCATGAGCTGTTTTTGTTTTTTTGTTGTTGTTTTTTTTTCAACGCAGAAAGAGAACATGAATAGCCATCTTCTCTGCCATCTTCACAATTTTTGAATAAAGCGTTAGCATTTGTGCTCATTGGGATTCGCAAAGGCAAAATAATCGAATCTCGATCCTGTGGATCCAATTCCAACCTTCGTTGCTGAAGCACTCAATGCAAAAGCAGGATGCTGTTATAGATGCAAATAATTGTTATTGTTTTCACCATAAGCAGTTAATGCAAAGCGTTAGCTTCGTTAACCACTAGTCCGTTAACAAACTTCACACCTCCGTTAACGTTAATCCGTTATTTTCAGCTTTAATTAACGGAAGTTAATAAAGTCCGTTAATTCGTTAGTATTTTGAGTGTAATTTACATTTCGTTTTATTCTCTCGCTTCTAGAACACGTATTGACGTTGTTGAGCTGATTGTAAGGAAATATTTATTGCTATGGTGATCTTTTTGTGTTTTGGACCTTATATTTTACAGTCTAATCTAATTTCAAGATAAAAATAAGTTCAAATGCACTAATGAAGCTGCGATTGAAAAATCTTCGAAAATTGCGAAGAGCGATAATTAATAGAACTATGAGGCTGCAGCTTATTATTTGCCACAAAATAGAGCTCCTTTCTTTGCTTTCTTCCATAAAACTCGAGCTAATGCACAATAAGTGTTACCAGTGCAAACTGGTTTGTATCGGTACGATGAATGAATGGTGCAAGATATTAACGATAAAACCCTTAACGGAAGTTAACAGAACTTAACGGAAGTTAATTTAGTCCGTTAAATTGAAAAAACTTTTTCACGGATTAACAAGTTAATGAAAAAGTGAGCTTCGTTATTAACGGATTAAGGGACTTGTGCCCACCAATGGTTTTCTGGAAGGACAACTTATCGCGATGAATGTTCAGCGGTCGCATTTCTGCTGCCTCCTCCCAAGGTGCCTCTCAGTGTCCTCCAGTTCTGCTGAGACTCTAACAACATCAACAAAGTTTTTATCCGCAACATCTTCGTATCTAAAAATTTGTTAGAACTCGCACAGCCTAATTTCATATTTTTCTTTAAGGTCGACCACGTGATCGACCAATCACCACTGCTTCGCAAAGGCATTGTGACGTCAGCAACCCGATGTTGGACACGCAGTGTATGTTGGGTCGATGCGAGTTGCGATGTAAGAAACCTGAGTTTGTTCCAAAGCAAACGCGCAAGCAACGGGTCGTGTGCGGGTAGGTGCTTGTAAGTGTTTCTGAAGAATCAAATTGTAATATTATATTGTTTTGGTCAGGTATCAACGAATGAACTTTTCGGTCTTCGAGTCAAGTTGACACCTGTCCACCTGTCTACCAAACACGGTGGAGGCTTCACACTGTCCTTATTATTGCTGAACGTCAAGCACGAAAGCTCTGGATGACACATAGTTTTAGATTTGACCCGACCGAGAATCGAACTCGCTTACCGTTTCAAAAGCAGACGCTCTATCCACTGGAGCAGAGACCAGTGCCCGACACATTTCGTTGTTTGACTAGTGCAGGCGCTCTTTCTAGGTCAGCTAATTGGCGCACTGAGGCGACGAACCTGTGTATGCCACGAAGCGCCTTGGGAAACCTCTGTTTTGACGAATATGAAAATCGTCGAGTGAGTGACTTTATTTTTGTTTAACAAGAAAGAAAATTGAAAATAGAATTTTTAGTACGCAATAAATCAGCATGAAAAATTTCGTGGTTAAAATTTTTTGCCAATTTTTGAAATTTTGGCAAGCTATGGGTAAAGTATCAAATTTTGGCAACTTCCAAGTTTTCAAATAATTGCAAATCAAATGAAGTCAATTTTTCGGCGAGTTTTGAAAGTTTGTTATGGCCAATTTAGGGGTCAGAATCCCACAACGTTGCACTTCCAATGAAACTTTGTGCAGTGATTTGACGCTTTCAAACTTTAAGCAACTTTGGATTTTTCAGTGCGGGTTCGATTCGGAGGACTTCTTGGGCATGTTCGAGGACAAGGAAGCGATAACGGGGGATGCGAGTCCCGACTTTGCGGCTGGATCTCAGGTGAGCGCCCGAGCACCATTGTGACGATGCAACTTGCAATGCAGGCAGTACTTAAATTGTAAAATTTTGCATGGGGGGACGATTTTGCTGCTTTAACGAAACGCGTTTGGCATGCGAAAGTACTTTAGTGAAGATTACGTAATTCCCTCGCCGGAATTGAATGAACACCATAGAAAAAGGTCTTCGCCGGAAATTGAAGTGGTTTTTCGCCAAAATAGATGAAGAATTAGGTCTTTTTTTTCTGATCTTCTAGCGCTCAAATCTCAATGGGGGGACTCCTAAATCTCGATGGGGGTACGCTATATCTCGATGGGGGGACGCTAAATCTCGATGGGGGGACGCGTCCCCCCTAAAATTTAAGTGCAGGTTTAACCCAACCATCATATTTCAGCTGCAAAAAAACAAAATTAATGGATGTTTATGCCGATCATCGATAAGGCTGCTTGGGCTGAATGGCTAATGTGAAATTCGAAACCTCTGTTGCTGTGTTGGCCTCAGATGATGTGAAAGTGCCGGTTCTTTGATTTTAGTAATTGAGTGCTGAAAATAATTTTCCTATTTTCATTACTTTTTGGTTCTTTTGTGGTTTTATCATCATAAAGGGGAAACATGAATCGAAGTTTTTGTTTTTCAGCCAAGAATTCAAGCGGTTTTCAACGTGAGTAGAAACTAGATTAATATTTGTCTTGAGCAGACAAACGGTAGAGCTTAACTTGGACTATTTTTTTGTCACACAGCTCCAACGATAATTCGTTTCCAAATTCTCAACTCTGATGAATCTCAAAGTTTTGAGACGGTCAAATCGAATGCAACTCCCTCAAGTTTCGTTACTACTGCATTTTTTTACAAAGCTGTGTCGCTTGAACACGATGTGATGGGTCCGCAAACTCGTTACTCACGTCGGAGTAATACAGCAGGGAGTTTTACTCAGATTGCAGTGCGAGTTTGTTGTTGCAGATGCCGGGGAGTTTGTCTCAGCGATTCGTGTTCTTGGTTTGCCGAAGGCGCAGAGACACAAACCTCTTCCGCTACAAGTGCAAGAATATCGACCGTAAGTTAACTGCGAAGCGACAACCAGGGTCTTTGCTGGCTAACTTCCTGGTTGACCCTTTCCGTCTTTGCGAAGTCTATAAGCACTACACAAAGTATACAGTGCGAAAATGATTTGGAAATAAATTTTAAGTTTTTGCTGCTCTTTTTACGTCGTCAATAAGAATGTAGATCAACAAACTCATGTGCTCCTCACTCGCACAAAGCGAGCAACGGAACCGGTGCGCGACTGTTCAAATCTCAGTGCAGCCAGTCAATTGAGCAGTTACAATAAGCCGATCTCAGGCTTATACATTCAAGAAAATAGAATACATTAAGTCCCAATCTGTATCTGCCTCTGGTTGTCAGAAAAAAAAAAAAAACTGACTTCAGATGTAATTTAAACCCATGCCTGCAACAACCAGAGACATACACTGGTTCAAAGTCGTGGCAGTTCTTCCACGCAGTACAGGCGTTCGACCATTCTGCCATCGTGGCTTTGTGTTGGTGGTATTAATATCAACACACAGAGACGTTGGCAGACTGGTCCAATGCCTGTCAGAAAGGGATTTATTATCTTTCCAATTTGCACTAAAATGTCAACGTTAAATGGTAAATAGTGCTAAGTTTTGCATTTTTGTTATGTCACAAAAAGATAAGATGAAGAACATCTTAGGTTTCGGTCATTTGCCAGCCGAGGATCGAACCCGGGTATGTTTTCAACTACCTCTATTTTTAGGCCGCCGCATCAAGTTGTGCCTCTACATGCGCTACCTGAGCTCGGCGTGCAACATGCTGACGCGGGGAATCTTCAACTGAGGCCGCTAGTGTGGACGTTTTGTTTATGTAAGAATAAAAATGCCTTGTCAGCATGACTCGGTACTTGATTGTCAACCGCTTGATTACCATCTTAAACGTTCACGATTGCGGCCCTACTCTTGATTCTTCTTTGTTTTTTCACGAGCGGGCAAAAATACTCAACATAACCGATCACTTGCCACAAACTTCCTCAGACATGCAGACTAACATTGATTTGGCGATTCTTC
Organism: Trididemnum nubilum; assembly: GCA_963965965.1. NCBI lineage: Eukaryota > Metazoa > Chordata > Ascidiacea > Aplousobranchia > Didemnidae > Trididemnum > Trididemnum nubilum. Next base: position 612,213 of record OZ014474.1, on the reverse strand, counting down.
TTTGTTTTGTTTCATTGCAAATGATTACTCACATTAATCCCCCACTCTTTATATTAGCAACACAAAATCGTAACGATGGACGAAGGTACGATTGTGATTTGTGGCACAATCCCGAAAAAGCGCTAAAAACCAACCTCGTAGGAACTGCCTCTTCTCATTGTGGCTTAATTGCGATGTAAAACCACTTCAAAATAGTTCATAAAAATTCCACATATAATTGAGCACTAGTGATGACGTCATAGCTCTCGGACTGCCGTCGACGCTTGGGTGATAATTCCCGCTCCACTCCAGGTAATCCACACAATCCCCATCCCGGAACTCCCCCCATACTCCCCGTTCAGGTGGCTTCGGTAGCACGACTTGTACCACCATCCACCGTGGTAGAGAAGGGCGCAGTTGTATGCGGCCCCCTCGTCATTGTCGCCGTCGAAAGTGGTGAAGGGCGCCGCCAGGTGGTGTGTCAAGCTGTCGCCTGTGAGGAAGAGAGTGATAAGTTGTCAAATCTGATGTCAAGCGATGAGAGAAATTAAGTATTTTCGATTCACATAACTTGAAAAAAACAAGCTTTCATTGTAATTTTAATTACATTTTACTCACCACGTCGCTTTGGCCAAGAGACAGCGAAGGGACTTTTCGGTCTTAGAGTCAAAGTGCCACCTGCCCACCTGTCTACAACATATTATAAATAATATAGCCACAAGTTTATCGGGCACATACGAAATCAGTCGTAAATTATATATTACTAAGTTATATTTAATTTATTGAAATCGATTTCACCCCAGCGGGGCATCATCAGTTAAATCTCATCCAAATAGAACAAATAATTAAAACAGCAAGGCATCACCCAACCAAATCTCCGCCGACAAATCCCCGAATCCGTTTTTGTACGAGTTCCAGTCCAAGTAAAAGTCAACGTCACCGGAGAGACGACGCTGGATGACCTGGAAAATATTGCTCTATGTCACCTCTAGTGTATATGGCATAGGCAATGTTTGCAAACAAAGAAACGCGAATGGCACCGAACCAATTTGCGCTAAGCACACTCCCACATTGTGTCCAAACAAATTTCTAATAATTTGTTCGTGCCTGCGCTTGTTCTGACCCAGCCAGCCCCAAGCACGTGGTTGTGAGGTCACAACTGACATTGTGCAGTTTCTTCATTAATATCCTGGCTACGATCATGGCTGGCCCAGCTCTATTCTTTACAACCCAGAAAATTCAACAATTTTGTTAATCACAATGAGTCTCGCGTACAACAACGATTACGTCACACTTACGCCATCAAACACTCACCGTCCAACCCCCTCCATCCATATCCTGATCGCAGTAAACCTGATAGTCAGCGCCACCTAGCGTGATGTTGTAAATCCCGGACGTAGTCGACCCAGCATTATATAGCTCCTTGCAAGATGGGCTGGTGGAGGTTGGGGCTGATGTCGTATAGGGCGCTGCTGTCGTTACGTCATCACTACCATCACTGCTGCACGTAGTAGAACATTCGTCGGGGGTTTTCCGCCAGCTTGTCTCTCTAACGAGGGTCGTGACGGTGGTTTGAGTGGTCATCTGGTGGGTGCTCCCCTCCGTAGCGTTGGTGGAAGGGTCGACTGCTTCATCAGTAGTGGAGTTGGTTAGCTTGGTGGTCCGGGTGGTGGAGGTGGTTGTGATCGCGCAGTGGCAGCCCGCCCCCGTGCAGCATCCCTCAGGGGTGAAGAGCTCCGCTGCAGAAAAACTGAAAGATTATGCACTAATTTTTAACGGGTTAGGGGCACCCAAACCTCAAATTTAAAGCGATCTGCCTCTTTTAGGGGATCGATTTTATGGCTAGATGTCTTATTGTTGGGATTAGGAAAAGTCATAGGTGGGCACAAGTCCATTAATCATTAATCTGTTAATAACGAAGCTAACTTTTTCATTAACTCGTTAATCCGCTGAAAAGTCTTTTTATGTTAATGGCAGGGCTGTAGGTCTCGAGACCGGTCTCGGCCTCGAGACCAATTTTTTGTGGTCTTGGTCTCGCCTGTTTTGCACTGATCTTGGTCTTGGTCTCGAACCATTGTAGTCTCGGTCTCATAGCTCAAAATTGGTCTCGACACCGGGTAATTTTTGTAAGTAAAACAAAATAGCTAATTTTGTAATTTTTGTTAAGTGAAAAATGAGTGAAAAAATAGATCAAGTGAAAAAATAAAATACCGAGATCGTGTAAATTTTGTAAGTAAAATGTAGTTTTGTAAGAAGCTAATGCAGCGATTGCGTTATTGGTTGGACAAAGAGGTTTTGCACCTGGAGATTAAGATTGTCGCGTTTTTACATGAAAAAAGACGTCATTCACACATAGTGGTTTTGATGACGAGGAACGAAACTAGAGTCCAAGCAAAACTACACAGTTCTTGCCCAGTTTGAGCACTGCAGGTGTTTTTGCGACTTTTTTAATCCCCATGTGATAGAAGTTTTTGTGTCAAAGGATGTACACAATCCTACTATTTTGAGATTATAGAGTGCTGATAAGTGAGAAATTTTTTGGCAGTCGTTTAAACAGTTGTTGAAAAAAGTTCGCCTTTTCGCTTTTGCAATTTTACAATGCTGCAAGAGATGCAAAAAAGCCTCTACTCAAGTAAACAGAGCTGTGGGAATTAAACTGTTTGATAAACATGGTCGCTAAAATTGACGTCGATGCTCTCAAAATTTAAGAACAAACCAAAAAACAAATGAGGCTGAAAACTGGCAAAAAATTAAAAACACCCAGTCACAATTCTAAATTTACTGATTTTTATCAAAAAAGAGTGAATACATTGAGTACATATTACTTTATTGTCGATTATCGACAACAGCGATATACTAACCTACAGCATACATTTTGTCTCTTTGTCAACAGCGAACAAACCCACTACTTTAAAATTGGCAAATTTTGTTTGTTCATGATGTATAGGCCTAAGCTAAATGTAAAATGGCAAGAGACGTAAACAAGAGGGCAAAGTGGACTGCAGCTCTCCTCTTTTCAGTCATATCACTACAAAATTTGATTCATGAATGCAAGCATTTAAACGTGTCATGGACTTGACCTGTACAGGTAAAGAAGAGGGGCTGAAATGGTTGAGCAATTTAATTCTTTCTAACGGCTTCCGAATCTTAGCAATTAAGGTCTTGGCGATTTTTGCAATTAAGAATCTTAACAATTAAGTAGTTCTAAAAACGTGCGAAATATGATTCAAATGGTTATTTTTTACGAAAAATCACAAAAAGTGTCCTGCGACTGGGGCAAACCTCCGGATGTGATACGATTAAGTTACAACAGTTTGCTCAGCGCGACGACATGACAGTGCTGCGAACTCGAACTTGAACTGGAAAAAACTCGGTATTTTTGCCGAACTCGCTCTCGAAAAAATAATTTTGCTGACCTCGAACTTGAACTCGAATAAAATTGTCCGAGTTCGTAAAACGAAATTCAAAGATTAAAAAATCGTTTGAAATATTTTTGTTGATCAAGGTTTGTGAATTGAGGTTGCGTTTTTCCCAACAGTGCATGATTTCCACTTTTTATGCGTAGACGACCTAGAAAAACAGCTAGGAGTGTAAAAAAAGAAACGATTAAGGTGGAAAAGCAACGCAACGTTTTATCTTGAGTTAATTAAGTGATAAGAAATTTGTCTCTTAAATAGCGAAAACTTTACTATCATTGTGTTCACAGTTATCTACTTTTATGATTCTCAACCTATGGGTCGCCTAGAATTTCTTTAGGTTAATTTTTTTTGTAAACATCTACAAAGAGTGAAACTTGCAGAAAGCAATGCAGTAATAAAATAAACGCCTATAGTAGTCAACCTTAGCTGCATTTTTGTAACAAAAAACTCCAGCTGTGAAATTTTGTGTTTCTCAAGATTGCAAAGGTGTAAAACGCTTAGAAGTAGTAAACGATATATTTTCAAATTTAATCTTTCATTATGCTCGCTGTAATACGCCGAAGCTTGTAACAAGTTTACTGGGCCTATCTCCGCGTCATTGCGCCTGGCAACACAGCTCCTTTCGGAGAAATATCGCAGCGAAGGCGAGCCGTTGGCAACACTGTGTCCGATTTGACCGGCCCGAGATTTGAATCTCAGACCTCCCGCTCCAGAGACGAACGCGTTACCGCTCGACCAACTAGCATAGAAATCACGCAGTGAAGAAGCTTTGTGCTCGTGGAGACTAAAAATCAAAGGTCATATATGTCAGACTACGTAAGGACATTATTAGTAAGGATATTGAAAGCTAAAGAGGAAATATTCATAAACATTTCAGTGAAAACTTCTCTGTACGGTTTTCAACACAGTTCTGTTATCATAAAAAGTTTTTTTTTTCTGCATAGCTTTTAATTTAAACTATGCATCAGAATATACATGGGCCACAAAATTTTACACCATTGATTTTTTCAATAAAGTTAATTCGCTTTGAAAAAAGGTTGAGAACCAATGGTCTACTCTACAGTTTGTACAAAAAGTACGAAACTTGGATAGTATTTGCAGCTCTGTGGAATGACTCAGCGAGTTTAATTTTTGACAAAAAATGAGCAATCATATGAAATGAGTTTGAGATTGAAAAGATTCACGATACATGAAATAAGTCGCGGCGGTTAATTGTTGCAACAAAATTAATTTCGGTCACATAATTTTCGAAGTGAAAGCTTTGTACAAAATTTTGCATTTAATAGGCTCACACAACGCAAAAGTGTGAAGTCTTTTTCAAAATAGCTTTTAAGCAAATTACTGCGGTCTATTCGTTGAAGAAAAGTACGTTGTTTATCGTATTTGATGAATTCAAAAACTTATATTTTATTTCTAACAGAGTATTAAACAACACTATAATAGTCCTTGAATTATCATTTATTGTTTCATTAATTTTGTGCTGGCAAATATTCATAGCGTAGAGCCATTGATATTTTTGTCGAACTTAAACTCAAAAAAATTTAAATTTTTGAACTCGAACTTGGACTTGCTAAAATAGACCGACCTCAAACATGAACTCAAATAAAAATCAATCGAGTTTGCAACAAAATATTTTTCGGGTAAAAATTGTATTGTTTTGTTGAAGCCTTCTTTTAGCATAATCGTAGTTATGCACTTGAAAATCCCCCTCACCTCCTAATTGAAATTCCTGACTGCGTTTTTGTAGCTATACCTTTAATACGGTACTTCAAATATATAAATAGCTTTTTTTTATTTTTTTGTAATTCTGCTTCATTAAGTTTGCGTCAGTTTTATTGACCCGTAATTCCTGACAAAAATAAAGGTGACCAGGCTTCGAGCTTTGAGTAAGAGGTATTAAGTTTAGTTGAAGGCTCTCTTTTTTTCGTGAAAATCCACATAAAATGACGTCGTTGAGATGTTTTGATGAAGTAATCATCACTTCGACTAAAGCACTTTGTCATCTGAATCAATTAATATAATCATAAAACCAACTTATGAGCAAATATGAGGTCCAAAAAATTTTTTTCAAAAAATCGAAAAAACTATTGATGACGTCATTTTTTCAGTCTCGGTCTCGGTCTTGGTCTCGAACTTTGCTGGTCTCCGTTTCGAAGCCAAAATTGAGATCGAGACCGGTCTCGGTCTCGGTCTTGATCTTGGAAAAATTTTGCGGTCTCGGTCTTGGTCTCGGACGAGTCGGTCTCGACTGACGGAAACGCGGCGTAAACAAGTAGAACCCTCGTGTTATTGTAGGTCGTGATTCATATGTTTTTCAACTTTGCCGGATACGGGCGAATTGTCATCGATGTGGAAATTAAACTTTGGGGTCCACGATATTTTCTTAGAATTATGTGATTTTCTCATTCAAAATCCTTTTTCTCATGTTTTGTATTTTTACCAAATCTTGGGGACAAACAAGTTAGTTGAGATTTAGTATGTTTAGGGGAGGGCAAAATATTTTCAGCTTTGCTCTACCTTGCTTTGTTCTACTTTGTTCTGCTCTACCGTGCTCTGCTCTGCCCTGCATTGCTCAGCATTGTTTTGCATGACCTGGTAGCTTGCTTTGTGTGTGTTTGGGACTTGTGGGTTCGACCTTTGGGTTTATGGGAGTGTAGTTTTGCGTATGTTTTCTGGCTCGTGCGCTTTATGTCTTTGCTGTTCGGAGCTGTTGTGCGTTCCATTGGCAATACAACACGTGATTTCCCCTTTAACTGGATCGTGTTTGCGTCTGTGAGCTGCAACCTACGCGCGAGCCATTCTCCCATTGTCTTAAAGACTCGAACTCGCAACTTCTCGTTAGCTGCCACAGATATAATCACTGAAACGCGCGCCCCCCTTTCATCGTCAAGGTCGCAACTCGCTGCCTTGTTCCTTAATCTCGACATCGACTACAGCCCTGGTTAACGGACTAAATTAACTTCCGTTAAGTTCTGTTGACTTCCGTTGAAGTTTTTATCGTTAATATCTTGCACCATTCATTCATCGGACCGGTACAAACCAGTTTGCACTGGTAACACTTGTTGCGTATTAGCACGAGTTTTATAGAAGAACGCGAAGAAAGAAGCGCTTTTTTGTGGCAAATAATAAGCTGCAGCCTCATAGGTCTATTAATTATCGCTGTTCGCAATTTTCAAAGATTTTTCGATCGCAGCTTCGCTAGTGCATTTGAACTTATTCCTAGCTTGAAATTAGATTAGACTGTAAAATGTAAGGTCCGAAACACAAAAAGATCACCATATAGCAATAAATATTTCCTTACAATCAGCTCAACAACGTCAATACGTGTTCTAGAACCGTGTGAATAAAAAGAAATATAAATTACACGCAAAATACCAACGAATTAGCGGACTTTATTAACTTCCGTTAATTAAAGCTGAAAATAACGGATTAACGTTAACGGAGGTGTGAAGTTTGTTAACGGACTAGTGGTTAACGAAGCTAACGTTTTGCATTAACTTGCCCACCTATGGGAAAAGTACTTCTTGTCAAGTTGCCAGCCTGCTCTGCGATAATATCTGCCCAAGTCATTTTTTGGCATTGCAAGAAAACTTAAAAACTAATTTTTCTTTTGAAGAAAAAATGCTTATATTTCAGCGACTCGACAACTACACAATTTGAGTCGAAGTTTCAAAAATCTGTCAAAATCTGGGGCTTTGAACCGAAGGTACCATTCACACAAAACACTCAATATGGTAAAAATAAAGACGTGGACAACTGTTTTGGCAGGCTGACGTACTGTAGATTTCTGCCTCTCCTTCGTTTTCAATTACACTTATTTTTCATAAAAAGCAGTTTATAAGAACGCGAGGTTTGTTTTTCTAAATAAGAACAAATTAAGAACCCCCAGTCTCAGCAAGATCAAAAATATTTTAATAAAAAAATAAAAAATAAAACAATTAAAGGAAACAATGGGTGGAGTTTGAATTCAACTGACTCAAGACAGCGTTGACCGAAGCGGATGTCAATTCCAAGAAATGCGTTTGCCGTCTGATGCTCACAATGATAAAACTTTAGCGATTGTTCAATATTTTGCACACAGCAATCGCGAGCTTGTTGCTCGAAGCGTCAACTTTTACCGCTCTTACTGATTCTTCCGGCTGTTCCGTTTCCACAATCGCAATCAAAATCTCGATCTTCTAGTTCTGCAAAAAGTTCAAACGCTGTTATTTCATGATTCGTTCAAACGGGGCGGACCCCTATTATTTTTCACCTCAGTATTTTGATCAATGCCATGGACAAACACCCTGGATGTTGTTGGTTTCGCAAAGTTTGGGAATAAATAATTTTGCGAAAACACAAAAAACAGTAATCCGTTTTCTAAACTTCGAATAGTAGATGAGGGATGATTTATTTTATACCAATTTGGCTCAATAATTTTTAATGGTTCCAAGTTATTTTTGACTTGATCTCAGATTACCACAGTATTAAAAAACATTAAAAATTAAAAACCTATGAAACCAACAGTCTGTTTTACCCGTAGATGGGATTATCAATGAATTTCTATTCGAATATGATTTATCCCTGAGAACCCCATTTATGGTTGAAACAGACTGTTGGGATTTTAGAGGTTTTTAATTTTTATTCCTTTAACACTTTTGTAATCTGTGGTGACATTTGTTTTAACTCTTTGTTATCGAGCACTTTTTGAAATCGTGATATCAACTACAGACTATTTTTGACTTTGTTTTTATTTTATTCGTTGCTTAATTTTGGACCAATGATGGCCCAGCAAATAAGCCAAAATAATACTTAAATTTGCATTTTATATAACTAAAATTTACGTAATGATTTATTAAAAATCCCCAATCAAGGGCGCACTCACGTTTCTTCACCTCCTCCGCCACCCACAGTTGAATGGCAGTCTTGTTCAGGTAGCAGCGCCACATCTCCGTCTGCATCGTGTTGTTCTGCACCGCACCTGGCGCGATAAGGAGCGCCAGCAAGCTCAGCAAGAAGCTGACAAAGACGTGCATCGCATTATAACTTATTTGTTGGGAATATTCCGCTGGAACAAACAGAATACTCTGGAAAGCATACGTGCGGTGGAGTTGACGAATTTCTAATTGAGTCCGTCAGTTGAAACACGGATCATTAATAGTTTGTTGCAGGTAGCGCCGCAGCAAACCAACTTAACAGCAGAAAACATGAACGAGGAATAGGCTGCGCCGGAGTTTGAACAGCATCGAGGTTGGGCCCAGCTTTTTTTGTTTTTATGGGCTAGAGCAGAAAAATTTAGCCCAAGGAGATTGGAAAGTGTTATTAGCAAGTGGGAGATGCGTGATTGGAGACTCCGACCTGGTTTTTTATCATTTTGAATTCTTTGATTTTAACGAGGAAAGTTTGCTCTCACAGTTTTAGAGAAGCATTCTCGCCCTACGCTCTGTATCAGTCATTGCGATATTAGGGTAGTTGTGATTTAATTCTTCTTTCTATTTAATTATTCTTTAATAATTTAATTTATCTTAGTTTGTGATTTAATGATTGTTTAATTCTTTAATTTAACTCAACGCTTTAATCCACCTTTCAACCAGCACGTACGCACAAACATCGGCTAAGAGTTTTTGCGACTGATTGACAAACATTTCGGCAATCCCAGCCACAAGCTCCGAAAAATTTGCAACAGAAACACCCTCAAAATAAGCAATAGCTGCATGCCAAACATGAAAAGCATAATATCGAATCACAACAAAAGGATCTTGGAAGAAGGCGTTGCGACCGAGGAAAAACCATGCAATTGCCGCGACACATCCAACTGTCCGATGAATGGGCGCTGTAACGTAAAGTCAATCGTATATACAGCAACAGTGACGCCGCAAGAACCCCCACCCCCGTCAACTGTTACTGACATTTCCATGAAACAGCAGGCAAGCAATGTAACAACACAGCAACTCTCACAAACTGCAGCTAATGCTACTAACACTAATGGATCTCGGGAAAAAAAAAGTTAACAAGAGCAAAATCATGAACTACATAGGAAGCTGCGAAACAACCTTTAAAGCCAGGTTTAATAACCACACCCACTCATTCCGGAACAGAAATAAATTAAATGCAACCGAATTGTCAAAATACTATTGGAACTGCATCATTCATTAGAATAAACCGGACATAAAATGGAATATCTATTCATCGGCACGTTCCTACGATTGTGGTAGCGGACGCTGGAGTTTGTGTTTAGAAGAGAAAATCGCGATCCTTAAGTCAGATAAAGAAACAACCCTCAATAAGCGATCAGAAATTCTATCTAAATGTCGACATAAAAATACATTCAATTTGCGTAATTTCAAAGGGTCATAAACCCAACTTCCATTTTTGATTATATTTTATTGCATTGTTATGTTTTTATTTTTCATTACTGCAACTGGCATTCATGGAAGATTTTGTCCGTATTCTAATTTGGATTGATTTGCTTTATTTATTCCATCCAATCCACTTTCTTTTTCTTGTTCATTTCGGTGTGTATTATTAATTATTTTGTTGTAATTCTTGTCCTACAAAAACCACATCTTATTTTTCTGCTCTTCTTTTTCTTGTTATTTTGTTTAGATCTACTCCCTGATGATCGCGGTTACGTGTGAAACAGGCCTGTAGGAAATAAATGAAATAACTTATAGCCATAAGCGTGTTAATTTTTTTTGCAATATTTGTTACGCAAGAAAGCTGCATTGCGATGCAGACTAAAATAATAGATGAGATTTTTGCGATTCTTTAAAATTTTTTCGATGCAATAAAATCGCAGCTACTGTAGGTTGCAATTTTTTGTTGCGATTAATAATCTATTGTAGCGTCAGCTCCAACGTACCCACAAGTTAAAGTTTAATTAGATATTTGGATTTTTAAGCCAACTCGTATCTGTAGAGGGTAGGACGCGTTCCAACCGGCCGGACGGCCGCATTGGAACGTGTCCTTTTGACATGTACGTTTCAGTGGCGAGCACGTCAGCACGTTAAAGCATTGGATACTTTCCCGTGCGCTGGTTGGAAACTTGGATGTGCTGTCGCCAGCACGAAGGAAGGGAGATGACGTAGCGTCAACTTCAACGTAGCCACAAGTAGAAGCGCAATTGGATATGTGATTAATAAGTTAGCCCGTAGAGTAGCTCGATAGGTTGTTCAACCGAGCCGGTCGACCGCATTGGTACGCTTTGTTCTTTGACTTGTGGCTACCTAGGAGTTGACGCTACATTGTTTTTTTATTACTTTATAAATTAAAGTTCATTGCCTAAAATTTAGCACTCAGCTCGCAAATGCAATAGCTATTGTTCACAGGGGCGCCGAGAGCCAAACGTGGGCCCGGGGTGAGTTCAAATATTAGGCATCTTTGGTTTTAAAAATGGCTCCATCTTCTCCTGATTTTGATGTGACCTCTAAAAAAAATAAATAAAGGCTTTAAGGCAAAATGGCACAATCTTTTCCGGATTTTGATGTAATCTGCAATAAGAAAAAAAGGTCTTCGATCTTCCACAAACTGATTTGTCAGTGTCATTACGATGGGCCCTATGAGGCCAATGGGCCCTCTGATGGGCCCCCTCAAGCTCATGGGCCCCTAAACTCCATGGGCCCCGGGTCATTGTCCCCTCTCACCCCCCACTCGGAGGCCCTGGTTAGTTCAACCATATTGCATTATGAAACGAATAGTTGCCGTGAAACAATACAATGCTGGTGCACTCTCAATAAGAGCCAGTTTACATGAATGAATGCGAGGATTAACTTTGCTAAAAATATGCATTTTGCAACCTGGATATGGATAATAATACACAAATGGCAGTACACGATCACATGGTGACACCTTCAAATTAAACTATCCATCAAACTTTATGATGAGCGGAATATGAATTCAACTGATTCAAACAAGTGCTCGACAGCGTAGGCTAGAGTATCATAACCAATTAACCACAGTACAAATCAAAAATTTTTAACTTCGTGTTACTTTGGGCAGATACCCATAATGATCCCGATTACGGGTAAAGCAGACTGCTGGATTTTTAATTTTTGACGTGTACTGTGTTAGGTTATGTTATAATGAATAGGTAGAACGTATGGACGTATGCGAGCATCGTACAGCACTGTACAAACTATTCAAGTTAAGCTGAATAAATTTTTTCGTACAAACTAAACCTAAGAGCAATCAGGAAAGAAAACTCGTGGAAAACTTAGTCTTATTTTGACACTAACTACAGCGGTTCTTATGAAACCGTTTCACTGAAAGCTTATGTAGAATTTGCGCAAAGATCAAAAATAGCGTCCACAGCATCATCGGATAAGCGCATTCTTAAATCGGTCGTGATGTACTTCGAGCTGAAAAACACCCTCTCTACAGTTAGCTGAGTTACATTTAACTGTAGAAAGCTCGGGCTGGTTTGGCCAGGTCTTCATCTAAAGTTCCAAGCGAATTTTCCAGTCCTGAGGTTCCACCGCCCTTCATTTTTAAGACTCAAGTAACCTCAGAGGATGTGTTTAGGCTGCTTGAGCTCACCTAAACAGAACGTGGGGCGAATCGACTCGCTGGAGGACTGCTCCACCCACACCGTTAGGTTCATAATTCATCCCGGATCGCATTTGGTTCTCTACCTATCCGTGACGTCACGGAGCGATCCCTTAATGGTGAGTTCGTTCATATTACCTAGGCACTCTGCGCCTATATAACCACATCGACGCAGAGCACTTTTGGGGGTTTTGTTTGCAAGTCTTTCATCAGGCTGGGCCACCACAACGGGTAGGCTGATTGGCTGCAATAGAAAATAAGCGTAAAGTGTCTTTCCCATGGACACAAAGACGCGTTGCCAGTTCGGCAATCGAACCAGCAGTCAGCAACTTTTTGATCACTGGCCAGAAGCTCTACCATTGAGTTATCTGTGATATTTGGGCACAAAAAACTCAAACTGGTGTTTTCCAAACCGATAATGAAACATTCGTGAGAAATGTTTTCATAAAACCCGACATCTCGTCAGATATTTAACCAGCTCGTATTTCTACAATTTGAAAACGAGTTCGCGGGCTCTTATCCCAATAGCGCCCGTGCATACAAAATTTGAAAAAAAATACAGGAAAGGTTTTTCAAGACAAAAGGTGATACATGGTCAGATCTTAGTGTAATTTTGGGGAAATCATAATTAATTACCATATTTGGCAATGTTGCACATATGCAACACTGGGTATTAATAGGCTGCAATTATGGACTACAACACAAACAGAAAAAACAGTGTTTGACCATGCGAAAACAAATACTTGCAATGTAAATCAAATTTTCAAAATAATTCAAATACCACAAAACTAAATTTTTATTCATAAGATACACAAAAAGAATTTAGAAAAATTGATGAATAATCTTGACGCAAAACAACTTCTTGCAAAATTAGTCCTGGTACTCATTTTGTAGTAGTAAAGATCTACAACAATTGACCCTTGCTCCAATCAAAACTTTGATTTCAAAATTCTAAAGCCCTTACCCCTAATTTAAACTCAGAAACTACCATCTTTGAAAAAAGCATTGCATGAAGATATTCTGCAAAGTAACTGCTGAATACTTTGTGGCCTCTCTCTGAAGCTACTATAGTGCTGATATGCAATGCAGCAAACACTCCATCGTCTTATGGAGCCACTACACCGTACTTGGATAAAATGGCAACTAACCAACTTCTTGAAACCAATGCTATTTTTGTTCTGCAGCCAGTGATGCCAGCGGCTGCTGTCCAAAAACATTAGATTTTTAGAGAAAAAACAACAGAATACATCAAAACTACAAAACCAATGCAGATAATTTCCAACAAACATCCATGAATAGAAGTGAAATCGGGCTGAAGACCTTTTGTTTCGAAGATCACAAAATCACATCTCCTTCAACCGATTTTTTAGAAGGATATAGAGTGAAGATTTTTGTTTGTTTGTTTGTTTGGAGATCTCCTCATTTCCAAAGCTGTCTATCAAATGATAGGCTGTAGCTGATAGGGTGGATTTAGCTTTATTATAATCTTTTTTCCAGTTTGCATCAAATTTTTGTCAAAAACATTAGGTTTGCTCCTGACAGCAAATTACCGCAGATTTCTATCAAAAACATCAGACATCAGATAGAAAATCAAGAACATCATCGCTGGTATTTGCACCTCAACTGTCTTGATTTATATGTGGATTACATGGCATGCACTAATTGGCGCTGTTTTAAATATTTGTAAGGAAGCCAGAAACTAAAAACGTATATTTGAAGAATATGCATTGTGCATTGGTAGTGACTATTTCACCGAAAATTTTCAAGTTAAAGAGAATAAAACGAAAATGAGAAATATTCATCCTCGCTTTTTCCATTTGCTTTTTTAGGGGTTAAGATTAGGGTTTAGGTTAGGGTTTGGGTTAGAGTTCGATTTGGGAATACTTTTAGAGTAAGCACTTGAGTTTGGGTTAGATTTGAGTCAGAATTAATAAAAAAGTAGATAAAAATTTCCGGTGAAATAAAGCCTTCCTTGTGTATTTGTAATACTATAGCAGCTACACCAACTTGTCAAGTAATCCCTCTGCGCCCAGTGTTGCAAATTTGCAACGTCATTTCAAATCGTTTTGCTCCGAAAGCTTTTATTTCAAGTCTGAAACTTTGGCATGTTCTAAATGACATTTGGGTTGTACTAATTCAGGAAGCTCATCACGCATTTTGACTTCTCTGCTATCTGTACTGCAAAAAGGAAGCAAAAATTGGTCACTAACCAAATTTTGGCAAAATATGCTTAGCAAATATGAAAAAATCTGCTTTTTGCAGCCAGTTGTAGGTGGAAATGTAAAAGCTACATAATTGCAACAGTCGGAGTTTAGGTAACTAGCCAAATTTGTAAAATGAATTTCAATCACAATTCCATTCCCAACGCTCTAGAATCTATGTAGCATATTTGCAGCGTGGGGTGCTGCGAGGATGCTGAAAACAATGGATTCTCATTGTGTGTCAATCTAATCGTTTCCCGCGAAACTTCTGTGAACGGGTTTTGTTGTATGCGAATTAACAATTGTCAGAAGTTCATCCATTGACTCATTTTTTCTGGTATTTATTGGCTTTAAAGCCTAATTTGAAAAAAAATCGAAAAATGAAAAAAAGTATTCATAATAATGCTGAGTATCCAGAAACAATTTCCCAGCAACGTTTTGGTCGCGCAGGTGCAGACGAAGCCGGCGACGTCGGCGGCTGTGGACACCAGCAGAAGCATCAGTAGCGCGGCAAGACAGGAACTCAGGTTCGATTCCCCGGTGGTAGAGCTGCTTATCCCGTCCAACCTCATTTCATTCAGCGGAAGATACAAGATTTTAAGTAAGATTTGAATCGCGTGGTTACGATGCCGAAAACAATGGCTTTGTGACATTCACTTAAAGATTGAATAAAGGATTGGTCGCATTAAACACTCCGACATCGGTAACAAAACCAGTCTTGCTGCAAGTGCTAGATCATTCGTTTTTATATGGCCGCGTGTTCAAGGCAAACCAGAAAAAATGACATCCGGTGATCCCGTATGTGTAGCGTTTTTTTCATGAGCTGTTTTTGGTTTTTTTGTTGTTGTTTTTTTTTCAACGCAGAAAGAGAACATAAACAGCCATCTTCTCTGCCATCTTCACAATTTTTGAATAAAGCGTTAGCATTTGTGCTCATTGGGATTCGCAACGGCAAAATAATCGAATCTCGATCCTGTGGATCCAATTCCAACCTTCGTTGCTGAAGCACTCAATGCAAAAGCAGGATTCTGTTATAGATGCAAATAATTGTTATTGTTTTCACCATAAGTGGGCAAGTTAATGCAAAACGTTAGCTTCGTTAACCACTAGTCCGTTAACAAACTTCACACCTCCGTTAACGTTAATCCGTTATTTTCAGCTTTAATTAACGGAAGTTAATAAAGTCCGTTAATTCGTTAGTATTTTGCGTGTAATTTACATTTCTTTGTATCACTCGCTTCTAGAACACGTATTGACGTTGTTGAGCTGATTGTAAGGAAATATTCAGTGCTATATGGTGATCTTTTTGTGTTTTGGACCTTATATTTTACAGTCTAATCTAATTTCAAGATAAAATCAAGTTCAAATGCACAACAAAGCTGCGATCGAAAAATCTTTGAAAATTGCGAACAGCGATAATTAATAGACCTATGAGGCTGCAGCTTATTATTTGCCACAAAATAGAGCTCCTTTCTTCGCGTTCTTCTATAAAACTCGAGCTAATGCGCAATAAGTGTTACCAGTGCAAACTGGTTTGTATCGGTACGATGAATGAATGGTGCAAGATATTAACGATAAAAACTTTAACGGAAGTTAATTTAGTCCGTTAAATTGAAAAAACTTTTTCACGGATTAACGAGTTAATGAAGAAGTTAGCTTCGTTATTAACGGATTAACGATTAAGGGACTTGTGCTCACCGATGGTTTTCTGGGAGGACAACTTATCGCGATGCAAGTTCAGCGGTTGCATTTCTGCTGCCTCCTCCCAAGGTGCCTCTCAGTGTCCTCCAGTTCTGCTGAGACTCTAACAACATCAACAAAGGTTTTATCCGCAACACGTTCGCATCAAGGGATTTGTTAGAACTCGCACAGCCTAATTTCATATTTTTCTTTAAGGTCGACCACGTGATCGACCAATCACCACTGCTTCGCAAAGGCATTGTGACGTCAGCAACCCGATGTTGGACACGCAGTGTATGTTGGGTCGATGCGAGTTGCGATGTAAGAAACCTGAGTTTGTTCCAAAGCAAACGCGCAAGCAACGGGTCGTGTGCGGGTATGTGCTTGTAAGTGTTTCTGAAGAATCAAATTGTAAAATTATATCGTTTTGGTCAGGAAACAACAAAGGGCCTTTTCGGTCTTCGAGTCCAGCTGCCACCTGCCCACCTGTCTACCAAACACGGTGGAGGCTTCACACTGTCCTTATTATTGCTGAACGTCAAGCAGGAAAGCTCTGGATGACACATAGTTTTGGATTTGACCCGATCGAGAATCGAACTCGCTAACCGTTTCAAAAGCAGACGCTCTATCCACTGGAGCAGAGACCAGTGCCCGACACATTTCGTTGTTTGACTAATGCAGGCGCTCTTTCTAGGTCAGCTAATTGGCGCACTGAGGCGACGAACCTGTGTATGCCACGAAGCGCCCGGGGAAACCTCTGTTTTGACGAATATGAAAATCGTCGAGTGAGTGACTTTATTTTTGTTTAACAAGAAAAAAAATTGAAAATAGAATTTTTAGTACGCAATAAACTAGCATGAAAAATTTCGTGGTTAAAATTTTTTGTCAATTTTTGAAATTTTGGCAAGGTTAACCATGAGCAAAGTATCAAATTTTGGCAACTTCCAAGTTTTCAAATAATTGCAAATCGAATGAAGTCAATTTTTCGGCAAGTTTTGAAAGTTTGTTATGGCCAATTTAGGGGTCAGAATCCCACAACGTTCCACTGCATTATTTGCAAGTTAAATCTCGTTAATTCAGTTTCGTTTTTTAATTCAGTTTTTTGAAACTTTGTGCGGTGATTTGACGCTTTCAAACTTTAAGCAACTTTGGATTTTTCAGTGCGGGTTCGATTCGGAGGACTTCTTGGGCATGTTCGAGGACAAGGAAGCGATAACGGGGGATGCGAGTCCCGACTTTGCGGCTGGATCTCAGGTGAGCGCCCGAGCACCATTGTGACGATGCAACTTGCAATGCAGGCAGTACTTAAATTGTAAAATTTTGCATGGGGGGACGATTTTGCTGCTTTAACGAAACGCATTTGGCATGCGAAAGTACTTTAGTGAAGATTACGTAATTCCCTCGCCGGAATTGAATGAACACCATAGAAAAAGGTCTTCGCCGGAAATTGAAGTGGTTTTTCGCCAAAATTAGGTGAAGAATTAGGTCTTTTTCATCTGATCTTCCAGCGCTCAAATCTCAATGGGGGGAATCCTAAATCTCGATGGGGGGACGCTAAATCTCGATGGGGGGACGCTAAATCTCGATGGGGGGACGCTAACTCTCGATGGGGGGACGCGTCCCCCCGCGTCCCCCCTACAATTTAAGTACTGAATGCAGGTTTAACCCAGCTATCATATTTCAGCTGCAAAAAAAACAAATTGAATAGATGTTTATGCCGATCATCGATAAGGCTGCCTGGGCTGAATGGCTAATGTGAAAATCGAAACGTCTGTTGCTGTGTTGACCTCAGATGATGTGAAAGTACCGGTTCTTCGATTTTGGTGATTGAGTGCTGAAAATAATTTTCCTATTTTCATTCCTTTTTGGTTCTTTTGTTGTTTTATTAGCGTAAAGGGGAAACATAAATTGAAATTTTTGTTTTTCAGCCAAGAATTCAAGCGGTTTTCAACGTGAGTAGAAACTAGATTAATATTTGTCTTGAGCAGACAAACGGTAGAGCTTAACTTGGACTATTTTTTGTCACACAGCTCCAACGATAATTCGTTTCCAAATTCTCATCTCTGATGAATCTCAAAGTTTTGAGACGGTCAAATCGAATGCAACCCGCTCAAGTTTCGTTACTACTGCATTTTTTTACAAAGCTGTGTCGCTTGAACACGATGTGATGGGTCTGCAAACTCGTTACTCACGTCGGAGTAATACAGCAGGAAGTTTTACTCAGATTGCAGTGCGAGTTTGTTGTTGCAGATGCCGGGGAGTTTGTCTCAGCGATTTGTGTTCTCGGTTTGCCGAAGGCGCAGAGACACAAACCTCTTCCGCTACAAGTGCAAGAATATCGACCGTAAGTTAACTGCTTGGCGACATCCAGGGGCTTATGCTGGCTAACTCCCTGGTTGACCCCTTCTGTCTTTGCTAAGTCTATAAGCACTATACAAAGTATACAGTGAATGACTGTTGTGTTTGTAATTCTTAGTTGCGGAAATGATTTGGAAATGAATTTTAAGTTTATGCTGTTCTTTTTACGTCGTCAAAAAGAATGTAGATCAACAAGCTCATGTGCTCCTCACTCGCACAAAGCGAGCAACGGAACCGGAGCGCGACTGTTCACATCTCAGTGCAGCCAGTCAATTGAGCAGTTACAATAAACCGATCTCAGGCTTATACATTCAAGAAAATAGAATACATTAAGTCCCAATCTGTATCTGCCTCTGGTTGTCAGAAAAAAAAAACTGACTACAGATGTAATTTGAACCCATGCCTGCAACAACCAGAGACATACACTGGTTCAAAGTCGTGGCAGTTCTTCCACGCAGGATAGGCGTTAGACCATTCTGCCATCGTGGCTTTGTGTTGGTGGTATTAATATCAACACATAGATACGTTGGCAGACAGGTCTAATACCTGTCAGAAACGCATGTTTTATCTTTCCAATTTGCATTAAAATGTCAACGTTAAATAGTAAATAGTGCTACGTTTTGCATTACTGTTATGCCACAAAAAGATAAAACGAAGAACATCTTAGGTTTCAGTCATTTGCCAGCCGAGGATCGATCCCGGGTATGTTTTCAACTACCTCTATTTTCAGGCCGCCGCATCAAGTTGTGCCTCTACATGCGCTACCTGAGCTCGGCGTGCAACATGCTGACGCGGGGAATCTTCAACTGAGGCCGCTAGTGTGGACGTTTTGTCAATGTAAAATAAAAATGCCTTGTCAGCATGACTCGGTACTTGATTGTCAACCGCTTGATTACCATCTTAAACGTTCACGATTGCGGCCCTACTCTTGATTCTTTGTTTTCTCATGAACGGGCAAAAATACTCAATATAACCGATCACTTGCCACAACCTTCCTCAGACATGCAGACTAACATTGATTTGGCGATTCTTCTTTGTTTTGTTTTATTGCAAATGATTACTCACATTAATCCCCCACTCTTTATATTAGCAACACAAAATCGTAACGATGGACGAAGGTACGATTGTGATTTGTGGCACAATCCCGAAGAAGCGCTAAAAGCCAACCTCGTAGGAACTGCCTCTCCTCACTGTGGCTTAATTGCGATGTAAAACCACTTCAAAATAGTTCATAAAAATTCCACATATAATTGAGCACTAGTGATGACGTCATAGCTCTCGCACTGCCATCGACGCTTGGGTGATAATTCCCGCTCCACTCCAGGTAATCCACACAATCCCCATTCCGGAACTCCCCCCATACTCCCCGTTCAGGTGGCTTCGGTAGCACGACTTGTACCACCATCCACCGTGGAAGAGAAGGGCGCAGTTGTATGCGGCCCCCTCGTCATTGTCGCGGTCGAAAGTGGTGAAGGGCGCCGCCAGGTGGTGTGTCAAGCTGTCGCCTGTGAGGAAGAGAGTGATAAGTTGTCAAATCTGATGTCAAGCGATGAGAGAAATTAAGTATTTTCGATTCACATAACTTGAAAAAAAACAAGCTTTTATTGTAATTTTAATTACATTTTATTCACTACGTCGCTTTGGCCAAGAGACAGCGAAGGGACCTTTCGGTCTTAGAGTCAAAGTGCCACCTGCCCACCTGTCTACAACATATTATAAATAATATAGCCACAAGTTTATCGGGCACATACGAAATCAGTCGTAAATTATATATTACTAAGTTATATTTAATTTATTGAAATCGATTTCACCCCAGCGGGGCATCATCAGTTAAGTCTCATCCTAATAGAATCGACCGTTTCACACTGTCCGTTTTAATGTCTATAACGTCAAGCAGGGAAGCTGTGAATGCCAATTTTCATAGTCTTCGGTTTGACCCAAACGGAAGTCGAATCTGAGTCTACCGTTTTAAAAGGAGAAACTCCATCCACTCAACCGACCTTAAACCGAACTCGCAAACTCCTGAACGAGCCCCCACTTGCTCACTAGCGCCTACCTGCGTTCCCCGAATACCTCGAAACATTCAGCAGCTGGTAGTTCGTTGATTCGTTGCCGATCAAGAACGAGCTGCAAAGCAACACACGAACATTCTTGTGAACACTTGGGCATGAAACGCGATCGCATCTGGCGCGTTATTATGAGAGAACAACAGATATTCAGCAAATTTTAAAAGGTTTTTCAATATGCCTTCTATAACTACAAACACCTACCATCTGTGTAAAGTGGCGGTTGCAACAAACATTTTCATGAGCAAAAACAGACGAATGAGAGAGAAAATGACGACCAGAATAACAGCTTCAATCGTTGTGAGCATTTCTGCCAACGGAGTAATTATTTTGAAACTCATCACTAAAATCTGTATCTGACGCAATGTCATTTTTTAAACACAAGCAGAAAGGAGTTACCAACTTCGCAAAACAATTTCCACTGCAACATCACATCAGTTTGTAGACGCGCTTCATGAATCGGCCACAGCAGAGAAAATTGAACCCCAACCCTCGGCATCAGAAACTCCTATCGGGTGCTTTTTGCAATGTTATTAGGCGCAGGCGCTACCTAGCTGTAGTGGGCGTACCGCGAATCCCCATTAGAATTGTTCAGGTCGACGCGAAGTTCGTGAGGAGTGCTGAAGAGGATTGTGTGGATCTTATCCAGGCCTAAACATTGGTAATATTCGACTTGGCGACTGCCACACAACGTGGTTTTACCTGAACCTTTGATAATCGTAAGAACAGGAGATTTTATGTAGAGTTAATATTCGAGCCTCTCGCTGATGCTGCCTTGTGAGGCATCATGAGATGTGGTCTATTGTGGGGTAATGGGGTGCCCAGTTTGCCACTTTTTGCATTTAGGGTACACCTGGGCATCCTTGGGTTCCATGGTGAGATAGTCCGCTACCAATCACCCAGCAATCTCTCGGTAAACCTGAACAGCTGAAGTCGATAAAAACTAACCGGACTAAGCATGAAACCGAGAATCACTATTGTTATCGTACCGAGCTTTTTTTATTTTAATTATCTGTCGTTGTTGGGCCTCGAACACATTTATATTTCCTATTTTCTGCAGCAACCAAAAAAAAAGCGTTTGCCTGCAGCTTCTGCGCACTTTACTTTGCTTTGTTTTTCGCAGTTTCAGAAAATCATTTTTTCACGTTTTTGCACGGTTGCTAATTACGTTATAGCACCGAACTACATGTTGTTCTTTTGGATTTTTGTTATCTGGCAGTTGGACGTATTTTTTACAAGAGAAGACTTCGCGGTATTTCTGTTTTATTTTACTTTTCCGGGATACTTTTGATTGTTTTTTGCCGCGCTGATTTGAGTTAATTACCCAATTAAATTTTGATTAAGTTCTTTTTTGTTGAAGTAATTGTCAGAGTCGGAGCGGTGAAGTCCTGGAAGCTCCTTCCAGGACACCTGCAACCACTAGTTACAGCTCATTCTGTAACATAAGAAAAACAATCATCTTTTCCGAAGAATCAACCCCATTCGGGAATTGAATTGCAGTACCAGTGGTTATTCCTTGGTACCTTTCTGCTTGGACCCCTGCATCAGCTGAGCTGCCATCAGTGCTCGCTGTACCTTCGTCGATTGCTGATTTGAACTTGCAACCATCCTTGCTGTCGTTCGGTTGAGTTGTGGATTCTGGTTCCAGCGCCTTCCTTTCGTCGTCATTCAACGATTCAACTTTACCTGCTTTCTTCGAGTTGCGATACCAGCGCTCATCTTTACCGTGAATCGTTGAGTTGGCATTTTCCGTTGGTTGTTGGCTGCTTCGAGTCGCATTCAATCTCCTATCTGCTGGTCCATCTCATTGATCGTCATCTTTTCATTCGTGGTCGTTGGCTTCGTGCCTTTTCTGTTCAAGCAAGAAATCCGTTTTTCCATTCAATCGTCGGACTGCAACTTGAATTTTTTAATTTGTTCATCGGACAATACCTTGTACCAAAACGGTGAAGAAATTCTTTGAATTACGTAAGTTTATGCTTTATTGTATTGTATTGTATTGTGTTTAATTGATTGTATATTTTGTGAGATTGTTCCTTCCCTTTTATCTACAAAATGTCAAATACTAATAAGAGTGAAAGTAATTTACCTGCTGACGCTAAGTGTGAGGAGAACGACCAGGTCGGATCTCCAAATTTGATTGACCGTGCCAGTCATTCAAACCTATTACCTGATTGTGGTAACCCTGGGAAAGTAAGGGAAAACCCCGCTGTCCAGGCTACCCCGGGAAACGTACCCCGCAAACTGCTTACCATGCATCGCAAGTTAATGGTCGATATAAAACGTAGTCGCGGAGCTCTTTTAAAATGTAAAACTAAGGCGCAGTTAGATCAGGAATCCAGTAAAATTTCTGTGATAACTAGGACTCATGATAATTTCATATGCGCAGTAAAAGAACTTAAAGAAGACGATCTTTTAAATGATTTGTCTTCTGACGTTACTAAATGCCTGCAAAAATGCCTTGACTTGTATAATGAATGCTGCTCGCGTATTTGCGATAAATCTGATGATAAAACTTGCGAAGTCTCTGACACTAGCGAGGAGGAGACTGATCCCGAACCGTGCGATAGCGTCTCGCAAGTCGATAGTCGCTATAGTGCTACTTCCAGCAAATCTTCAGTTGTAAAACGTATCGAATTGCAAAAGAAGCGTGCTGAACTTGAAAACATGCAAGAACTCGCGAAAGCTCGTAAAATGCGAAAGTTGGCCGAAGCTGATGAAGCGGAAGCCCTAGCCAAAGTACGCTTGGAAATGGTCAATATTGAAGCCGAGGAACAGCTGCTTGCTTGTTCTGAAAGTGGGTCTTCAATTGTTGCTCCATCTAAAACCTCTAAAGCTGAATCTGTGCTTCGACGACGAGCTGGCTCGGAAAATCTCGCGAAACCAAATACCACTAATCGTGTAGATTCCGCTATTAAAATCGAGCGTTTTCCTGAATTTAATTTTGATACACGTTTGAGTGCGAAAACGCCTCGTTTTATGCCTGTTAAACTTGATCGGACCTTAACTAAACCTAAACTTGCTATAAATCGCATTAATGATTCTACTAATCGAGTTAATGCTTGGTTAAATGACGAGACGCGTCAGGATGCTTCCGTAAGAATCGAACCGGAGACCGTTGCGCCAAGAATAGTGCAAGAAACTAAGTATCCTAATCGCGGAGTTGCGAAGGTGCCAGAATCGGCTCCTGGAAACGCTGACCGTGAAACTAGTGCACCTTTCCAATCTCAAACTTGCAATCGGGCCAAACAAACGCTTTCAATTGATAACCAAGATGTTAATTTGCTCACCTATCTTGATCGTCAAGGCAGGAACGAGTACATTACACTTGCTTCGCAAATTGCTTATGACGGTAACAATATTGCTTTCGTTTTTTACGAAAACCAAATTCGACGGCTTATGGAGGAGAGTCCCTTTGAGGAACGTAAACTCGAGGTGTTGCGAGCATCTTGCGTTGGACAACCACGTGAGATGGTTAACTTGTTCTGTGCACCTATGAAAAGCATGTCTACCTCGGAGCGTATCGAAAAGGCTTTAAGCCGTTTGCGGCAAAGATACGGAGTTACGGCTGGATTTACTTCGGAACCTAAAGTTAAAGCCGTGCGTCACGGCCCTAAAGTTTCGTTTAACTCGGCGTCACTGAAGATGTTTAATGAGGATTTAAATACCCTTGAAGTTTTTGCTTACGCCCATGACGAACCGGGAAAGCTTTCTGGCCAACTCCTGCTAGATACAGCGGGTCGTTTGCCCATCATTTTAAAACGTAGGTACCTGGACTATCTTGACAAATTGGGATTGGATATGAGTCAACCTGGGTTTGAGTCCCTACGTAAATTTATTCTTCATGAGATTGCTATGATGGCCTCAGAATATGCACAGGCTTTCTTTAAACAGGAGGAAAAGGAGGGGCCACGTGATTCCGGGACCGGTTCTAAGGATTTCCGAGTGCGTCAGGTGGGCATTAAGGTGGATAATTGAGACCGGGACCGGAGCTCTACTGGGACCACTTCTGATACTCCCAGAACCAGTTCACGTAAAACTAGTGCTTCTAAGCCCTCATATGGCGCTAATGATAAACCTAAACCGCCGCCTATATGCTTCGTGTGCTCCAAACCGGACTCCAAGCATTTTTTAATGGATTGTGAAATTTTTAATGACCTTTCACCTAAAAGTAGACGCCAAACGGTTATCGAAGCCAAGCGGTGCTTAAACTGCCTATCTTTAGATCATATAGTGCGTAATTGTCCCCGCTCTACTAAATGTCGTAAATGCGGACCGCGCTCTCAAAATAAACATGCAACCGCGTTGCACGAAAGCTTTATTTCTCCAAACACTGGGGCCGCGGATAAAGGCAGCGATGAACCTGGCTCTAAAAATGAAACTACGCAAAATGAACGTAATGAAAGAGTTGTTTTGAAAGCAAACTCTTCGGACAAACGTGTGATCCTGCTTCGTACTAGCGCTGTTAAAATTGCTAACCCCACTTCAGGCAGGTCGTCTCTTGTCTATGCCCAACATGACACGGGTTCTCAAGTGACACTTATTTCTGATAACTTGAAAACTGAACTTGGTTTAGAGACCGTTCCTGAACCTTCGATAACTATTCGCACCCTTGGTGATAAAACTGTACCTGTTGAGGGTCGCACTAACTTTAAACTTCAATCTCTTTATAATGGTGAAGAGTTCAATGTTAAAGATGCACTGGTTGTTCCTCAATTTTCGGACGATGCCCATACTCTGCCACATGCTGTGGACACTAGTACGCTGGAACACTTCGAAGAGGTTCATATTCCGGTTGCACCGGGTCGGAGACGTGTTGATGTTCTGATTGGTCAGTCAGACAAATCTTTGTTGACTGTCCTTGAGGAGCGCGAAGGCATGGATCCGGAGGAGCCGAATTATGTCCTCACGCGACTGGGGCCCATTGCTAGTGGGGGCAGAGTGTGTGGTCGCTTAAATTCTTCAAATTGCTTGTCCACTATGCGGATTAATGTCTGTTCGCCGGTAAATGCTAACTGCGAATGTGCTAAACTAAAGAAAGAAAATGTTGCGTTAAAACAGTCAATCCGCGAATATGAGCTTCAGGACGAAATGATACAGCCATCGAGGAACGATGAGCTTGCTCATAAACTGATTGAATCTGATATCAAAGTGAAAGACGCCAGGTACGAAATTCCGGTACCCTTTAACTTGGAAAAACTTCAAACGTTACCTAACAATTACGAGAACGCATTACATAGAACCTTGTCACTGCGTAAAACCGCTTTGCGTAATTCTCAGCTGCAACAAATACTTGTTGACACCTTTTCTGAGTTGATTTGTAAGAAATGGATTGAACCTATTGAGGATTTGTCATCTTGTGTTGAACCTACGTGGTATTTGCCCTTTTTTGTGACAAAGTCTGCTAAACCCAGAGTGGTATACGATGGTGCGGCTGCAGTTCAAGGTATGTCATTGAATCAAGCTGTTTTCGCTGGTGAAAATTTATTGAATAATCTAGTTGAGGTTTTGACTCGGTTTCGTCTTGGTAAATTTGCTTGCGTGGCCGATTTAAGCAAATGTTTTTTTCAAGTTCAAATTCCTCCTAGTCAGCGAAACCTTTTTCGATTAATTTGGTTTAAGGATAATGATGTAAAAACTGGTGATGTTCAAGTTTACCGTTTTACAAGACACGTCTGGGGGATAAACTCCAGTCCTTTTGTTGCTTTACTTGCTATTAAACGCTTAATAGAGGAAAATCCTGTTAATGCTTCTTTGTTAACTTTGAATGCTGTAGAATATAATCGTTACATGGATGACGTATTGCTTGCCAACAATTCGTTGGAAAATCTTAAACTGATTGTTAAAGAAGGACTTGACCTATTTAGTAGTCGTGGGTTTAAACTACGAAAATGGGTGGCTAACTGTCATGCTAAAGAAATTTTGTCTTGTGTGCCTCAATGTGATTTGGCGACAGGTGTTACTGAGGTTGATCTTGGGTCTGATCCCCTCCCCGATTCTAAGACACTAGGCTTAACCTGGGATCCTGAAAATGATAAATTTCGTGTTACTATCAAGGAATTTTCCAACGCTGCTACCAGGCGAGAAATGTCTAGTCAACTTGCTAGCCAGTTCGATCCTCTAGGCATGGCCTCACCTTACCTGCTTTGGGGTAAATTGATATTGCAAAAGGTAGCTACTTCGGGTGTTGATTGGGACGAGACTCTCTCTGTCGACATTCAAGATTCTTGGAAAAAGTGGTTAGGTACTTTAAGTCTAATAAATGATTTTTCTATACCTCGGAATTGTTTACCTGATCTTGAATTTGATTTTGCTGTGGCTAAGTTTCAATTGCATGGTTTTTGTGACGCTTCTGACTCGGCCTTTTCTTGTGTAATTTATCTTCGATGTTTGGTTAATGATAAACCTTCTGTAAGTTTTGTTCTAGGAAAATCTAGAGTGGTTTTAAAACAACAGGCAAATTGGATAATTTCTAGAAAGGAACTGGAAGCTGCGAAATTGTGCAGCGATCTAATGTTACAGGCTAAAGAGTCTTTGCGTCATTTTAATTGTTCTTTACATTTTTGGACTGATTCTCGGGTAGTCCTTGGCTGGATTACTAATGCGGATCTGCATCTTGCTCGCTTTGTGAAACGTCGGGTGGATAAGATAGTTCGAGTTGCTCCTGCTTCGGCGTGGAACTACATTCATACCACGCAGAACCCGGCCGATGTTGGTACTCGTAGTGCTGCTTGCAGGAACCCAGACTCTGTACGTTTGTGGTTGGAGGGACCTGGTTGCCTGTTGCAGGAACGGGTTGACGTTCAGACCTCCGACTCGAGCGCTGTCGTTCGTGTGAGTGTTGTGAGTGGTTTGTCTGTTGAAGAGGAGGGCGAGTGCGGGTTGGATAAGCTCATTGCCACGTCACGAGATCTGTATACGTTGAAAAAACGTCTTGCTTATCTTATGGCTTTCGCGGAGTTTGTCGTAGCAAAATTCAAAAAGATAAACTTTCAAAAACCGGACTTAAACGCTACATATTTAGATCACGCGCTTGTCAAGACTGTGAAGTATGTGCAGGGGCGATGCTTCGGGGCCGCAGTCGATTCGCTGCGCAGGGGCTCGCCTGATGGTTTCGACGCTATTTTGCGACGTCTTAATGAAAAGCGTTGCGACCCGGAGAGTACAAGACGGATTAATGAACTTAAAACGTTAAGAAACTTACGGCCTTGCGTCGGTCACGACTCTCTCTTTCGCATCGATGGACGTTTGGAAAATGCTGAGCTTCCTATCGATGCAAAGCATCCTATAATTTTACCTGGCAGGCATGCCTTGACGCGCTTGATTGTCCTCGACGCGCATGAGAATGCAGGACATGCAGGCCCTTCCTACACGCTTATGAAAACCCGCTAACGCTTCTGGCTATCCACGGAATTTCGAGCGTAAAACATTATATTGCGGAATGTCCTAGCTGCTGTCTTTATAAAGCAAAACCGATAAGACAATTAATGGCAGATTTGCCTGTTTGCAGGCTTACTGCATGCAACAAACCGTTTAAATACTGCGGATTGGACTATTTGGGCCCTGTTCGCTACAGACAAAACCGTAGTGAATGCAAAGCGTGGGGTTTGTTATTCGTTTGCATGTGTACCCGCTGTATTCACGTCGAGTTGGTAACTAGTCTCGACTTAAACAATTTTCTTTTGGCCTTTACTAGATTTACTAATTTGCGCGGAGCGGTTGATACAATTTATTCAGATAACGCTTCTACCTTCTGTGCTGCTTCCGATCATTTGCCTAAATTACTCAGTTCTACGGAGTTTCATAATGCCATGCGTAAATCTAACATTATTTGGCGTAAGATCCCTCCCTATGCGCCCAGTCAAGGAGGTAGCTGGGAGAGCATGGTTAAATTATTTAAGACGGCTCTACATCGCGTTTTGCAAAATACACGACGCATGCCTTCTCTCATCGAATTGCAAACCTTTTTCTCGGATGCAGTACGTATAGTAAACGACCGTCCTTTAACCACGTTAAGTGATCAACCTAATGACTTGGCTCCAATTTCTCCCTCATCCTTTTTGGGGCAAGAGCTGGCACCGAACACGCCCTTGGGTGAGTGTCACGACACAGGGGATCTTCGTAGGGATTATTTGTACAATTCTAACTTGGCCCATCGTTTTTGGCTTGGGTGGATGCAGTCCCATCTTCCCTCTTTACAGGGACGAAACAAATGGAGGTTCCTACAAAAAAACTTAACTGTGGGACAATTAGTTCTTGTGGGCGATGCGGAAGACGTAACTTACAGGGGTGCTTACCGTTTGGGACGGATCCACTCCCTTCATCCACACATACGTAGGGGCAAGGAAATTATTCGCCGGGCTACTGTGGCTGTCCTGGCTAAGAACACGGTTGGGGACCCTGGAAGGATAGAGTATGTTCTTCGGGACTTGTCAAAAATCGCTCCTGTGTAGTGTGTTTTATCGTGTTGTTTTGTTCGTATGTCGTACTTTTATTTTATCGTTCATACTCGCCAGCTTATTAATGTAACGCCGTAATAAAAACTGTTATTTTATTTTAATTATACTACCGTTCCTCTTTCCGCCAGATTGTGTTTACTATTTGATCGCTTTCACCCGCATTTATTGCTTTATTATTATTGCCTTATTTGTCCACTCATGATTTTTGTATTTGGAAGTTTTCCTTTTTCGGTGCTTTCACTTGTTCATGTTTTGTTGAAACTTCTTTATGTTTCTGTTTCAAGGGGCCGCTTATGTTATCGCACCGAGCTTTTTTTATTTTAATTATCTGTCGTTGTTGGGCCTCGAACACATTTATATTTCCTATTTTCTGCAGCAACCAAAAAAAAAGCGTTTGCCTGCAGCTTCTGCGCACTTTACTTTGCTTTGTTTTTCGCAGTTTCAGAAAATCATTTTTTCACGTTTTTGCACGGTTGCTAATTACGTTATAGCACCGAACTACATGTTGTTCTTTTGGATTTTTGTTATCTGGCAGTAGGACGTATTTTTTACTAGAGAAGACTTCGCGGTATTTCTGTTTTATTTTACTTTTCCGGGATACTTTTGATTGTTTTTTGCCGCGCTGATTTGAGTTAATTACCCAATTAAATTTTGATTAAGTTCTTTTTTGTTGAAGTAATTGTCAGAGTCGGAGCGGTGAAGTCCTGGAAGCTCCTTCCAGGACACCTGCAACCACTAGTTACAGCTCATTCTGTAACAACTATACCTCACATCGATCGTTCAATATTTCATTTGTCACGATCCGCCACTTCGAAACCTTTTTGGCAAATAATTTGGTAGCAGTGCCTTTCGGTTTTGGCTGATGTAATTTAATTTCGAAGCTTAGTCAAGCAGTTAGTAGAAAAAAAAGCCATACAACAAATAACTAAAACAGCAAGGCATCACCCAACCAAAACTCCGCGGACAAATCCCCGAATCCGTTTTTGTACGAGTTCCAGTCCAAGTAAAAGTCAACGTCACCGGAGAGACGACGCTGGATGACCTGGAAAATATTGCTCTATGTCACCTCTAGTGTATATGGCATAGGCAATGTTTGCATACGAAGAAACGCGAATGGCACCGAACCAATTTGCGCTAAGCACACTCCCACATTGTGTCCAAACAAATTCCTTATAATTTGTTCGTGCCTGCGCTTGTTCTGAATCAGCCAGCCCCAAGCACGTGGTTGTGAGGTCACAACTGACATTGTGCAGTTTCTTCATTAATATCCTGGCTACGATCATGGCTGGCCCAGCTCTATTCTTTACAACCCAGAAAATTCAACAATTTTGTTAATCACAATGAGTCTCGCGTACAACAACGATTACGTCACACTTACGCCATCAAACACTCACCGTCCAACCCCCTCCATCCATATCCTGATCGCAGTAAACCTGATAGTCAGCGCCACCTAGCGTGATGTTGTAAATCCCGGACGTAGTCGACCCAGCATTATATAGCTCCTTGCAAGATGGGCTGGTGGAGGTTGGGGCTGATGTCGTATAGGGCGCTGCTGTCGTGACGTCATCACTACCATCACTGCTGCTCGTAGTAGAACATTCGTCGGGGGTTTTCCGCCAGCTTGTCTCTCTAACGAGGGTCGTGACGGTGGTTTGAGTGGTCATCTGGTGGGTGCTCCCCTCCGTAGCGTTGGTGGAAGGGTCGACTGCTTCATCAGTAGTGGAGTTGGTTAGCTTGGTGGTCCGGGCGGTGGAGGTGGTTGTGATCGCGCAGTGGCAGCCCGCCCCCGTGCAGCATCCCTCAGGGGTGAACAACTCCACTGCAGAAAAACTGAAAGATTATGCACTTATTTTTCAACGGGTTAGGGGCACCCAAACCTCAAATTTAAAGCGATCTGCCTCTTTTAGGGGATCGATTTTATGGCTAGATGTCTTATTGTTGGGATTAGGAAAAGTCATAGGTGGGCACAAGTCCATTAATCATTAATCTGTTAATAACGAAGCTAACTTTTTCATTAACTCGTTAATCCGCTGAAAAGTCTTTTTATGTTAATGGCAGGGCTGTAGGTCTCGAGACCGGTCTCGGCCTCGAGACCAATTTTTTGTGGTCTTGGTCTCGGCTGTTTTGCACTGATCTTGGTCTTGGTCTCGAACCATTGTAGTCTCGGTCTCATAGCTCAAAATTGGTCTCGACACCGGGTAATTTTTGTAAGTAAAACAAAATAGCTAATTTTGTAATTTTTGTTTAGTGAAAAATGAGTGAAAAAATAGATCAAGTGAAAAAATAAAATACCGAGATCGTGTAAATTTTGTAAGTAAAATGTAGTTTTGTAAGAAGCTAATGCAGCGATTGCGTTATTGGTTGGACAAAGAGGTTTTGCACCTGGAGATTAAGATTGTCGCGTTTTTACATGAAAAAAGACGTCATTCACACATAGTGGTTTTGATGACGAGGAACGAAACTAGAGTCCAAGCAAAACTACACAGTTCTTGCCCAGTTTGAGTACTGCAGGTGTTTTTGCGACTTTTTTAATCCCCATGTGATAGAAGTTTTTGTGTCAAAGGATGTACACAATCCTACTATTTTGAGATTATAGAGTGCTGATAAGTGAGAAATTTTTTGGCAGTCGTTTAAACAGTTGTTGAAAAAAGTTCGCCTTTTCGCTTTTGCAATTTTACAACGCTGCAAGAGATGCAAAAAAGCCTCTACCCAAGTAAACAGAGCTTTGGGAATTAAACTGTTTGATAAACATGGTCGCTAAAATTGACGTCGATGCTCTCAAAATTTAGGAACCACTACTTTAAAATTGGCAAATTTTGTTTGTTCATGATGTATAGGCCTAAGCTAAATGTAAAATGGCAAGAGACGTAAACAAGAGGGCAAAGTGGACTGCAGCTCTCCTCTTTTCAGTCATATCACTACAAAATTTGATTCATGAATGCAAGCATTTAAACGTGTCATGGACTTGACCTGTACAGGTAAAGAAGAGGGGCTGAAGTGGTTGAGCAATTTAATTCTTTCTAACGGCTTCCGAATCTTAGGAATTTAGGTCTTGGCGATTTTTGCAATTAAGAATCCTAACAATTAAGTAGTTCTAAAAACGTGCGAAATATGATTCAAATGGTTATTTTTTACGAAAAATCACAAAAAGTGTCCTGCGACTGGGGCAAACCTCCGGATGTGATACGATTAAGTTACAACAGTTTGCTCAGCGCGACGACATGACAGTGCTGCGAACTCGAACTTGAACTGGAAAAAACTCGGTATTTTTGCCGAACTCGCTCTCGAAAAAATAATTTTGCTGACCTCGAACTTGAACTCGAATAAAATTGTCCGAGTTCGTAAAACGAAATTCAAAGATTAAAAAATCGTTTGAAATATTTTTGTTGATCAAGGTTTGTGAATTGAGGTTGCGTTTTTCCCAACAGTGCATGATTTCCACTTTTTATGCGTAGACGACCTAGAAAAACAGCTAGGAGTGTAAAAAAAGAAACGATTAAGGTGGAAAAGCAACGCAACGTTTTATCTTGAGTTAATTAAGTGATAAGAAATTTGTCTCTTAAATAGCGAAAACTTTACTATCATTGTGTTCACAGTTATCTACTTTTATGATTCTCAACCTATGGGTCGCCTAGAATTTCTTTAGGTTAATTTTTTTTGTAAACATCTACAAAGAGTGAAACTTGCAGAAAGCAATGCAGTAATAAAATAAACGCCTATAGTAGTCAACCTTAGTTGCATTTTTGTAACAAAAAACTCCAGCTGTGAAATTTTGTGTTTCTCAAGATTGCAAAGGTGTAAAACGCTTAGAAGTAGTAAACGATATATTTTCAAATTTAATCTTTCATTATGCTCGCTGTAATACGCCGAAGCTTGTAACAAGTTTACTGGGCCTATCTCCGCGTCATTGCGCCTGGCAACACAGCTCCTTTCGGAGAAATATCGCAGCGAAGGCGAGCCGTCGGCAACACTGTGTCCGATTTGACCGGCCCGAGATTTGAATCTCAGACCTCCCGCTCCAGAGACGAACGCGTTACCGCTCGACCAACTAGCATAGAAATCACGCAGTGAAGAAGCTTTGTGCTCGTGGAGACTAAAAATCAAAGGTCATGTATGTCAGACTACGTAAGGACATTATTAGTAAGGATATTGAAAGCTAAAGAGGAAATATTCATAAACATTTTAGTGAAAACTTCTCTGTACGATTTTCAACACAGTTCTGTTATCATAAAAAGTTTTTTTTTCTGCATAGCTTTTAATTTAAACTATGCATCAGAATATACATGGGCCACAAAATTTTACACCATTGATTTTTTCAATAAAGTTAATTCGCTTTGAAAAAAGGTTGAGAACCAATGGTCTACTCTACAGTTTGTACAAAAAGTACGAAACTTGGATAGTATTTGCAGCTCTGTGGAATCAATCAGCGAGTTTAATTTTTGACAAAAAATGAGCAATTATACAGTATGAAATGAGTTTGAGATTGAAAAGATTCACGATACATGAAATAAGTCGCGGCGGTTAATTGTTGCAACAAAATTAATTTCGGTCACATAATTTTCGAATTGAAAGCTTTGTACAAAATTTTGCATTTAATAGGCTAACACAACGCAAAAGTGTGAAGTCTTTTCAAAATAGCTTTTAAGCAAATTACTGCGGTCTATTCGTTGAAGAAAAGTACGTTGTTTATCGTATTTGATGAATTCAAAAACTTATATTTTATTTCTAACAGAGTATTAAACAACACTATAATAGTCCTTGAATTATCATTTATTGTTTCATTAATTTTGTGCTGGCAAATATTCATAGCGTAGAGCCATTGATATTTTTGTCGAACTTAAACTCAAAAAAATTTAAATTTTTGAACTCGAACTTGGACTTGCTAAAATAGACCGACCTCAAACATGAACTCAAATAAAAATCAATCGAGTTTGCAACAAAATATTTTTCGGGTAAAAATTGTATTGTTTTGTTGAAGCCTTCTTTTAGCATAATCGTAGTTATGCACTTGAAAATCCCCCTCACCTCCTAATTGAAATTCCTGACTGCGTTTTTGTAGCTATACCTTTAATACGGTACTTCAAATATATAAATAGCTTTTTTTTATTTTTTTGTAATTCTGCTTCATTAAGTTTGCGTCAGTTTTATTGACCCGTAATTCCTGACAAAAATAAAGGTGACCAGGCTTCGAGCTTTGAGTAAGAGGTATTAAGTTTAGTTGAAGGCTCTCTTTTTTTCGTGAAAATCCACATAAAATGACGTCGTTGAGATGTTTTGATAAAGTAATCATCACTTCGACTAAAGCACTTTGTCATCTGAATCAATTAATATAATCATAAAACCAACTTATGAGCAAATATGAGGTCCAAAAAATTTTTTTCAAAAAATCGAAAAAACTATTGATGACGTCATTTTTCAGTCTCGGTGTCGGTCTTGGTCTCGAATTTTGCTGGTCTCCGTTTCGAAGCCAAAATTGAGATCGAGACCGGTCTCGGTCTCGGTCTTGATCTCGGAAAAATTTTGCGGTCTCGGTCTTGGTCTTGGACGAGTCGGTCTCGACTGACGGAAACGCGGCGTAAACAAGAAGAACCCTCGTGTTATTGTAGGTCGTGATTCATATGTTTTTCAACTTTGCCGAATACGGGCGAATTGTCATCGATGTGGAAATTAAACTTTGGGGTCCACGATATTTTCTTAGAATTATGTGATTTTCTCAGTCAAAATCCTTTTTCTCATGTTTTGTATTTTTACCAAATCTTGGGGACAAACAAGTTAGTTGAGATTTAGTATGTTTAGGGGAGGGCAAAATATTTTCAGCTTTGCTCTACCTTGCTTTGTTCTACTTTGTTCTGCTCTACCGTGCTCTGCTCTGTCCTGCATTGCTCAGCATTGTTTTGCATGACCTGGTAGCTTGCTTTGTGTGTGTTTGGGACTTGTGGGTTCGACCTTCGGGTTTATGGGAGTGTAGTTTTACGTATGTTTTCTGGCTCGTGCGCTTTATGTCTTTGCTGTTCGGAGCTGTTGTGGGTTCCATTGGCAATACAACACGTGATTTCCCCTTTAACTGGATCGTGTTTGCGTCTGTGAGCTGCAACCTACGCGCGAGCCATTCTCCCATTGTCTTAAAGACTCGAACTCGCAACTTCTCGTTAGCCGCCACAGGTATAATCACTGAAACGCGCGCCCCCCTTTCACCGTCAAGGTCGCAACTCGCTGCCTTGTTCCTTAATCTCGACATCGACTACAGCCCTGGTTAACGGACTAAATTAACTTCCGTTAAGTTCTGTTAACTTCCGTTGAAGTTTTTATCGTTAACATCTTGCACCATTCATTCATCGTACCGGTACAAACCAGTTTGCACTGGTAACACTTGTTGCGTATTAGCTCGAGTTTTATGGAAGAAAGCGAAAAAAGGAGCTTTTTTTTGTGGCAAATAATAAGCTGCAGCCTCATAGGTCTATTAATTATCGCTGTTCGCAATTTTCAAAGATTTTTCGATCGCAGCTTCGCTAGTGCATTTGAACTTGATTTTATCTTGAAATTAGATTAGACTGTAAAATGTAAGGTCCAAAACACAAAAAGATCACCATATAGCAATAAATATTTCCTTACAATCAGCTCAACAACGTCAATGACAATACGTGTTCTAGAACCGCGTGAATAAAAAGAAATATAAATTACTTGCAAAATACCAACGAATTAGCGGACTTTATTAACTTCCGTTTATTAAAGCTGAAAATAACGGATTAACGTTAACGGAGGTGTGAAGTTTGTTAACGGACTAGTGGTTAACGAAGCTAACGTTTTGCATTAACTTGCCCACCTATGGGAAAAGTACTTCTTGTCAAGTTGCCAGCCTGCTCTGCGATAATATCTGCCCAAGTCATTTTTTGGCATTGCAAGAAAACTTAAAAGCTAATTTTTCTTTTGAAGAAAAAATGCTTATATTTCAACAACTCGACAACTACACAATTTGAGTTGAAGTTTCAAAAATCTGTCAAAATCTGGGGCTTTGAACCGAAGGTACCATTCACACAAAACACTCAATGTGGTAAAAATAAAGACTTGGGCAACTGTTTTGGCAGGCTGACGTACTGTAGATTTCTGCCACTCCTTCGTTTTCAGTTACCCTTATTTTTCATAAAAAGCAGTTTATAAGAACACGAGGTTTATTTTTCTAAATAAGAACAAATTAAGAACCCCCAGTCTCAGCAAGATCAAAAATATTTTAATAAAAAAAAGAAAAAAAAAAACAATTAAAGGAAACAATGGGTGGAGTTTGAATTCAACTGACTCAAGACAGCGTTGACCGAAGCGGATGTCAATTCCAAGAAATGCGTTTGCCGTCTGATGCTCACAATGATAAAACTTTAGCTATTGTTCAATATTTTGCACACAACAATCGCGAGCTTGTCGCTCGAAGCGTCAACTTTTACCGCTCTTACTGATTCTTCCGGCTGTTCCGTTTCCGCAGTCGCAATCAAAATCTCGATCTTCTAGTTCTGCAAAAAGTTCAAACGCTGTTATTTCATGATTCGTTCAAACGGGGCGGACCCCTATTATTTTTCACCTCAGTATTTTGTTCAATGCCATGGACAAACATCCTGGATGTTGTCGGTTTCGCAAAGTTTGGGAATAAATAATTTTGCGAAAACACAAAAAAACAGTAATCCGTTTTCTAAACTTCGAATAGTAGATGAGGGATGATTTATTTTATACCAATTTGGCTTAATAATTTTTAATGGTTTCAAGTTATTTTTGACTTTACTTCATATTACCACAGTACTAAAAAACATTAAAAATTAAAAACCTATGAAACCAACAGTCTGTTTTACCCGTAGATGGGATTATCAATGAATTTCTATTCGCATATGATTTACCCCTGAGAACCCCATTTATGGTTGAAACAGACTGTTGGGGTTTTAGAGGTTTTTAATTTTTATTGCTTTAACACTTTTGTAATCTGTGGTGACATTTGTTTTAACTCTTCGTTATCGAGCACTTTTTGAAACCGTGATATCAACTACAGACTATTTTTGACTTTGTTTTTATTTTATTCGTTGCTTAATTTTGGACCAATGATGGCCCAGCAAATAAGCCAAAATAATACATAAATTTGCATTTTATATAACTAAAATTTACGTAATGATTTATTAAAAATCCCCAATCAAGGGCGCACTCACGTTTCTTCACCTCCTCCGCCACCCACAGTTGAATGGCAGTCTTGTTCAGGTAGCAGCGCCACATCTCCGTTTGCGTCGTGTTGTTCTGCGCTGCACCTGGCGCGATACGAAGCGCCAGCAAGCTTAGCAAGAAGCTGACAAAGACGTGCATCGCATTATAACTTATTGTTGGGAATATTCCGCTGGAACAAACAGAATACTCTGGAAAGCATAAGTGCGGTGGAGTTGACGAATTTCTAATTGAGTCCGTCAGTTGAAACACGGATCATTAATAGTCTGCTGCAGGTAGCGCCGCAGCAAACCGACTTAACAGCAGAAAACATGAACGAGAAATAGGCTGCGCCGGAGTTTGAACAGCATCGAGGTTGGGCCCAGCTTTTTTTGTTTTTATGGGCTAGAGCAGAAAAATTTAGCCCAAGGAAATTGGAAAGTGTTATTAGCAAGCGGGGGATGTGTGATTGGAGCCTCCGACCTGGTTTTTTATCATTTTGAATTCTTTAATTTTAACGAGGAAAGTTTGCTCTCACAGTTTTAGAGAAGCTTTCTCGCTCTACGCTCTGTATCAGTCATTGCGATATTAGGGTAGTTGTGATTTAATTCTTCTTTCTATTTAATTATTCTTTAATAATTTAATTTATCTTAGTTTGTGATTTAATGATTCTTTAATTCTTTAATTTAACGCAACGCTTTAATCCACCTTTCAACCAGCACGTACGCACAAACATCGGCTAAGAGTTTTTGCGACTGATTGACAAACATTTCGGCAATCCCAGCCACAAGCTCCGAAAAATTTGCAACAGAAACACCCTCAAAATAAGCAATAACTGCATGCCAACATGAAAAGCATAATATCGAATCACAACAAAAGGATCTTGGAGGAAAGCGTTGCGACCGAGAAAAAACCATGCAATTGCCGCGACACATCCAACTGTCCGATAAATGGGCGATGTAACGTAAAGTCAATCGTATATACAGCAACAGTGACGCCGCAAGAACCCCCACCCCCGTCAACTGTAACTGACATTTCCATGAAACAGCAGGCAAGCAATGTAACAACACAGCAACTCTCACAAACTGCAGCTAATGCTACTAACACAAATGGATCTCGGGAAAAAAAAAAGTTAACAAGAGCAAAATCATGAACTACATAGGAAGCTGCGAAACAACCTTTAAAGCCAGGTTTAATAACCACACCCACTCATTCCGGAACAGAAATAAATTAAATGCAACCGAATTGTCGAAATACTATTGGAACTGCATCATTCATAACAATAAACCGGACATAAAATGGAATATCTATTCATCGGCACGTTCCTACGATTGTGGTAGCGGACGCTGGAGTTTGTGTTTAGAAGAGAAAATCGCGATCCTTAAGTCAGATAAAGAAACAACCCTCAATAAGCGATCAGAAATTCTATCTAAATGTCGACATAAAAATACATTCAATTTGCGTAATTTCAAAGGGTCATAAACCCAACTTCCATTTTTGATTATATTTTATTGCATTGTCATGTTTTTATTTTTCATTACTGCAACTGGCATTCATGGGAGATTTTGTCCGTATTCTAATTTGGATTGATTTGCTTTATTTATTCCATCCAATCCACTTTCTTTTTCTTGTTCATTTCGGTGTGTATTATTATATTATTTTGCTGTAATTCTTGTCCTACAAAAAACGCATCTTATTTTTCTGCTCTTCTAAAATTTTCATCTTTTTATTACGTCATAACCATTATATAATCATTATATCTATAATAATTTCGTACTTACGTAGGAACAACCATCCAAAAACATTTCATAACATTTTATTGTACTGTAATTTCATTTTGGGTTTGTCAGCGAAGAGGTAGAACGTATGGACGTATGCTAGCATCGTTTTCCTTTTCAGGGCTTGAGGTCTCGTTGTCGCCACCTTGCCAATCCGTCACGCTTCGGTAAGAAAGGTGGGTTGAAATGAAATAATGGATTGTTTCGTCGCGGGTGAGTACCATTTTATCTTTTCTAACCATTTGTTGTTATTTTGTTTAGATCTACTCCCTGATGATCGCGAT
Organism: Trididemnum nubilum; assembly: GCA_963965965.1. Lineage (NCBI taxonomy): Eukaryota > Metazoa > Chordata > Ascidiacea > Aplousobranchia > Didemnidae > Trididemnum > Trididemnum nubilum. The sequence continues at coordinate 573,294 of OZ014474.1, read as the reverse complement.
TACGTGTGAAACAGGCCTGTAGGAAATAAATGAAATAATTTTTAGCCATAAGCGTGTTAATTTTTTTGCAATATTTGTTACGCAAGAAAGCTGCATTGCGATGCAGACTAAAATAATAGATGAGATTTTTGCGATTCTTTAAAATTTTTTCGATGCAATAAAATCGCAGCTACTGTAGGTTGCGATTTTTTGTTGCGATTAATAATCTATTGTAGCGTCAGCTCCAACGTACCCACAAGTTAAAGTTTAATTAGATATTTGGATTTATAAACCAACCCGTATAAGCAGTGGATAGGACGCGTTCCAACCGGCCGGATGGCCGCATTGGAACGTGTCCTTTTGACATGTACGTTACAATGGCGAGCACGTCAACACGCTAGAGCGTTGGATGCTTCCCGTGCGCTGGTTGGAAACTTGGATGTGCTGTCGCCAGCACGAAGGAAGGGAGATGATGTAGCGTCAACTTCAACGTAGCCACAAGTAGAAGCGCAATTGGATATATGATTAATAAGTTAGCCCGTAGAGTAGCTCGGTAGGTTGTTCAACCGAGCCGGTCGACCGCATTGGGACGCTTTGTTCTTTGACTTGTGGCTACCTTGGAGTTGACGCTACATTGTTTTTTTATTACTTTATAAATTAAAGTTCATTGCCTAAAATTTAGCACTCAGCTCGCAAATGCAATAGCTATTGTTCACAGGGGCGCCGAGAGCCAAACGTGGGCCCGGGGTGAGTTCAAATATTAGGCATCTTTGGTTTTAAAAATGGCACAATCTTCTCCTGATTTTGATGTGACCTCCAAAAATAAAGGCTCCAAGGAAAAATGGCACAATCTTCTCCGGATTTTGATGTGATCTCCTACATGAAAGAAAGGTCTTCGATCTTCCACAAACTGATTTGTCAGTGTCATTTCGATGGGCCCTATGAGGCCATTGGGCCCTCTGATGGGCCCCCTCAAGCCCATGGGCCCCTAAACTCCATGGGCCCCGGGTCATTGTCCCCCCTGACCCCCCACTCGGAGGCCCTGGTTTGTTCAACCATATTGCATTATGAAACGAATAGTTGCTGTGAAACAATACAATACTGGTGCACTCTCAATAAGAGCCAGTGTACATGAATGAATGCGAGGATTAACTTTGCTAAAAAAATGCATTTTGCAACCTGGATATGGATAATAATACACAAATGGCAGTACACGATCACATGGTGACACCTTCAAATTAAACTATCAATCAAACTTTATGATGAGCGGAATATGAATTCAACCGATTCAAACAAGTGCTCGACAGCGTAGGCCAGAGTATCATAACCACAGTACAAATCAAAAATTTTAAACTTCGTGTTACTTTGGGCAGATACCCATGATGATCCCGATTACGGGTAAAGCAGACTGCTGGATTTTAAATTTTTAATTTTTGACGTGTGCTGTGTTAGGTTATGTTATTATGAATAACACTTTAACTACAGCACTGAACAAACTATTCAAGTTAAGCTGAATAAATTTTTTCGTACAAACTAAACCTAAGAGCAATCAGGAAAGAAAACTCGTGGAAAACTTAGTCTCATTTTGACACTAACTACAGCAGTTCTTATGAAACCGTTTTACTGAAAGCTTATGTAGAATTTGCGCAAAGATCAAAAATAGCGTCCACAACATCATCGGATAAGCGCATTCTTAAATCGGTCGTGATATACTTCGAGCTGAAAAACACCCTCTCTACAGTTAGCTGAGTTACATTTAACTGTAGAAAGCTCGGGCTGGTTTGGCCAGGTCTTCATCTAAAGTTCCAAGCGAATTTTCCAGTCCTGAGGTTCCACCGCCCTTCATTTTTAAGACTCAAGTAACCTCAGAGGATGTGTTTAGGCTGCTTGAGCTCACCTAAACAGAACGTGGGGCGAATCGACTCGCTGGAGGACTGCTCCACCCACACCGTTAGGTTCATAATTCATCCCGGATCGTATTTGGTTCTCTACCTATCTGTGACGTCACGGAGCGATCCCTTAATGGTGAGTTCGTTCTTATGACCTAGGCACTCTGCGCCTATATAACCACATCGACGCAGAGCACTTTTGGGGGTTTTGTTTGCAAGTCTTTCATCAGGCTGGGCCACCACAACGGGTAGGCTGCTTGGTCGCAATAGAAAATAAGCGTAAAGTGTCTTTTCCATGGACACAAAGACGCGTAGCCAGTTCGGGAATCGAACCAGGAGTCAGCAACTTTTTGATCACTGGCCAGAAGCTCTACGATTGAGTTATCTAAGATATTTGGCCACAAAAACTCAAACTAGGGTTTTCCAAACCTATAATGAAACATTCGTGAGAAATGTTTTCATAAAACCCGACATCTCGTCAGATATTTAACCAGCTCGTATTTCTACAACTTGAAAACGAGTACGCGGGCTCTTATCCCAATAACGCCCATGCATACAAAGTTTTTAAAAAAATACAGGAAAGGTTTTTCAAGACAAAAGGTGATACATGGTCAGATCTTAGTGTAATTTTGGGGAAATCATAATTAATTACCATATTTGGCAATGTTGCACATATGCAACTCTTGGTATTAATAGGCTGCAATTGTGGACTACAACACAAAAAGAAAAAACAGTGTTTGATCATGCGAAAACAAATACTTTCAAAGCAAATCAAATTTTCAAATACCACAAAACTAAATTTTTATTCATAAGTTACACAAAAAGGATTTAGCAAAATTGATGAATAATCTTGACGCAAAACAACTTCATGCAAAATTAGTCCCGGGACTCGTTTTGTAGTAGTAAAGATCTACAACAATTGACCCTTGCTCCAGCAATCAAAACTTTGATTTCAAAGTGCTAAAGCCCTTACCCAAAATTTAAACTCAGAAACCACCATCTTTGAAAAAAGTATTGCATGAAGATGTCCTACAAAGTAACTGCTGAATACTTTGTAGCCTCTCTCTGAAGCTACTATAGTGCTGATATACAATGCAGCAAATACTACATCGTCTTATAGAGCCAGCCACTACACCGTACTTGGATAAAATGGCAACTAACCAACTTCTTGAAACCAATGCCATTTTGTTCTGCAGCCAGCGATGCCAGCGACTGTTTTCAAAGCATTAGATTTTTAGAGAAAAGAACATCAGAATACATCAAAACTACAAAACCAATGCAGCAAATTTCCAACAAACATCCATGAATAGAAGTGAAATCGCGCTAAAGATTTTTTATTTCGAAAGTCACAAAACACATCTCTTTCAACCGATTTTTTAGAAGGATAGAGTGAAGACTTTTTTTTTGTTTGTTTGGAGATCTCCTCATTTCCAAAGCTGTCTATCAAATGATATGCTGTAGCTGATAGGGTGGATTTAGCTTTTTTATAATCTTTTTTCCTAATTTGCATCAAAAACATTAGGTTTGCTCCTGACAGCAAATTACCGTAGATTTCTATCAAAAACATCAGACATCAGATAGAAAGTCAAGAACATCATCGCTGGTATTTGCACCTCAACTGTCTTGATTTATATGTGGATTACATGGCATGCACTGATTGGCGCTGTTTTAAATATTTGTAAGGAAGCCGGAAACTAAAAACGTATATTTGAAGAATATGCGTTGTGTATTTGTAATACTAGCTTCCATGGGCGTAGGAGCTCAAAAGGATTTGGCGAGCACCAAACTTTTGCCCGAAAAATGACACTGAATTTTGCCCGAAAAGCGATCGGTTTTTCTGTCCAAATTAAGGTGACCTCCAAAAAAAAAAAAAAAAACAAAGGTCTTCACTGAAATTGAGACGGTTTGATAAATATTAAATTGCCCAAAATTTTGACACAAACTTGCCCAAAGTACATGAAGTTGCCCAAAATTTTTTTGCAATATTGGCCAAATAATATGAAATTGCATGAAATTTCGACACTTTGAAACCAAGCGGGGGGGGTCAGTGCCCCCCAGACCCCCCACCTCCTACGCCACTGCTAGCTTCCGTTACTCTGCATCTACACCAACTTGTCAATCAATCCCTCTGCGTCGCAGTGTTGCAAATTTGCAACGTCATTTCAAATCGTTTTGCTGCGAAAGCTGTTGCTTCGAGGCGGAAACTTTGGCATGTTCTAAGTGACATTTGGGTATTACTAATTCAGGAAGCACATCACGCATTTTGATTTCTCTGCTATCTGTACTGCAAAAAGGAAGCAAAAATTGGTCACTAACCAAATTTTGGCAAAATATGCTTAGCAAATATGAAAAAAGCTGCTTTTTGCAGCCAGTTGTAGGTGGAAGTGTAAAAGCTGGATAATTACAACAGCGGGAATTTAGGTAACAAGCCAAATTTGTAAAATGAATTTCAATCACAATTCCATTCCCAACGCTTTAGAATCTATGTAGCATGTTTGCAGCGTGGGGTGCTGCGAGGATGCTGAAAACAATGAATTCTCTAGCGTGTCATTTTAATCGTTTCCCGCGAAACTTCTGTGAACAGGCTTCGTTGTGTCCCCTTCGGTCACCATATGTTCTATTGTACGTTTTTTGGCGTTGTTTTTTTCGTCCAGCTCTAATAGTAGAGTATTTGAGTCATTAATAGTACAATTGTACTGATAACACTATCACGTGACAGCTGTTATGGCTTCAAGCGTGCAGCGTTAAAACAATAGTTAACCGTGAAACACGACGGCTGCCAACATGCTTGCGGCAAGTGAAACTAAGCAAAATAAGTTTAAAAATACGTCAAATCCAAATAAGTAATAAACAATTAGGCTTGAATCTTGAATTAGTTATTCTTTGAAATTGTGTAGGGAGTATTTTTGTTTCGATTTTTGATATAGATTAGCCTGCAGAATTTTTTGATGAAAATCATGTACAATTGTACGTTTCGTGTCTCAAAGTAGGTTAAGCAGCAAAATCTAATGTAAATGAGATAAATTTATCTTTGGCAAAATAACTGCAATTTTTCAGCCACTTGCTCTCTAAATCATTACAGAAACGTATTAAACAAGGATTTCAAGTTGTAGTCTCGCTAATTGGATATTAAATTTGAATTTTGTTGGAAATAACCTAGGTTTGGAAATAACCTAGGAAACAAAACATATAACAAACAGCAAACAAATAACAAATTTATACATGTTTGATAATTTAATTTCTATTCTACTCTATTGTACATTAAAAAGAGAAAACCAAAACAAGTTTCCATCAAAAAAAGTTTCTATCAAAGAAACTTGGTTGGCCGAGCCCACGCCAAACGGCAGCAATGAATACATACAGAGTGTACGTTTTGACCAGGTGAGTCACAAACCTTACAATTGTACAACCAAGTCAGTCACAAATCGTACAATTGAACACCCCCCTAATTTGCATATTTATGAAAAGAAAATTAAATATTTTTTGAGTTTAGCGGCATATAAGCACCTATTGGACGAAACAGAAAATTTTTACATAAAGAACTACTATATTGTGTCCGAAGGGGTATGTGAATTGCGGTTGTCAGAAGTCCATTCATTTACTCATTTTTTCGAGTATTTATTCGCTTTAAAGCCTAATTTGAAAAAAATCGAAAAAAGAAAAAAAAAGGATTAAAAATAATGCTGAGTATCTGGAAACATTTTCCCAGCCACGTTTTGGTCGCGTAGGTGCAGACGAAGCCGGCGACGTCGGCGACTGTGGACACCAGCAGAAGCATCAGTAGCGCGGCAAAACAGGAACTCAGGTTCGATTCCCCGATGGTAGAACTGCTTATCCAGTCCAACCTTATTTCATTCAGCGGGAGATACAAGATTTTAAGTAAGATTTGGATCGCGTGGTTACCATGCCGAAAACAGTGGCTTTGTGATATTCACTTAGCGATTGAATAAAGGCTTGGTCGAATTTAACACTACGACATCGGTAACAAAACCAGTCTTGCTGCAAGAGCTAGATTTTTCGTTTCATGGCCTCGTGGTTTAAGCCAAACCAGAATTGATAACATCCGGTGATCCCGTTCCAGTCCCGTCGCTAGAGCGAACGAAGTGAGGGGGCACTAAACGAAAATGGGAGGGGGCACTAAAATAGACTGAACTTTTGCACACAAAAAGTGATAGTTTAAGGCTATAATTTTGTATTTATGTTTGAAAAAAGAGATGCATAAGCCCGATAGGGTTTATTAGCTCCTTTTGCATGCGCCCCGTACAATCGCTTGAAAAACCTGTCCGCAGCAGTGAATGTGACCAGAAGCGTAAAAGAAAGGGGGCTTGAACCTAAAGTAAATGTTTTTCACAAAAACTGTCTACATGTACTTTAGGTTCCATGCTGAACAAACTGATGCAACCAAGCGTATCACAAAGGTAATTTTTTGCGATTCAATCACAAAGGTAAAAGAGCCCCCAGCCACTTGGTAATTTTTTGCGATTTTGTGGCAAAAATAACAAAAAATTTTAACGCCATTTTAATCACATTTGCATATTTTTAAACCATATGAATAACTACAGTAAAGTGCTAAAATTTAGAAGTCTTTGAAAGCATTAAATTGCGTAGCCTCTTGAGCTCTTTATACCTAAGGTCAACTGCAAAACACGTTTAAACGTTTTTTTTTTGTTTTTTTTCCAAATGACTTTGCTAAGGGGACTAACGCCCCCCCCCCCCCCCCCTTAGCCGACTGGCTGTGACAAAAAATAATTTTGAGTATGCTCTAAAAAAAGCAAAACCAACCGGTCTTTTTAAAAAATGTTTTCACGTATTGTTTCAGGTCATAATCTTTAACGAAGTACCGGTAACGATTCTGCAGGCATGCATCCCTATTTCGCGACGCATCCGTAAAGGCATGTTAATAAAACCGACTATTGAGTAACATTTATGTACAGTAGTTGGTAGCCAGCAATTTCGCAAAGAATTGAGAAAAGTTTATACGAAAATTATTTTTGAACATTATTATTCCTTTTTCCATCATTGTCTGTTGTCTTGTCGTTACGTGATGCTCCAAAAAAGTATTCTGAGTAGACCGAAATAGGGGGGCACAAGCAGTCGTTAGGGGGGGGGCACGGCTCCCCTGCCCCCCCGTAGCGACGGCACTGTCCTGTACGTGAACCGTTTTTTTCGTGTGTTGTTTTTTGTTTTTGTTTTTTGTTTTTGTTTTTTTGTTTTTTTTTTTCAACGCAGAAAGAAAACATGAACGGCCATCTTCTCTGCCATTTTCACAATTTTTGAATGAAGCGTTATCATTTGTGCTCATTGGAATTCGCCACGGCCAAATAATCGAATCTCGATCCCTTGGATTCGATCCCAACCCTCGTTGCTGAAGCACTCAACGCAAGAGCAGGATTCTGTTGGAGATGCACATAACTGTCAGTGTTTTCACAATGTGGAAGGACAACTTATCGTAATGAATGTTCAGGGGTCGCCTTTCTGCTGCCTTCTCCCAAGGCGCCTCTCAGTGTCCTCCAGTTCTGCTGAGACTCTAACAACATCAACAAAGTTTTCATCCGCAACACCTTCGTATCTAAAAATTTGTTAGAACTCGCACAGCCTAATTTCATATTTTTCTTTAAGGTCGACCACGTGATCGACCAATCACCAGTGCTTTACAAAGGCATTGCGACGTCAGCAACCCGATGTTGGACACGCAGTGTGTGTTGGGTCGATGCGAGTTGCGATGTAAGAAACCTGAGTTTGTTCCAAAGCTAACTCGCAAGCAACGGGTCGTGTGCGGGTAGGTGCTTGAAAGTGTTTCTGAAGAATCAAATTGTAAAATTACATCGTTTTGGTCAGGAAACAATGAAAGGACTTTTCGGTCTTCGAGTCCAGCTGCCACCTGCTTACAGCCCACCTGTCTGCCAAACACGGTGGAGGCTTCACACTGCCCTTATAATTGCTGAACGTCAAGCACGAAAGCTCTGGATGACACATAGTTTTAGATTTGACCCGACCGAGAATCGAACTCGCTAACCGTTTCAAAAGCAGACGCTCTTTCCACTGGAGCAGAGACCAGTGCCCGACACATTTCGTTGTTTGACTAGTGCAGGCGCTCTTTCTAGGTCAGCTAATTGGCGCGCTGAGGCGACGAACCTGTGTATGCCACGAAGCGCCCTGGGAAACCTCTGTTTTGACGAATATAAAAATCGTCGAGTAAGTGACTATGTTATTGTTTAACAATGAAGACAATTGAAAATAGAATTTTTAGTACGCAATAAACTAGCATGAAAAATTTCATGGTTAAAAATTTTTTGTCAATTTTTGAAATTTTGGCAAGGTTAACCATGGGCAAAGTATCAAATTTTGGCAACTTCCAAGTTTTCAAATAATTGCAAATCGAATGAAGTCAATTTTTCGGCGAGTTTTGAAAGTTTGTTATGGCCAATTTAGGGGTCAGAATCCCACAACGTTCCACTGCATTATTTGCAAGTTAAATCTCGTTAATTCAGTTTCGTTTTTTAATTCAGTTTTCTGAAAGCATAAACTTTGTGTGGTGATTTCAAGCCTTAAGCAACTTCGGATTTTTCAGTGCGGGTTCGACTCCGACGACTTCTTGGGCATGTTCGAGGACAAGGAAGCGATAACGGGGGATGCGAGTCCCGACTTTGCGGCTGGATCTCAGGCGAGCGCCCGAGCCCCATTGTGACGATGCAACTTGCAATGCTGGTTGAACCCAACCATCATATTTCAGCTGGAACAAAAACAAATTGAATGGATGTTTATGCCGATCATCGATAAGGCTGCTTGGGCTGAATGGCTAATGTGAAAATCGAAACGTCTGTTGCTGTGTTGGCCTCAGTTGATGTGAAAGTGCCGCTTCTTCAATTTTGGTGATTGAGTGCTGAAACTAATTTTCCCTATTTTCATTACTTTTTGGTTCTTTTGTGGTTTTATTAGCGTAAAGGGGAAACATGAATCGAAGTTTTTGTTTTTCAGCCAAGAATTCAAGCGGTTTTCAAGGTGAGTGGAAACTAGATTAATATTTGTCTTGAGCAGACAAACGGTAGAGCTTAACTTGGACTATTTTCTTGCCACACAGCTCCAACGATAATTTGGTTCCAAAGTCTCATCTTTGATGAATCTCAAAGTTTTGAGACGGTCATCAAATGCAACCCGCTCAAGTTTCGTTACTACTGCATTTTTTTACAAAGCTGTGTCGCTTGAACACGATGTGATGGGTCCGCAAACTCGTTACTCACGTCGGAGTAATACAGCAGGGAGTTTTACACAGATAGCAGTGAGTGTTTGTTGTTGCAGATGCCGGGGAGTTTGTCTCAGCGATTTGTGTTCTCGGTTTGCCGAAGGCGCAGAGACACAAACCTCTTCCGCTACAAGTGCAAGAATATCGACCGTAAGTTAACTGCTTGGCGACATCCAGGGGCTTTGCTGGTTAACTTTCTGGTTAACCCCTTCCGTCTTTGCTAAGTCTATAAGCACTATACAAAGTATACAATGAATGACTGTTGTGTTTGTAATTCTTGTTGCGGAAATGATTTGGAAATGAATTTTAAGTTTTATGCTGTTCTTTTTACGTCGTCAAAAAGAATGTAGATCAACAAGCTCATGTGCTCCTCACTCGCACAAAGCGAGCAACGGAACCGGAGCGCGACTGTTCAAATCTCAGTGCAGCCAGTCAACTCAGCAGCTATACAATAAGCCGATCTCAGGCTTATACATTCAAGAAAATAGAATACATTAAGTCCCAATCTGTATCTGCCTCTGGTTGTCAGAAAAAAACTGACTACAGATGTAATTTGAACCCATGCCTGCAACAACCAGAAACCTACACTGGTTCAAAGTCGTGGCAGTTCTTCCACGCAGGATAGGCGTTAGACCATTCTGCCATCGTGGCTTTGTGTTGGTGGTATTAATATCAACACATAGATACGTTGGCAGACTGGTCTAATACCTGTCAGAAAGGGATTTATTATCTTTCCAATTTGCATTAAAATGTCAACGTTAAATAGAAAATAGTGCTACGTTTTGCATTACTGTTATGTCACAAAAAGGTAAAACAAAGAACATCTTAGGTTTCGGTCATTTGCCAGCCGAGGATCGAACCCGGGTATGTTTTCAACTACCGTGTTTCCCCGAAAATAAGACAGGGCTTATATTAATTTTTACTCCAAAATATGGCACTAGGGCTTAATTTCGGGGGGTGTATTATTTTGATATATCAAAAAATGAAGTTACAAAGTAAAAATTACGAGATTTTAAATAAACAGAAATTACGAAAAAAGATCTACATGTACTTGCCATTAACATGTATATCAAAATGTATGTATACATGTACATACCGGTACATGCCATTAACATGTATATCATGTATATCTTTCTGCCACTTGCCATAACTTGCCATAAGTAATATCTTTCGTCTTTCTGCCGCTCTCAACTAGGGCTTATTTTAAGGGTAGGGCTTACATTAAAATCATCCTCAAAAATCACGCTAGGTCTTATTTTGCGGGTAGGTCTTATTATCGGGGAAACACGGTACCTCTATTTTTAGGCCGCCGCATCAAGTTGTGCCTCTACATGCGCTACCTGAGCTCGGCGTGCAACATGCTGAGGGGGGGAATCTTCAACTGAGGCTGCTCGTGTGGACGTTTTCTTTATGTAAATATAAAAATGCCTTGTCAGCATGAGTCGGTACTTGTTTGTCAACCGCTTGATTACCATCTTAAACGTTCACGATTCCGGCCCCACTCTTGATTCTTTGTTTTCTCACGAACGAGCAAAAATACTCAATATAACCGATCATTTGCCACAACCTTCCTCAGACATGCGGACTAACATTGATTTGGCAATTCTTCTTTGTTTTGTTTCATTGCAAATGATTGCTCACATAAATCCCCCACTCTTTATATTAGCAACACAAAATCGTAACGTTGGCAAAGGTACGGTTGTAATTTGTGGCACAACCCCGAAGAAGCGCTAAAAACCAACCTCGTAGGAACTGCCTCTCCTCGTTGTGACTGAATCGCGATGTAAAACCACTTCAAAATAGTTCATAAAAATTCCACGTATAATTGAGCAATAATGATGACGTCATAGCTCTCGGACTGCCATCGACGCTTGAGTGATAATTCCCGCTCCACTCCAGGTAATCCACACAATCCCCATTCCGGAACTCCCCCCATACTCCCCGTTCAGATGGCTTCGGTAGCACGACTTGTACCACCATCCACCGTGGTAGAGAAGGGCGCAGTTGTATGCGGCCCCGTCGTCGTTGTCGCGGTCGAAAGTGGTGAAGGGCGCCGCCAGGTGGTGTGTCAAGCTGTCGCCTGTGAGGAAGAGAGTGATAAGTTGTCAAATCTGATGTCAAGCGATGAGAGAAATTAAGTATTTTCGATTCACATAACTTGAAGAAAAAACTAGTTTTTAATTGTAATTTTAATTACATTTTATTCACTACGTCGCTTTGGCCAGGAGACAGCAAAGGGACCTTTCAGTCTTAGAGTCAAAGTGCCACCTGCCCATCTGTCTACCACACATAATAAATAATATAGCCACAAGCTTATCGGGCACATACGAAATCAGTCGTAAATTATATATTACTGAGTTATGTTTTATTTACTAAAATCGATTTCACCCCAGCGGGGCATCATCAGTAAAGTCTTATTCAAACAGAATCTACCATGTGTCTACCACACACGGCCGAGATTTCACATTGTACGTTTTAATGTTTAACGTCAAGCAGGGAAGCTGTAAATGCCAATTTTCATAGTCTTCGGTTTGACCCAACCGGAAATCGAACCCGAGTCTACCGTTTTAATAGAAGCTCCATCCACTCAACCAATCTTGAATCGAACTCGCAAACACCTGAACGAGCCTCCACTTGCTCACTAGCGCCTACCTGCGTTCCCCGAATACCCCGAAACATTCAGCAGCTGGTAGTTCGTTGACTCGTTGCCGATCAAGAACGAGCTGCAAAGCAACACACGAACATTCTTGTGAACACTTGAGCATGAAACACGATTGCATCTGGCGCGTTATTATGAGAGAACAACAGATATTTAGTATAATCAAAAAGGTTTTATAATATGCCTTCTATAAGTTCAAACGCTTACCGTCTGTGTAAAGTGGCGGTTGTAGCAAACATTTTCATGAGCAAAAACAGACGAATGAGAGAGAAAACGACGACCAGAATAACAGCTCCAATCGTTGTGAGCATTTCTACCAGCGAAGCAATTGTTTTAAAACTCATCCCTTGTTTCAGCATCACCTATTGCGAAACGTGCCGCTTTGCCGTTTCACCTTATTTACGTATTATTTTCGCACTGTTTTGGTTTTTGTAATTGTTGCAAAGTTACTTTGGCCAATCACCTGTTTTGTTAATTTTGGGCACTGCCTTTTCTAAATTACGTCACACTCGCGTGGCACTTTGGCCTGTCTCGCGACTGCTGGTAGCTTTTAGTCGGATTTTAGTGGTGAAGCAAACAGCTCACATTTTTATTTTTGAATTTTAACCCTATTTGTACCGGGGGGGGCAAATTTGCCCCCCTTCTCAGTTATTTTAATATAGCTCCTAAACGAAAAAAAGTTTTGCTTTGATGCACCCTGACTTTGAATCAAATTTAATAACACACATTTTCAGGAAGTTTGGGGTTAGCCGGGCAACCGGAAGTGACGTCATTTTTGCCTTTGTTAGAGGCACCTAAGGAGTTTTTTGCAGTTTTGAGCACTATTCATGCTTATCAGTGCGCATATTCTATTCATTGTACTGCATATTCATTGTCAATGCTAATCTTCTGCTGGAATAAAATATTTTATTTACTGATAAATGCATTGCATCGTCATTACGTCATTGATGACGTCATAATTCTAAAATATTGATTTTTCTGCTGTTTCTCGAAATAAACTGCGTTTGCATGAAAAAAATATTCATTTTCATCAGCTGTTGAATGATAAAATGAAAATTATACTGCAGTATTCTATGATTTTGTGAAATATGTTATATTTCAGTCACAAAAAATTACAAAGAATAATCAACAAAATGTATTAACGATAATGTCATCATGCATGTGACGTCATCATGCATGATGACGTCATCATTTGCGGTAACTTTATCAGAGATGTCTTTGAAATAACAAAAGTCCAAACTAAAACTAATATTTCACAACATTTAAGCAAATTTGCATGCTGTAATAAAGATTTTCTGGTTTTGATGACGTCATCGTCGTTTTCGTGACGTCACAACCTCAAAAAATTTATTTTTAAAAATTTAACAAAAAGTAGCATCAGCAAGCAAAAAATCTCGATTCTATCACTTATTAATCGGTTTTTAGATAGGGGGGCAAATTTGACCCCCCCGGTACAAATAGGGTGTAAAAATACCCCGGTATATACAGGGTTAAGTTGGAAGACGTCTAAATTACCGGAAAAAATCTAGATCATTTTCTGTTGCCTGTTTGTCTCTGTTTTCAATAAAATTTGATTAAATACAGTTTGCTGTATATTAGAGTTACTGAGTGCAGCCACGTCTGAAAAGTTTACGCTGGGCCAGTAAGCCGGTGTCAAGCTGCGCAGCGAATACCCGTGTGGCTCCCCCAGGATATGATCCAACTCCCGAGTTGGAACATCCCTAAAATCTGTTTCTAACGCAGTGTCATTTTTTAAACACAAGCAGAAAGAATATACCCACTTCGCAAAACAATTTCAATGCAACAGCACATCAGTTTTTAGACGCGCTTCTCGAATCGGCTACGGCAGAGAAAATCGAACCCCAACCCTTGGCATCAGAACCTCCAACCGGGTGCTTTTTGCAGTGTTATTAGGCGCAGGCGCCACCTACCTGTAGTGGGCGTACCGCGAATCCCCATTAGAATTGTTCAGGTCGACGCGGAGTTCGTGTGGAGTGCTGAAGAGGATTGTGTGGATCTTATCCAGGCCTAAACATTGGTAATATTTGGAAGGTTCGACTTGGCGACTGCCACGCTGCAATGTGGTTTTAACTGGACTTTGATAATCGAAAGAATGGAAGTCCCTTACGTGGAGTTAATATTCGAGCCTCTCGCTGATGCTGCCCTGTGAGCATCATCAAACGTGGTCTATTGTGGGGTAATGGGGTGCCCAGTTTGCCACTTTTTGCATTTAGGGTACAGCAGGGCATCGTTGGGGTGTCATGGTGTGAAAGCCCGCTGCCAATCACCCAGCAATCTCTCGGTAAACCTGAACAGCTGAAGTCGATAAAAACTAACCGGACTAAGAATGAAACCGAGAATCGCTGCATCTCACATCTATTGATCAATATTTTATGTATCAAGATCCGCCACTTCGAAACCTTTTTGGCTTGTAATTTGGTAGCAATGCCGTTCGGTTTTGGCTGATGTAATTCAATTTCGAAGCATAGTGTAGCAGTTCGTAGAAAAAAAAAGGCCAAACAACAAATAATTAAAACAGCAAGGCATCACCCAACCAAAACTCCGCGGTCAAATCCCCGAATCCGTTTTTGTACGAGTTCCAGTCCAAGTAAAAGTCAACGTCACCGGAGAGACGACGCTGGATGACCTGGAAAATATTGCTCTATGTCACCTCTAGTGTATATGGCATAGGCAATGTTTGCAAGCGAAGAAACGCGAATGGCACCGAACCAATCAGCTCTAAACACACTTCCTACATTGTGTCCAAACAAGTTCCTAATAATTTGTTCGTGCCTGCGCTTGTTCTGACCCAGCCAGCCCCAAGCACGTGGTTGTGAGGTCACAACTGACATTTTGCAGTTTTTTTATTTAATACCCTGGCCAAGTTCATGGCTGGCCCAGTTCTATTCTTTACAACCCAGAAAATTTAACAATTTTGTTAATCACAATGAGTCTCGCGTACAACAACGATTACGTCACACTTACGCCATTAAGCACTCACCGTCCAACCCCCTCCATTCATATCCTGATCGCAGTAAACCTGATATTCAGCGCCACCTAGCGTGATGTTGTAAATCCCGGACGTAGTTGACCCAGCATTGTATAGCTCCTTGCAAGATGGGCTGGTGGGGGTTGGGGCTGATGTCGTATAGGGCGCTGCTGTCGTGACGTCATCACTACCATCACTGCTCCACGCAGTGGAACATTCGTCGGGGGCTTTCCGCCAGCTTGTCTCTCTAACGATGGTCGTGACGGTGGTTTGAGTGGTCATCTGGTGGGTGCTCCCCTCCGTGGCGTTGGTAGAGGGGTCGACTGCTTCATCAGTAGTGGAGTTGGTTAGCTTGGTGGTCCGGGCGGTGGAGGTGGTTGTGATCGCGCAGTGGCAGCCCGCCCCCGTGCAGCATCCCTCAGGGGTGAACAACTCCGCTGCAGAAAAACTGAAAGATTATGCACTTATTTTTCAATGGGTTAGGAGCACCCAAACCTCAAAATTATGGCGATCTGCCTCTTTCAGGAGATCGATTTTATGGCTAGATTGCATATTGAGGTTTGCATATTGTTGGGATTAGGAAAAGTACTTATCAGCCTGCTCTGCGATAATATCTGCCCAAGTCATTTTTTGGCATTGCAAGAAAACTCAAAAACTAATTTTTCTTTTGAAGAAAAAATGCTTATATTTCAACAACTCGACAACTACACAGTTTGAGTTGAAGTTTCAAAAATCTCTCAAAATCTGGGGCTTTGAACCGAAGGTACCATTGACACAAAACACTCAATTTAGTAAAAATAAAGACTTGGGCAATTATTTTGGCAGGCTGACGTACTTTAGATTTCTGCTCCTCCTTCGTTTTCGGTTACCCTTATTTTTCATAAAAAGCATTTTATAAGAACACGAGGCTTATTTTATTAAATAAGAACAAATTAAGAACAATGCCAGTTTCAGTACGATAAAAAAATATTTTAATAAAAAATAAAACAATTAAAGGAAACAATGGGTGGAGTTTGAATTCAACTGACTCAAGAAATCGTTGACCGAAGCGGATGTCAATTCCAAGAAATGCGTTTGCCGTCTGATGCTCAGGATGATAAAACTTTAGCTATTGTTCAATATTTTGCACACAACAATCGCGAGCTTGTTGCTTGAAACGTCAACTTTTACCGCTCTTACTGATTCTTCCGGCTGTTCCGTTTCCACAATCGCAATCAAAATCTCGATCTTCTAGTTCTGCAAAAAGTTCAAACGCTGCCATTTCATGATTCGTTCAAACGGGGTGTACCTCTAATATTTTTTAACCCAGTATTTTGTTCAATGCCATGGACAAACACCCAGTATGTTGTTGGTTTCGCAAAGTTTGGAAATAAATTTCTTTGCGAAAATACACACAACAGAAACCCGTTTTCTAAACTTTAAATAGCATGTAGATGAGGGATGATTTATTTTATACCAATTTGGCTCAATAATTTTTAATGGTTCCTATTTTTTTTTGACTTGATCTCAGATTACCACAGTATTAAAACATTAAACATTAAAAACCTATGAAACCAACAGTCTGTTTCACTCGTAGATGGGATTATCAATGAATTTCTATTCGCATATGATTTACCCCTGAGAACCCCATTTACGGTTCAGACTGTTGGATTTTAGAGGTTTTTGATTTTTAATGCTTCAAAAGTGTTGTAATCTGTGGTGACATTTGCTTTAACTCTTCGTTATCGAGCACTTTTTGAAACCGTGATATCAACTACAGACTATTTTTGACTTTGTTTTTATTTTGTTCGTTGCTTAATTTTGGACTAATGATGGCCCTGCAAATATGCCAAAATAATACATAAATTTGCATTTTATATAACTAAAATTTACGTAATGATTTATTAAAAATCCCCAATCAAGGGCGCACTCACGTTTCTTCACCTCCTCCGCCACCCACAGTTGAATGGCAGTCTTGTTCAGGTAGCAGCGCCACATCTCCGTTTGCGTCGTGTTGTTCTGCGCCGCACCTGGCGCGATACGAAGCGCCAGCAAGCTTAGCAAGAAGCTGACAAAGACGTGCATCGCATTATAACTTATTTGTTGGGAATATTCCGCTGGAACAAACAGAATACTCAGGAAAGCATACGTGCGGTGGAGTTGACGAATTTCTAATTGAGTCCGTCAGTTGAAACACGGATCATTAATAGTCTGCTGCAGGTAGCGCCGCAGCAAACCGACTTAACAGCAGAAAACATGAACAAGGAATAGGCTGCGCCGGAGTTTGAACAGCATCGAGGTTGGGCCCAGCTTTTTTTGTTTTTGTGGGCTAGAGCGGAAAAATTTAGCCCAAGGAAATTGGAAAGTGTTATTAGCAAGCGGGGGATGTGTGATTGGAGCCTCCGACCTGGTTTTTTATCATTTTGAATTCTTTAATTTTAACGAGGAAAGTTTGCTCTCACAGTTTTAGAGAAGCTTTCTCGCTCTACGCTCTGTATCAGTCATTGCGATATTAGGGTAGTTGTGATATAACTCTATTTTTATGTTTTAAACCTTTCTTCGAATCTAGTAAATAATTTCTAATGATCAGGACAACCGCTAAAAATGATTTCTTCTTTTCCGCAAAATATCACTCCCAAGGATATCCCTGATTACCTCTTAAGCAAATGCAGGATGCAAGATCTATTATCCTAAATTCGCGATTAGGGAAACCTGGTTCTGCCTCGCCACTCACTGCTTCAATGCTCTGCTGCCTGCAAGACATAATCATTTTCGGAACTAAATTCCTGCCTAAGCAATTTTAACATCAGTAATAGACAAACCTACCGCACAAATAAATGCGAGCCGCAACCAGTTACGCATTAACAGTCGAGTGATTGACGATTCATATTCAACTTATGACAACATAATAACCGTCGTGCTTATGACGTCAAAACTTGAAAATAATCGTTCACAATTTAACTGAATCAAAACGCACGCGGCAGCCGCGTAAACATCCAACCCACTTTCACTTATCGACCCGTCCGGCATTCAAGGAGTGCCGTGCCTTTGGTAACTGCGGACATGGAGCCCGGGCCTTCCTCCCCTTTCATAGTCGGGTTTAGATTCTGATCGAAGAGGTTTTTACTACCGTATTCATTAATTTTCATCTTAAAACAAATCGCCGCGAAACACAGTGACTTGTTTCAAAATTCTCCAAACTTGACAGTCGTTATTGGTGCAAATCCAGTTACATAAAATGTAAATTATGTTTTTTATTACTTTTGGTGGCCTCGCGCTGGATTTCGCAAACCAATGCTTTTGCTGTGGCCGCGTCGCTTAAAGAACAAGAATCTTTTTTCGCACTTCAAATTGCACGGCCAACAATCCATTCTCATCACCATGGGATAGAAGCCATCAGAACACAACATTCGGGTAGCAGCAATTTATTAGTCGAACAGTTCTTCATTAAACATTTCCTCGTCGCGTGATGGCATAATCGCGTTGAGTGGCGTCATCGTATCGTAGGACCACTTGGGGAATACCCGCTTGTATAACGTCATTAATACGGTATCCATGGAGGTGAGTTGGTCGTCGAATACACACTTCATGTGCCCGTGTGTGCCTGCGCATAAACGCGTTTTGTAAGAACTAACCAGAATCTTTCGTCTACAACTATCCTTCAACACAGCGCCTCATTTGTATCCTTTTGCCGCGGAAGTTGAAGATTCTGACTGGGGCAATCGACTCAATAAGCCAGTGGGTAAAAACGCGGGCCAAAGAGGAGCTTAAAAAGTTGGTTCCTGACCGAAGCCAGAGTGGCCCCATGAAACTTGGTAGCAGAACCCGGCTGACTCGTTGCGAATGATGAACCGGGATCACGATCAAATATTGATGGTGCCTCGGAAATATTACGAGAAATTACGAAAAGGGGATCGAATCGCCTTCCCGCGCAATGCTACATCCCGGAAATCGCAATTAATTTCTACACTTCGGTGATAGACACAAACCATCGCAAGTGTGATCTTACATTTAACTTTTGAAACCTACAGCTTGCTCCAGCACATCAAACTCACCGACTGGTTCGCGTATGTGGCCTCTCCTTCCATATTTCGTTCGCAACTCAACTGGTTTAAACCATAACACGTCATCTGAAAAATAAACTGTGTCAAACCTTCGCCGTGTTGCGTCGAAATGTTCCATCGTCGTCGCCGAACTGCGAGGCTGTACAAGCAGACCCTTGTGAATGTACCCGGTATTTTTGTCCTTTAATATTATCCTGTCATCTCAATGTTTTTCACAGCACAGATTGTGAGGAATGTTTTTCACAGCACAGATTGCTCATCATGGACCTAATGATGGAGCACAGAGCTGTTAGAAAGTTGAAATATCCCGAAAAAGTGAAATTGTGGAGATTGAAAGACGAAAAAATGAAAAGAATGATGAAAGATGGAATGAAAGATGCAAAAGAGGAACCGGAAAGTTGGGATGATTGGTGCAAGTATATCATGAATGTAGCCAAAAGAGTTTGTGGAATATCGAAAGGTGGTCATAATCAAAAAACAACATGGTGGTGGAATGAAGAAGTGAAGGAGATCATCAAAGAGAAAAGGCGTTTGTATAAAGTATGGCAGAAGAAAAAAGACCATCGGTCAAAAGAACAATATTGGGCTATGAAAAAGAAAGTTAAAAGAGTGGTAGCAGCGGCGAAGGAAAAGGAAGGCAAAAAAAAATAATAGAACTTCTTGAGAAGAAAAATTCGAAAGCACTGCAGTACGTCTTTAAACTGTGCAAACAGAGCAAGAAGGATCAAAAAGACATAGTGGGAATGCCTTGTATCCTTGGAAATGATGGAAAGCTAAAGGTGACACTGCAAGAGAAAATTAAAGTCTGGAAGGAATATGAAGAGAAGCTGTTGAATGAAGAAAATGATTGGAATAAAAAGTATGGAAATAACAAAGGTTGAAGGTCCTTGTGAACAAGTTTCTACAGAGGACGTGAAGGAAGCTCTTGTTCTAATGAATACAGGAAAGGCGGCTGGGCCAAGCGGAGTGACAGTGGAGTTGTTAAATGTTTGCAAAAAAGAGTCTGTGAGAAGATTGGCCGAAGTTGCAAACAATATGCAGGAGGGAAATCAAATGCCAGAAAGTTGGAGAAAGAGTGATCTGATTTCAATTTTTAAAGGAAAAGGAGATGCAAGATCGTGTGGAAATTACAGAAGCATTAAGCTGTTAGAACATGGTATGAAAGTGATTAAAAGAATTTTTGAAAGACGGCTACGGAAAGTTGTGAAACTGGATGAAATGCAGATGGGTTACATGCCAGGTAGAGGTACGACGGACACTATCTTCATTATGAGACAGTTGTTGGAAAAATATGAGATGGCCGGAAGAGATCTATATATGGTATTTGTTGATCTTGAGAAAGCCTTTGATCGTGTTCCAAGAGAGGTGATTTGGTGGTCGCTGAGGAGAAAAGGGGTACTAGAAAGGGAAATAAAAGCGATAATGGAAATGTATACCAATATTGAAACATCCGTCAAGGTGGAATACACGAGATCGGAGTCATTTGATGTAAAAATAGGAGTCCATCAAGGATCGATACTAAGTCCTCTTCTGTTTGCGTTGGTGATGGATGAAGTGACTAAAGACATCAGAAAGGGAGTTGTAAAGGAAATGCTGTATGCGGATGATATTGAGTTAGTCGGTGATAACTGGGAAGAGGTAGAATCTCGATACACTCGATGGAAGAAAGCATTACAAGAGAAAGGAATGAAAATAAATGTAAACAAGACAAAGGCTTTCTATACAAGAAGAAATTTTGTACGAATGCAAATGCGAAAGTATCCGTGCTCTGTATGTGGCAAAGGAGTGGGAAGGAACTCCGTGCAGTGTACAAAATGTCAACACTGGGTGCACAAGAGGTGTTCTGGAGTTCATGGAAGTTTAACCAAAGAGAAAGATTTTACTTGCAAAAAATGCATCCCTGGCGTGTTATTTGAAGATGAAGATAATATGATAAGTTTGGATGGAGACAACATAGAAGTGGTGGACAGGTTTTCTTACCTTGGTGATGTAATCAGTACGGAAGGAGGTGCTCAGGAGGCTGTAACATCAAGAATTAGATCGGCATGGAAAAAAATTTAAAGAGGTTTCGAATGTTATATGTGGAAGAAGCATATCATAGAAGGTTAGAGGCACCTTATACAAAAGCTATGCGAGAAATGCTCTCACTTATGGAGCTGAATGTTGGGCACTGAAAATGGAAGATGAAAGGAGGCTGAAGACCACAGAAATGAGAATGTTGCGAATGATATGAGGGAAAACCTTGAAAGATAAAATAAACAATGAGAAGATTCGGGAAATGACGGGTGTAAAGAGATTGGAAGAGTTTCTGAGAGAGAAAAGGTTGCGATGGTTGGGACATGTGGAGAGAATGGATGAAGAAAGGGGTCCAGTAAAGGCACTACTCTTAGAAGTTGAAGGGACAAAAAAAGGAAGACCGAAAAAGAGGTGGAAAGACGTACTAGAATGTGACATGACTGCCAGAGGTTTGCAAAGGTTGGATGCTCAAGATCGTGAAAGATGGCGACTAAACTGCAAAAACCAGCTGACCCCTGCATGCGGGGAGCCTCTGCTGGGCTCCAGAAATAGAAGGAATAACATTCCTGGAGAAAAATGATGATAAAGATGATGTCATCTCAATGGTCGGGGCAACAGCAACGTTGCTCAAACGAGTCATTCAACACCCATCTGGGATGTCGGCTACCTGCACAGCCACTCACCTCTATTGAAAAACATATATCGTATAACCGCCCCACGCTTGTGAATCCGCAGCGGATGCCCGCTGAGCACGATCCGCTTTGTTACGATGCGGTCGGGGTCGACTTTATAAAGCGCTCCAGTGGCCAGCAACTCGATGTTGACGCCTGAAACAATCGAGACGCGTTAGGGTTTGTCGGCACAAACTGAGGCACGAAGGAGGATATGAGCAGCAGCGAATGCAACACAACCGATGGCGCGCCTTGGATGCAGACTTGTCGCAAACCACGTCAGCTTATAACAAGATTGTGGCAAAGCTGCTATCCATTTTGGGAATATTCCATCTGATACTCCGCTCTAAAACCTGGCAGAGGCTGATCTCGTCACTCCCATCGGTGGGTGGTAATACGCCGTGAAGCAAGAACGCTTCGGTAAAGCCAAACTGGGTCAAGGCAATTTACTTCTCTAACACAAAATCGGGAGGAATTCCAACTTCTTTTAAGTAAAACACGTGGAAAAGAAAAGCTACCCGACATTACCTTTATGTTCTTGGAATATGAGCACATTAGCTGGAGGAAACATGATGGGGGCGTATACTGACGCAACAATCACTCCCTCAGACGGAAAGAAGCGCTCCATCTTGTGTTTGGAACCTGCAACATCAAAGAAGGCGTTAGAAGGCGCTCAAACGAAGTAGCTACCTACCAGTGTTACCGATCGTGTGTTCGGAAAAGATCGGGCGCGCTCGGAACCATCGAAAGCCGACGTGGAAGAGCATCTCGGTCTTATTCTTGATCGTGGCTTCGCACGACTTCTTCACAGCGAAGTGAAGGACGCTCATCTGCGAATAAATCGGTTGCTGGATTATGACGTAACAGGCAAAACACTTCCAAGCAACTGCAGCACTGACACTCGGTTTGTTTGTGGTGGTAAAACAGCATCGAAATCATACAAGAAACAAAACACTGACAAGCTGCGCCGCATGTGCATCATCCATATCGGCAGGACATCTTCAATTTCTCATCCACTACATAAGACAGGAGCTATGTTTTCATTCGCATCTATCCCTGGCAAACACATAAGCAATGTCGGCCGACGAAGCGTGTCCAGCCAAGCACCGGAAACCTCCTACCAATTAAATGGAGGCCGCCAACCCTTCTGTGGTGTGGATCGAACTCCCAGAAAAGCAACGACATTTCGGAGTTCGAGTTTAACCGGCCTGACAGGCAACATTTCGACGCATCGCGAACAATATGTTCGAGGGGGCTGCACACGCGGTTACCTTCTGCTCGTGCGGAAACATTCCAAATAATAATAATGGTGACGACGATGGATGGGAAGTGACGTAAGAGCGCGGGATATTCTTCAAGTAAACGACAACGTAACTTCCAGTCTGTAATTCAACGTGTATGTGTAATCGAACACGTGACACCAACTGCACTGATCATCAAATCAAAACTTAGTTGGTGGAGCAACTACAATGATTTAATCAGGAAGGCTTAAACAAAGATTACAGGCTGAAAAATACTTTGATGTAAACGAAGCACGGTGTTAAACCTATTCAAGAACGATGCAAAATCTAAGCTCAGACGACTGGGGTTAGAGAGGTGGAGACTATCCTACCTTAAATGACATTTCCGGATCAGGAACGGATTGTCTGATCCGCTTTCGCGCGCGGTTAAAGGATTGAAATTGGAATATCCGTGCGTAATCCATCGGGAGGTTTTCCTTCGGGTCCCACGGAGAATTGCGAAAGCTTTGGAGGCCGCGGTATTTCTGGAACCTGAAGGAGAAAAATTGGAAGTGAATCTTCTCTTTTATTTTTCGGATGCGGGGGCAGTAGTTTAAGGTTGGGCCGTCCACTTCTTGGATTCTTCCATCACCAACTTGCTCGGGTGCGACCCTAAGCGGTGGAGCCCATCAGCTCAATGCAACGGAGCCATCTTGCTCATGGCCGCCCCGCAGGCCTCGGTGGTTGATGCTTCAAATCAACCAGCAGCAACATTCATCCGAAACCCGGCCACAACTTGCGTGAAAATCCGCTCGGCAAAATTTTGCTGGTCACTCATGACCTCGATACGACGTCGAAATATCCCGGATTAATACTCGCCGAACATATTCACCACAAAACTGCATGACGTTACCAACCTGATCCTGGCGGGAGCATGCATGGGAGTGTCGATTTCGTCGGGGAACATTTGGTGGCTTCGCTCCTCCCTGAAGAGCGCCACCTCATCAGGGTGGTCTGCCACGTCAGCATGACTCGGCATTTCACTCATGATCGACTCTGACGTCATAGCCACACTGCGCTCGTCGACCTGCAACAATCGAACCGTTACCTTCGGCAAACCGGAAACAGAAGTCAGACTCCTACGTCATGAGACCCATACTAGAGGTTAACGTCAAAGAAGTTTTGAGCAGATTTCCGAGCTTCACTAACAGTTCCCGTCATAATGAAGCATGACCCCATGTCACGCCAAGCGGACGTCACACGACACACCTTGCGATAATATAGCAGTAGGGTGGATGGGAGCTAACAGCAAAAATTTCGAGCAAGCTGGCAAAATGTAGCTAGAAAAGGTGCCTTGCCATTCCCACGCGGGAGGCGAAGTATGCACCACATGCAACGAAGCGCCTCACCTGTGACATCTCCTCCTCTCTGGGTTCAAAGTCCTCCTGCATGTCCTCCTCCTCACTCTGCTCATCGCTCTCCCACTCCTCATCGCTGTCCAGGATCCAGGCGGCCTGGTACTCGGAGGTTCCCTTCGGTACGCGCTTACGCATGCGCTTCGTCTGCTGCATCGAAACCTCTAAACATTAAGACAGTTGAAACCAATACCGGCGGGGAAATTGGGCAGGGTTAACCGCGAAGCCTCATCTTCCGCACTGTTCGTAACCAACCAGAGCTTTGCATCGGCCAACAAAAATATTAGCAAGTTCGAGTCATAGCATCGTACAGTCCGATACACTCTGTATGCAATTGGTGATTGTTCGGTTGCTTTAGCCAGGAGAAAACGAAGAGGTTTCGAGCCAAAGAGTCCCACAAAATCAAACGAAATCTTCGCTCTATCACCTCTGCAGTGCTGGAACGAATAACTGGAATCTGCGGAAGTTCCTATTCCAAACCCTATGAACACTGCATGATGACGCACATCGTGGCTCCACCGTTCACTCACCCTCGTCCGCTTCTTTGAGTTCCTCCTCCGTGGGCCACGTCTGCTCTCCTTCCATGGGGTCCACCACCGCCTCAGCTACCAGGTCTTGCTGCCTCCCTGGATCGCACACCACCACCCGGCCAGTGGCTTCCCAGAACCGGAAGGATTTCCCGCCAACTCGAACCTGTAAAAGTCAGGTGTCAGTTACCTGCAGATGAGAACTTGACCATTCTCAAATCAAGGCCTTCAAATGACTTCTAGAGAAGGCCTTGGTACAATCCGTATACGACGTAATCCCACACCTCTTCACGATCCGCTTGAAGACTTTCAGGAACCGGTTACGGAATTAGACTGCCATAATTAAAAGCATCGCATTAATGCACACATTCGAACCTCACGGAGTAGCGGACTGCAGTACAGTCTCTACCATCGTGTTATGACTACTGCCACCCACCTCCTCGATTCCCCTCCCTTTCTTGATGTTCCAGGGGCAGTGTTCCGCAACTTCCTCAATTTTCTCGATCTGGTGGTCACCCCATCCCACCACATGCACCAGCTGGTTCACGTCAAGGGGGGCGCCCCTGACGTGACCCCACACCTAAAAGCAAATATCAGTTCAAGAAAGGCGCTACGTCACAAGATGAATGTACCTCAGATGGTCAGGCAAAATGATTACACATGAGATTCGAACCCAGGCTCGCATGAACTGAAAACCATGGAAAAATCTAGTCTAAGCACAAGCCTGTGATGAAACCTCCAGTGCAACTGGGCTAGGGGCTTGGCTCGGAAGAACATTACGAAATATATTTGTCGACACCGTTCACCTTTATTTCATCATAACGTAAAACAAACGTCGTCGAGTGCGCCGGGACTTTGGGGGTCGGTGCTTCTTAACTCCTTTCAAGGGCTGGGGAATTTTCATTCACTCTACCACAGGTGAAACAGACTGTGGGAAAGTTTTATACTTTCATGTCCATATTTGCATTTACTTCGCATTTATTTATCATGGAAAACAGCGTGTGATAGCGTCAAACAAGCCGGTTAGCCAACCAACAGCCACGACCATCTCGAGCGAACCCTACGTGACCCACCTTCAGCGTGCCAACGTCTTCCTCCCCTACAAACTCCTGCTTCTCCGCCAGTAAGAAGGAGCGATTGTGACGGATTCCCAACCGCTGTCGCTTCATCTCCGCAACCTGCAAATCAAACTACGCATAAAAAAGCCAAGTCATGTACGAAATTCCTACGCCGACCTCAAGAGCCGGCCACCATCGCTGTACACGGCTGGATTTCATTTCCTTTACGAAGGAGCAGAGAAACCTGCGGAAAAACGCAACTGCCCGACAAACGCTTTACTCCCATACCCCGCTAGAAACGAGCCTACCGCTCCAGGATTGGTCTGCAAAGTGATGTCAGAAAAGTTCCACATCACCATAAAACACCAGCGCGAATTCCCGAACTTAATGGCTAAAGCTTTCAAGTTAAAAACTAGCAGTCCCCACCCTCGTTCTACAAACAAGGCCCTGGCACTCACCGATCTCATCATGTTGAAGACGTCCTGCTGCTGGTCGACGACGAAGAACCTGACCCCGGGCACGTGCGACTCCACCCTCCTGATGATCTCCTTCTTGGTCGAGTTGCGGTGCTTCACTGCAACGTCCTTGATACCGCGCGTGCAGAAAACTGTGGACAAACTGAATTTCATGTCGCTTCCAGTGCGGCCGGAGCATTGCGCAGCTCATTTGCTGGGCATCGCAACAGGTGCAAACCTGCCCATTACGTAGAAGTGCTGTTCAATCCGCTCCACAGCGGAGCCAAATCAATGCTGAGCAGCCCGCTATCTTACTTCGATATATTCAATTCAATTTATTTGTTCACTTGAGTTCAATTTCCAGAAACTTAACACCAATAAAAAAAATATCCACACGCACAAATAGAATGATTATCAATGTCAATAAAGGAAATAAATGTGGGCTAAGTTACTGTAACACTTAACAGAAGTAATTGTTGATGAAGGCGTAGAAATTAATAGGCTCTTCCAAAACTTACCAGTACTGTAGTTTGAATCACTTTCTATCATATCAAGCAAACAAGACAGCGAAAGACCTTTTTCGGGTCATCGAGTCAAGCTGCTCTTATAACTAATTTATTATTGTGATTGTTATAAGTTTTTTTGAGGGGTAACTTTTTTTTAACCATTTTGAAAACAAACAAAAAACAAAAGTAAGGATTCAACAAAAAAATAGCAGTTAGCATAAGAAAAGAGCACACTTAGGCTTACCTCGAGTTTATCAAGACTGTAAGTACTTCAGTAATTATTTAGCATGGACAATTTTATTTGTTTGCTAAATGAGCATTTTGGTAATTGTTGAAAAGTTGGTGAAATATTATTCCATATTTTTACTCCAATTTTTTCCATATTTTATACAGGGTTAGCAATGCGTTCAATCGGCTTTATTGTCACACTGCAGCATCAAATAAAAGTTGTCATAGGCTTGCGTGATGTTCCTTAATGTATCTGGCGCTGAATGTGGAACGGAACGCTTGCAGCACTCACCCATGGACGGGATTCCTTGCGCGAGGAGAGACGAGAGGAGATTGGAGCCGTGCTCGTCGATCGGCTCCATCGGGTCGCATTCCACGAGGAACACGACGCTGTCGGCCACCAGGGTGGAGTTGAGGACGTCGCAAAACGAGGCAGAACCGGGCTGGACCACCTAAAACCCAACAACGATAACTACGTTCACTGTTAACGTACAGTTTACTCAAAGTTCACAAGTCCCATACGTCCAATGGCAAACTGCGGTTTTGCACAGCGTGTGACGGTTTTGCGCAGTCGAGGAAGCAACAAAGGCTACCTCATAGCATTTCGAAAATGTCAATCAAGTAAACGCATAAAATTTTGGTGGGACATGACGCCAGATATTTTCATCTGCGTCCTTCCTCGGCGGCGCAGTCGGGCTCTCGGCGTCTTTCGTGATTTTCATGCAAAACGAAAACAAACGGCACCGCCGGTATCCAAATTGCAGTTACATTTCATTCAACAAGTTGCCTTGGCCAGGAGACGGCGAAGCAATCTTTCGGTCTTCGAGTCAAGCTGCCACCTGTCTACAACACACAGCAGAGGCTTCACACTGTCCCTTTTATGCTGGCCTCAAGCAGAGAAGCTGTGAATACCAAGTTTTATGGTTTTTGGTTTGACCCGTCCACGAATCGAACCCATGTCTACCGCTTCAGTAGCAGACGCTCTATCCACTTGAGCACTGATCAAAATGAGACCATAATTCAGGTACAAACTAATGTTGAAGACAAAACTAGCATTGATGCACCAGGTATTGCACTGAAATCAAGTCTGAAGTACGGAGGAATAGCGGCCTGACCTGGAACCGATGCCTCAACCTCGGAAGATTGGCGGTGTATCCGGCAGAAATGAGGGGCGAGGCGCTGATTAACGATCCATCGGACAACGCACAACTCCGAATCGATTCCGATAAACTCCCGACATCGACGTTTCCGTGAAGCGGCACCAGCGCTGT
Organism: Trididemnum nubilum; assembly: GCA_963965965.1. Lineage (NCBI taxonomy): Eukaryota > Metazoa > Chordata > Ascidiacea > Aplousobranchia > Didemnidae > Trididemnum > Trididemnum nubilum. The sequence goes on along the minus strand of OZ014474.1, from coordinate 545,125 downwards.
AAGATGTGGGGGGCTTCCCCCAACACCGATGCTTCGCTTCTCATTCACTATCTGCAACGAATAAGTCAATGCATCAAAAATATTGGGAGTGCACACTAACCAGGTGGTAGCTTCTACCATTCCAAAGGCTGGAGCCACCGAAGCCGTTCTGATTCGTCCACTCGTGAAGGTGAATAGTCGATCTGCATTCGCCAGCCAAACCAACGCAGAGCATCTTGTTTGGGTTCTGATGTTTGCAAGTCTTTCGTTAGCAGGCGAGTAGCCAGAAGTTCGCAATGGGGGTTTTGGGGTGAAGTCCCCAGCCGCCGGAGGCACGGGGGTCTGGGGGCGAAGCCCCCAGCGCTCGAAAATTTTGCGTTTTTTTGCAAAAATAACTTCATTTTAGGGCTATTTTGTTAAAAAAATGATGCTTTTAAAACGTGGCGTAGAAATTGGCAGTGCAAACATGATTAAACTGGTTGCATAAATGTGTTATTTGGGAGGTGGCTCACGGTAAAATTTTAGTTATCTTATTTAGATGCTAGTAAATTATAAAATCGAATAGTTCAGAAAAGCTCACACGGAGTAATGTATTTCGTATACAGTTTATAGAGAAAAATAATTGGGGGGGGGGCTAATGAAAAGAAATTTGAGAGAAAGTGGTAATTAACTAATTCTGAATAGCCCCCCCTCTATTCCTTAGTTTATAGTATATTTGTTGATGACACCTATGTTTAGCATTTTTACACTTGTGATCAAATTTGATTGCGTATTTTTGACCCTTTTTCAAACTTTTTATTTATTTGTTAGTTTTATTTTCAACAAATTAGCCCCCCCCCCCTAACTATGTTGCAAAAGATGTTTTAAATCACTATTTAGCCCACTCTAGTACATTAAACGGTCTCATAAGTGCTAAAAACGTAGAGTTTTTCTCATTCTGCATTTGGTCGAGATGCCAATGGGGGGGGGGCTATAGCCCTCCCCCCGGCCCCCCTGGCTACACTACTGTTCGTCAGGCTAGGCCATACGGGTAGCTGCTTGGTCTTCAGAGGGAAATAAGTGCAAAGTACTTTTCCCAAGGACATAAGGAATACTGCTTGATCGAGAATCGAACGCGAAGACGGCAACCTTTGAATGCAATGTAGCCGTTCCTGCACGCTAAGAAGCAACCAACATCAAAAGAATCGAAACAGTTGATGCGTGAACTAGCAACGCCCATATTGAACGTTTGGCTACATTTAATCATACAACGGTGCTGGGCGATTTTACAGAAATTGCTGAAGTTTTGCGTAAAATCTAACACCAAAAAAAGACAAAAAAACAATATGCATAAGCTAAGCACAAAAAAAGCCAGCATACTAAACCTTCAGTAACCGCAAAGACATAATCTCTATCTCCATCCCAAAACCCACCTCCTCTCTCTTCTTCGCTCGAATTTGCTTTGATTTGTTGCGGCGGTCGATTCTCTGCACGGACCGGTTCCGTTGCTTTGATACCACCTTCGCACCAACACGGCCTGGAACCAACACCGATGTTGAAACCGAGACCTCCGACGCAGCAATCGTATTACGCTATGGCAACATCAAGCCCAAGGAAGTTTATCGATTTAGGGACGCTGGCTCGATTCCTGCCGTAGCTGGCTTGACAAGCGATAAGAGGTTTCACATGAAAAAGCGCATATCACATCTCGCTTTTCTTTCAGACTTCCAGTTCGTCATTAAGCTCAGCAAATGCTCAGAGAAGAACACCAAGATGCTTGCTGCAGCTGCTACGACATTTAAAACTTCCACTTCACAAAAAACAGTCCCTCACCTCTGTGTTGAGCTTGAACCTCTCTCTTGCTCCGGTGCCCGATCGACCGATGACTTTTGTTTTGTTGCTTCCACACGCCAGGCTCATGGCGCGGCGCAGTGTCCAGCATTGTGATATAATAATAATTAACTAATCAAACGCAAAATACAAGATAGCACAAAAATTTTCGCATTAGGATTTCGAAAAAAAAAACAACATAACAAATAATGTCATTATACAGAAAACGTCACATATAAAATTTAAAACCCGACGGACTGTTTTCCGGCAATCAGAATTATCAGGGGACACCCTTGATGATCCAGATTGCAGGTGAAGCAGTCCGTAGGGTTGTAAATTTATATGGGACGTTTTCTGATATCCGCTCTGGCCAACGCAGCCCAACACTTTGTTTGAATCAGTTGAATTCAAACTCTTATTGTAGCAAAATAATATCAACCACTTTTGAAATGATTAGCGAGCAAGACTACAATATATGCTGTCATGGAATTCACAATAGCGAGCGAGTTTATGTAATCGTTAGGGGAGGTGTGACAGTGTAATTCCTTCCACCAAAACATCAAACATTCAAGTAAAATTCGACAAGTATTGCTCCGTAGCATTAAAACTTCACGAATAAAAGATTACAACGTGGAACTGCTAGGTTATGGTACACATTACAGATACAATAATAAATTGCTTGTCACTAAACAAATAACATCAATAACAAATGCTTTACACAAGCATATGCAGCAAGCGCAATCCTGATAGCAAGGGAGTGACCTTGCGGCGATGAAGACAATGAAACCATCCCGTTACATCGGTGGGCACGATTACGATGCAGACCAGTGCGAGCACCAAAAGTAGACACTCAGTTCGCAACCTTACGACGTCATCGCGCCAAGCTATAAATAACGTGTATTGGATTTTGTGCTACTTGACAGAGGTGGGTTGCAACATTGCACTAACAAGGCTGCCCCGATCTTAACATATAATGCAACAATTTTTTGCATGGAAACCCACAGATAAAGGCAGTCATTACAATTATAAAGGCAGTTGTGGTCCAGTTAGTTGACAACACCACCCTCAGCAGGTAACTTCCTCCAAACTAAGCGAAACACCCCGTGCTTTGAATAGAAGTGCGTTTACTTTGAACATGCCAAAGCAAAAACTGTTACAGTACGTACTACTGGGCAAAGCGCAAGTTGAGCAGAATGAGCGGCTAGGTCTGTTTAAATTGCATTGTGGAAAGGGACGAAGGAGTGTTTGTCGACAGCTTAACAAAGTTTTCAGACGTTACATTAGTGACTCAACATACATTTATTGCGCTTATGTTGTCCGATACCTTTAATACTCAGAAAACGGTTATGTTGTCCACATCAGCATCAAGTGTCCGCCTCCAACCTCATACTGCTTCAGAACTCTCGGGGCGTAACAAAAAATAGCGGTACCAACTTACAAAAGACTTTTGGTGGCTATCATAAGTCTATTAGCATGATACGAATTAAGAGGGTCTTTGAAAGCATCGCCAGACTGTTCTTACAGAGCAAGTTATAAGTAAAATATCTTTATAATCATTGCAATAGAGCCAGCGGCATATGTTTCACTTTTACAAGCAATCATCTTGAAACACTGTTAAGAAAATGGAACATAAGAATCACCTGATAAAAAGCAACGACTTCAAACTACGTAGAGCGAATACAAACATGTAAAAAATTATCTGCATAGGAGAGGTGTGTGCTCAGCCACTGCAGAGAAGTGGTCAGTGGCGGGGAAATCCCTTGAATAAGTATTGCTACAGAAGAATTTAAATGATTGTTTTCAAACAAACTAGGTAGAAGAGCGCGCAAAGCGTCTTGCAATGTACTTTCCTGTGAATCGTCTGAAGTTCTAGGGTTAATAATTTTCTGAAAAACTTCTTTCTTGTAATAAATTCGCATGGGGATGCTTTTAAACGTTAACAAGTCCTCGTAACTATCCATAAACTTCTTGTTAATTTGCCAGAATTCTTCAAAATTATTCGTCTTCAGTCCATGCCACAGTTGCTGATGTTGATTTTTCGCCATATTGCAGATTACCTGGCCTCTATGCTTCAGTTGGTCTGCTTCTTTCAACATTGTGATGAAATGCGACTCTATCACATCATCACTGGAACACTGAAGCAAATCTTGGTCCGGGAAATTTTTGAAGTGAACAGTGATCTTCCATGGCAGGTCGGAGCCAGCTTGGTCGCAGAACAAGTCATACAATACACCACATGGATAATGCCAACGTAGAGGCTTTTCTTTGTATTCAAACCAGACCTGACTGTCACCACTGTGGTCCACGAATTTGCTGAAAGCCTCAACGACAGCTTTGGTGAACAAAGTTAGATAACTGTTCCGAGGCAGCATGACGTAGTAGGGATCTGGTGTCGACGCAGATTGAATTTCATAATTAGCCAGTTGAAAGCAAGCGGGAATCCTCCCGTCCCACACCTTCCTTGCAACAGTGGACGCCATCTCCAAGAACTGCCACAAACATCCACAACAACCCTATCCACTAAATCTAAAACTTATAACCTAAAAAAAAAAATACAGTTATAAAATAGCAACTGCTGCTTAGCATCTTAATGAAGCAGTACAGTCCTTACAAAATATTCACATAAATTTCAAAGGGAATTCTAATTCATTGTTTTACCTTTAGATTACCCCCTGAGAATCCCGTGATGGTAAAACAGGCTGTAGGGGTTTCCAATATCATAGATTACTGCGATTTGAATTAAATTTGAAGCTGAAAATACTAATAGATTGTTGTGCCCTTCTACAAGACGCTTTAAACTTGGGCCATACAATGCATTGTGATGAGTTGATCCAGGTAGATGAAAAACATAAAAACTGAATTCAAAAGAAAATCTCTTCTTTGCTGCGGTGAGCAAGTGGAGCAAACGTGAACAGAACTTATCACACATTCAACATATCATCAATTAACCAATTACAACTTGTTACTAATAGAAAAACTTGAAGATTTGCAACATAAAAATGTGTTCAGATGACTCAGTTATGTTCCAGATCTTGATTGGAATGGTTTAAACTGTCATGAAGACACCGAACATAAAATAAGGCAAAAAAATAATGAGCTACGGTTCAACATTCAATTTCACAGAATCAATTTAGCAGTAAAATCAAATTATAACTCTTCATTGCAAACGGATTGATAATTTGAAGTCTCTTAAATGACTTTGAAGGGCTGTAACAACGAACTGTTTGTACACTTAACAGTAACAGGCCAACAACCTTGCTGTCCTAACAACAACAACTCAAACATCAGACAGCAAACATCGCTTTTCACTAGTGAAGCATTGCTGATATTTCTGAATTCCAATAAATATGCATGTGGGATCACTGGGGCATAGCCTCAATTAATCGCTGAACTCGACCTAGAATAATTTCATTTGAGGTGTGGCAGGAATTGATATTATAAGGAGGTAAAATGTCAAGTGCACTTGCAACTATGATTCGTTCTCCTTCTACTTCTACAGGGAAGCGATTATCATGCAGCCATTGGGCCAGATGAGATTTCCGCCGGTCCAGCCACTGCTGCTCATATGTTGGTTTTTCATCCAACAACCTGCTCAGCATTTCCTTCATCTCTGGGTTGGGTTTTTCCAAACAGTTCACCTCTGAAATTGCATGCCCCATTACTGTAGTCAGCTGTCCACTCAAATATAACACCACACTGAAACATAAAAATATTAAGTTGATATAACGAAAAAAAAAGTCTACCACAGCCTGATAATAATAAACTGAAAGTTAACTAAACCAACACTTGCAAGGCCAACAAATGTACATAAATAAACTCTCTACACTTCTGCAGTGGCAAAATCATAAATTAAAAAAACTGCAGAAAGAGCACAAATGCTTTCACTTACGTTTAAACATAAAGCAACAGATTCGTAAGTTACCAAGCTGGAAAATGAAGGGTCGTTCACCCAAGAAGCAACTAACAAAAACATGGATACAGTATTGTATTGATAAAATACTAATGGTATACTGTTGGTAAATTGGATGATGTTTTCAAATTTAAAATTTCTACAGTATATCAATTAAAATCAGCAACAGTTTTTATCCACTGTATTTTTCGGACTATAAGGTGCATTGGAGTATAGGGCACACTATCAGTAAATGAGCTTCATTGCTCGTGTTTCTAATTCATATTCAGACAAACTGATCTCACACCTTTGTCAATTTAGTAAAAGCCAAATAAAGTAAATCAAAATCAAATCTTTCACTATACTCTTTCACTTTCACAATAAATATTCACACACACAATCTATCAAATCTTTCATATACACTACATAAATGTAGCTGTTTTACATGTACGCCGAAGCATGTAACGAGTTAGCGGGGCCCATCTCCGCATCATTGCGCCAGGGAATACAGCTCCTTTCAAAGAAATCTCACAGAGGTGGCGAGTCATTGGCAACACTGAGTCTGATTTGACCGGCCCGAGATTTGAATCTCAGACTTCCTGTTCCAGAGACGAACGCGTCACCACTTGACCAACTGGCCAGTCGCAAAATAAAGTAGAGAAACAAAAAAGTGTTTTTATTTTCGAAAAGTACATATAATGCCATTCTCTTCGTTAGGTTTTAACAATTAAATCAGCCAAATGGGATTCGTTACTGTCCACACACTTTTGAGGGTGCTCACGAAAGCTGTCCATAACTTGGCAGGTCATTTCATTTGTTTTTGATAATTATATTTCATAAGTATATTTGGAAAGGCAGTAATTTCTTGACAAATCGCATCTTTTAAGTTGTACAATAGATTGAGGGTAATTACTCTAAATCTTTGACTTGTGGTACAGTATTCCCAGGGAAAAAAATCGTACACATTAAAATCCAAGTGAACAGGTGGCCAACCAATGTCACCACAGAATGAGATCATATGACAAGGGAACATCTCCCTCAAAATCCCCATTGCACGTCGAAAAGTGTAGGCAGTTGCCCCACTTTGTTGAAACCAAGTATTCTCCATATCAGGAAGCATGTTCAATTTTAGTTTGAACGAAACAAAATCAAATTATACAGTCATTGTTAAAAAGCAAAATGTTTTCTGAAGTTACTTATATTATAGCAGTATACGGCGCACTTTCAGTTTTTTGAAGTTTTTAGTATTTTAAGTGAGCCTTGAGGTTTGAAAAATATGGTATTGTTCTGAATTATATCTGTACTTCTGAAATATGACATAAGCTACTGTATGTCAGCAATACCAGGAAGTCAGTAGAGCGACGGACTCACCTTTGGGTGACAGGATCCACAGTGTAAACCCAACCAACAAATTCTCTGTTGTCATGGACATAAACAGCAACTTTATGATATATAAATTGAAACAAATCAAAAATTGATAACTCCTGCCATGATTTTACGCTTGCCATTACAGATTATAAACACAGTAACACACGTTTACCATGCTACAATAATTTTCCTCATATACACTACATAAATCATCTAAGCACTGGCATAGATAAATAGGTATAATGTGTTTATGTCTCGGTGAGGTTTTCGCAATTCTGCGACATGCCCTAGTGGTGCAGAAGAACAAATCATGGACCACATTGTCAACTCCTGTGCCAAACACAGACTGCCAAGCAGATTGGAAAGAGTGCAATCATTGGACGGTCAGACAATTTCCTGGCTGGTGATCTTATATATCAATGACAGTGTCACACGCAAGAAGGGTGAAAAAAGTACTCGAAAATTGTAATCAAGTAAAAATTTTATTACTGACAAAAAAAAATACTTGAAGCAATAAGTATTGACCAAAAAAAGTACTTGAGTAAAAGTAAAAATGTAGCTGTTTTACATGTACTCAAAAAAAGTATTTCCGAAAAGTATATATTCAAGCAAAATAAACAATTCAATCGATATATGACAACCCATCAACTACCTTCACATCACTGTTATAACACTTGGTCTTCTTTGAAATTCACATCACAGCCACATATTTTTGCAAGTAGCAGGTAAAATAATACATATTTTCAGTGTGTGACCTTTCTCAAACCCTATTTTACATTTGGCAGTGTCTGCTGCACCGGCCCGGTTTCCAACATCTAATCACTGCTGCACCGGCGCCGCCGGTTGTTTGATTTTGCTGTTCAATTTACTATCTCTCAAGCTAGCATCGCTGCCCAAACCTTAACTCTAATCATAAGGTTTTAGAGAAAAAAAAAGCATTATGCAGCAAAATAGCTCTCTAGCGCTATTTTTGCCAAGCGTGTCTAGCGCAATTCGATACCCGAACTCTCAGCTCAACAGCCAAACATGCTTATCACTACACTATCAAGGCTTTGCATTTGATGTGTCGAAGTGCCGTATTTAAATCGAATCAATGAGAAAAAAGCAATATAATACGTTGCCGGTGCTCCAGCGATTTGATGTCAGAAACCGGACCGGTGATATAAACACTTCCTTTACATTTTTGTCCCATCTCAGTTTTTTGTGATAAATCCCTTATATATAATAAGATTTTTACTTTGAATGAGTCCAACTGATTCACTTTATCACAAATAACCCTAAAACTTTGAAATTGTTAAGGTATTGACAAAGTTGTTAAGGTATGACAGTAAGATAAGGTTTCGTAATTTTAAAATGCCAAAGTCACTTTCTTAAATCCGAGCTTTTTTTGGTTTATGCATTACTTAAATCATGCCACAACGTAAGTTGTTCTGGTAAAGTAACCACTTCAATTTAGGCATTTTTGATTTAGCATTAAAAAGCAAAATTTTGGTAAACACCACCTTGCTCGCAAAACTTGCTCATGACCATTGATTTAGATGTTAGATAAGGGGTATTTTTGACTCCTCTTCTTGTGTAAAATGCTATGGTCAAATACCCCATTTAAAATATGTTTACTATGACAATATCATCTTATCAGCAAAATCTGAAATACCAGTATACTGGTATATTATTGTTTTCAGCTACCGTATCTACTTATCAATGTAGCCAACATGTCAGATGTGCACCGGTACCTTAGTTAGAAGCGTTTTGATTTGTACTGAACTGCTGCTGCTAGGAGTTGAGTGCTGCACAATAACAATGTTTTTGAATAATTATTAAATTTTTGCATATTATGATATTGCACGGTTCAAAAAGTCACCTACAGTATGTCACATTAACAGTACAGAGTAATAGCATTGACTATGTCAATCACATACAAAAATGTAGGAAACTTAACTTTGATCTACTGGCTACTGATTATAATAACAAAGCTTTAGGCAAAAAGTTTGGCAATTTGCTAAAAACGATTATATACAAGTACAGGGAGGCCTACTGTATAGCCTATAATTCAAGGATTACTTTTCAGAACTTGTGAACAGGAGAACAACTGATAGTGTTTATTGTAGTAAGCCTACAATAAGTCTCAAGTTCAATGGCATTGAAGATGCAGAAACCTGATGATCTGCATATCAACGATAATCTATTGACTAGCCTACCGACTATGTTAATACACACAACTCTAAATGCTATTGCTATGATTGTATGAGGAAGTATTTTTAAGCATTTCAAAACTCACTGTGCTGTTTGTTTGGGCTACTTAAAATTTTCTTGAACAAGTACAGTACAGTAAAAATTTGGCACTTGTTGTCCGCGTTTTACTAATAAAACCTATACCAGTATTCAGTATTAGAGTACAGCTGCAGTGGAAAATGAGAAATTACAGTACTTGATATTAGAATGTACCTATGGTACTGTACAGTACAGAGTAGATAGAGCAGCTACCACTAGCTCAGAGATGGGGTAGGGGGCACAAGGGTCTACTAAAGGAAGCTAATGGTACACTGCTTACAGTTACAGCTCAGCTGAAAACATGGCGTTCAGCTAAAATAACTACCGGTAGCCTACAAGCTTAGCTCATTGTTATTGACAAAACACAGAATTGCTAACTCACCAAGAACCCTTGACATTCAGCATTGGAAAATCTTAAATACGGTACTGTAGGTATATAGTACCATAACCAGACAGCCAGTACATATCGGTGCAAAGATGATTGATGGCAGACTTGAACGCACAAGCTACCCGTACTCGTTCCTGAATAAAACACCTTCCAAATTCCATCAGTCCACACCAAAGTCAGAACCGGTAGGCAAGCTACCGGTACACGACTTGGCTACTCAGTGGCAGTGAATCGACTGTTGGCAGGTTTTTTTGACTCTTGAAACTCATTTTAATAGCATACGGTACTGCACTGGATCGGCTGCTTATTATTGTTTTCAGTGAACATGGTTGCAGCAATAGTTTTATGTCATTGGTTCCAGGGTTATCTAACACAGAGCAAATTGCCAAGAAAGTGGTAAACCGTAAAAGCAGAGGTGGAGTCCTCGAGGACGTCCTTGGCCTCGAGGACGTCCTCGAGGACAGATTTTGAAGTCCTTGGCTTCGAAGGTCAAGTCCTTGGCCTTGGCCTCGAGGCCTCAAGTCCTCGAAAATTGGCCTGTCCTCGGCTCGAGGACAGCACTATTTTTTGGAAAGTTAAAATTTTGTGGAGCGGTTGAAAAATTTTTTGGAAAGCGTTTTTTCGTGGAGATCGCTTGAAAAATTTTTGTGAAGACCTTTTTTTTTTTTTTTTTTTTTGGAGATCGCCTGAAAAATTTTTGTGAAGACCTTTTTTTTTTTTTTCGGAGAGCACTTGCGCTTTGTGTCCTTGGTCCTTGGCCTTGGCCTCGAGCATTCCTGTCCTTGGCCTCGAGAGTGTCTGTCCTCGGAAAGGCTGTCCTTGGCCTTGGCCTCGGATTTTTTTTGTGTCCTTGGCCTTGGCCTTGGCCTCGAGCCTTGTGTCCTCGACTCCACCTCTGCGTAAAAGTGAAACTTGCAAGCTCATATAGTGCTAAATCCAACTCGACTCAAAATCTAACACTGGTAAATCCGGTAACGTCTAATACACCAAAATTTATCCTCCACTACAGTATGCTTGCCTTTTTTCTTTCAAATTTCACAGCTATATATAAAGAACTTTTCGTTCTGTGACGTCAGCAGTTGAAGCATCAAAAGTTTTGGCCATTTCAACGTACATACCTGCGATGCAAGCAGCTGGTCAACCGTAACGCGTGTCATAATGAAACAACGATAAAGTTCATTAATTTTCCCTGTCCGTTTAGACTTACGTTAGGAATTTCTCAACCATGCAGACAACAGATATATAACTGTGATAGTGATAGTGAATTTTTATTTCTGGCTCACCAGAGCAACGTTTAAGACAAAGAAAGCACACCACCAAACCAGAACTGTTTACGCGTAGCACGGAGCGAAGAAATTGTTGAGTAGACTTGGAAATATAATGTTTGTATTGTGATTAAATCAAGAAGGACTTAGTTTTCCCATCGCGTTGGAATGAGGAAATCCAATTATCACTTTGATTTCAACTCGAATTTGGTTTCGAAACATTTGGAAGTTTTTTGATCTTAACGAATTTGATTAGCATTTCGGTATTTACTGTACGATAAAAATTCAGAGGGTTAATTGAAGCAATCAATTTAGTTCGGTGAAAGTTGTTTTATTCAACAGAGTAGCCAACGGTTTCTAAAGTGATACTAATATCGAGTTAAGTTTTATTTTCATTCGGGGAAGTTATTTCAACAGGACATAGCATAAATTGCGTATAAAAAGGGTACCCCTTATGTTATACTGTAACAATAAAGTTTTCCCTCGGACAAACTTGATTTTCTTTTATGGAAGAAGCTTTTCCTACAGTGATGATGTAGAGCGTCAGTTCAAAGTGAAATTCGCTACCACACGAACTTGCTAAATGGGTAAGTAGTTTCTATAACCAGTAGCTGTGTTAATAATTACATAGCATAGTAGTTAACCAGTTTCAAGGTTTTCAATTGTATAGTTGCTCTTCCCGCTCTTTCTGAACCAATTGTTGTTTAATTATTTCTTGTCAAACGTACGGTAGGAACTAAAGTGCTACAGTATTTGGTGCAGTTGACGTAGTTGACTACATGGTCTTTCGCTGCTTCCTGCCTGCATACTTTTATCAGTTATCGTATGGTAAAATATACTTGACTTGAGTTATAGATTTTAAAATGATTATAGATTTTAAAATGAGTTTTTAGGCTACATGATTCACGTTTGAATTGATAGAGGTGTGGGCTGGCCCTGTCAAAGAAACAAAAACTTAAAGAGGTTTCTTTGCAAATGTTGGTTTATCGAAAAATAACTTTTCGTCATTTAACAAAAAATTACACTACATTCAACTGGAACAGGGAAGCGGAAGCGGTATCGTTTTACTAATACTACTTCCAACTTCTACTTCCACATCTCTATTTGGAATTGCTAGTTAACTAAAAAGGACTAAAAGTTTTCCAACAGCATGAGAAATCCAATGACCAATTTGAATTTGATTCCGAAACGACTTTTGCAAGTTTGTTTTTTATCTTAACAAATTGTTAGTATTATTGTATGTATATCTTACCTTGTGATAAAAAATCAGAGAGGTAATTAAAGGGAATGATCTAGTGGCAGGCAAAGTTGTTCTAATCAATACAGTAGCCATTGATTTCTAAAGTCATACCGGTATCGAGCCTTGTTTTATTTCCATTCGTGGACAATTATTTCAACTAGAGATAGCAGAAGTTGCTAATAAAAAAGCTACTCCTTAATTTATCTAACCATACTCTCTCCCTTGCAACTTGTGATGTGTTACCTAAAGCTTTAAGCCATGACCTAGCTTTCACATCTGTGGTTTTTAGTGACTGTATGTTGAATGAAGAAGGTGCTAAAATACTTTTGTCTGGCCTGAAAAATAACATAACAATAAAATCACTTGATCTTAACATCAAGTGATAACAATAAAATCACACAACAGTAAAATCTCAGGAACAGAAACATTGGGACATTATTTGAGGGTAAGGTATTATTAAACAGTCACTGCTTTAGTGTTGCCCATTTTCTGATCGATGCCTTTGTTGTACCTTGTAAATTAAATTTCATATTTGACATAAAGTACTGAATTAGTGCGTCAAATTTTGTGTAGGACCCTTTGTCAATCAATCATAAGCTATTCTAGCAATAGCATTGCCTTATTGTATAGGCTGTCTTGGTGTAAGCAGTAAGCACTGTGGTGAAGCAAACCATTTTTGTGCTCTTGGTCTAATCTGTAACATTCCAACTGAATGAACATACATACAGTAACCAACTTTCAGAATAATTTTTTTGAAAAGCTTGTTAGTGGTACAGAATTTCAAAATAGCTTTCAATAGCGTCGGAGCTATCATTTCCACTCTTTGAAATATGGGTAGCCTTGAAAAAGGCTGTTTAAGATTGAACGTTTTCATTTTGGCTACAGCAAGATCTTCATTCCATTTATCAGTTCTGGAAGCAACCTACATCAATTCCTTACAGCCTATTCTCTGCCGTCAGAAGGAATTCGTTTATTCACTCCAAATTTCACATTAATTTTTTTTTTCTCACTTTTCCGACGAAACCGAAACAATATTTCTCCTCCAATCAAATTGCCAGAATGACCAATTTTGACCAATCAGAGAACGACAAATAATTTTCTATACTTTTGCATTAACTTCATACAATTTTAGGTGATTTTTGCAGCATTTTACGTCATAATAGCAAACCATTGTCATTTCAATGTAGTCAACCTCTATATATATCACTGCATTTTAGTTTTTCTTCATTCCAGCGTAGATTTATGAAAAGAGCTGGACGAAAACGTTCAATCTTAAACAGCCTTTTTCAAGGCTACCCATATTTCAAATAATTTTTTTGTGTAGAGTTGACAGCATCATTGGTTTCATAGGTCAATAGTTTTGAATCAGGTTCTTGAATTTTTAAATACACCTAAACAAACAAAGTTGTTTAAAATTTTTATTCATTTTCAGTGTCAAAAATCATATCTTTTTGAATTTTTTTGATTTTTTGAAGACAAAAGCCGATTTAAATCTCACATGTATGCAATAACAAGTCTCAAAACTAAGCAAAAATGTTAAACACATTAAAAAAAAGCTGCACATGACCTAATGTTGACAAACTACAAGAATATGACAGGCGATCAGTGATAGAGTGATCATGAAGTGTGCGACAACGAAGATATTTATATAAATTATCTTTGTGTTGGGAAATCAAACTTTGGAAACCTTGTTATTGGAATGGAATTCTGTTGGTGTATGGGAGTTTTCATTTGTTGTGTTTTGTGAAGGGTTGGCTGCCCACTCCTTTCTTGTGCATTTGCTTCTTCACAATAATCAAATTGATCATACTGGAGCGCAAAAGCTAGGTATAGCATTAAGATTAAACAGCACTTTATCAACATTAGATCTTCGTTGGAATAACATTGGACTCATTGGAGGACGAGTTATTTCGGGAGCTTTACAACAAAATTGTGGCATCACAAAGGTATTTATTACCTTTGCCAAAGTCTGCATGAAGCTAAATTTTACTCTCTTAAGTTAGTTTTGCCCCAAACATTGTCAAAGTGCTTAGTGAATAGTGATACAATATCAGTGTTAGAGGAGTAAACACAACCAGTTGAATTGGTTTTAGCTCAATTGTTGTTTTTTTGTGAAATTATTCAAAGTTTATTTGTATCCATCAGGTGATTGCTTTGCTAAATAAAGCACAAAATAGTGTGTTGTGGAAAAGAATAGATATGCTACTAACAAACAGGCTGTATTTGGCTGATTCTCTGGCCTATAGGTAATTGGCTATTCCTGAATACCAGTGCCTCATTGATGGATGTTATTTTTTCGCTGTTTAATTTTTTTTTTTAATTTTCTGGTTTTATAACTATGCTGAACCATTTGCAAGATGCAATGCTTCTATAGCGAATGTTATGACATTTTAGATATATGTTGCTGGCAACAACATCCGACGTTCTAGCTGCTACTGAAACATCAGCTATTCACAATCAAGATCGCTCACAGCTGGCTATTCACCAATTTAATAAAACCAAAACTTTAACCAGGTACATTTACTGGTTGTTGTGCGTTTGCTTCATGTGGGCATATAAAATTTTGTAATGCTTAAATTTTAGGTAAGGGTTATTTGCTGCAAAACCAGTTGAAGAGCTTGATAATATTTGGTTAAGGCAGGTTAAAAATTAAAATCAAATTAAAAATTTGCTTAAGTTTTGACTTAGAAACTTTTCATTTGTCAAAATTGCTGATATTTTAAACTTCTATATGTTTAATATAAATAACGTTTATGAAAAGTTCTTGTCATTTTTTTTTCTGGACATATTTAAAATAATTTCTTGATTTTGTAAACATATATACTAATTGGATATGATTTGACACATGTACCTTTTTCAAGACAAATTTGACTGTGCTAGAAATTGTTTGTTGCTACTAAACAATTTTCATACATTAATCGATCACTTTAAATTCGTCACTTTTTCCTTACTTTCATTGCAAACTTTAATGGAAATGCACCATCATAACTGGTTTACAGTTTGCCATCAGTAACAAAATTTGTCGTTTTCTAATAGTTAGTTTTTAACAATGATCCAAAGCTATTTTAATTCTTTTCAGATAATTTCTGCAAAATTGAGTTCCTGAAATCCAAAAAGAAGCAGATGATAGATTTTGTAAATGACTTTGAGCTAACAAAGTCATAGCTGGGTGCTACCGCCAAAGCCAGCACGAATAAGTTATACCATTTACAGGACGCATTAGAAGAACAAAAAGCTGCGTTAATTGCACTGAGGTAGTTTAACAATTACCAGGGGTATTGCATTATTACAGTTGCCTATGCTTACAATAAATAGTGCTAGTAGGTAACAGTAAATGTGAATGAGTTTATTGATGTATGCTTTAGTACAAAATTGTCCTTTGAATATCTCTTGTTTGTTGCTGTTGTAGTTGTCTGTTTATCTTCCTCTCACCAGATAGCGTCAAATCTAACTTTTGGGTGATCCATACACTTCTTTTGCAAGATGTACTTTGTGTTGGAGAAATCTGTACCTGCTTAGAAGTTTTTATTACTAATACTAGTAAGTATTGATATTCCTGTAGATTTATCTAAATTCTTGTCCACTGAATTTGTGGCTTGTTTGAAGCCATCAAGCAGAGATAATCATCGTAAAGCGTTTTATCCAAGGACGCAACAACGTGACCAGGGCGCGGGTTAAACCCAAACCATGCAAACCGGCTCGTCATTAAAACAACGCTTTTACCATCTGGTGGTGGTGGTGGTGGTACTACTCGACCCCTTCCGAGGGATGGGGGCACGGAGGAACTCCGCGGAGATCCAACAGTTGGGCCACACCCCAAGGTCTGGACCATAGATCGAGAATAGAGAGAGAGGAGCCAAAGATAGACCTGCGAAGGGGCTCAGAAGCAGGACAGTCGAGGAGGAGATGATTGAGGTCCTGTAGAGGGTGTCCACAGGCACTACAATCAGAATTCTCCTTCCGACTGATCCTGTGAAGATACGAAGATAGAAGAAGACTGTGAAATTGGCAGCAAAGACGAGAGAGCCCACTGCGCATGGAGCGAGAAAGAAGAAGTTCCTCCGAAGAGACTTCGGGGACCTGGAAGTTCAGATGGGAGTGCGAGATGCGACGTCTCCAATTGCGGTATTGGGAACAACGGACCTTGGCAATAACTGGGGAAGAGGGCCCGGGACCGCACCAGTGGGCAGAGAGGCACTAGTCCCGGCAAGCAAATCCGCTTTTTCACCTCCGGGGAGACCTGCGTGTCCGGGGACCCATTGGAAGCTCAAAGTGGTATTGTTGGAGAGGGAGGAGGCGAGGGACCAAACATTCCATAGGGACTCAGGCAGGAGATAAGAGGGGGCTGAAGAAAGGATAGAGAGGGCCGACCGAGAGTCGGATAGGAAAAGAACCGACTGGAACCCGCAGGTCACCAAATGGCCAGCACACCAAGCAAGACCTTGCCTGAGGGCAAAGGTTTCAGCTGTGAAGCTGGAGGCAACCGGACCGGAGGAAAAGGACAAGGAATGGGATGCGCTGCATCTGGAGCATGTTGCATACACTCCAGCACCGCCAGGACCAAAAAGGGAGGGGACAGATCCGTCAGCCCATACCCGGACACCAGACGGGGGGAGGGAGGACAGTCCACCCAAAGCAACCTGGAGCCGGGCTGCATCGCTGCCCGTGCAGTCAGGAATAAAGGGGGAAACAGTGAAGCGAGCCTTGGACCATGGTGGAAAAGGGGGGCACGTGATCAGAGACTCGTGTGGGGATGGGAGTGGTTGTGTGGCTGAAGAACAGAATGATCTCCTGGAGGGTTTCTTCTTTAGTCGACAGGGAACGCCTCTAATTGCCAGGGCACAAAGGCTGGAGAAGTTGGGGGGAAGGCGCAGAGCACACCCAAACGAGCAGAGGGTCCGATGCTCCAGAGCCAGCCCCAGAGGAGGGAGCCGGGCCCCGAGAAGGAGCAGTGAGGAGGGGTGGAAGAGAGGCAACCAGTGATGACCCTGCATGCAGCTCTGTGTAGAACTTCCAGGTGATTGGTTGCAGTGTTGCAGAGGAATGGGAACCATCCAGGAGAGGCATATGTGAGCACCAGACGGACAAAGGCTTTGTAGAGTAGGGAGAGAGATTCCCCTGTGGAACCCCAAGAGGCAGTGGCAACTGAGCGAAGGGCCCTGTGGCGTGGATAGAACCTGGAACACAGGGATCGGACACGGGCCCCAAAGGACAGAGTCCGACCAAAGGCCACTCCAAGGAATTCAGGGGTGGGACCGAACAAAAGAGGGAAGCCCAAGAGGTTCAGTCGGGGTTGGAAAGTGGCCCGATGGGGATCCACAGAGAAAAAGGAGGACCCACACCCCCCTGGACCGTGCGGAAGTCTCCATAAGACTGACCATGTTTCTAGGACAGTGAGGGAGGACCGGACAACAGAGGAGGCCCCAATCGGGTCTGGGGAGGAGGACCAGACGACCAGATCGTCAGCACACAGGGAGGCATGGGCGCCCCGAGGCAAATCCTTAGTGACGCCATCAACAAACAGAATGAAGAGGACTGGACCAAGCACCGAGTCCCGCGGGACCCCACGTCCGATGCGGGAACCACCAACCTGGACCCCAGCTCCACAATCAGAAAGGAAGGAGCGCACCCAAAGAACGAAGCAAGGGGGGAGCCTGAGCAAGAGGAGCCCGTGAAAAAGAGCAGAGTGCCAGACCGAGTCAAAAGCCCTGGAGAAGTCAACAGAAACCAAAATGGTTCGGTCTGGAGGTTTTTTCTTTTGGAAGCCGTCCCAGATTGATTGATTGAGACAGAGTTAGAACCTGGTCAAGGGGTGACCCTTGACCAACGTCACTAACTGCACGCACCAACGTCCTGCCACCTCAACGTGGTGGTGCAGTCCCCTCCCCAATGGGGATGGGTCGAAATGGCAGGACAGATCTCCCGAGGGGCTTGACCGAAAGGTCGCCCCCATTGACTCGGACGCTTTTACCATCTCGGCCACGCTGTCGACTACCGAGTTTATTCACCCAAAGACTGAAAAGTCCCTTCCAGACTCGTAACTCACTTTTGTCGCAAAATAAAAAGAATCTATTTTTCGTCAAGGTTAGGGACCAGCACCTTATGTATTGTGTATTTTTTTTCTGAATCATATCTAGCAATTGATTGATCGGATTTTGTAGGGTCAGCCAGCTAGAGGAGGAAAATTACCAGGTTTCCAAACTTCGATCAAAAGTTGTGGATTTGGAAAAGAAATAGACCAAAGAAGCGTTGTTGCGTTGCGAAGCGATATAAGAGTAGGACAGTGCGGTTGAAAAATATCGTAAAAATCTCCGCCCATCGCAGGAAAAGCTATAGAAGTTCAAGGAGGAGGAACTGCGGAGGGCAAACCTCCTCAAACAGCAGGGATGTCCTATGTTAGCGGCGTACACACTTCAAGATCCGCCACCTCAACTAGTTTTTAATTTAAATACTGTAGTCTTTTTTCCTGTTGTGAATGGATCAGGCAAATAAGATTGATAAGGAGGGCTTGTTTGCTATTTCATATTGTCAACCCACAAATTCGATGCCCATGTAAAGCTAAATAATAAATCGAACTTGAACGCTTATTTGTAGTATGCCCATTGCTCTTTCATTGTGTTTTGTTTTCCCAAATTCAGATTTGTTAATGTCGCTCCACTGGTAAAATAATTGCTGCTGAACCAACGTCCATTCGATGAAGAGTTATTGATGTCTACAGTATGGTCGCTATTTTTACAGCATAGACTTCAGATATTTTTACGAATCAAAACAGATGAACTCTGTTTTCTAACTTGATTGTTTGTCTACTGCATTCTGCTCCGACGTTTTCGAATTCAATGAAATTCCTGTTTAAAAAGTGAAGTACTCTTTTATTGTGTAACCTTTTAATATATTACGTTTCGTCAATGCAACACGAAACCGTTTCGTTTTTTTGTTTTTTTTAGCTTGTCGGTTGCGTGTAGAATATAGATTGCTACTGGTAGCGTTCTTAGTTTCGTGGAAAGCTTTTTTTTATTTTGTGCTATTTTACAAGTTATAAAATGATCTCTACGAGTTACTTTCAAGAGATAGCTGAATCTTACTTGAAAATACTGTAGTAACGTCGTTATCATTACAATTACCTCTGTGAAAAGCAACTATAGTTTATCGATCATCCACAAAATTTTTTTGAGAAATTTCTGGTTTGCAGAAATTGCTATTCGTGTTTCCAAAATAGCTCCGTTGATTGCTCAATAAGAAATAGAAGGGTTTGTATATCGCAGTGTAGGATGGGTGGTAGATGTGTCAACTGTCGGCGCATAATACCGTTAAAGATATTTGAGAATTTATTGTGTGGTTGAACTAGTTACTAAGTTAACTGATGACCGATTTCGATAGTTTTAAAAAGTGAAAATTACTACTGTATAAGCTAGTTACTACAAAAATAACTACTGCCCATCTCTAATTATACCCTTTTTTACTTTTTTTTTATGCACTTCGTATCTGTTTATGCAGATCAAGTTGCTAAATAGTTTCACTGCGTTAAAAACGAATAACCAACAAAATATCTTCGTATGTACTTATTTGTCTAGGAGTAATGTTCGAGTAGCTCGCGTCCCTCTTGTCTTAAATGTGTTGGTAGCTCTATCTTTAACGTAATCCCTTAACTGCAGTAGTATTGGTTTAATTTAATCAGTAATGATAATACTGTAGGCCGGTACTTATTGTTGCCTTGCATTTTCAATTTCAAAAATGGTGAAAAAATGTTTTCAATTTCAAAAATGGTGAAAAAATGAAACACCCTAATCTTTAACGTAATCCCTCAACTGCAGTAGTATTGGCTTAATTTAATCAGTAATGATAATACTGTAGGCCGGTACTTGTTGTTGCCTCCTCAACCCTAATAAAACACCAGGCACTCGGGCAGCCTTGTGACAAGTTTTATCGATGTAGTATTCTTATTCTCATTGTAGCTTTTTGTGTTTTCAATATACCATATCTCTGTACTCGACTTGGGATAGTATAAATGTTGTGGCTGTTTTATGCTGGTAGTATTCGCAGTGCATTGGTGCTAAGAAAATGCTCAGATATCAGTAGTAGTTTTCTGAGCGAATCCGATCCATTGCCACAGCTATGAGATTCATTTGAACATTTTGCTTTTCGCGTTTTTATTCACCAATATTGTTGAGCATACAGCAAGTTTGAAAAATAACCTCGCCTGTTTTTCAAAAACTAAACTGAAGGGAATATCTTAAACCTCCTTTCTTAGTCACGCGTAGGCAGTATTTTAAATCAAAAACTATTGGATGGAGGGATGCGTTGCGGAATTAACGTATTTTAGGGAGGCTCAATATATCTTTCTATCACAAGGTAAAGACAGAAAGAAGGTCTTTGGCTGTTTGGATTCTGTTCTCCACCTGCTTTTTCCAAATTCAAGGTAAAGCCCAAATACAAAAAAAAAAGGACGCTCTATTTAGTTTATTTACGCCACATTTTCCATCCAATTTAAAAAACTGCGTTAAGGTTAGAGTAGGCTCTGCAATTTGTGGTATAAGAACGACATAATGTTTTTTTTGTAACAGGTATTAAGTTTGAAACTTGTGCATTTAAGGACAAGTCAAAAGGAGTACGGTAGAAAGACTGTAAAAGCCTTCCGCAAATAAATAATAGACAGTACATAAATTACTATAGCACCAAGAGTTCTCAGTTTGTGGTGCCATTTGCGTTTTGAAAGGGTGTCTCGATCGGTGATTGCAGTTATTGTGGCAGCGATCCGTGAGTTTTTGTACAGGATGTTTCACTGCTGAAGCTTGTTTTTTAATTAAAATTTATCTTACAATTGATTTAATTTGATGCAGGAAGTTCAGGCCAATTTTGGGCAATTTGGTTTTATTATTGTTTGTATAAATTAGATTATTTAATTATTGTCTGTAATAATAATAAAAAACCTATAAAATCGTTAAAATAATGCCCCCAACTGGCTGTTTCGCCCTTAGGGTCTTTGGGAGGGGTGGCAGCAAATCCAAACAATAAACTTTAAGTAGAGTCTAGGCAATTACAGAATTAGTTTAACCTACAAGCAAATTTCTACGTATTGCCGAACGCGGCCCGACCGTATTAAGAACATGAGCTAATACATGCGTAATCATGATTTTGCCAAGAGTGGAGGAGCTTGAACACCAAGTTAAATTTTTTTGTTTGAAAAATGTTTCAATTGACCAGAGTACCGAGCGAAGTTATGTAACTTAATGGTATCACAGGCGGAGGTCCGAAGACAGAACGACGATTTTTTAAAGAAAAATCATTATTTTAACGCCACTCGGATCAAATTTTGCATGTTTTTTTGGCCGTTTGAAACAAGCCAAATTGCTAAGAATTGATAGTCACTTAAAAAATTAGACTGCCCAGCTCCTTCACAACGCTGTTTAATTACAGGCCAAGTCCAAAACACTTTTAAATGCTTGCACTTTTGCGTAACTTTTTAAAGTGACTTGGCTAAGGAGAGGACTGAAGCTTTCATAGCCCCCCCTTTTTTTGCGCCACTGGTCTAGCACAACCTACGTTATTTGTAAGTAATCACCAAAGCTTTCTTGGCCTTTTTTATTCTGCCATTGTTCATTTGTCCAACATTAGCCATGATGTACGATAAAAAGACAAATTTTAGAGAAGCAATAATAAATAATTCCGAAAAAAAAACAATAATTATGTGTCGCTCTATTCGCCAATAAAGGCCAATAATAATTGTGTCACTCTATTCGCCAACGTCACTCTGCAGTTTTCCGCTGCTGCAAAGGCTCCGCTTCCACATCCCTGTGCGTATTGCGTTTAAGTTGCACTAGTTTGCTCAGCACGGCGCCGTTTGAGGCATTTTTCACTCCAAAAAAATTTAACTTGTGGTTCAAATCCCCCCCTCCCCGTTCTTAGCAAAGTTCTGGTAGCGCGCCCGGACAGGCATGATTGTAATGTAAATTATGGAATGGTTCACAACTTTTAGACTTTTTTAAAGAACTTATCCCTTAGACTTCACCCTTTCCAATTGGCAGTATTTGGTTTAGACCGAGTCATCGTGAGAAACTCTACAAAAGACTGATTTCATTATTGGCAAATTTTAATTGGTTTTCATTGAAATTAGCCTCAAACTTTGGGGATTTCTTACAGGTAAGCTTTTTTCATTTAGAAGAAATATTTTCTGTCCTGCAACAAAAAAAAAAAGCATTGTATCCAAAATTTGGTTCGTACTGGTATGCTTTTTTGTTTCGAAGAGATTATTTTTTGCCTTACAACAAAAAAATAACACTGCATCCAGTCTAACTATTCACACTAAAACAAACAATGGCAAAGCTAATTAGCAACATTTACACTTCAAAGCAATGCAACATTTCTATAGCTAATATTATTGCTTTTTTAGCACGCGATGTTTCAAATCGTGACGTCAAAGAACAAACACTTGTCTATAAATGGCTATGGAATTTAAAAGAAAAAAAGCATTTTAACAGCTTTATTCTCGCTTTCTCTCGGCACAGCATATTTCAAATCGTGACGTCACAGGACAAAAACTTGTTTATAAACGGCTGTGAAATTTGAAAGAAAAAAGGCATACTGTAGTGGAGGATAGATTTTGGTGTTTTAGACGTTACCGATGCTGTAAAGCGAACGATTGAATCAGTAACTAAAATTTGGTTGAAATCGAGAATTCCTAAGAACAGTAGTTGGCTGTAATCAACACAATTTCTGAAA